>OZ020313.1:26744601-27375601 GCA_963971305.1 Arcuatula senhousia | reverse complement strand
ATGTGAACTTTGTTGACACTTTCACAGTTCTACCACTTCTAGTTTTGACAGCTCTCATAAAGTCTAATGCTCTTGAACTGGACTGACCATTTCAATTTAGCTAACATACTATTTTTAATAACAGATAACATAAAATTATATTATTCAATAACAGGTAACAGTAAAATTATGTTATTCAATAACAGGTAACAGTAAACTGAATTTCTTCAATAACAGTAAACACAGAACTGGTCAATAACAGTTAACATTAAATCTGATATCTGCAATAACAGCTAACAGAGAACCAATTTAAGCCAATAACACAGGAACAGCTAACCCCCTTTCCCCCCCTCTTATATATTATAAGGCAGAAAAAAAGCTTCCTATTACCAGTAGATGAATTTTCCACAACAATGGCATTAGAACTAATATGAAAACGCTTTGCTATTAACCTTAAGGATGGTCACTCCTGAACTTTTTTTATATCAAACATTTTATGATTTGTGATGGAAATGAAAGATAATTGTTTACTTTATCAAATAACAAAAAGAAAATGATAGGTCCGTGTGCCCGTTTCCTAGATATATGACGTCAAAAATTTGGCGGGAAATCAGACTCCTCTAGATTTTTCATAACTTTAATATTGTGACGTTTTTGGCCTTGAAAATCATGAATTTGTATCAAGAATTTCACCAAATTTTATACAGCTGGGTTTTAAGGTCTATATAATCAGAAAATGTCATAAAAAGTAGGGGTCAGTGTGCAAAAAATATCTTCAGTAACTAAAGGTAAAATCTTGAGGAGTTCCGAAATAAGACATGAAGAGTGACCATAATCAGTATACAAGCTAGTACACATACATGTAGTATTTGATGTAAAACTTGAACACACTAGTTTTGAATTGGTTAATCTTTTACCATGCTATAAAATTTAAAATTTTCAAATGTTGAAACTGGATAAATCATTAAACTGTTATTTTACAAGAAACAACAAAATGAGTATAAATTGTAGAATGTACGGGTGCTATGAGAACATTCATAGTGGACGAACCAACTGGGCTCTACAAGATATAACTGGTGGCATAGTGAGTTCACATGGTGTGGCAGAGAGCACAAACCATCTACTGACTGTTATAGATATAGCCATGACTCGAGCATCTCTGATAGGAGCTTACATAGCGGTGAGTAACGTTATAAAAATGATAAACATTTATAGTGGTGAGTAAAAACTTGGAAAGTTATAAAAATGAACAAAACCTCATTGATAGGAGCAAACAGAGAGGTTAGCAAGAACTTTGTTATAGACTTTGCAACGACACCATCGCCTGTAAATAACCTATATAGCGTTGCACGGGCGTAAACACCAACTTACTCACTGCAATGACACCAGCAGAAAGGAGCATTTATATCGATGAGTAACAATTCTGTTATAGACATCGAATAGGCTAGAGACTACAAACCGTTGATCATGAGTAGCAACTTTGTTATAGATATAGCAATGACCAGACCCTAATTATTAGGAGTAATCATAGTGGTGAGTTACAACTCTTACTAGTATATCAATATAGAAATGACAAGAGCATCACTGATAGAAAAAATACAATGGTGAGAGTAACATTTTGAACTTTAAGTTATAACGATGATATTTTTAAAATGAGCTCTTATAATTAACTACGATAAATCATACAATTTTCACGATATTTGAATTCGCATTGGTACTCCTTTTCATCTTCTCTTAATCAACCAATAAGCATTTTAAAGAAAGGCAACATAAAACAAAAACTTACCAAATGGAGATGAGAAGTCTCTAATCTATGCTCAAGAACAAATAAAATCAGGAAATTACATTTATTCGAGGAATTGAAAACGACAATCATCATGAATTTGGTATAGGCATTGAAAACGAAAATATTATACTTACTGTCCAAATTAAACTTCATGATTTCTTACATTAGCCATCAGTTGACGGACACCAAACACAAGTGCTCAGCAATGGTCTGAAAACAGGACATACATACAGAATGACCGGTTATGCAGAGGTAAGTTCTTTATACTTTAGGCCAAAATAGCTGCTAGCAATAATTGCATCTTTTTTGGTTAAATACAGGCAAGCCTTTGGTTATTTTTAGGACATTAAATAAGTCTTTCATTGAAAATTAGGAACACCAAAAACAGAAGCATATAAATAAGAAACTCCCTGGCCTGCTTCTAAATTGGTCAATACTGCTTGATAGGGGTTTATTTTGATATGTAAAGATGATAGGGTCCTTATCATGATGTGTACAAAATTGAATGGTTTTCACCATGATGTGTACTAATAAGTAGGATTTTTCCTTCATAGAACTTATTTAGAATGGTTAAACATTGATATAGTACTGAATTCATTTACCGAATTTCAGATACCAGTAACTGGTGGAAAAGTTGTTCTTCTCCGACTACATAATCCATGGCATAACGTCAACTGGACAGGTGCTTGGAGCGCCAGGTAATACCGGTATATTAATTGCTCTCTTCATCTCCTTTCCCAAGGTAGAATGGGTCTTTGGCTGATCTTTGTACCGAGATGATCACCTCAATATCCATATTATAGTATGTCTTCACAAGCGTGTTGTGTTTTGTGTTACTAACTGACCCTAAGATCGCAATGGAATAGGGAGGTTTGGTGCGCAATAAACCTGGTTTCAATATCAACCCACATGTTTTTAAATGCCTGTACCAAGTCAGGGCGATTGCGATCTTCAACTTTTCCGATATGTCTTCCTTGTTTTTATCTTTTCTCTTGAACATTTCCCACTAACTGAAAAAGTGACTTATAATAGAAACAAAAATACCAACCACCAAACAGATCACAAACAAACACTTTTCACCAAATATCTGCAGCTTAAAAATTGCATTTTTTAACCATTTTATACGTCCTATCATAAAGTCGATGCTATATAAAAAGCTGTGCATTAAGTTTATTTCATTGGATTTAGTTCCCCTCACTGGAAGGTTTTGAACGAGAAGACGAAGAAACGAATGAAGAGCGATGAATTACTTGACGGCGAGTTTTGGTGAGTATTTATAAAACCAGAAAGTGCCCAAAAATTTTGTTGTTGGTATGGAACTGAATTTAGTTGAGCAATATGTGCTAACTAGGCAATAGCAGGTCGTGCCAACAGCATAGAAATGCTCAGAAGGTTAAATTATTTCTGCGTCAATAAGTGTAAGTTCAATTTAGTCTAGTTTCACAATTGATTCGTGTCTCCAGAGCTTGCGGTAATAACATCGATTTCCTCGGCAGATGAAAAATTGTTATTACAGGGTTATGTTGCTCATCGGTTGCTGTCGTCACTCAAGAAATTTTACGGTATGAGCTC
Organism: Arcuatula senhousia; assembly: GCA_963971305.1. Classification (NCBI taxonomy): domain Eukaryota; kingdom Metazoa; phylum Mollusca; class Bivalvia; order Mytilida; family Mytilidae; genus Arcuatula; species Arcuatula senhousia. Next base: position 27,372,264 of record OZ020313.1, on the reverse strand, counting down.
ATGGACAGATATGGGATTTCCATCTCTCAGATGAGTGCAGATGTTAATTTGTCAAAGGGTTTTGTTTTGTCTTCCTTTACCGGATTTGATACACTGAATTGGAAATTTGCAGCGCGACGGGTGTGCTATAGCCGGTAGGAACCGCTTACTCTTCCGGAGCACCTGAGTTCACTCTCATTACGCCTCGAGTTCGCGTTGTTAATTGATATTCAATAGTTTTTTGTGTTTCCGTGTTTTATATGTTGTCTGATTTTACGTCCTGTCCTTGTTTGTGTTTACTGGTTTTGTCTCTGCCCTTTCGGACTTTGACATTCGGATGCCCCATTTGTACCTCTGCTTTTTATCATTGTAAAAGTGTTTCGTGTTTTTTTATATTTTCAAATACCAACTCCACACATGCCAATCATTTTAAAAGACTACCAAACTAGATGTCAATAAAATTGATAAATTCTTTATGCTATGTCTTAATATGAACATGTTAAGGCCGAAAAAAATATGCGTGTTTCATTGTTTCATGCCCCTCTAAAACGGTCGTTAGGCAGGCACAATTTTTTTTTATCTTGAGCTGATTGGGCATAAATTTCAACGTTTAACGATCCTTTCGGACTTTTGACAATCGGCTGCCCTATTGGTATCTCTGCATCTTTCTTTCCTTCTTTCTTAAGCAAAAATGGCAATTTAAAGTCTAGGGTTTGCATGAAAAACTAGGGTATGTAGGGAAACCGGAAACACACATATTATTCCATTGTGTCTACTGTGTCTATATGTATTTGTTTCAGGATATCATTTGTCGATTTTAAATCGATATTTACTGATATAGAAGTCTGTCATCTTGGACCAGAAAGCTGGAAGAAGGAGCCTAATTTACAGCGACGAGATGTGTGGGTTGCGTCCGTCGCACACAGACAATGGATCAATGGATTTAATGCTGGTGGCTGTATTAACCCATGTATGTAAACTGAAAAATTAATGAAAACGGGAAAGGCTTCAAAGTATTCAATATTATCTTAAATAAGAAAATAATAGTGGGAGCAAAAATAAAAATCCATAGAATAATAAAACCTACACTTTTAAAGATAATTTATCAAATAATATTTCAAACAAAAAGTGTTATGGTTCAGACTGGAAATCAAATTTTCGAGAACGACAAATATTGATAAAAAAAAACTGAATGAACATAACGTTTAAATGGAGTGTAATATAAAACCAGTTTATGGTGGATATCGTCATTTGCGAAAATTGCAACGATAAACAAATTCTGTTTTTGTTAATTTGAGAAACGTATTGCTTTATGTTTGACTATTGAATTAGCATAATAAGTAATTTCATAAATATTTTTGTTGTAGTTGTAATGTGCAATAACAGTCAGTTCTATATAGAACTAGACAAACCAATGGCATTGGTCATAGCAATATTACAGTTGTACAAACAGGCCGATGTTCACCAGAAATTCCAACCGTGTAATTGTTTGATTTATAAGGTAAATACCAAACCGAATAATGGCATTTTTACGTTTTTGATAGGAAATCTCATTATGTTGTATTGTCTCAAACGTTTTCTGATAACAAATAATTTATACTGTATCAGACTAGTGCTTATTATTTTCCTTGATGTATAACTAACAAATTACTGTGTTTGGGATGAACCCATGGTACAAATTTACTAGTAAAAAGATCCATGAGATTTATAAGATTTGTTTCATTTATAAGGTAAATACCAAACCGAAATACGGCATTTTTAAACGTTTTTGATAGGTAATCTCATTATGTTGTATTGTCTCAAACGTTTTTTGATAACAAATAATTTATACTGTATCAGACTAGTGCTGATTAACCACCCTTCTTTAGGTAAAGGATATAAACCGTAAACAGTCCATTCGGTAAAATATTGGACAGGTCTGAGGCGCAGAAAAATAAGTTTTTATATGCAAGTATAACACGATCAAAAGTATATATTTTATCCGTGATGTTTATATACGTTAATACTATCAGATCATTTAAATACTCTAAGTGATCACTTGTTTGTCAAGTAAGATTTAAAACAAGAATTTGTCCGAAAGACATAATGCCCCATCTTACAACATTTTTTTTCGGCATCACTAAAGCATCAACGTGGTTGCTATTAATATAAGGCACTTGTTAGTCAGAAGGAATGGACTTTAACTTATCAATTTTCTATAAGTGGTCATTCATGCGGAAAAAATAGGTCAATGCCAGCATCCGAAGCATGTATGTTCTAAGCATCACTACGTGCACCTACCATACCAATATAGTTGATATGGCACATGTCAGTAAAAAGGAATGGTCTTTAACCATTCTTTTATAAGTGGTCATTCATGTGGAAAATATGGGTCACAGCCAGCTTCCGCAGCATACATTGTGCTTAGCATCACTGGGTGCACCTACCATAACAATATAGTAGATGTGGCACATGTCAGTAAGTGGGAATGGACTTTAACGACTCCTTTTAAATAAAGGATATAAACCGTAAACAGTCCATTCGGCAAAATATTGGACAGGTCTGAGGCGCAGAAAAATAAGTTTTTATACGATCAAAAATATATTTTTTATCCGTGATGTTATATACGTAAATACTATCAGATCATTTAAATACTCTAAGTGAACACTTGTTTGTCAAGTATCCCATAACCGAATGGTTAGCGTTGTGGACTAATGTGGGGGATACTACGGGTTCGATTCCAGCTATGGACAAAACAATTTTTGTTATCGATTTAGATTTAATATACACGTTTATACAATCAGAATGATTTAAATACCCCAATAAGACACTTTTGAATCAAGCAATCGGTTGCCACAGGCTTAATGTCATTGCCTGAGGAGAGAAAGATTGGGGGTTCGAATCCAGGCATGGCATAAATTGTCACAAATGTGTCGAATTTGATACTTGCTGCATTTTTCCCTTCAATCATTGGCTTCGAAAATGTTAAAGTCGCAAAAATACTATTACTGACTGTCCAATATTAGATAAAAGCAATCCAATATTAAGTATAAAACAGTCCAATATTAAGACTCAACAGTACTTATCGGTAAAATAAGATACTGCATTAACAATGGCACAACTGTGTTTTAAGAGGCCATCCATGCAGAAACATGCATTGTGCTAAGCATCACTAGGTGTGCCTACCATACCGATATAGTTGCTATGGCACTTGTCAGTAAGAAGAAATTAATTTTTACTATTCTTCTATAAGTGGTAAGTCATGCGGAAAATGCAGCCAGCATCCTTAGCATGCATTGTGCTTAGCATCACTAGATGCACATACTATACCAATATGGTCGATATGGCACTTGTCAGTAAGTGGGTATACACTTTAACCATTTTTCTGTACGTGATCATTCATGCGGAAAATATAGGTCACATCCAGCATCCGAAGCATACAATGTGCTTATCATTGCTAGATGCACCTAACATACAAATATGATTGATGTGGCATATGTAAGTAAGTGGGAATGACAAACGGACAGACGAACAGACGGACGAACGGACGGACGGACAAACGGACCCGAACACTATATGCCCCTCTACTTTCGTAGACGGGACAGAACAAGTTTTTAGGTCACCTGACCCGAAGGCCAGGTTAGCTATTGCCATCACTTTGCGTCCGTCGTCCGTCGTCTGTCGTCTGTCGTCCGTTAGCTTTTTTCAAACATCTTCTTCTCTGAAACTGCTTGGCCAATTGCAGCCAAACTTGATATGGTTGTTCCTTAGGGTATTGTGCAAAAAGTATGCGTTGGGATTTTTGATAAGTTAAAAAACATGGCCGCTGTTACTAAAAATAGAACAGGGGGGTCAAATACAGTTTTTTGCAAAAAACTCAAAAACGGTCACAGATATAAAAATTCTGGCAAGGGTAAAAGTAATCAGCACCTCAAGATCTACCTGCCCAGAAATTTTCAAAAAGATCCAACAACCGATGTAGGAGTTATTGCCCGTTTCTGGATTTTTTTCAAAATTTTGCACTTATTTAGCCCTATATCTTGAAAACTATACAAGATATTTTAAAAATTCAAATTGCATATGATTAAGCACGTCAAGATCTACGTTTCATGTAATTAGGTCAAAGCTGTAGAACCATTTCTTTTAGGAGTTATGGCCCTTAAAGTGTCAAAATTTACCATTTTTCATTACTTTTCCCTGAATATCAAAGATGAACTTGTCTGACACCATACATCCAACTTCAACCAAACTTGGCACAGTTGCTTAATAGCATAATTGCTACAATTCTATCGTTCGGATTTTTGATTCGTCCAAAAATATGGCCGCCATGGCTAAAAATAGAACATAGGGGTAAATTGCAGTTTTTTGCTAATTACTCAAAAATAGTTACAGATATCAAAATTCTGATGGGAGACAAAAGTGATCAGCATCTCAAGATCTACCTGCTCTGAAATTTTCAAGAAGATCCAACAATCGACATAGGAGTTATTGTTCTTTTTCTGGATGTTTTGAACATTTTGCACTTATTTAGCCCTATATCTTGAAAACTATACAAGATAATTTAAAAATTCAAATTGCATATGATTAAGCACGTCAAGATCTACGTTTCATGTAATTAGGTCAAAGCTGTAGAACCATTTCTTTTAGGAGTAATGGCCCTTAAAGCGTCAAAATTTACGATCACTTGTCCCCTGAATGAACTTGTCTGACACCATACATCCAACTTCAACCAAACTTGGCACAGTTGCTTAATAGCATAATTGCTACAATTCTATCGTTCGGATTTTTGATTCGTCAAAAAATATGGCCACCATGGCTAAAAATAGAACATAGGGGTAAATTGCAGTTTTTTGCTAATTACTCAAAAATAGTTACAGATATCAAAATTCGGATGGAGACAAAAGTGATCAGCATCTCAAGATCTACCTGCTCTGAAATTTTCAAGAAGATCTAACAATTGACAAAGGAGTTATTGCCCTTTTTCTGGATTTTTTGAAAATTTTGCACTTATTTAGCCCTATATCTTGAAAACTATACAAGTTAATCAAATATTCAAATTGCATATGATTAAGCACGTCAAGATCTACGTTTCATGTAATTAGGTCAAAGCTGTAGAACCATTTCATTTAGTAGTAATGACCCTTAAAGCGTCAAAATTTACGATTTTTCATTTTTCCCCTGAATTTCAAAGATGAACTTGTCTGACACCATACATCCAACTTCAACCAAACTTGGCACAGTTGCGTAATAGCATAATTGCTACAATTCTATCGTTCGGATTTTTGATTCGTCAAAAAATATGGCCGCCATGGCTAAAAATAGAACATAGCGGTAAATTGCAGTTTTTTGCTAATTACTCAAAAATAGTTACAGATATCAAAATTCTGATGGGAAATAAAAGTGATCAGCATCTCAAGATCTACCTGCTCTGATATTTTCAAGAAGATCCAACAATCGACATAGGAGTTATTGCCCTTTTTCTGGATGTTTTGAACATTTTGCACTTATTTAGCCCTATATCTTGAAAAGTATACAAGATATTTTAAAGATTCAAATTGCATATGATTAAGCACATCAAGATCTACATTTTATGTAATTAGGTCAAAGCTGTAGAACCATTTCTTTTAGGAGTAATGGCCCTTAAAGCGTCAAAATTTACCATTTTCCATTGTTTAATAGCTTATATGCTACAACTTTATTGTCAGATTTTTTATTCGTAAAAAACATGGCCACCATGGCTAAAAATAGAACATACATGTAGGGGTAAATTGCATTTTTTTGCTAATAACTCAAAAATGGTTTCAGATATCAAAATTGTGCAAGAATCAAAAGTGATCAGCATGTTAAGATTTACCTGTCCTGAAATTTCAAAAAAGATCTGACTGCTGATGTGGGAGTTATTGTTCTTTTTCCTAATTTTCGCCAAATTTGCACTTTTTAAGCCCAATATCTTAAAAAATAATGAAGATATTTCAGAAATTTACATCGCACATGGTTAAGCACAATACTATAGATGTATCTGTGTAGTTCAGGTGAGCGATTCAGGCTCTTGGGAGCCTCTTGTTTATCTAGTCTGTCCACCCGTTTATTCAATTTCTGTCAAAAACAATTGAAGATTTAAAAGGATGGAGTTGATAAGCAACTATCACTACCTATCTATTCATTTTTACTGTGTTTAATATAAATCCATGGCGAAGGATATATTGGTCAATAGATTTAAAAAAAACGAACCATTGTTAAGTACATAATCGAGCCTGTCCTCTATACACTTTTAATTGGTATAGACAGAAATTGAATAGAATGTTGGTGATAATTGCTAATCCAGTCTGTCCATTAAAATCTTCGATTGGTATTGAAAGGAATAGAATGGACAGGTGGATTAGCAATTGTTCAGATTTTAAAATCTATTGAACAATACATTGCATCTGTACAATATATTTATACCTAACAGAGTAATATCAATTGAAGATTTAAAGAGACGGACTGGATTAACAATTGTTCAATTTTTTTCTATTGACCAATATAGTTGTACCACGGATTCGTGCCTAACATAGTAAAACAGACGATGAAACATACTTACTTGTTAGAATATGCCTGACAAACACATTTGTTATATGTCTATACTAGGTATTGAGCATATAAATTTTAGTAATATCTTGTCAATGATTCGATTACTGGGAAAATCTCTGTTTTTACTTCAATTATCAATGCAGCATAGCAATGTCATGGTATCCTTCATAACACTTCAGTGACAGTGGAATGCCCATTTTTTGTACCCTCTTTAACTTTATATTTTTATCCATGTGAATCATTTGCACATTGTAAACAAAATATGTTTTATCACTAGGCTCCAAGAGGTATAAAATCACGTCTAGGACCTGACTTTTTCCAAAGTCAGAAAATCTATGCCACCACAAAGTTCAAACAAATCAGAGAAAATATGCACACCTTTGTCATACCTGAAGGATCTTATATGATAATGCCAGTAACCGAAATTGAAGGTCAGGAGGGCAGATTTATGGTCCGTTTCTACTCCTCTGGTAACTCAACGATATGGTAAGTGTTTGTGTTTTTAGCATCTTTAACAGCAGCTCTTATCCTTGTATGTAACTATGTGACTGAATGAATAGAATTTAAATTTAGTTAATAATTGTTACTGTTTTAACTGATTTTGATAAAACAAGGATTCGGTTCGAAAGAGCTGACTGTACAATTCCTTGCAAACATTTCACGACGGAAAAGTTACAGTTTTTAACTAATTTATTTATTTATAATTGTATTTGCAAACAAGCTTAAAGTATTTGCGGGTTGTTACCAATCGGCCATCTTTGTAGTGCTTCTGTTATTGAACTCTACATGTGGGTTTTCAATGTGCAAGGGGGTGGGGTGAGGGGCGGCGGCGGGAGACGTTGATCAGATCCCATACTCGGGACAATTATTTCGTCCCTCCCAAAGGACTAGCATCGATATGGAATAACTTGAATAAAACAATAATTGTATTTAGGGGCTTTTGTTAATTATCAAGTAATAGCTGCGACGAAAAGCAAGTATTCAAATTAAGCAAAGTTTCATTTATTTTGAAAGGGAACTTGATGACAAAGATAGCGTTTCTACTGTCCATGTAAGTATATAGTAAGCATTTAAAACATCCATAGATAGCGTTTCTACTGTCCATGTAAGTATATAGTATGCATTTAAAACATCCATAGAAATGTTGTTTTAAGATGTAATGATTTGTAAAGACAGAAGAAATGATCTACTAAAAAGAGCATTCAAATTTCGAAGTCTGATAAGGCCGAACAAAAAAGGCGAATATTAAACGAAACGCGCATCACAAAAACATCAAACATAAATGTATAGCAAATGAACACAACTGAACTGCAAACAGCACTGAAACTGTAAAGTCAAGTTAGTTTTTGCTGAATTATCATTTTGCTGTTTAAAGTTGAGGTTGAATTAGACACAGGTGAACAAACAAACACCCATGCATGACAACTGTTGCTTTTTATATTACAGTGTCATGATACATACAAAAAGTTATCCTGAAAATATGAAAGAGTGCTTCACACAAAATATTCTGAACCTTTAATTAAATAATTTGATCAAATCAGAATGAATAGTCGTGTCCCGTACGAAATGTTAAGGCGGAAACCAGCTGGTTTCGACACGGAAACCAGTTGGTTTTCAGGCGTAAACCAAGATTACGCCTCAAAATGAGGCGTAAATGAGCAGGACACGTAAACCTGGTCTGTCAGTAGCAGGATTACGTGTCGAAAAAACAGGCGTAAAGTGCTTGGCCAGCTGGTTTTTGTCCTGTCCAGACGTAACTTTGGACTTAGAATTTTATAAAATAAGCAACTTGAAAACCAGCTGGTTTTTTGACCAACTGGTTGTATAACACTCTTTGTTTTCCCATGATGCATTAAACAGGAAATTGTTTTCATCCAATCAAATTCATTTTGTTACACTTTTTGAACATTGTAAACTTACAAGAAGATGCTTAGGAGCTTGTGTCTTGATCTGATGGTGCTAAAAGTTTGTTTTTAGGAATTTTGTTTCTAGATTTATAAAGGTAATTATAAAAGCATGCAGGATTTTTTTTGAGAGATTAATATTTTATACAAGCTGTTTAAATAAAACATATCTAAAAGATAAAATGCAGTTATTGAGACACAACCTGCAGCATATAATTTTTTTTTATCTTATACACTGTATTCAATTTATTTTTATTGAAAACTTGTTAATTCAAGTTTTATTCTTTTAATAGTTGAAAAAGAATAGTATTTTATCATTTTCATAAATTAAAGTAATATGCATTTAATTACTTGAAATACTTTGATGGTCATATTGGATTGTATTAATTTATATCAACAATTTATTAAAAAGCATAATCTAATATTTTTAATTCTCAAAGTGATTAGAACATATTTGTCTTATTACATTATCTATGAATTAATGTATACACATGGCACATTTTGTGTAACCAAATGTTATAGTAATGTATAGCACATAAATGTTATGTATTAAGAATTGGGTCAAATATTACGCCTGGTTATTGTCTCATTTTACGCCTGGTTTCTGCAAGGCGTAAATTACTCATTTGCATATTACGCCTGGATTTTCAACCAGCTGGTCAATCTAATTTAAATATTACGTCTCTTTTCCGCCTGGTTTACGTGTCTTTTGACGCCTGGTTTCCCTATTTACACGTAAAAGCAAGTTACGCCTGGATCACTGATATTGTACGCCTGGTTTACGTGTCTTAAACAGGCGGATCATTTCGTACAGGATGTTATTAACGCAAAGTATTATAAATTTAAACAAAAATCATTTAAAAGAGAACGTTGCGTATTCTCAACAACATTTGTTTCAGATGTTATAATTATTACATGCAAAAATATAAGCACATTTTAAAAAAAAAATGTTTGGCTATAATCTATTTTATCGTATTAACAATGAATTTAATTTTTGACTCTTCACTTTTACATATTCTGATTCGCGAATCATTCAATTTAAAACTTAAAAATTAATTTGATGGTTAAGTAAAATCAAAATAGATGATGACCATTCATTATATATAAAACGAATGATATTTTTGAACATTCGTCTCAATTCCTGCAGCATTCTAGTGACATGGATCATAAGTTAACTCAGATACGAAGACGGTTTAGAAACATGGCGGTTCATCATAAGGTTAGTAACTTTAATTAATGGATATAAAAAAATTAATAATGAATTGGAATTTTCAATCTAAAGAGGAAAAAAAAACAAAGCAAAGACATTCAATGGTCCTTAAGTTGACTTGGAACAGATATTTTGAAAGAAAAATCATGTTTTTTGGTGCCAAATCTCCACAATCCTTTGCGACCAAAAGGTCCGATAGTAACAGATAACATAGCATGGTTAAGAAACAAAAGGAATATTAGTGATATGATTACCTCGCCTAACAATGCACGAATCATTTTTTAATTCTCAAAGACTTGAATTTTTCCACCAATGTTTGAAATCGATACAGTTTATAAAGAACCCTATGAGACGTTTTGAATTAAAATGACAACAAAGTTTCAAGACAATAAATTTTAAATTGAACCCCATTAAAATAAAACAATGATTTTTCAAGTTGTCCCATAAATTGAGAAAAAAAGAAGACATAACTTACAAATATGCATATGGTCTGGATAAGGGAATCAAAATTTATGAAACGAAACAAAAGAGACCAGAGGAACAAATATTATAACACAAACTGTAAAAAAAAAGATTTGAATTATATTGTTTCAAAAGAATGACAATCCTTGTAAAGACATGATTTCAAAAGCCTACAAAACAACAACTTTTCTATGCCAATATTTAGTCAATATCATTAGTTGTTTTTTTTTTAAATATGTGTATAAAATACAAATGACAACAAAGTTCCAGACAATAAATTTTGCTACGCCTGACGCGCGTTTCGTCTATTCAAGACTCATCAGAGGCGCTCTACGAAATATATTGAAAATGCCAAACACTGTATGAATATGAAGAACATAGAACAGTATAACCAAAAATACCAAACTGGGGAACCAAATTATTACTAAGATATTCAACCTATGTCTGGGGTATGAAGAACCTTAGGGTTTAGACAATTTTTAGATTTAGACGGATAATCTAAAGCTTTGATGTTTTCTCCAACTCAAAAGTGTTGGTGCCGGAGCGGGCTAACCTCGGAGAATTTAAACTCCACCTGGCAGCAGAGCTAACCTTCACGTATGTTCGAAATACAAATGACAACAAAGTTCCAGACAATAAATTTTGCTACGCCTGACGCGCGTTTCGTCTATTCAAGACTCATCAGAGGCGCTCTGCGAAAAATATTGAAAATGCCAAACACTGTATGAATATGAAGAGCATAGAACAGTATAACCAAAAATACCAAACTGGGGAACCAAATGATTACTAAGATATTAAACCTATGTCTGGGGTAGGAAGAACCTTAGGGTTTAGACAATTTTGAAATTTAGACGGATAATTTAAAGCTTTGATGTTTTCTCCAACTCAAAAGTGTTGGTGCCGGAGCGGGCTAACCTCGTGGAATTTAAACTCCACCAGCAGTGCTAACCTTCACGTTACATATTGTTACATATTTCAAAAATGTCTTTATGAAAACTTGTTTATTATTCAAGTATGAGGCCATAGACGCTCACAGTTTACAGAGGATTTTAGCAACTAACGTAAAAGACAAAATACCTTTACTGTGCTGCTTTTCGGAATCAGAAAGTAAGTGTGTTTCTTCACTTTAAACATGAACTTTAATGTTAATTTTACTTTACTACTACTTTTTCTAAGAATAAGGCATATACCATTTATCGGTGGCACATTAGTAACGAATACACCCGAAAGAATTTTTTAAAGCAACCTAGTAAATAGAAAATAATGAGATGTGGAATAAGTGTACGCGACACAGCCCACAATTATCTTTTTATCAATCTAAATATGGTTTAGGAGATAAACCAGTTGATTTTGAGTAAAAGACGAATGCATCTGTACCCCGAAATCTAAAATATTTAATTATCAATGTACCACCCCTATCTGATCCTGATGTGGAAAAGTACTAAGGCAAAACCATATGTTTTTATTGACATACATGAGTCCGTTACCTCCTCTTTCCAAGTACAGCTTAATATACTTTACCGTCGTTGTCAACTCCTTCAGGCGACAAAAACGCGCAGTACCGAATATGGAACGTGAAAATACATGTAGATATATCAAAATAATAAGATGATTGTACAATTATTTTGTTCATTTCAGTTTAAAGAATTTACAATATATTTTAAAGTGAACAAGTTAAGTAGAATTCAAAGACTATAAAAATATGTGTTACTTTTGTTGTTGAGTAATTTTATAGCTTACCTTATATGTATTTTACAAACGTTTTTGTCAAACTTTTTACATTTAATAACAGTGTTGATTTATTTTTCAGTTATCAATTTCAAACCAATAAATTTGTCACCAGATACTTGTAAGGCTGCCATAACAATATTCGATGTATCCTTGAAAAAAACTATTTATACAAGATCATAAAGAATATAGTTTTACAATTGTTTTCAATTGAAGTAGTCCTTGTAGTATGTGCATAGACAAATGTTAGTACATATAATATGGAGTAGGCATTGCCTAAATGCGAGCATAGCTAAAAGGGACTACGTTTTGTTTATCGCTATCATTTCCATTTGCTTATTTTGGGGCGAGATGGTATGGGGCGATTAAGCTTCGAGACACGTTAGTTTCGTACGTGCATATAACCAAGACGAAACGAGCAGCTTATGTGTATTTATTATTTAAAGAATATTATTTTCTTGTAAAAAGCGCAATTTATTTTTTTTAACCATTATTTCTTTTCTTATAAATTATTTTAACATTCACTCCGGTCCTGTAAAAATAATAACCCTTTCCGGACCATAAAAAATCTAAATCAGCATTAGCAAATTTCTCGCGGAAACAAATACCGTAGAGCTCTCCGCTCGAGCGGACACTTCGTGCCCGCTTGCGAGCTATGCTCGCTATAATAGATAAAAATGCTCATATAGTTATAAATGCTAATTGTTTTAGAATGAAAAATATTAAACTCTAAGTGGATATTTCATTTAAAAATATTTTAAGGGTATTTTCTATCACTATATGATGCTTCTGCACCAATACACTTTTTACAAATTTTTCTTAACAATGAAAAGAAAAATATAGATGGGAGACTGAGCTATAGCGAATTTAACAGTCTTCTGAGTAAACTTATACTCTGGCAGGTATGTATATTTCTACAGATACTCTAGCTGTCAACTACGGTATTTAGTGTTCTATTTTAGAATTAAACGTTTTGAAATTTTAGCTTATTAGTATTCAATTAGTGTTTAATTATCAAATGAAAGAAATTATTGTAACCTAGTATTTCATATACAATATTTTCACTGTTTTTTTCTAGTGCTAGCGTTGAACTATTGACCGGTCAATAGTTTCTAAATACATGTAATACATATATATAAGAAAAATATGGAACCAACGAAAATACATTGATGTTGACTAGCGCCATGTTGATAAACAACCGTCTAAGGCAGCTACTGTATAAATTAAACATTTTCTAATTTAAGACAAATTATCTACCAAAATCACATTTTTTTCGTCTCCATTTTTTGGTTTATGTCATTTAGACCGCAATGTAAAAAAAGAAAACTTTTTTATACATTTTTACCAAATTTGCCTTAAAATTTAATGTCAAAACGCCTTTTTTGACTTCTAAACAAGCAAACCAAACGTCCCGTTTACTTGACTACCAATGCGACCAATTGATCGTTTCACTGTTGTATGTAACGTCAAATTCCATTTGTGAACGTTAATGTATAAAGTTCAAAGGCATCGGATTGTTGATGCATATACAATCAAGTTTGACTACAAACTTTGTAATTATATACTATAGCAATGTTAACTAAAAACTGCTATGAAACGAATTTCTGATTAGCAGATTCAAGCACTATCAAGAAACTTTATTAAAGTTCATTGGCTTTTAGGATTTTTAGTGAGTCGCAAGGTTTGCCCAATTAGTAGAATCTTTAAAACATAATAATTATGATACCAGAGGCATACAGTTTTTGTTTAAACAAATATGTATTTGCTTTCAGACAATATTCAAGAACTTTGCAAAGAAAAATATTGACTTCAGTTCATATCTTCTAAGATGTGCTCTGAGTGTGGACGGTGAGTCATTCATATTAAAACAATCCCGGCAACTCTCGAATATGGCAAATGTTATTGCAAAATATGCTTTCAAATTTAACACAAATACAAAGCTTATATATTAAGAGATCAACTTATGTAACTTAAATTAACGGAAATTATACCCTCAAAGTAATATAATCATGGGAGATTTGTCAGATTTCTGGGACTACGTATATTCTTAAATATTGGCATGCATAGATTGTTTTCTTATTTAGTTGAGACTAGATAACCATTTCTGAAATTCATTAAAAACTTTCATAATAAACGATAAAATGTAAATGTTTTTAGAGCTACATAGTTTTGGGATTTACCTTAACTATGCAACCATTTTCAGCTTAAGTTGTCTTTTTTTTGTTATGTCGCCTGCAATGTGTTGCAAAGCGACATATAGGAGTCACTTTAACACAATCTTTTTATTTAGGGTTTCGTGTGAGCAACAAGACACTGGAAACATTAGTTGTAAGATTTTCATCGAAGGGAAGGATTACCTTAGAACAATTCATCTGTATAATGATCAAACTTTGTACAGTTCATCGTAAGTATTCATCACAATGTAGAATTATATAAGTGGGTTTCTTTTCATAAGGTGCTTGCTTTTGCTTCAATGTTCGAATGTGTGGAGAGTGCAACGCTTAATGCACGTAAAAGACCCCAATGTGGACCGCCAAGCAGTTCACCACACGGGCATAATTTTTCACCCCTTAACCACCATTCCCTTTTTTCCTGTGGGCTTCAAAATTAACTGTTCCTTTGTTTCCCATCCCATCCCCATATTTCAATTATCATTCTTACATGTTAATTTGATCACCCTTTCATGTTCATCACCTTTGAATAACCTATAGGCCTATATAGCGTTAAAAGGGCGCAAAACACCAACTCACTCGCTCGAAAGTTTAGGAGTATGCATGGCAACCTTAAGTATAACGACACTTTGGTTTTCAGCCTTATATTATTTATATTCAACAAAGGTGTGTTAAAAATTAAAAGATCTATTGGCAACCACATTATAACTCTGTAAAGCAAAGCTAAGTTTGTATAATATGTTTTTTTCTGTATTTATTAAAACACAGAAATATATGCAATTCTTATGCACTATATCAAAATTGAAATTTGTTGCTTTTAAGATAAATACAAAGGATTGGTGGTGGTAAATGCAGATGGACACTCGTCTTTGACTGAGGTATAAAAATATAATAATAATCCATTTTAACAATTCGGCAACATGTTACGTTTCAATTCAACATTTGTATCCAGAGTATGAAATTAACAACGTCAAAAATGTCATACATGTAGCATAAAGCTGAACATTAAACTCAAATGAAATCAGATATCTGACAAAAATGAACGCTATTATAGAGCTTGTGATATATATAATTATTTCCTTATGGAGTGCCACTGCAATCACAAGAACTATTTCGAGTCATCTGCAGATATACTGAAACAGAGGAAATCTACAGAAAAGCTAATCAATAATAGAAATGAATATTTATTTTGTTCTTATTATTTGAAAAAAAAATAATTATATCTATCTAAGTACTTTAAAATTTCAATAATTTTCATATAATTTCTGTTTTTTCTCTCTATTTCCAGCTTCTGCATACAGTTATTTACTCATAACGAACAAGATGACTGTCACCACATAATTCAATATGTCCAATATGTGCAAATGAATGTAAATGAATGGTGTGTGTTCTTTTTGGATTTCTATTATGGTGTATATTGTGTTTAAATTATCATAATATCAAACTTTTTTACTATTGATTTTAAATATATTGTTTGATTGTTTGACTTCATTAATGCATTTATATATTACATGTATACATTTGAAGAAAAGAAAAAAATATAGAAAAAATCGTCTTATCATATATTTTATATGTTATATGCCACTCATAGCTAAAGTCTTCTATTAAGTGGATTATTCAGGGACTTGAATGACTATTTAAGATCTACAAAACCGGCTTATTTCAACAAGAACTTGTCCTATTTGTTTCATTGTACAAAAGTACATGAACAAATGTCTAATATGGGCAATTAAGATAAATAATAACTTAACATATCTGAAAAAAAAGTTTAGACTCGCAACATATTCAGTTCCCTTGTTGTCAATCCAGAACTGTTGAGATATATTATCTAATCGAACCTGAACCAATTGCAAAACACTGTCTTAGTCTAAACATTTTTTGGAGGGGAAACACATCTACAATAAATGAGTCCTATATGGCCTTTTAAATCACCCCATGTTCTAGTAATAACCTTTTATCAATCAAGTTATGTTCCGCCGGCATTAAGCAAGTCATAATGCTATAGATACAAGCACAAATATTCATTTCTGAAAATATCTGTTTTTTCTTAGTGCATTTTTGGCAACTGCCTGATTATTTGTCTTTAACATCTTTGTTGGGGTTGTATAAGATATCATGCATGTAAAAACATATTTGAAATTGTGTGCTTAGTAATTTTTTTTCTCTCTTTCTATCTGTTCAGTTTCTTTTTTCGTTCCTTCTAAGTATGTTATGCACTATGTATGTTTGTTTGTGTTTATCTGTTAAATTTGGCGGATGGAGTGGAGCTCTTTGTCTACAAGAAGTAATAAAGACAAGAGTTTTTATCTACAACATATTTTATTGCAATATATCAAGCATCAGAATATTTGGATATGACAAGCTAATATACAGATGATTATAGAAATAAGATGACAATGTAAAAATAAATATCTATGAAATGTTTGGACGTAAAGCTGTGGGTTAATTTTGAGGTAGCCCTAATACATGTAATAGGTTTACATCTTTTTAACTTAGGTTTTAAACTGATTCTTCGTATACTAGTAACCATTTTTGATAGTCTTAAACGGTAGGGTAGATTCCAAGAGGGGATGGGATTTATGGGAAACTGTTTCAAAATATTAAAGATACAAGATGCATGGTATATTGTCTTTGTTGAAAATTATATTCCACAACATGTAAAGAAAACACTGGTTATTACTGACAATGATCACAAACATTGATCACCGTAACGCCGATAATTCTTTCTAACACCCATACATATTACATATAGATTTTATCAATTCCGTCATATATGCTTGCAAGAGCATAATCAGGAATTAGACATTATGCATGGATATATTAAAGTTATTTTTAATAAAAGTAACAAAACATCTTTTGTTGAAATCTATTGTCTACAATTAAGATGTTTTATGTTTTTAATTTGATTTTTTGGTTAAGATAACATAATAAATTTACTTATTTCATTTTTGTTTTGGCATTTTCAAAACATACAAAATATGTACGTACCATATTTTATTCCCACAGACTTTTGTCAACATATAATAAGCTCATCTCTTCTGTTTTAACAACTAACTAAACAAATTCGTTTATCTTTCTTTAGTCATTATCCCAGGGTTTTTTTCATTAAAGATCATTTATTTTTTTTTTTATACAAAAGATAAAGTCATTTGTTCATTTGCTCCAAATACTCTAAAAGATAAGTTTGATATAAAAGCTGAATTCTTGTGCTGCCTTGAAGTAGAGAAAATGTTAAAAAGTTTTGACAAACAAACAGTTAAAATACACACATAAACAACAACCATGACAACTATATAAACATCTTAAAATGTTACTATGGTTTCATAATTTTTCGTGGGGTATCAATTTTTGTGGTTTTCGTTGGTGGGGCTGATTAACAAAATTTGGTTCCCCACAAAAAGGAAATTTAAATTTGCTTTGCATACTGCAAACTTCAGAACCTTGAATCAAAAGACCCACGAACTTGCATTTGTTCAGCAATCCACAAAAAACTGGTACCCACAAAAATAAATGAATCAACAGTACATATATTGTTTTATAGTGACAAGAGTAAAATGTTAAAAACGTGCTATTTTGTTCTAACAAGAAAAGATTTAAAAATGCAAAAAACTATATTTCCTAATGTAAGAAATAACATATTCATTTTTAATTTCCTTTATTATAAAGATGTTTGCTTGATTTGTGCCATTTAAAAGCTGTGCTTTTTTCAAACTTCGAAACTAAACTAAGAGAAATATCAAAAGTCTATTTTTGACCAAAAATTTGTGCATTATCCTAATCAGTGTGCAATGATAAAAAATATACAAAGATGAAAAATACAATACAAAAAATGCTACACAGCTACTTATAAACATAAAAAATGTACAATTTTAATACGTATGTATCAAAATATCAAAGCACTTTCATACAATTAAAAATCATTCATAAAAGTATAATACAAAATAATCATACAACCTAAAATAAAAACACTGCCTGGAAACAAACCTTAACATTCATAATAAAGAAAGAAAATAGAAACTAACTATTATAATTAACAATTCAAAAGATGTGGCAAGGATTATTCATTTCCATTATTGTCAATGAGTTTTAATCATTTAGGCACTGCTGGGTGGTATGTATACTGCTGTTTAACTTTAGAAAGTTAGTTTGCACTTCAGGAGTATAAGACAAAAGCACTTCGCTAATATACAGAGATTGACCATACAATATGTTGCTTTTAGATTAATTTCTTTTTATTTTGAATTCGCTATTCTTCCATTTTGAATTTGTTTTATTTTTAATTTGGTATTTGTTTCATTGGATTTTGGTTTTTGTTTTATATATTTTTTTGAATTCAAATAGTTTTGCCAATTCATATGCAATTAATCCTTAATCTCTAATTATTGCCACATACTTAAACTCAATAAATAACTTTTATTTTCAAAAAACTTCATTTTATTTTAATCAAAATTTAAAATCAATCAATCAATCAATGCAAGAATAAGCAAATTGAGGACAAATATATAATTCCTTGAATATGAATTTTGATATTGTTTTTATTATTAAAAAAAAAATTGCTCGATAGTACATAGAATAACATTCTATCACTCTTATTAAAGAAAACAAATCTGACTTAAATCGTGATACACTGAGTATATTTCACCATTTCTATTCAAACTTCTATAGCTTAAAAAAGTCACATGCATTGATACAACATTTACTCCTTATCCCTGGACATCTCTTAGTGCACAGCAGAGAATCATAGAGAACAACATACCAATGATCTATAAGAAAAAAAAATAATTAGTTTATAAAGGAAATAAAATACTAGTAATGTGGATAACAAATACCAAGTATATTAAAAGAAAAAAAATATAAGGTTTGTTTGTTTACATGTTTAAAAGCTACATTTTGTATGTAGCTTTGTGCAGGCTTATCAATAGGGGGAAGGTTGGATCCAAAAAACTAGTTTAACCCCGCCACATTTTATATGTGCCTGTCCTAAGCCAGGAAACTTTGCCAAAGCCTTTGTTTGTCCTTGTCATTCTGTGTTAACTGTTTTATGTCAAGAATTGAGTCTTTCGTTGATGATTTAGGGATTGGTTTTGATACTTTTGTATTGTATAATAAGTCTTGGGCCAATGCAAGACGGTAAGCAGTGACCTATGGTCATGTTGAAGACTGCTTGCTGTTTTCCGTTGTGATTTTTTGAATTGCTGTTTGTTTATGTTTGTTGTGTCGCGTACACTTATTCCACATCTCAATATCGTATATGTAATGGTTTCTCCTAAACATCAATGTGTTAATGAATCTTAGGAGTCATTAATGCAAGGAAATCGGAAAACAATTCTGATAAGCAAATAAGGTAAGAAATGAAATATTTCCAAGAAACAAACATAGATCCAAATACAACAATTTCAAAAAATGTCTCTGCCCTTTCAGACTTTGGACAAAATATATCTAGAATATAATGAGCAAATTAAAAAAGACCTAAGATATCAAACAATTAAGGTGCTTCATTATCATTTTGGCCCTAAAACATTTTTTGTTGCACCTTGCAAGAATGTAAACATTGCTAACGTCACCAATCATTAATATCAACTCACCAAAATCAATGCAACACCAAACAGAACACCAGCGACGACAACAATGTTTTTCTTCAGCTCTTCTGCAAAACGTGCAGTACAACCCTGAAATTTGCAAAAAGAAAAAGACAATAAAGCATTTGTTTGGTATCTTTTTGATTAATTAACAAGCACTTGCGCTCTAAAACAGTTACATTACATGTCATAAACTACATTGAGCTTCTATAACACACCCTACATTATAATGAAAAAAACCAATTCTAATACATTATTCAGCAGCTATAGTTGTTGCTCCTCAAATTGAAAGATTGGTTAATGTAACTTTCCCCCATCTAATATTTATCCCCAGGAACTTGAAATAAAAAAACACAACGGATTGTGTGAAGTCTGCTTCTTATTTAGATATACATCTCGAAAAAGACTCCAAGCTATATGACCAGCGCGATACTTTTATTTCCAAACGTCAATTGTCTTGTGTAGCAACATTTCGTCAGCTCCTGCTTATTGAGATAACGTATCACAACTGAATTGTTTAACATTGGTTTTCTTCGGAGAGTGTCACGTCTGACACAATTGATAACACAGGGTTACGTTGTTAACCGAATATTTAAAGAAGACATAATGCATTATTTACAAATATTGGGTCGCTATCTTTTAGATGTTGGTTCGTCATAGGGCTTTGTTGTGTCCTCCTTTCGGGATTTGACACGATGAATTGACCATAACAAGCTGAGCAACGCGAAGGGTTTGCTTAAGCAATCAAGAACTGCTTACTTTTCCAAAGCACATGAGTTTACTATCGTTACGACTTGGGTTCGCGATTTTGACTGCTATATACAGTTGTTTTGTGTTGCTTTTTTCGTTCGTGTTTACTGGTTTTGTCTTTGCCCTTTCATACTTCTGACACTTGGAAGCCCCATTGGAATGATTGTACCTCTTGCTTGGGTCAGTGATTGAATCTAAAGAGTACACTAATTTAAAAACACTATTTATGTTTCTGAGTAACTTACAGTTATATATAATAAATATGGATTTGCATGTCATTGGATGTAGATGAGTTACTTACAGTTAATTTAAAAAAAAAAACACATGCTAGTAAATACTGTTTGTCTTTTAGATTTAATTCTGGATTCACATACCTGATTCACATGTCAGTGAATTTATCTGCAATACTTTGGTTGTATCAAAAATATATTTCCATTTCAGTGAGTTTATCTGGGTATGTGGAATACAAATTCACATGTCATTGCGGTTTTCTTTTATCCTTATATTTGAGTATCAAAAATAGATTTACACGTCAAAAAGTTAATCTGGTGATACTTAGTACGTTACAGTTGTTCACAAGTCATTGGGTGTTTCTTATATTTTTAAGATTCACATGTTAGCAAGTTTATTTAGGGAACTAACAATGGTGTCAAATATAGAGCTGATATGGGATACAATAGTCTATTGTTTCAAATATAGATTCACATGTCTGTGAGTTTACTTGGGGTACTTACAGTTGTGTCGAATACAGATTTACATGTCATTGGGTTTTTCTTATATCCTAAAGGTGGCGTCAAATATAGATTCACATGTCAAAGAGTTGATCTGGGGATTCTTAGTTACAGTTGTAGCGAATACAGATTCACACGTCATTTGGGTTTTTCTTATATTCCTAAGATTCTCATGTTATGAAGTTTATTTAGAGAACTTGAGGTGGTGTCAAAAATAGATCCACAAGTCGCAGAGCTGATATGGGATAACATAGTCTATTGTGGCAAATATAAATTCACATGTCATTGAGTTTACTTAGGGATCTTACAATTGTGTCGAATACAGATTCACATGTCATGGGGTTTTCTAGGGGTCTTAGTAAGTGTCAGATGTGTCGAATTTAAATCTACATGTCATTTGGTTACTCTTAAGGTGTGGAATAAAGATTCACATGTCAGCAATATTATTGGGGTACTAACGGTGGTACCAAATATAGATTCACAAGCCAGAGAGTTTATCTAGGATACAATTGTGTCAAATATAGATTCACGTGTAAGTAGGTCATCTGGAGTACCTACGGCGGTGTCATATATAGATTCACATGTCATTGAGTTTACTTGGGGTACTTACAGTTGTGTGGAATACAGATTCACATGCTCTTGGGGTTTTCTTATATTCTTAAGGTGTGGATTATTGATTCTTGTGTCAGTGAGTTTATTTTGGGTACTTAGTGGTATTAAATATAGATTCTCACGTCAGAGAGTCTATCTACGATAGAATTGTGTCAAATATAGATTCATGTGTAAGTAGGTCATCTGGGGTACTTACGGTGGTGTCAAATATAGATTCACATGTCATTGGGTGGACACAAGTCAAAGGGTTGTAGTCCATGATACCATCGGCTCCACAGCACTTGAACTAAAAAGAAAATAAATCAGATTCTATAGAATAAACAACATGAAACATTTTCTTTTTGATAAGGCAACAATTCTTGAGCATTATAGTTTACCTGAAAATAAAGAAACATTGATCTGAATTTCTACGAAAGGGTGGGAATAGTACCTTGTCTGTGGATTTCTCCAAGGGAGGAACAAAACTTAGTTTCAACTGCTTGGGCCTGTCAAAATATGAAGACGCAGACCTCGGAAAATTTGTTCCAACATATCGTATATGCCTTCGGTGTAATGTCCTTTCAAGAGCATGTCTACGAGTAAACCATGAAATTTCGTCCAGATGCAAGAGTTTCAGATCTACAAAATTTCTTGGGCAACTCCTCGCAAGACTCTTTTTCGCAAAATATTTTTTTCGAGAAATTTAAGATTGATGACCAACAAGCCTAATCAGTATAACTGGATTTCTTGGAAAATTTAGCGATCCTAAACAGTGATGTATACAAACAAGAGGCTCCCAAGAGCCTGAATCGCTCACCTGAACTACACAGATACAAATATTTGTAAATAGTTTTGTGCTTCACCATATGCGATTTAATTTTCTGAAATATCTTGGTTAGTTTTCAAGATATTGGGCTCAATGAGTGCAAATTTTGCAAAAATTAGGAAAAAGAACAATAACTCCCACATCAGCAGTCAGATCTTTTCCGAAATTTCAGGACAGGCTGATCACTTTTGATTCTTGCACAATTTTGATATCTGAAACCAGTTTTTAGTTATTAGCAAAAAATGAAATTTGCCCCTATGCTCTATTTTTAGCCATGGTGGCCATGTTTTTTTACGAATCAAAAATCTGAACAATAGAGTTGTAGCATATAAGCTATCAAACAGTGTGCCATGTTAAGATGCAGTTGGTCTTACCGTTTCAGACAAGTCAGGGGAAAAGTAATGAACAATAGTAAATATTGACGCTTTAAGGGCCATAACTCCTAAAAGAAATGGTTCTACAGCTTTGACCTAATTACATGAATTGTAGATCTTGATGTGCTTAATCATATGCAATTTGAATTTTTGAAATATCTTGTATAGTTTTCAAGATATAGGGCTAAATAAGTGAAAAATTTTGAAAAAAATCCAGAAAAAGGGCAATAACTCCTATGTCGTTTGTTGGATATTCTTGAAAACTTCAGAGCAGGTAGATCTTGAGATGCTAATCACTTTTGTCTCCCATCAGAATTTTGATATCTGTTACCGTTTTTGAGTTATTTGCAAAAAACTGTAATTTGACCCCTATGTTCTATTTAAGCCATGGAGGCCATATTATTTGACGAATCAAAAATCCGAACGATTGAATTGTAGCATTAATGCTATTAAACAACTGTGCCAAGTTTGGTTGAAGTTAAATGTATGGTGTCAGACAAGTTAATCTTTGAAATTCAGGATAAAAGTAATGAAAAATGGTAAAATTTGACACTTTAAGGGCCATAACTCCTAAAAGAAATGGTTCTACAGCTTTGACCTTATTACATGAAATGTAGATCTTGATGTGCTTAATCATATGCAATTTGAATTTTTAAAATATCTTGTATAGTTTTCAAGATATAGGGCTAAATAAGTGCAAAATTTTGAAAAAATCCAGAAAAAGGGCAATAACTCCTACATCGGTTGTTGGATCTTCTTGAAAATTTCTGGGCAGGTAGATCTTGAGGTGCTGATAACTTTTACCCACGCCAGAATTTTGATATCTGTTACCGTTTTTGAGTTATTTGCAAAAAACTGCAATTTACCCTATGTTCTATTTTTAGCCATGGCGGCCATGTTTTTCAACAAATCAAAAATCCCCACGCTAGTTTTATACTACCTATGCTAATTAACAACTGTGCCAGATTTAAAAGCCATTGGACTTATGGTGTTAGAGGAGTTAACGTTTGAAAAATGTTAACGACGACGGACGACGGACAAGTGATGGCAATAGCTCACACGGACCTTCGGTCCAGGTGAGCTTATAAAATGACTTTTTATAATGGTTTATGTTTTAAAGATGCAAATGGGTTAAATATTGTGGTAGTAACAACACATATTAAAGAAAACCACCGATCTTCAGATGACAAAGACAAATCTTATAAAATACATACTACACGGTGTCCAACCCCCGTACAGTGCATTCCGGAAGTAGTGCGTTTTTCAATGGTAAACAAGGAAGGAAATTTGAGTGTCGATTAAGAAAACCTTGAATATGAATACATTAAATTGTCCAAAAATACTTTTTGACTATGATTCGTGTAAAGGAAACCTTTTGTAAAATGAATAAATACACAAATACAAGAATCCTTAATTCTTCGTCGTATACTTTTGAAAACGCATTAGGGTCATGATATTTTATTAGAAAACTCGACTGAAAAATCATACATATTTGGTACTACACAAACATTTAATTAATTTTCTGTGTATCAACAGAAACTTCATTAGTATAGTTTTGGAAATCATTCAACAATTGGAGGTAAAACTACATACTTTAAAAGAAAATAGAGATCATAGTTTTTTCTTCACTGTACGGCCCGTTGCAATGATACTGTACGGTTCGTTGCGCGTACTCACTCTGAAACTGTACGGCCCGTTGCACCTTTTTGCGCCTGATGCCTGATGAAAAGTATCTTTTAATACGTTTTTAAATCAAAAAAGATAGGAGACTTTGTTTTAATTATTACTAGTTAACATTTCCTAGCCAACTCGTAAAGAGGCACTGTAAGATATTGTTAAGCAGTCAAATAAAGACAACAAACAAATAATTAGATGAATAGGCCCCTAACAGCAGAACCCAGCTTATCGTAAGAGGCGACTAAGGGTCTTGGGATTCTGATATCGGGTCAGTGCTCAGTCTCAGAGAGACGGAGTGTGTACCCTAGGTGGCTGAATTTGGTACCGTGGCCCTCGTTCGCGGGGTTTGTCTGGTCTATAATACGGGCACCATAACTGCTGACCATAGTAAGCCAACGTGTGTGGAAAGTGCCACGCTTCATGCACGTAAATTACCCCTTTGTGGGCCATCAAGCTAGTGCGCCACATAAGCTAAGTTTTTCGCCTCTCTCCCTTTCTGTTCGAAATTAACTGTTCCCATGTTTCCCGCTGACCCCACATTTCTCATCATCATTTCATGTTCATTTTATCATACTTTCTGTTCCATCGCTTATAAATAAACTATATAGCGTTGCTTGGGGGTAAAACACAAATCCACTCACTCATGTGCTCGGGATATAGAAGACATTGACTGTGGCTGTATAATATCAATAAATATCATAATAAAACAAAAAAAAGCAACAACAAAAAAAAAACTATACAGGAGGATAAACTTCCCATATATTTTTTTCTTTTGAAATTTCCGGTTGTTACATTGGAATTGTTTATAACACCATGTTTCTTTCCTTGTACTGCACATGGTATCGATATCCTCGGTGCTGGATTTGTCCTACTCTGTTCGAACGTTTTGGTCTTTAGTACTTTTTGTTCAAAACATTTTGGATTTGGGTCTTCCAATGTGTTGATTCGAATGCAGCTGATAAGAGGTTACTCCTTGAAGTATCGTTACACAGCATAGCCAAATTACCCGTTTTAGTATTTGTATAAATTGTATTTATGGACGTCAAACTCCTCTCAGTTCTAGTTCCCGTCCGTAACGGTCCGTACACTAATCACTGCACCAGGCTCTCAAGGGCTTCTTTTCAATGGCCTCTTTTTGGCCCCTACTCTCTAAATAAAAAACCATGACAAGTACTCACATTATACCAAAATGCATTGCGCTACCCTATTGTTTACATAATTCTTCTACTTTACTTCACTTTCAAATAGTGCGTACTCATTTAAACTGGTTTTACAACATTGAAATTGAATTAATTCTTCTAAGAAAAAAATATTACAGAAAATTTGATGTTTTCATGGCTAACTATAGGAAAATTTTGAAAATTTATTTAACCAAAAAATTTATCAAGAATCTTGACGGAATTCATACAAGCATGTAGCAGTGGGATAATCCTGACCTATTTTTGTCGGGAAGAATAACATAAGCCTACTGCGAAGGAGTTTGTGTGGACGTACGACTGGAATAGGTTTTCGGATCTAAAGGTATATAACTGGGTGTATATTTTTAGATTCAAGTATTTTGTGGTTAGTAAATTAACAATCGAAGAATTTGAGTAGGCAATACTTGTGCGAATCTTTCTGGATTTTCTGACAATTGATTAATACCTATAGAATATGAATGGTTTAAAATATGAGTATGTTATGTACATTTGTATATGAATCGGTATGGCTTCAGAAAATCAGCAGCAGGTCCGTAAAAAATCAAAAACAAACAAAAATCTATAGAAAAAAAAACAAATGAACAAACAAAACAAAACTAGTCGAAGCAGCCACGCTGCATATCCCCGCACTACTCTGGTGTTTGATAGTATAAGGGCAAATAATGAGCATTACTAGTACTATCAAATGTATATGTATTAATATGAGACTTTTCCCTGGTAGTGGGAGTGATAGTAATATAAAGAATTATGCATGACGAAGGAATGTGCCCTTAGGATACCTATACAGCCCAGCTTCTAGGGGCCATATCAAAATTCCGAAACCTTCGGCAGAATCTACATCCATAGTGCAACTACTGAGCCTGGTACGTGTGGGATTCATACACACAGTAAGACACCAACAACAAAAATATGGAAGCAGTGCAGCGCGGGACTGTAAGGTTTATGTATTTCTATTGTAGCTCCAATAATAAATCAAGCGTTAGTGACATGATACAAAATGTATATGATCTGAACTTGAGATCCCTAGCAAACCGCAGAACACTCCACTGGACAATGCTTTATAAAATATCTAAGGTCAAAAGACTAAACCGGCTCACTAGACACATGACCCGTCTCTCCTACCAAATTCCACAGTTTCGTCTTGAACATGGAACCACCTTCCTTTGTCCTGGCCCCGGTGCCACAAAACAAAAAATATTCTTTAGTCTGAGAATATTCTCAACATCATTAGTAATTACTCAGAATAACTAGGTTTTTATTGAAGTTTTGTGGCAGTGGGGTCTGAGTGAATCATCTGAGTCATTCAAGGCAGCTGTCTCAGCACTTCGACACTAAATTAACGTTTCTTAATTGTACATAGTTTTCTCTTAACTTAAAACTATATCTATAGTTATATTATCTATATAAACCGTCCTATCGCGCTGTCGTCGTATATTTGCGAAATAAGAATAAGTGGACGTAGAAGAGACGGTTTGTTGCGTGCAATGCATTTTGGTGTATGTTTTATTTTTTATTTTTACTATCTTATTTAGAGAGCCAGGAGTCAAAAAGAGGTAATTAAAAAAAAGCTTGGAAAACCTGGGACAGTGATTGTTGTACCAAACCCATTAAAGGGATTTGAACTGTCAAACTCCTAAAAGTTCCAATTCCTGGTCAAAAGTCTCGTTCATAAGGTTTACACAGCTATCACACTTCTCTCGTGCAGTTTCTTTTACTCTTCTTCCCGTAACTACTTGAACCGGTTTTAAAATAAAATCGCGCAATAGTTTTATATGTATTTTTTACGTTTATGAAATAGGCAAAATATGCGCATTATTTAGCAACGAGCCGTACAGTTTGATTTCCATAAAAAGCAACGAGCCGTACAGTATCAAATTATGAGTGCTTGATTTCAAATAATTATAGTGCTTTTATTAACAAACCATCAAGTTTATAATTTAAAC
The DNA here is from genome assembly GCA_963971305.1 of Arcuatula senhousia. NCBI lineage: Eukaryota > Metazoa > Mollusca > Bivalvia > Mytilida > Mytilidae > Arcuatula > Arcuatula senhousia. The sequence continues at coordinate 27,344,591 of OZ020313.1, read as the reverse complement.
AAATAAGACATAAAAGGTCAAACTTTATTTTGCTGTGTTAAATTGTCAATTTTCAATAAAAAAAATGAGTTCAAATTACGTGTTTTTGCTTCAAATTCACCCTTGGACTCGTAAAATGAAAATGCGTTTTTCGAATTTAAAAAATATATTAAAAGATCTATGTACCAGCGGCTAATATAATCAATTGTTTGTGTTTAGGAAGTAACTCTACTGAAAAAAAAATACAATTAAACTCCCATCTAAATAGAAAAATATGCATTTAAAAACTTTATTTTTTGCAATTCCGTAATTAGTCCGGTCCCGGACCGCACTACTTCCGGAATGCACTGTACGGGGGTTGGACACCGTGTACTATATAAAGCCAGAAATATGTTTTAATCTCTACAGACAAGGTAAACTAGTCCCAGTGTTTCTGGGTACCAGTGGGCCGAACCCCACGTCAATCTTCATCAAAGGTTTGCACTAAGTGGTGGTTTGCATTCCACAGACTTGGGAAAACAGGAAGTATATGACCGACTAACCTGTTTAAAGGGAAGTTATCATGCTAAAGCTATGTATCACATTGAAAAGTAATCCCTTTAGTCATGTTAGTAGAAGCCGAAAAATCTGGTACGAAAACTTCCCATTTTTGACCTATAAAAAAGTTGGTCGGGTTGGATAAAAGGAAATAGATAGCAGACTAACCTGGTAAGAATAGACACATTACAGCTCGTCACCAAATTTTAAATCGATCCCTTTAGAAGAAACCGAGAAATCTGTTATTAAAACTTTCCCATTTGTGTCTAAAATGGTCCTTGTCCAATCAAGACTAGAAGTCTCTTTTATTAGGGTGTGGATGGGGTTTACAGAATAGAGATAATGGCCAAAAAAGTTTACAGATATAGAATAATGACCCCAAAACAAACTAAAGAATATAGAATAATGACACCTACAGAATAAAGCATAATGAATAAAGTGGCCAAAACCTTAGAGAATAAAGAATAAAAGGCAAAACATTTTCAGAATTAAGAATTGAGGACACCCCCATCCAAACCCTCTTTTATGGCTACTTACGTTGTCTTGAATCATCTTCATAAAGTTCTCCTCGTTCTTGTCATTTTCACAGACCTTTTCTACTTTGCTTTTGAAGACTTCACCGACAATGTTCTTGATCTAGTGAATAAAACGCTCATTTGATTAACACAGAAATGGTCAAGAGAAATAATTATAGTGATATGTGTATCAGGTGCGGATTTAGAGAGGCGTGACGGACTTGCATCCTTTAAAACTTGGAAACATGTTTTTGCATAAAATCCACGCAGAAAACACTAAAGCAATTTCGAAAAAAATATGTGCGTCCCCTAAACTAAACTTCTGGATCCGTCCCTGTATATATGGTTTGAAATTTACTGCAGTAGTTTGCCTTGTTCTACGTTCATCTTCACGTGGTCAATATAATTATTGCAGCTTTTTACATAGTTTTTACACCTATAAGTAATGTATTATAGATTTTACGAGTTTAATTTTCATTGATAAGGAAACGACGATTTTAAAGGGATATTGTCTACTTACAAGACTTAAAAATATTTTTTACTAACAAAACAAAAAACATTAAAAAAATGGGTACGAAAAAAACCGATTTCGGTCATTTTGGTAGACAATATGCCTTTAAGCCATTTTTTTTTCAATTATAACTTTTCCTTCTAGCTTATTTCACGTGACATTTGTTTCTTTATAGTGAAGGATAATTTTGGTTAGTCAGTTAGTTAGTAAGTTATTGCTTTTCGCTTCCCCGAAGCAGCAAGATTTGGCTATTATAAAGTCATGGAAACTAGCCCAGGACCTGAAATTTAAGCAAATTTTGTACTCACAATCTACATACTCACAATCTACATGATCTATATAAAAAATTTCAAAATCATTGATTAGGTCTTGTAAATCCAAAACCCTAAATTGGACGACTGGAGCCTATATCAGGGAGATGACCACAAAAAGTGTGATGTAATGAACATGAATATAACTTTGCTTTACTTTTTTACTTACCCCATCATTGGCGACTATCATATAGATAGCAACTCCCAGAATGGCTACAAAGATTATAAACAGGCAGGCGAAGAACTGAAAGGAAAAACATACATGGCATTCTTGTACATGGAAATTTTTATATACTTTTTGGGATACATCAAAATGTGACCATTCTGCATAAAACAAGGACATGTCTCAAATGGCTATGAACCCCGCCACCTTAAAACTAAAACCCATCAAAACCAGCTATACATGTTTTTTGTACTTCAGATGGGAATCAAACACCATTCTACAAAATGTGAGCAAAATATACTAAGCAGTTTCAGGAGATTTGATGTTTCTCCAGATGTTTCTAAGAAGATAAAGTCCCTTTACTCCTATAAAATGTGTCGAATCAAAAAGGCATTGCGACATCATGAGCATTTTAATATCATGATCAAATATCCTACAAAATGTCAGCAAAATCCGTTCAGCTCCTCCCAGAGGAGTTTCACCCACCAGCTACTTTTACAAACAGTGCACCAAGTCGATAAAGTATCACACAACTTATGTTAAATTTGTCTAATCAAGATGGTGTTATAATATGATTAACTATTTTATATATGATGACAAACAATCGTACAAAATTTTAGCAAAAAATGTTAAGTGGTTTCAGAAGAGTCTCCGAGGTGTGTCGTGGAAAAAGGGTGGGCTTTTTGTTTCTATCAGATGATAACATGACAAATTTCCCAATTTTCAGAAAAGGTTGATACAATATCGACTTGCTTGTTTATGACATTTGAGGACATTCAATAATCGAAGCTGGTTGGAACAGTGAAAAGTTTCTTCTATAAATAAGAATCTGGTATATGGTGTACAAGTAGAACTGAAATCTTAGTTTTGTTTTTTTTCTACGGACATGAATGATCATGAAATTGTTATAAATGCTTGCCAGACTTGTAATTGAATTAAAAAAATCCCAAGTGAAACTAGCATATAAATAAAGCATAATGACCAATTTAGTTTTTCAAAGTGTATGATAAAAACAACCCTTTCATTTCTCCACATAAAAAGACTAACATTAAAGTAAAAATGCTTAGCTGTTGATATCACAATTGTGTTGATAACCTTTGCATTTTTGTTTTAACTTTGAATAGATTTCCTTGATGAACCTTGCATTCCGTTATCCTTTTGAATATCTTTACATACATGTATACATTTACTTTTCACAATTATCTTCCTCCTGTTTTGAAGATTTTTTTAACAAAATACGTGAAAAGTAATATGTGATGTTATGCATTTTTTGTGCCTAAAACACATGTAAAATGTAAAACATTGTTAATAATTGCATTATGAGAAAACTTTTGCTTGTTTCTTGTGTCGATGTCTTTGATTTCCGTTGTCAAGGTTGTTGCTTTTATAGACAACGGTTTTCGAGAACATTTAAAAAATAGAAATAGAAGAAATGCGCGTTCATTTCTTAACTTCTACATGTGTATGTTAAAATTTGTATTATATCTTACCAATGCCAGCATAATCTGGCTTTCTCTAATTGCCCCACAGCAACCTAGAAAACCTATGACCATGACAATTATCCCGAGAACAATTACAACGTATGCTGCCGTAAACAGGAGGCTGAATTCGTCGACACCGTCTGTGTACTTGTCGAATTCGTCGTCGACCAAAATCCATATTCCGACACCTAGTAAAGCACATCCTATTAACTGAAAAATAAAAAATAAATAATTTTATCATTAGCTTAATGTCAGACTTTCTTAATATTGTGACAAGCATCCAACATGTCCAAAGAGAGCTATGTTATTGGGTTCATTGCGGAGGGTCCCAAAAGGGCATTTACTGCCCAGATACGGGGCCAGGTCCCTCAAGCTTAAGTTACTTCCATATATTAATTCAATTATCTTTTGAAGGGGGAGGGGCCCAGGTCGAATGTTCCCCTAATCCTCTACTGCAGAAATGTCTAAGTCATGTAAATACAGTATAAAAGTTACATCAGCAATGAGTTTTCTCATTGAGTTTTTTTTAAAAGAAAGCTTATCTTTGATTGAATATTGTTTGCTTAATATTCAGTTGACAGAATTTCAGTCGTAATCAGGACAAGAACAAGGAAAGCTTTGCAACATTTTATTTAAGTTACATACATAACGAAGACATGGCTTCATTTTATAGTGTAATACTAGACATGCAATGATGGCGCATTAGGCAATATTTACTTTTTGGTGATTAAAGAGCACAGATACTCATTTGTAAATTATGGACACTTTTGGATACCAAATAATCACAAATTATAAAAATCAATCAATCAATATTCCATTGTAGACAAAAATATTACACAAAGGCCAAGACAATAATACATTTTTGTAACCAGAACCAAGTCGGTCATGAAATTACGAAACGATAGGCTAATGCACTTTAGATGGCATGTGACATGCAGGCTACATACAAAGTTCATTTATCAAATTTCTCATTAATAAAGCTATCTGCACCATTAATGCAAATAACAGCAGAAGATGACATTAAACGTTTCCAGGGAGACCGTTTGTAAACAGTTTATTTGGCACTGTCAGAAAAATGTCAAGGAACTAGCTATAGGAATTATATAATGGTAAACAATGGCTAATGTGTTGAAGAACTATCATCATTACCATGAATGATTACAAAAATGTTTTTCCTGTTATTGTTGTTGAACAATTCATTGGTCGCCAATGATTCAGTCATGTCAGTTGTCTCATATTTCAAAAATGGCTTCAATGTTCCTATCCTTCAGTTAAGGGGATTTATGTACACACAAAGTCGCCATTTCTTAAAAAAAGACCTTTCAAAATGCTAGTTCCTTACTTATTGCAAATCGAACTTAATACGTTTGCTTCTATATTTATCATTTTAGGGTAATATTTCAGTATGTATTTTTGGTATTTCAAACTATTTGAGTGGAGCACCTCGGCTGAATTTTAAACTGCTCAATGTTTTATGTATTAGCATATAACCCATCAAGGCCTTAAGGATGATACTGTTTTAAAAAAATATAAACAGTAACGGCAAGTCATGACAGTAAATGAGCAGATATATAAACACTCAGTCGGATTAAACTCTATATCTGGAAGATAAAGAAAATTACGCAATTGGCTAATAACATGGCTTTTTTCAATTAAGTCATAAGTGCATACTTAATAACTTTATTCCCAAAATAGTACAATATTACTTATATGTTTAGTGTTAAAAATATATACATGCAATATTACGTACTTGGGTCTAATATTTATGATATAGTCTTTGTCACTTATTTATAGACTCGTTTTAAAATGCAATAATCAGTAGAAAACGTCTGGCAGGTCTGTGAGTGAGTGAGTTGGTATTTAACGCCCTTGCAACCCTATATAGGATATTTATAGACGCGATGAACTTGAAAAAGGGTGATAAAATGAACATGAATTGATGATAAGAAACACTTACATTTTGAAGATCATATGAAAAAGGGGGAGGTGGAATAAAACATACACAACTGGTAGAAAGTTTTAAAAATGCATAACGATGGGGGTTTGGTGGTACTAACATTTATCTAAATAAGAGACTTCCCACATTCAGTGATAAGCGTTTTACACTGTTGGTTAAACGTTACGAACTGAGTAATCTGAAAATGCCAAAATAAATTGCAATAAACATGATAAATGCGGATGTGGGTGGGGGTGTTAAAGTGGCACCGGGTCCTCTTTTGAAAATTGTATTGGTTCAATGTACATGTATAGGAAATCGATGAAGCGTGATATTGCATTGGCAAAATGTATACGGGCACCTTAGCAAATTCCTGGATCAACAACTTTTACATTGTTTTATGTATATGTATAGAAAGGATCGAAGCTCTCTCATCATGCTCATGTACGTATAATTCGATCTCACTTATAATCATGATAATCGTTTCGATTCCTTAACTACTTTAAAGAAATTTCCTTTTAGATCACCTGGCCAAAGGCACTATGTGTCTGTCGTCGATCGTCGTCGTATATTAAAAATTTCAAAAATCTTCTCCTCTGAAACCACTTAACAAATTTAACCTAAACTTGGCATGAATGATAAATGACATGTTAGCTACAAATGATCCTTATTTTAAATTGATCCAATTAAAAACATGGCCGCCGTTGCTAAAAATAGAACAGGGGGTAAAACAGCAGATTTTTGCAAATAATGTCAAACACGGTCATGACGGTGACAGATATCAAAATTTTGGACAGGGATAAAAGTGATCAGCACGTCAAAATCTACCTACCCTGAAATTTAGAAGAAATTCCAACACACCATGTGGGAGTAATTGCCCCTTTTCTTGATTTTTTCTAATTTTGCATTTATCATACCTATATCTCAAGAAGTATATAAGATATTGAAGTTATTTCAATTGCATATTATTCAGCTAAGAAAGCTTGACAAAATTGCCCATTGGATCGAAATTGTCAGATGAATTATAGGGGTTACGACCCCTTGAATGCCAAAAATAATGGTTTTAGCCTTTTAGATTGTGAACTATAGAAGATCGAAAAAAGTTTCCTGCTTAAATGTTCAACTAATTGAGATCTACAAAATTGTCCATTAGGTCGAATTTGTCAGGTGTCCCCTTATAGGAGTTACGGTTCCTTAAATGCCCCAAATAATGGTTTTAGCCTTATAGATTGTGAACTATAGAAGATCGAGAACAGGTTTTGCTTGCTTAAATGTTGAACTAATTGAGATCTACAAAATTGTCCATTAGGTCGAAATTGTCAGATGTCCCCTTATAGGAGTTACAGCCCCTTAAATGCCCAAAATAATGGTTTTAGCCTTATAGATTGTGAACTATAGAAGATAGAGAAAATGGTTTGCTTGCTTAAATATTCAGCAATTGTGATCTACAAAATTGTACATTAGCTCGAAATTGTCAGATGACCCCTTAAATGCCAAAAAATAGTGGTTTTAGCCTTAAAAATTGTGAAAGCTAGTACATGTAGAGAATAAGTTTTGCTTATCTAAATGTTGAGATAATTTAGCTCTTCAAAAATCTCCATAGGGTCAAAGTTTTAAAATGACTCCTTTTAGGAGTTATGGACCCTAAATAAGCATTTTATCATCTTGTTTAGCCTGTAGAATGAAACTATAGCAGATAGAGAAAAACTGATGCTTACTCAATGTTAAGCTAATTGAGTTCTACAAAATTGTCCATTAGGTCTAAATTATCAAATGACCCTTATAGGAGTTATGGCCCGTTAAATGAAAAAAAGTAGATTGGATTGTATTTCATAAAAGATTGTGCCACCCATTTGTTATGCTTAGCTAAATAGAGCTTTCCAATGGTTTCATTGTCATGATTGGGTGTTGGCAAAGTGAAATATTGTTACAGTAAGTCATTGAAACCAGGGGAGCGATTCAGGCTCCTAGGGCCTCTTGTTTAATAAATATTTCATGAACTTCATCATGTACATGGGACAAACTTAGCGTTGGTTAGGAGATTGGCATAATCATTATTATTAAATTTGATACTTCCATGGTTTTGTATTTTTATCCCGTAGACATTTTCACAATATTACTATCATTGTATATCATCTAGCGACTCAGATTAGGTTTGCATTTAATTACAAATTTTACATTTATACTAGACATGTTGGTCGTCAAGCATATGTCGCAAACCAATTTTCGAACGTTTATTGTGAAAATATTTGGACAACCAGATCAAAAATATAACCTAATCTTGTAAGAGGAAAGAGAAACACAAGCTTCGAAACTAGCGTGAACACAGGTGCCCCAAAAGCGAAAGCAAGTCCTGCTTAAAGTAATACACATGATGTTTTGTCTTAACTCTTGTCTTGTATTTCTAGTCTTCAATCAAAGATATACCCTGCAAGTTTTTTTCTATTGTTTATGTCTTATAACATTACGTTTTGTAAAGCAATAACCAATATGGTTTGCTGTCTGCTTTAAATAATAATAAATACATAGCTACATTTGAGCACGATAGAATGTCCATACGTGTACCATAGAGGGTTAACAATCATTTACTTTCTGTTTTTAATGATATCCGTCAATATTTTTGATCTTGGTTTACGATTTTCAATTTTTTCTGTTGCCGCTTCTACCAAGTATAGATTTATTGCTTTTTTCAATGTCGTTTTAAAATCCACACAGCCATCCAGAGTCATGATTCATCTCAAATCGTCCTGCATTTACAATGGCACTATTAAGTTCCAGATACGGAACTCTGATTTTTTAGAAAAGACAATGTCTTATCAATATATCGAGCATGCTGAAGTTGTGGCATAATTATCATGACTCAACTTGAGCTAACGGTTAAGGACACAATCAATAAGTTCAGAGTAAAAAGAAGACATGAATTATTCATGAGACCAACAGGTTGCATGCATACATACACGCTATTAATGTTTTGCTACAGATTTGGTGAAACAAAAACCTCAGTAAATTACGCCAATGGCTATTTCTTTAAAATAAAATGACCATAAAAACAAAGCTATTCAATATAATATTTTTTCTAATTAACCGCTCGTGAAAGAAACGTATTGGGAGAAGAAAATAAGTTGGGTGTCTCCCGGAAAGCATCTAGTTTTAATCTTTGAAAATTGTAACACTTATTCGGGTTGCATTTATCATTTATTAAGCATGTTAATCTTCTAAATGACTATTCAAAGGTATTTTATCAACATAACCGTGTCTCAGATTTTAGACTACTAAAGCTTTAGAACATATTTTATGGCACATTAAATATAATGATCCCTTACATGCCTTATGCAATAAAGCTGTGCATGCACTACTGTAGCGACTGGCTTGATACATTTTATGCATTTATCTTGTTTAGACGGATGTGCTATTGCTCTTCCGGAGCACCTGAGTTCACTCTTGCTACAACTTGAGTTCGCGTTGTTGATTTCCGTTCGGTTGTTTTTGTGTTTTGTGTTTCTTCGTACTGTTCTTGTTTGTGTTTGCCGGATTTGTCGTTGCCCTTTCAGACTTTTGAAACTCGAAAGCCCCATCATGCCCATTGGTGTCTCTTTGCTTCTTCGATATTTGAGCTCTTCTTTTTACAGTATCATTATTTTTATCTATTTAATTATTAAGCTAGTTGTTAATTAATTATATTTAGTGAGTAAGTGCTAAACTCACACATGTCACAATTCGGAGACATCAGGAAATGAACATGAAAGGGTGATCAAATGAACAGGATATGATGACAAAGAAGAGGAAATGGAGACTTGACGCCAATCGGGGATTATTTGGATGGGTTAGGGTAGGGTAATTCAGACAGCTGCAGAACATCCGATGGGTCCTACTATTCAGTATCGCTATACGTATGTCCTTAAGTAAACGATTTGCTGGACATTTTATATATCATGTATATTATTTCAGTATTTAGATCCTTTGAGTTATTTTCGTACATACAATCTATTCTTTAGCATCGCTTTTGCTATACATTTCATATATCTTGTTTTTTTATACATACATGTTATTTATGAATGTATCACGAGAGAGTATCGTTTAATAAACGTTCTACTATTTATTTACCGGACTTTAGTTAGTACTGAGTGTTTTTCTCAAAATAAACTAGACGGAAATCAAATATACATACTATAATCAAACACTTCACACTTTATAATCAGTTATGTAAATATATTAAAGTTACTTTACACACGCTTTATCTTTAAATGAATAAGCAACTAAAGCATGTCTAGCCTTGCATGTTAAACGTATTAAAATTATTGTACTGTTTTTCTTGAAAAGAACAAATAACAAGGTACAATGTACAAAATACATGTAGGCGAAACAAGTACCCACACAAAAATGTTGATTATCTAAACGGTTAAACATTAAGAGTACAGAACAAAGATTTATGCTTGTTGTACGTTGATTCACTTTAAGTGTGCAAAGGTGGGTGTAGATTAACATGATTAAGTGTATAAATCGATGCATGTAGAATAGTGCTGACATTTAGTTACAACAATGTAGCTCCTGTGAGGTCTTTGATACGGTGGATCCAAAATGACATAGGAGCTACATTATGTACATTATTGCTAGGTAACATATTTAGATTCGCGACATGTATCATGTGTATGATGTATAAACACAGAGGAGTGATATCAGTTGAATGTGATGTCTTGTTAATACCAGTAGTCTGTTTTTTAAATAAAACAAATAGCATGATATCTCTTAATTCTGTAAATCAGTAGACTACAAATGCCCCATTGGAACACTATCGTCTTAAAGATCTTGCTACAACTACATGTACATATCATGCAAACAGAAAGTACAAATAATTAAAGAAGTATAGATAAGTTGAATTCGAAAAACAAGACAAAGAGGGTAATTTAAAGATAAGGGAAGTGATACCGATTAAGGATTACAGAGGGCTATGATAGTCAAAGTACAAATGTATATAAAACCATATAATCATGGATAAACATAACATGGACAATATCAGTGCCACGCTTCATGCACGTAAAAGGCCCCTTTGTGGACCGCCAAGTAGTGTACCACATAGGCTAAATTTTTTGCCCCTACCCACATCTCCCCTTTTCGTGTGGTTCTTCAAAATTTTTCTTCCCTTTACCCCACCCACGTATTTCCTTTATCATCATCATTTCATGTTCATTTTATCACCCTTTTCATGTTCATCGCCTGAAAGTAACCTGTATTTAGCGTTGCACGGTCGTAAAACACCAACTCACTCACTCGCTCACCAAACTGTAAGGACTGACAACTATAAGACTAACTTAAATATATCCAAAAGACATAATCCCCCATTTCCCAACAATTGGGACGGACGAATGGCCGGATGAACGGATCCAAACACTATTATCCCCTATTTTCGTAGATGGGACATACATGACATATAATGCAATCTCTGACTTTTAATAGAATTCATCACCACTCATACTACCCTGGATACTATTACCACGACCCTCATGCAGATAATGAACATAATTTGACACGCCTATATCAAAATTATCTTATCTACTGATCTGTCTTTGGCCTCGGGCTAATTACCATACATGTACTTTATTTGTCTTCATCTATTATCATAAGTATTTCATAAATATTATTGACGAGTTAATCAGTCATATCGATGTTTGATAATCTTGCGTAATTGGCCTACTTTAATAGATAATAAAGCTTATTAAATACCATTTACAACGTACATTAAGTTCATGAATAATATGAAATGCAATGCCGCATGACAAAACTTATGATCACAATATATACCATGAATACTGCAATAAATCCCAATCTGTCTCGAGCCGGAAAGACCAAAGTAATAAGAATGTTCGTCTAAAAGCAAAAATTGCATTGTGATAAAGAGTCAATCAGCGAAAGTCAAAAAGACAACACATAGTGACACTCAAACAATCAGCACAAACCGCTGCATAAACGCATGAAGAATTTCTGAAGGCACGAAAGGGTATAATATAAACATCTTCACTCTAATTGGAAACAAAAATTCTGAAAACAAAAACCAGCACTTTCCTGGGCATAATTCTTAATTTGACTGCTTACAAAAATGGCTTAAGCAACATAACAGAGGTACCTAGTTTTCGTCAGGCTATTATGCGGAAACCTGGCAGCAAACCAATGCGGGAACACCGTGCTGGAAAAAATTGCTTATCCCTTTCATTTTGCAGGTCTCGGTAGAGCATGACCCGAATTGCAATATTTTAATAATTCCTCTATTTTTTCAGTGACAGTCAAAACTCGCCCCATCCGATCCCACTCTTATATCATTTCATATTCATTTTACCATCTCTTTTCTGATACAGTCAGATTCTTGCTGCTTGGAAATCAAATTATAACTTACTGATCAACTTACTTACTTGACTTAAAAGCAATGTGTACCTTTAATTCAAATGTTATAGATTAAACATATCAAACGTATTTTGTTATGACCTAGATCATGTAGATTAAGACCATTTCGTAGTATTAAACGTAACAAATAGACCCTGTATCAATCAATCTTTAAAAGAATTCCATTTTAACATGTTAAACGACATTTTATTTTTGAAGTCATTTAAATTTATGCATAAAATTTTCCAAATCCCCACGACTACAAAAGGGGATGTTGCGTGAAAGAATCCATTCTTAAATGATCAATAAAGGACATTCAGACCATGGAAGTATTATAGGTCTTATAAGTCTATATTACTTCCATGTTCAGACTTAGTTCAATGGGCTGTTCTCTCTGTTTTATACTATCATGACTATCTATAGGGCATGCAACAGTCTGAATTGCTTCGACTTTATTTTCATAAAATTTGTTATCTTTCAAATCGGCTAAAACGACCACATTTACAATCAATACTATAGCTTATTTCACTCATCATTTGAATTGAGAAAATAATCGATTTAAAGACCCATAAATATTCAATGATCTCGGTTTCTATTGAAATCTAATGGTTATGACTATTAGGACTATTGTGACAAAGGGCCTGTAAATCAGGTTGTCGTATGATGTGTTGATTGGGAGATTTGCGAGCCCGTCAGCAATTTCTATGGAAGGGTGTCTGTTAACATTGGACTTAAAAAAATTAGGGGTTGCAACTTGGGTGTGACAACGCATACTCTGCATCCTCCCTGGTACAGTATATACAAATCAAAAAGGTGGCATATGCAGTAAGCAAAGGTGTACCAAAGGGGTAATCAACATCATAAAACCGTGAAGACAAAGACAAAACCGGTAGACAAAAAATCATCGTAACGAAACAAACCACACAACAACATAAATAACAACATAACCACAGTGCTCTATTCTACAAGCCAGTCAAAGGGAAAAGGCTCATCAACATTCTCAAGGTGTCTCAATACAAGACTCTGTCACTAGAGACTCTGCATGTGGATAAATGGTGATGTATTCTACTATCAAAGTAATAGCCAGAAAATGACAGTGACACGAGGGACCGTTGTGGTGAGATTAGAGTAAAACTAAGGCAATGTAAGAGTAAATATCACAGACGGTTCCAAATCAAAACAATATTATCATCTAATCATTTACATTAATTTAGATGCATATTTGTTTTTGTCCTTTATATATATGCTATACGTGTTTTCTGTTCCTGAAACTGTTAGGGTTTAATGTTTTGCAAATAAAGTTCTTTCTCCATATATATTTGTACAGTTATGCCATAAAAGAGATCAATAAATATAACAATCTTTTTATGTAATTTATACATTTGTATAATGTTAAAGCTAATTGTCAAATCGAAAACTCAATCACATTTGAATGTACTTGCGTTTTATTAAAATTTTGAATTTATCAATTCAAACTTTTACTATAACAACTCTTAAAAGTTTAAATTGCTCAAAATTTAGTTCACGAAATTATCACTTTACTCCCAACATGCCAAAGCAGCACATATTTGGCGGCTATTTAAAGGGGGTGGACACGAAAGGGGTGATAAGATGAACATGAAATGAAGATGTAGTGCAGGAATTCGGGACGCAATGCCAATCAAACTGCCCCTGTGCATGTACATGTAACACAGGGGATAGGTAATATATATTTCCACGGATTAGCTACGTTCAAGTACTCCTTTAGTAAGAGCTCCATTTTTTTGGACGTTTTAGTTCCATAGAAACTGCATTGAACCCATCATGCCCATTTTATGCAAGTGTCGATCTGAATTAGTTTAGAGGCATTAGACAAAAGATTACTAATCTAACTCATCTGACCAAAGGTTAACAATTAAAGATTTTTATCAATATTATTCTTAAGTACTTAAGGAAATAATGGTGTTAAAGTCGAGACACGTATCACAGGCTATCATGAATTTGGTACATACATGCATCTTGTCAAGTCTTTACGTCCTGTCAAACTAACTTAAATAAGGAATCGAAACCTTAACTGGTTGGAATTTATATCCCTACAGACAGTTCTACTGAAAAAAGTATCTGTAAATTTAAACTTTTCCCGTAAGGACATGTACAAACATTGCTTGTTAGTTGTTACTTTGTACCGGGGAGGAGGGGTGCAACAAAAGAAAAAAAAAGAACAAACAAACAAACAAACAAAGAAAACCAAAACGTTGAGATGCCTTGTCACGTTGTCATTTTTTAAAGGAAGGGGGTAGGCTGTTATTTTTGCATTTGGAAATAGTTATTGTGTAACCATTACATGTTCATTTTATCACCCCATTCATGTTCATTTCCCCACTGTATACTTGGGAGTAAAACAATAACTAACTAATCTAGAGCTTGTTTAGTTGTTGCAATGAATTGAAATACATAACATCAAACACTCATGTGTGAATTTGATTTATCATTGGTCACTTGTCATGGCAATTAGTGTCACATTAACATAAGCTGCATGTAATTGGTAAACTGTCAATGTCAACTATTGGGTCTTTGACTGACATTGTTGGGGAAGGCAGCAACACCCTGTGGTATAGTACTATCACCTAAACTATCCTTGTTTTTAATTTACTGTCCCTCAAAAGCAAAGGAAACTCCATACATTTTAAGACGCCTTCATGGCAAATAAACGATGTTCCACTTTTGGCAAAAGCATTGAAGCACCATACAAGTGGTTATATACACATATTGTTACCTAACATGTACTTGTACTTTTCGTATACATGTAGAAGCCTTCAAGACACGAAATACTCCAAATTTAAAGTTTAAAAACGTTTCCAGCCCAACCATTGTAGTAAAATTCAGGACATTTGTACATAACACAACGTCCCATATGAACATCTGATTAAAAAACTAGAACCCTCCCTTACAGGAAATTCCCACATTTATCATGTTTATATGCACACACAGCACCCCGTCAAATCTGGACATTCGATTACATAATTAGCCAGCGCCTGTTATAGTGCAGTTTAGCCAACCCCTGTAGTAATACACATATTTCTCTTTTCTGTCTTCATGTGTCAAACTGCATAATATAGGCTGACAGCTGAACCAGTTGGTATGTTACATCAAATAGTAAATAAATACACAGCGGGAACGAACATCAAAGAAAACGTTAACCAGTAGCTGAAGGCAGATGATGAGTAGTTTATCATTTATTACCAAGATTATACAAAAATATAGTATTTTGGTCAAGAAATAAAAAGAAAGGATAAACACGTAATATGGCCAACAGTTATGAATCAATTAGTGGCGGCTTTAAAGGGGTGGGGCTTTAGAAAACAAAATAATGGTAGAGTGAGAATCTTTGGTCAACCTTTCCCCAATCCTCTTTAGAAAAAAATGGGGATTATCTTTTGCAGGCGAAGCAGAATATAGAAAAGAGAATACAATTTGTTGATGAGGACAAAATCAATGCATCATCATGAATATTTTCACAAGTTTTCTATTTAAAAATACCAGAATAAAGTTATAATAGCACTTCCATGGTATAGCATAATTTCAAAATAACCTAGTAATCCGTAATTATACCTTGTATACGATTGTATTTTATCGATAAAAGGAAAAATGGCCAGTGTATGCACATATCTACATGTTAAAACAGAATTTAAGACTATGTATATGAACAAAATCCTATTAATTAAATAGTCTACCACTCACAATATATAGCACTGTATCAGGAATTAAATAAAAATGTTTTGGACATCCCTGACTGTATATTGGCAAAATTTCAACACTACACAATTTTAATAGCTGTGCGAAATAAAGTAAACATATTTCATGGACAATAAACTTTTAACAATTACTTAATTTAAAGTTGACTGGTTTTGGGAAACTTTAATACAAATAAACGGTGCCAAGCCTATTACACTGTATAAACTGCTTACATGTAAAAAGGAATACCTAAAAGAATACACACATTTTGATTTTAATTCTGAGGTCTGAGGCCCTCGAGACCCTCATTCTATTAATGTAAAGAACTTCTTCAGATCTATTTATAAAGACAGAAATAATAAATTCAGATCAATATTCTCAGATTTTTTCTTAATAACAATTTCCCGCCAGGGAGATTCCGATAAAATAGGTCAATCAGGTTGTTATTTTCGATTAAATATTTACCAAAAATTAAAGTAATTCTTAAAACGATATTTATGTGTTTATAACCCGTTTAAATTTTCTTGCAAAATTGCAATAAACATAATACACACACACAGGTTTAATAGGCAGATCAAGAGAGTCAGGCTGCTATATCAATTAAGAAAATACATACCCAGAAAAGAAAGTTAAATCCAAACATAAGATATTTTATACATGTGTGACAACTTCCAAGTGCCATTTTGTAATAATTAATTTGTTAATCCAAAAGAAAAAGTAGAAATATTATTTAATAATAGTATTTTCTGTAGTATATCCCAAACAAGGCGAACTACCTGAATCCTATCGAAGCGAAACGGACGTTATTACGCGTCAATGATTACGGGATTCCAATTTTTATTGGTAATCGGCTGTACCTTCTCTTGTCTGACTAAACACCGACGCAACTTTTTATCAAAGATAATTAAATGCACTAATTATAATGAATCTCTAATAACGAGAAAATTACAAAGTCATGAATAATGCAGAAAGACAACAACGATATTACACTGGTTTTATATTAAGCGATATACGTGTGTACTCTGCAAACACTCATATAACGATTTAATGTATGTATGTAGTTTTTTCTTCAGGGGGTCTAGATGGATCTAGGTTAGTTAATCTTTATGATCTGTTTGGGCGATTGTGTACATAGAAAATGATAATCCCCTGTGGATAAACAGCGTGCAATTAATAATTTTGATTTGATATATTGCGAAAGGCGGAATATTATTGTAATGATAACTTGAACGGCTAATATGAAGGCTTGGGGAGTTAGGGACGGACCATTTAACTTGAAGGGGGGCCTTGGTTTTTTTGTTTTGATCAGAATTTTTTTTTCCGCACACAGACACACAGAGCGCGGACAAAATATTTATTTTTCGAAGGCGTCGCAACAGAATATTTTTTTTTCATTATCAGCATTATTTTTTATAGCAGAAATCCTTCTTCAGAATATTTTTTTTTCTTACCCTCAGCTGCCAAAATTATTTTTTTCATCAAAAATAATTTTCAGAATATTTTTTTAGAAAAAAACCAAGGACCCCTTCAAGTTAAATGGTCGGCCCCTTACCTGTATGTAGATGGAAGCAACCGGGAGGAGGGTGTTGAATTTGATTTAGTTTTCATTTTGGAAAAATGACCCCCAAAAAATGTGCCCTTCAATTTTTTGGGCAATTAATGATCTGTGCGCAAACTTTGCTATATTTTTTTCTTTTTTTTATATGTCGCCTCTACATGACCCAGCCTTTTGATATTTGGCATGTAGCTTTCTCCATATTGTGTAAAGCGATTTTATCGCCGTAACTTATCTACTTCATGTTTACTGAATATTTGAAGACACAGGCGACATATGTCATCCATGGAAGACTGCCATTCTAGTTTTCATTTTCAAAATTTATTGTTTGCATGATCCATGTTAGTATCCTTGGCGCGCCAGCAATAAAAATCAAATGCTTGCCCCCTTAATGTACGGGAAACAAACAGCATTTATGAATACATGTAAATTACTGCTAATTATTAACCAACTAAGTATATTATTAGTCTATCTGCCCCTATTTAATGAAATGCAAAACAGGGCCATTATGAGAAAACAGGGCATTATGACAGGGCCATTATGACAGAAAACAGGGCCATTATGGATCGATACAAAATGGCCGACATTATTTATTTCAGCATTAATTAATTAAAACAATATTACAAATGGAATGAAAAAGTATCAAATTAATGTTAGAAATTGTGTTAAACTTCAATTTCTGAGGATTAGATCTAATCTATTGATTATGGCTTTATATACATGGACTGAAGGTCTGTCAACAGTATTGTTGGTCACTTCATATTTCATAATTTGGTCGTTTTTTACCCTTAAAGTTCCCTTGTGTTTTCTTAAACGTCATTTTTACGCTAATCATACGAGATTTATTTCTTTAAAAAATCCCTTTACAAATAAACAAAGTATAAAAAATGTTTTCCTACCTGATGATAAACCTAGATAAATGAACAATGTTCTTAAATCGTGTCTGTTTCTGTCAGGTTTCTAAAAACCTTCTGAATGTCAATAGTTTGAATAAAATATTGATATGCAGAAAATGATCCAAACCCTGACAAATTTTAAAGATGTTTACATGTCAGTTTGCTGTCTGCTGAAGGGGGAAAGGAAATGAGTTGTAATTTGGTAACTATTCAACAAATCAAATCAAATTATATTTTCCACAACAACTTGTCCATAAAAATAATGAACTACTAAATGAGTTGTAATTTGATAACTAATGAAATCAAATTCCCTTGTCTACAGCATCTCGCCCACTTAAAAAGTTATCCCTAAAATTGGTGAACTTATAAAAATGCTTTTTGACTGTGAACTGTAACTGCAAATTTATTAGTTAAAGTATTTAGATCAGTTAAACATTTTATACTTTGCATTATAATAAGATATTTTGCAAACAGGTTTTAATGGTAAGATAAAAAAAAATTGAAAAGAGCAGGAATGATAAATCTTATAGAATTTTCTCTTACGAATCAAAGACAAAGTGTTCTGTCAGTGAGTTCCACCTCACTTCTCCACCCCAAGTCTCCTTTTTTCATAGTTGGTTAATAAAAATATTAATAAATGGGTGATTTGAGAATGGCCCTGTTATATGTTCTCGGTCTGCAATAATGACCTTGAACATATAACAGGGCCATTATATAAACACCCATTTATTAATACTATAATACAAGATCCATGCCCGGATTCACCCGTATTAAAGTCAATCATACGCTTTATCTATACAAGAAAATGGTGCATGCAAAATTATTCATGCATGCAAATTGTAATGTCCGGACTGTTTTACCAAAAACAAACCAATATGACAAACACATGCATTGCAAATCATTAGAGCTTACATGGGGATTCCAACGTGTTTTGTCAGTTGACAAGTATACAATTAACAAATGCAAACCGGAGAAGGATTTCCGAAAGCTTGTAATTGTTCTCCAATGATTTTCTCCAATCCCATGATCCAGTAGAACAAAACTTTAGAACAAAACTAAATATACAGTCATGGCACTGTGGCTGATCCAAAAATTTTCAAGCTGGGGTGGTGGGGGGTGGTCGCTATTATAAACAACCCTTCTGGGACCTCTTGTTTCATAAAGCTTATAACCGATTTTTTTTTTTCAAAAGTGAGGGGCGCCCAGCACGCCGGTCCTAGATCTGCTTTTGCAGACATAATTAAAAAGCCAACACGGTATTATGGTGCAATTTTGAAAATGTCAAAAAAAGTAGATAAAAATTAATGTGCACGTTTTACCTCTTTTTATATTTGTTATTAGCATGATGAAAAGTAAGGAATATGCACGATACAAACTCACATTACATGTTTAAACATGTAATTGAAAACAAAGAAATGAAGCGGTTATTTGTCCTAAATTAAAGTCACAACCGGTCATAAACATGGAGCAAAAATTTCAACTATGCGTGTAGTACCGATATGCTGTAGTACCGATATGAGCAGAATTCTTTGCTAAACGTCGATAACGCTTGTAAATGAGCGGATTAACCAACACATTTACATACTTATCTAACAAAGTGTACTTTAAAATTAAAATTATGCAATGCCCGTCAACTTACTCATAACAATTGAGACAATTTACTAAAATGTTCATAAAGAGGGGGCGATGGGTTTATTTTTTTCTCCGTGATTGGCAATTTTTATTTTTTCGTGAATTGTGATTTGTTGAAATATTTTTCCGTGCATCATGGTTGGATATTGCACGTGAACCGTTCTCAGCAAATTATATTTTGTCCGTGATTCGTTTTAGGCATGCTTTACAGTAAAACACAGTCAAACTTTTATCCGTTAACAAAAATTTAGCCATATTTCCATGTTTCGTTATTTGCATTTTTATTCTTCGTGATTCGTGATAGGGATCCCCCATCAGGACCCCCTATAAAGTAAATAGATGATTGATTGAGTAAGTGAGTGAGTGAGTGAGTGCATGAGTTTGTGTTTTACGCCCAATGGCGACACTAAGCTACATAAGAACGATGAACATGAAAAGGATGGTAAAATGAACATGAAACGATAATGGGAAATATGGGAATGGGCGGGAAACAAAGAAACGATAAAGTTTGAAGACCACTAGAAAAGGGAGAGCTGTGGCTACAGGGGGAATTAAGCAAATTTGCATGATGCAATACTTGGCTGTCCACATGCGCTTTTCTGAAATTGTAGAACAGCCTTAAAGAAACCTTTGTAATGTAATGAACCCTTATCCCGAACAAATATCAAGCGTCAGGTGACGGCGGTACCGTGGTAAGTATATACTAGTAAGTATTTTTTTCTAGAAACAAGTGCCTGTGCCTGAAACATGAAGTAAAGCTAGGATCACTCTGCAAGTCTCAATCTGCATGTAGTTTTGCTAAACGAAATTTCAAATATTTATCGACGATGCCTTTTCGCAAATTTTATCATTGACAAACGTTTTCTGACTTAATTCCGTAAAAAAAAATAATAAACCGACAGTTATAATAGTTGATGACCACACATTTTGTTATGAGAATAGTATTTGTATCTCTGATCTAACTACAGTGAAGTACCAAAATGAGCATGCCACCAATCAAATGTCGGGGAAAAACTCAACAGAACCTGAAATCATTAAGAAATGCAAATTGTCAAAACAAAATGACGATGTAAAAAGTAAAACAATGCGAAATAAAACCCACCATTTATATAATAGAGATGAAAAAGAATGGTATATTGACAAGATCTTACACATCGACGATGAATCAAATGACTATGAGATGAACTTTTTTATAGAAGCACAGGAACTGTTCAGATTGCCAAAAAAGAGGATCGTCTTTGGGTAGATAGATGATTGATTCTGTGCAAGGTGTTACCACTTGAGCTTTCTGGAAAATCAACATGGCTTTTACAACTTGAGCGAATTGGAGAAGGACAAAAAAAACCCAAAACTATATATATAGTGAATAAAGGTAATAACAAAACTACCGAACTTGAATGATCAATCTCATAGTCCAGAGAAAATAACAAAAACGAATCAGTCATACCGGAAAATTGGTGGATCGCAATGGTCCTGACTTGGTACAGGCATTTCAAACGAAATGGTGGGTTAAACCAGGTTTTATGCCGCCAAACCTCCCTCTTCCATTGCGATCTTAGGATCCGGTAATGACCATAGAACACAACATAGTTGTAAGACACAAAAGGGATATTGAGGTGATCATCTCAGTACAGCAGACCAGTCAAACACTAATTAAAACACTTAACCACCATATCTTTTAACTCAATTTTGAACTTTTCTACTAGTGGCTAATAACGAAGACAGATTTTTTTAGGGATCGTATGAGACGTATTCCTTATAGCCCTGTTCCAAAAGTCGGTCACGAAGAAATCGGTGTCGGATAAAAAAATCGGTGAAACGTGTGCAAGCTCTGGTATATCGAATAAGTTGTGAAATATAAAGACCGTATGCAGGGGAAGTAGGTATATTGCTCTGTAGATTAGAAAAATTAATAATTTGAAAATTAAAATCGTCTCGTTTATCGTAATTTTTTGTACTGAGATGACCACCTTGGTCAAATTCGAGGTGCAAATCCAAGAAAGACGTGAAGCAATTTGATTCTGTGGTCTCTTTAATCTCCAATTCTGGAGGATATATTGAAGGAATCCATCTACCAAATGAAGTGTTATTGACAGAAAGGATTAAATGACCTTGCCTATTTCATCTTCTTGTTCTTTACGAGTCCCTGAAGAAATTCAGTCTCGTAAGAGTATAAAAACAAATCGGCGAGGAAAGCAGCACAGTTTGTGCCAATTGGAATGCCGATTTGTTGTTGAAAAATCTCTCCGAAGGTGACAAATATGTAGTCAATGAGGAAATCAAGCATACTGCAAACTTGTTCCAGTGTGTAACAAATTTTATCTTTGAAAGATGTTTCGGAAAAGAATGTAGAATTATAACCCAAAACAACAAAATTCCTAGAGTTTGAAAAGGCTTTTTCTAGAAGTTTTTTCAGGCGACATTTTAGTTTTTCGTGTTGCAAGGTAGTGCATAAAGTTGAAAAATCGAACGTTTTCAAAGAGTGAACATCAGAAAATGATCTAGATTTAAAATGATCTAACAAATCTTTTGTGTTCTTCAAAATCCACATATGGTTAATTCCACTACGATTATAAATAGTGTCGCAGTATGCTTGTTGACCTTCTTTGACAGCAGACAATATTTTAGTTAGATGAACGGATTTTGCACCAAAGAAATAAGTTAAAAGATACATGTACTTACGTTCCTTAGATGTTTATTGACAGTTTCTGAGTTATCTACCTTTATCTGCATTATACTAACAATTTAAAATAGTACATTCTTCGTCCAGTCGTTTCAGTATATTATCAGCCATGAATTTAAAAAAAAAATCCTTTACAGACAAACGCATTTGTGACAAACTTTAAATATTGATTCTTGCATTCCTTATTAAAGTTTCTGGCATTAAAAAAAGATAACTTTTCTAAGGTTTCCAAGTTTATTTTTTGAATAAAAATAGCAATGAAATCATGAAATTGATGTGTGCCCGGGTGATTGAATAGGATAGCCCTGTCATAATGTTACACTAATGAAAGTAACTTTGTTCAGCAACAAAACAAATGAATATATACCAGAGTTAATAAATTGACAAAAATGTACTTGCAAACTAAACTTTTGGTTATTTATCTACCGGTATGTCATATGAAGGAATTAAATGAAAAAAAACACCAATTGTTCGAAGTCTCATAAAATCAGGAAACACATTAAAGCGACATGTTACAGAAGCGATATATAACGATCACTAGTATCATTCGTTGTCTTGCGGTGTCTTGCGGCGTCATACATTGTCCGTCCGTCTGTTTTCTCTGTAACTAGCAGTAGAGTCTAGCTTGTCGTAAGTGGCGACTAAGGATCGTGGCCAGAAATTAGGTTATTGCGCAGCTCACAGAGCGACCAAGTGTGTACCCTAGTTAAATAGGATGGTCTTCTTCCGCATGTCTATAATACGGAAACCCTGACAGATAGCCATAGTTAGCCAAGTGTGTGGAGAGTGCCACGCTTCATGTACGTTTAAGATCTTTTTGTGGACGGCCAAGTAGTGCACCACTTGGTGTTTATTTTCCGCCCCTACCCGTTTTTAGTTGTCTTCAAAATTGACTGTTCCCTTTTTTCCCACCCCATCCCATTTTTGTATTATCATTTCATATTCTTCATGTTCATTGTCCTTTGTATGTAACCTACATAGCGTTGCAAGTGCGTACAATACCAATTCGCTCCTTCTCGTCATCTACATGCCACCACCTCTTTATTTTTCTTGAAGCTTTATCCCATACTACTATGTAGAGGAAAACGATTTTATGACCGTAACTTAATTACTTCCTGTTTACCGAGTTCTTAGACTGTAAAAGAACTTTAATATCATTTTTTTGCGACAGTACACGGGCGAGTACACGGGCGACTACATGCATTAACATTCTTGACTTTTATAGCTTTCTGCCCCTACCCACCTCTCCCCTTTTCCTGTGATTCTTCAATTTATCGGTCCTTAGTTTCCCTATCCATCCCCATGTTTCATTTATCATCATCATTTTATGTTGTTAATTTTATCCTTTTCATGTTCATCGCATGTAAATTGCACGGGCGTAAAACAGCAACTCACTCACTCATTCTATGGTTGTATCATGTGTATGGTAATACGCATTTATGTTGGTTACACACTGTTTGGTGATGCTCTCGAGAAGAGTTGTGCCTGCATGAACATCTGACTTTATCATGTTGTAAGTTTTAACTTATTCACTTTTCCTGAATTTGGAAACTGTTAAATCCGTCTAGTTGCTTGCTCTTCAATTTAGGGAGTATTTAACTTGATCAGGGTATTGCTCTCCTTAACAAGAGACAAACTGACAAACTGTTTTCGTTCTTTTCAAAAGACTAGCATCGTTCCTTGAGAGCATCCTCGCAAAGGAAAAATAAGTTCGTGAAATTTTTATCCCTGATAAGGATCGAACCACGAACGCTGGTGTAAGTAGTCCACCGGCTCTAACCCATTGTCTTGTGACAGGATGGGTACACAATACAGTTTTTTTTTGTAAATTCATACTGCACTGATCCTTATGACTATAAAGGTCATGAAGATATCATCCAGTCAGGTTTTAAAACGGAAAATCTGATTTTTGACAATAGTAGGCCAGCGTTTGTGAAGAAAGCTACACTACATGCACCACATCGGTCCATGTTTCACTCCTTTACTTTTCCCTTTTATAACATCTTCGCTACCCAAGGGTTACGATCCGCTATCTCGTAGAGACGAGAAATAGCGTATCGTAACCCTTAGATAGCGAAGATGTTTTCTAATGGCTTTCAAATATTGCTGTTACATTACTTTGCATCACACGCAAAGAAATGGTCATCACCATTTCATGATTTTCGCCCATTTGTAGTCCACCTTAATTTAAGAAGGGGCCTTTCTTTGACTATTTCAAAATTTGAATTGTATGCATTTTATTTTGACCTTAGGCCAATCGCAAAACAGCGATTAACATGGTCGGTCCCTAACAAATATGTTTTTATAATATAAGATATAGATCCGACTAATGATCTTCTGGACTCTTGTCGGTTGTCAGACTATTGGACTGTCGGACTTAAGGCTGTTGATCCATTGTGTTGTCAGACTTTGGGCTGTTGGAGCATTGGGTTGTCGGACTATTGGGATGTCAAACTACAGACGTGGAATGGTTTTGTGGAGAATTTTAGTATTGACTAAAAAGGTTTTTGACTTGTTTCCCTTTCCACACAAGGACGTTAGCTTACGACCGTAACAATTAAGTACTTAAGTGAATACACTCAAATATCCCTCGTGTCCACATTTTGACAAAGATAATCTAATTTGAGTTAAGGGAGTCTGAATTGTGTCTTCCTTTTCTCACAAAGTATCATTCATACTGTATTTTTTTTATTAAATCAACTTTTGAACAAAAATTGGTACAATGCTTACCTACCTACAGTGGACTGTAACGGCCGTATTGTTAGAGAAAGGCAGGGTCCGTAATGGGAACGTCCGCTGCGTCTGAGGATGGCTTTTACAACTGGTGCATCCTTTGTACTTCCGGTACTCGTCAGTCGTCATCCAGGTACAAACCACAACGCTCCTCCCTGTTTTATCTCAATGGACCCCTGGATGGTAGTCAAGCTGGCAATTCGTCGTCTGAGTGGGTCTGGATACCATGGATCGATGAAATCAGTTGGATAGTTTCCTGTACAGGATGACTGGGACTATAGTTTCTAGCCCATGCCAGAGGACCTCCGAGGCAAGAAGCCGGAGACACTCCATGTTTCCCAATTCTCCCTGTATTACCCCAAAGACTCAGAGGCCCTCCTAGTAGGGAGTACCACTGTTTGTAATGAACCCATTCTTCTTACCAACAAGTACACCTTTCCTCTAACGTCTTTCCCTGTGCTATTGTCCATTTCACACTCCCCTCCCACCATTGTTGTCTGACAGCTGCTTTTGCCAGTTTTTGAAAGTCCGATAATAAACCAAATCCTCCCCATGAGTTTCCCCTAACCCTTTCACCATCACAAGTACCAGTAATCATCCCCGGTGTGGAATCTAACAGTTCTATTTCCAACTTTAAGCCCACCCCCAAGGTCGTGCTGGTCTGACTCTGAGAACCCTCCAGCTCTGAAGACTTATTGTCCAGAGCGCTGGAGAGACCTGAGGTAGGCAGTGTGGAATCAGACTTGACTTCATTGACTACTGTGCCCTTTTCCTTTTCCATATGCGGATTGTCCTCTTCACTGGATGGTTGTGCACAACACAGCTTACTTCTCCCATCCCCCTGCAAGTCCAACTCATTTGGCTGGTCTGCAGACCTCCTCCTACCAATGAGACCCTGTGGGTTTTCATCTACTTGGGGCGTGCTGTGGTCTCTTGAGTCGCCCCCTTGCAGTTTAAATTCTCATTTTTAGCTTTGGATTTTCCCTGTTTCTGTACCATAGGAGAGCATAACTGTTGCTAGAGCTCCCGATTTTCCCACATAGATGACTTTCTCCCCCTTTTAGCTCAGAATCTTGCATTAATACCCTGATACTCTAAATCCAATCCAATATTTTGCCCATCTTGGACTGGAGACAATCAAGTCTAGCCCCAAAGTTGCCACTTTCCTCTTTTCTTACCGACTCCCTTACCACCTTCCCCCCAACAACCCATTTATTGGCCCCTGTTCCCGACCTTGTTCCCCTTGAGGACTGACCTCTTAACCTTGATGTCTGCCCATATATGGCCAATTCAAGTGGTTGTGCTGGTGCCACTTTACTGCATCTAATGCCTCCTAAATAGTCTTCGGACAGGCATTAGAAACGTAATTACCTGCCTCTCCTGTCGAACTCCCCTTGGCAAAATTTTACCACTGCTTGTTGGTCTATGAACGACTCCGGTCAGCCATGGAAAGCCAGGTTAGCCAAGGAAAGCACCCTGTTGACCCAGTCTTCCAGTGACTGCCGGAGTCTGACACATATTTCTAAACTTCAACTGAGCAGTCTCAGGCAGTTCACTAAACCCAAACCTATTTGCAAGCAAACTCACTGCTTCTTCATATTAATATACTGGGTTTCTTTCAACTTGGAGAACATAAAAGGCACTAGCCTTGCCTTCCAAGCACCAGCACAACTGATTTTGACATTCATCTTCAGCCCACACACTAACTGCTGCAAGTCTCGAAAACTTTGCAAAGAAGGCTTTCCAGCTAGTGGTGTCATCGAATTTCAAAGACTTGGACAGATAATTAGTACGAAAGTACTAG
The DNA here is from genome assembly GCA_963971305.1 of Arcuatula senhousia. NCBI lineage: Eukaryota > Metazoa > Mollusca > Bivalvia > Mytilida > Mytilidae > Arcuatula > Arcuatula senhousia. The sequence goes on along the minus strand of OZ020313.1, from coordinate 27,317,766 downwards.
TAACTCCTGTTGCCCCAATTTCCCGCTGTGTTACCTAAGCCACCAACCTTCTTGTCCAGCCCCTTGGACCAAATGAAGGTACGCAGCTGATCTTCTTTTTTGTATGCGCTTGGGTTCATTACTCCCCGCCTGTACATTACAAATACTAAAACGCGGGTATAAACGGTTAATTTGGATATGCTATATATATCTATATATTTCAAGGAGTAATCTCTCATCAGTAGCATTTAAATCAAAACATTGGAAGTTCAAATTCCAAAACTGTTGAATACAAAAAGTTCTGAAAACTAGGACGTTCGAACAAGGAATCCAAATCCAGCACCAAGGATATCGACCATGTGCATTACAAGGAAAGAAACCTGGTGTTTTAAACAATTTTTAATTTAAAAAATCGGAAATTTCAGCGACAAAAATATTAGAAATTTTATGGTAAATCGTGTCAGACAAGTTTGACGACCAGGTTTGTGATTACCGTCGGGGACCTCTGCTCCACCAGCAGCGGTTATCGCCCAGTGGTTTCAAAATTTCATGTTGTCCCCCGACATTCCCCAAGTATTGCCCTCAGGTAATGCATGCCAACGTCCCTGACTTCCAGTCGCCCATCACCTCCCTTTGCAGAGTGGCCGGTTGTGTTGACCCCTTCCCCTCGACCATCAATATCCCCGTGTACAACAGCATTTTGTAGGGGCGGTCACGTATGGTATCCCCGTCACCGTCAACAAACATCCGGTCGGACCACACCGCTAATATAGGTCGTTCCTCGTGTGTGACTTGTCGACTTTGTACCGGAGTCGATGTCCGTGTTTCCCACTCTTGGACCTGTACCCTGGGGTATACTTGCCTAGGAAAGGTAACCCCGGCTGTCCTTTAAGACACTGTGCCGGGGCTAGTGTCCTCATCTCATCGTCTTGTACCCCATATAACCTCAGCTCATCTTCACTTTCTTCCCCCTTTTCCTGCCAAGGTTCTTGGTGTCCATGGCCTCTTACCTTAAACCATCGGTCCCCCCATTATACCTTGGGAGAAAAATCTAGGCACTGCAGCAATCGGGAGGTGACAGGATATCCTGCAGGTCGACTTAGTAGTTCCAGGTCCCCTCTTTCCTCCCTTAATTCTAGAATGCTGTCTGCATTCTCAAACCCAATGCCGGGGACGGACATCAGCTCCTCGGTCGAACAAAAGTTGACCAACACACACATCATGGGCTTACTCCGATGGTATATGCTGATTTTTATGTTGTCTAAATCTCAATTTGTGTTACTTGTTGTATTTCCCGAAAATAACAAAGTATAAGTAAATTTAAAAAAAAAATGTTAGTTGCATTTGCATTGAAAGAAACTTGGTTTTTTTTTCTTGTAAATTTTCAAAAGTCAAAAGAATTTGATTCTATTACCGATAACTTAAACTACGCCTAATATCGTAAAGAAAGTATTATCGAATCAAGTTTAAACCAAACTACAACAATGAAGTTAATATAAACTTTGCAGTTGCACGGACGCCACGTGCAATGTGATTGACAGGTGAAAATATATAAACGCTTTTTTTTATTGTACTTCCTGAACAAGCGATAAACATTGCAGAGTAACTGTCTTAAGATTATAGATAATAGTATTGAAAACATATGATACTGTGAAATTTATACATGGATATTATTCCTTTTTATTACAATTATTCAAGAAAATAAAAGTATCTGAAGATATACTTTTATTGAAAATCACTCGCATTTACGATTGTTTAATATTTATGTTATTAGGAACTAATAAATAAATTTCATTTCGGTCTGGCTATATGAACTTCCTGAATATGCACTAAATGTTCTTTATACTCTATCATTTAAATGACTTGAACTACCGTGAAGAATGAATCAGGACACCCCCAATCATAAAAGGAAACACCAGCGCGAACAGAAACTACATCACCAGCTTTCAGTTGATAAACAACCATAAGCGAGTATGTGGTGAAATCACTTTGGCCATGTTTTGTTGCTCTAGCTATTTGTGTTTCGTTGATGTATAAATTCATGTTTGCTTTATTCGTATTAGTAGTGATGAAAAATGAAAGAATATAAAACCCTGCCTTTTCACAAATGAAGGTTCCAGTAGATTGTACTCTGCTGAGATTCGTGATGCCATGCGAAGTCTTGATATACTTAAATAGTATAGTCTGTCCATTTGTATAAGAACCGCCACCTGAGCACGCCGAAAACATTGCTGAAACAGAAAAACACCCCGATTTTTTGTATAAATTTAAAAATTCAACAACGATAAAGCTAAAAGATGTATTTTTGATTTGTTGCCATTGTGATTCCCCTGATATAGCCGAATTAATGCTGCTTGGTACTAAAACAATAAATTTTGAGGGTTCTTACTATTAAATCGGTAAATCAGATTTTGAACGTTTGTGAAATATTGCTACGATTTGCTATTGTAGTGATTCCAATGCTAAATATTTTTCTAAAAAATGTAGTTTTTAGTAATTACTGCATATATCTATGAAATAGAACATCTCTGTAATATGCTTTATTTCAAATCTAAAACCATTGAATAGATTTGAATGTACTTAAATTGGGGTGTTCTAGGACCTATACTTTTTGGAAATGCAGTCTGTGTAAAATGTTCTATTTTTCAGCTGCTCTTCAAAAAGCAGATAAAGCTTTTCTTTCTAAGGCATAAAATGTGCCATGAAAACAAATTCGATATAGGTTAAGGTAATCTGGCTAGAGCATTTTGAAAAAAAAACTTCTATTTTTGTTGCTTAAAGAGGGGTATTGACTTAGTAGTCGGCACACTATATGCAACACTCACGGTCACAAGTAAGTATAGGGAGTAAAAATAGATGTATTTTACTAATATACATGTAACTACATTTAATCAAAAATGAGAAAAAAGAGATTATCTAATGTAAGGGATAGACGACGAACTTTTTTATTGAAAAAAATCTAGTTTTTTATGAAAAAAAATTCAGCAAGAGAGGTTAGAAAAGGCTCTTGCTATATAAAATAATGACCATCATTACAAAATGTATTGTTATGACGCATTTAGAAAATGATAATTTTTTGCCGCGCTCTAAATGAAAAAAAAACCCTCATTTCTGAACAGAACAAACAACCAAGCCCCCCTCCCCTCATACTCCGAAACGGTTATTATGTATTACTATAATTTTATATAAAATCTCCAATCATTTTCTAAATAAATACACATTCTTTCAACCTTCTTCTTTAAATCTTACCTTTATTGGAAATGTTTTGGTTAATTTCGTGTGTTGACGATTCCAAAGAAATCACACGTTGTTTTATTGATGCCCTTTCAATATCGGATGAGTGAAAATGCATATTTATGCTAGAATTAATATGAGTCATAGCATTGTCAAGACTGGTTTGAATAGCCGACAAGTTCTTATGGACGTCCGAATCCTTCTGCTTAATCTGATGGTTCAATGTCATTAAATCCTGCTTTACACTAGAGTTTATTTTATTAATGGAATTCTCAAGATAAGTCTGATTAGCCGAAAAGTTTTGAAGCACGTTTTGGACGTTCGAGTCTTTTTGCTGAATCTGCTGGTATAATGCCATAAAGTCCTGCTTCCTGGCTTCTGCGTCTAACTTAATGGCATTTTGTTGGTTGTTCGTTGATTTTATGTCCTTCTCCAGTTTCTCCGTTCGATTCTGAAGTTCAGACATGGTTTGTAAATCAATAATCGACTGCAGCTGTTTTAGATTCACTATTTCTCTTTCTAATCCTACAACCTTGTTGTTCGTTTGTTCTAATTTTCTTTTAAGTTGAGTGTTCTGTGATTTTAAATTCAAATTATCATGTTGCAAGTCCCGAAGCTCACTCACTAAGATAGTCATATTATTGTCCACTGTCGAACTATTTGATTTTTGTTTCAAAACACTGATTTCCGAAATAAGTGCCGATTGTTTAAGTTCGTGTCCCGAAACTTGAGATTGCAACTGTTTAACGAGTTGCTCAAGTTGCAGGCGCGATTGTCGCTCTTGATAAATAAACTGCATAACAAAATTATAATGTTCGTCCGTCATGAATGATCCAACAGATGGTGCCGTTGGGACAGTTTTATCCAGTAGAAATCCACTTGAGAAAGTTACTAAAAGTAGCATTGCATTAACTCGCAACATTTTGTCTCCTAAGAAACTTCTAACCTGTCAAGTTTTTTATTCACAAAATTTTTGAACTATAATTCAAGCGGACTAGCTTTAGTCAATGAAATCGATATATTACATTATGCATTACTATCTTAATGTGATAAAATAATTTAACCTCTATTCAGGGTAACAAATATTGGTTATCTCTGACATGAAATTGATAATTTTGTGTACAAATACGACTTGACAACCCGTATATTTACATTTCAAAACATTATTTCTTTCACTGGATTTCGGACAAGTTATAGGCTTGCTGGTGTTTCAATCTTTATTGAAATAAAAAAAATAACTAATTTTAAGTGCATTTATTCATTACCAATACCAATACCAATATTATGCATAAAACATACATGTATATTAGTAAGATTATTTCGCCCTATTTGAGTTTTACATGTAGAAGGGGGGGGCTATGAATAGTTTCTTCGTCCTGCCTTTTATTTTTGGGAAAAAAACGAGCCTGGATTTTTTTCGCTCAAATGCGCGCCAATATTTTTAATTACAAAGTTAAAAACACATTCTACCCTTTTTTAAATTCAAAGAACTGTCCGAGGTCCCTGTCTTTTTCTTCATTGAGATGAATTATCCACAAACCAAGGATTCTTAATTTGAAAACCCTTAATATAGCCATGGCGGCTAGGGTTTTCTTTGCCAACATCATTGGTTAGATATAACGCTTTGATTCAAGTTGTCAGCAAAGCCAAAGAATTCTGCTTCTTATATAAAGACTCAGTTCAGTCTGGTCTTTCGGAAAAAAGAGCATAGATTTGGAATACGTTTCAAAGAATTATTTGCAGGTAGCCATAATGGATGAATCTCATTTATTTGCTTAAGTCTTTGTCATTCCGTTTTCGTGTAGGGTTGCACTATTAATTCAGAAAATAAGTCAAAATGTTTAATTGATATTTAATTTTTATACATGCACAATCGGCAAATCGGTATTCCTATTATACTTTGAAACAACACAAATTTATAGGAGCTATCCAACGCGTTTCCTTGGTAAGGGGCAGGCAACTTTGAATTGATAAATGTGTCATACGGATTTCCGATTTCGGTTCTTTTATATACATTTTTGCAGGAGCAGTTTTCCATTTTGGGTCGGACACATAATGTGGACAACTTTGAGCTAAGGACAGCATCATTATAGCCTTTTCCGTTTTTGGCGTAATTTCCCCTCCCCGATTCAAATAAACTGGTTTTAAGTGAAGTATTAGATGTTAAGGTAAGTTTTAGTAGTTAAAAAGTTTGACAGACAGTTATTGAGCAGCCGACGATTTTAATTAATTTCAACAGATTTGAATGGCGAGGCCGACCCAATAGTCGAAAACCTGTAGTGCAAAATTAAAAGATTTCTCGGGTCCGCATGTTCGTAAATAAGTTCCTTAAAGGACCAGACTTTGTGCATTTATTCTTATCTCAGTTATTGTCGATCACTTTAGACCAAATTTTCATCTTGGAACATGTGGAATGAAGCATTAAACGACAAAAAAACATAATGTAACAACAACCGTTATTGGAGTAAACTTTTAAGATGAAACTACAGTAGTTGGCCATAATTATTTCTTTAAAATGGCGACGTCAAAACGAGCACCTGTCATCCCAGTGTTTCCACCTTTTTGTTAAGTAAGTAAGTAAGTAAGTAAGTAAGTAAGTAATTTTATTGATATAAAGACCAAAAATTGATCTATCATCAAAATACAAATACAAAATAACAAAACAAGTGTTCATATGAACATAAAATACAGACATATTTAATATAAACATATTATATATAAGCGAGCAATTTTTGATTATAATAAGACACCCATTTTATTAGTTATGTGTTATTCCAGCTGAGGACTAGAACCTGAATAGAATTATCTATCTTTGACCCAACTTATTGATATTCTTAAAAAGAAACATATAGTTATTAATCAATATTTTTTTTTAAACTTTAGATTGCAATTATACATATTGTTTACTCCAGTAATAATAACTTTACATATATCTAAATCGTTGCTTGTAAGAAGAAATAACAACTGTTTCTCCGTACATAACTTTGAAAAAGAAGGTAATATTTCAGAAATTCTACAAAAAAGGTCTTTACGTTGACTTTGTAATCTTGTACAATACATTAAAAAGTGAAACTCATCCTAAATACCATCATGACATAACTCACATACCCTTTCTTCTACTGCTAAATTTTTATGTCTTCCTTTTTCAATATTCAAATTACTATTACTAACACGAATTCTAATATAATTTGAAAGTACACGCTTATCAACATCAGTATATAAATATTTTTCCCTTTCAAAATCCTTTTTGAACTTTCGATATGTTCTTAACTTATTGCCACCAACTGATCTTCTATCATCAAACATCATTTTAAGCCAATGACTCTGAAACCTGTCTTTTAACTTGTCAAATATGGCATTCAGGGTTTTCTTAATAGAGAAAGTTCCCTGGTTTTCCCAAACATGGTTAAAACCAATAAAATTCAAGAATAATTTAAATTTATCAAATAAACTGTTCCCAACTGATATATTATCTTCATAAGCTTTAGAAATTAGGTCAGTATTTTTTGCCTTTAAAATGTGAAACCAATATTCAACACTAGATTTCAGTGCATTTATAGCCAATGGGTACAGTCCCAACTCACCAAAAACTGCTAAATTAGAAGCTGACTTATGAATTCCCAGTATGTATTTTGAAAATTGAAGTTGTATTTTGCTTGGGATGAATTGATCATAGTTATGTTCAAAATCCATAAAATGTTTTTAAAATGTTATTAAAGTCATAAAATTTTGACAACGTTAAACTTTGGGGGTCAAGGTAAAGAAGTTTGGTACACAGAAGTGACGTAACTTTTTTTTGTAAACACTGGGTAAATATCGTCTGCAAAAAAAAAAAATGGCTCGCTATAGCAAGGAGATGACCCCCGAGAAAAAACAAATGATTCTAAAATTAAGAGAAGATGGATTTTTACACAGGAAAAATGGAAAAATTATTGGAAGACATCATTCTTCAGTCACAAAGTTTTTGAAACAATATGGTGAGAAAATTCTGTGGAAAATAAGCCCAAAACAGGAAGGAAAAGGAGGTTGACAGACCGAGGAGACCGGGTGATTTTGCGCTCCATGAAAATGAACAGGATAGAAACTTTGAGGGATTTGAGCAATATTGTTAATGAAAGACTACCACAACCTGTTTCTAAAAGAACTACTAGATCCACAGGCACACGACCCCCCATTATTGATAGAAACAAGTGCCTGTGACTAGATCCTACTAGGCGGAGGTTGAAGTTTTTTGGCTATACTAGGCGCCGTGTTCGTTGACATTGACAGTGTCTCTTAAAAACAGGAAATATCGTGTGAATGGGTGCCGAGGAAAACTTGCAAAAACTGTTTGTGCATAACTGGAAGAACGTAATATTTTCCGATGAGACTCAAGTAGTTGTTGGTCAAGATAGGAGAGTGTATGTTTGGAGAAAAGCTAACGAAATTTTGAGACCGGAATGTGTTGGTTTGAGAGGTTGTCCTCGAGTTTCTGCTATGTTTTGGGGATGCGTTACGTTTGACGGGGTTGGAACTTTAAAGGAAATAGATGTAACCATGAACACCACAAAGTATTTAGAAACTCTTGATGACAATTTATGGCCGGTTATCGCAAAAAACTTTCCTAACGGTGATCATATCTTTCAAGACGACAATGCACCGTGTCATGAATCTCATAGAGCGGTATAGTGGAAAAGGGACAACGATTTAAATTGTTTAAACTGGCCATCTCAGTCACCAGATATTAATATAATAGAAAACGTATGGCGAACAATTAAAATTAATAGTGGAGCGGATAAACTTGATTTTTCACCCAAATATTTCACATCGTGATAAAAGCATGAAATTTTGTACAAACATTCTTCAATATATAGTGGTTCAGAATTCATAGTTGGCCATCTTGATTTCCGCCATTTTCAAGATGACCGCCGCAAAATTAAAATGGTGCCATTTCTCTATAATCTTTTTTACAAAACTACTTTTTGTTTTTTGAATTCTTGTTTTTGTTGGACACTTGACACGTATATTAGGAAACAAATCATAAATATAAGTTTATTAGTTAATTTGTTGGTGCACATGCGCAATTAACTATCAAAAGTTTAAATATCCAAGTTTTCCAAGCAGTGAGTTGCCTTTAAACTTGATTTTTCACCAAAAAGTATTTCACATCGAGGTAAAAGCATGAAATTTTGAACAAACATTCTTCAATATGTTGTGGTTCAGAATTTATAGTTGGCCATCTTGATTTCCGCCATTTTCAAGATGGCCGACGGCGAAATTAAAATTGCGCCATTTCTCTATAATCGTTTTAACAAAACTACGTTTTGTTTTTAAATTTCTTGTTTTTATTGGTCAAGTGACACTTATATTAGGAAACAAAAGATAATTGTAAGGTCAATAAAAGTATTTGTTAGTGAGCATGCGCAATAAACTGTCAAAAATATAAATATCCCTGTTTTCCAGCAGCGAGTTGCCTTTAAACTTGACTTTTCACCAAAATATTTCACATCGTGATATTTTGTACAAACATTCCTCAATATATAATGGTTATGAATTCATTGTTGGAATATTGATTTTGGCCATTTTTAAGATAGCCATCGCGAAATTAACATATCGCCATTTCTATTTAATCTTGTATGTATGGCACGCCATATTTATATTTATTCCTCTTTAAAGATATCTCATAAAATTTATAAGATATCTCGTATACTTTATAAGATATCTTATTAAATATATAAGATATCTCATATAAATGGTAGTTTATAAGATATCTTATAAAACATATGAGATATCTTATAAAACATATAAGATATCTTATAAAACAAATAAGATATCTTATAAATCATATAAGATATCTCATAAAGTTTATAAGATATCTTATAAAGATTATTAGATATCTCATATAAAATAATTTATAAGATATCTTATAAAACTTATAAGATATCTTATAAAACTAACAAGATATCTTATAAAGTTTATAAGATATCTCATAAAGTTTATTAGATATCTTATATATTTTATGAGATATCTTATAAGTTATTTTTTATAAGATATCTCATAAAGTTTACGAGATATCTTATAAACTTTATAAGATATCTTATAACTTTTATTAGATATCTTATAAATTATTTTATATAAGATATCTCATAATCTTTATAAGATATCTAATAAACTTTATGAGATATCTTATATGTTTTATAAGATATCTTATATGTTTTATGAGATATCTTATATATTTTATATAAGATATCTCATAATCTTTATAAGATATCTAATAAACTTTATGAGATATCTTATATGTTTTATAAGATATCTTATATGTTTTATGAGATATCTTATATATTTTATAAGATATCTCATATGTTTTATAAGATATCTTATAAACTCCCATTTATATGAGATATCTTATATATTTAATAAGATATCTTATATATTTAATAAGATATCTTATTAAGTATATGAGATATCTTATAAACTTTATAAGATATCTTATATTTTTATAAGGCCTCTTTAAAGATATCTCATAAAATTTATAAGATATCTCATATACTTTATAAGATATCTCATAAAGTTTATAAGATATCTGATAAACTTTATAAGATATCTTATAAACTTTATAAGATATCTTATAAACTTTATAAGATATCTTATAAAAAATAATTTATAAGATATCTTATATACTTTATAAGATATCCTATAAACATTATGAGATATCTTATAAACTTAATCAGATATCTTATAAACATTGTGTTTAGTAGATATCTCATTTTCTTTTAAAGATATCTCATATAGTAAATTAGATACCTTATATAAACTTTAAAACATGAAAAAATAATTTAAATAGAAAAAATACAATTATAGCCATGAATAGTATACAAAAGAATAATAAGAAATGACGCCATTTTGAATTTCATGGCGGCCATCTTGAAAACGGCCGAAATTAAAATGGCCAACGATCTTATCTTAATGTTAAGTACTAAGGCACCATCATACCAAATTTCATGCTTTTATCACAAAGTGAAATATTTTATCCTATATCCGCTCCACTATAAGCTTCAGAATTCAAAATGTGACATTTTTAACCAAGATGAACTTGTGCGGGAAGTGAAAAAGATGTGGGTAGGGCTAACTCAAAGCGATACAACTCAATTCCGAGGAGAATTCACAGTGTTATTATCGCTAAAGGTCACATAACAAAATACCGAAGCAAGCTGGTGAGTAAAATACTTATTTAAACTTTTATTGCATGTTATGTTCACCATTGTTAAACTTGCGTCCGAAAATGGCGGCCATCTTAATTGGTAAAATAATTATGGCCAACTACTGTATTCCACAAGAATGATAATAATCGATCAGAAATCGATATTTTCATACAAAGTTTAATAGTATGTTTTTGTTAAAAATTTTGTCAGTTTTGAACAATTTTTATTGTATGTGACCAAGAAGTTTGTGAGAGTGACACTGTTTAATCCAGTAAAAACTATAAAGATAACAACAATACCGAAATTTTATCAGTCCAAGAAGAAAACACCTACATGACCGAAGTTCCAATGTGTTTCGAACTACCCTTTTGTCTTTAACTGTTGTCTTATTTCTCTTCGTTTGTCGTCCATTTTATTAATACATAATTAAGTTCAATCTAAGATCATATTGAATAACCCTTTTACGTGTTGTTCGAACGTAATATTTGATTTAACATTTACGTATAGATGGTGGTCAAGTATAAAGGTCTGTCAGTTTTACATAGAGATCGGTTTTAAGTGTCCTTTTTTAAGATCAACAATGTGTTCAAAATTTCAATTTGTTTTTTATTCAATCTTAATTAAACTTTGTTTGTTTGGGTGTATATTCCTTGCAAATGCTTAGAATTATTCTTCCAGATTTTGAATGGCGTGCGTCTAGATTCAAATCATCATCAATGATACCTTGAAAAAATAAGACCTTTAAGTATTCTTCATTAGTTCTTCATTAGTTCTTCATCTTTTTTTGTAAAATACGTAAAAACAATTTCTTGTCCTACCTTTGACCAAATTGCTATGCCATCTGTATGTAGAAATTTCCCATATTCTTGTTGAAATGCATTGTACTTCGAACAGTTTAAATTAAGTCTAAGGCTGTGTTTGTGCTCGGGATTATATCTTTAGCAAAAGACTTCTCTACAAGCATCTAAAACCTCTTCAATTTAAGTGTACACGACACAGTTCACAAAAAGCGTGTGGAAACAGCTTGACAACATCAATAGAAAATAATGAGATGTGGAATAAGTGTACGCGACACAGCCCACAATTAAACGGCAATTTTGAAAAACCACAATGGACAACCGCCAGTAGCCTTCAACGAGGCCATTTTGCACTGCTCTCTATAGAACACTCGCTGTTACTGACAGCTAGCTGAGAATCATCAATCGACTGATGTAAAAAATTCAAACGTATCGCTCTTAAATCCGACACAACACTTCAAACAATAATGATTTAGTGAAGCGTCATCACACAAAACCGACACGCTTGATCGCTATAATGCTTAAAAGTGACAATAGTAAAAACGCTTATGGAAGTTTTAAAGCAAGTATCAAGTTATCAATATTTCTGCCAAAAAAACACTAAATTCAAAGATTAAACCAAGATATTCAATTCATATCCTTTCCGTAATAAATTTTGAAGCCAATTTTTCATTTCTAATGGATTGCTTTTAAATTTGTGAGCTTTATAAAAAACATTACCATAAAATTCAGGATGTGATATTCCTTTCACTATAGGAAAACCGACGTGTACAATTAAATTTCTCAATAAGAGATCGATACTTGTGGAAGAATTTAAAAAAAGATTTTACTTGTTTGTGGTATCGATAACCTTGTTTTAATAATTTTTCAGTAATAAAACGGTTTTTATTATTAAAATCAGAAACACCACTGCAGATCCGAGAATATCTTACTAACTGTGAAATGTAAACCCCGTATGGCGGCGCTAGTGGAACATCTCCTTCAAGAAAAGGGAAATTTATAATAGGGAAGGTAAAGTCGTCACGTTTATCATATACTTTGGTTTGTAATTTTCTGTCAATAATACTTAAATTTAAATCTAAACAAGGAAATGTGTCAAGATGACACTGATGCCCCGCTGGCAAATAAAATAAAACTGTTATTTTTACCAAATTTGCTAAGTCCAAGGGCCCTAATTTGGGTCAAAATCAGTGGACCGGAACGAAACTCGAACTTGACCTGTAACTCATCATGGTAGACTCACATACCAAAAATCTTTTGAATATATGCAAGGATGTGGAAAAAAAGTGCGGAAAACTTCTTTTTTACAAAATTTGCTAAGTTCAAGGGCCGTAATTTAGGTCAAAAACAAAGTTGGCGGGGCATAAAAAGGACATATATCACCGGTGACGTTAGATTTGTTAAAGGTTAATTCAGAAGGATAGATATCTGTTATAAAATTAGAAAATGAAGGATTGTTGAGTGAAAGAATGTCATCTAAATATCTAAAAGTATAATTGAAAGTTTCGATTAGGTTCTGTTTGTTGGGGTCTTTTTGTAATTTAGCCATAAATTGTAATTCATAACAGTATAGGAAAAGGTCGGCTATAAGTGGCGCACAATTAGTACCCATAGGAATACCAATAATTTGGCGATAAATTTGTTAACCAAAACGTCTAACAAATAATCTAGAGCAGTAATAGTTTCTTCATTAAAACAAGATATAAATTTATTCTCTGGAAGTGATGTATTTACATTTTTTAATTAGTTTTACCTTGATCAGTCCATGTGTCCGTTTGTTCTGTAACACTTTCCGTCACAATTTTCAAAGCAACAAGATGTAGAGGTGTAATATTTTGTATATAGCTTTAACCTTTAGTAACATATATATGATTAAATAATGATTGTGTGATCCTAAGCCATCTACTTCCTGTTTACAGCATGTACAGAATATTTAGGATTTAACAAATAATGAATATGAATTAAAAATTCCGTCACAGTTTTCTAAGCAACTATATAAAGTAGAGGTCTGATATTTTAGCTTTATCCTATAATACCATGTGATATACAGTAATAAAATGCCCCTAGGCCATCTATTTACTATCTGTTTACCGAATAATTGGGTTTTTATGCACGAAAAGTTTGGTAGTGAGGGTATCACTAGTGAGCATAAGCTCATAGATTTACTTGTATGTAAAGAAAATCGGTTGTATCTTTTGGGGGTGTTTGTATCATACTCATTTAGCTCTTTCTCCATCATTCCTGTCCAGCCCAACATCTTTTCTTATGGTGTCCCTGAATCATTAGTAATGGTTCGGTATGGTATGGTTTGATTTGTTTTTGAAGTTTTGGATATCCCTTGATAAGTCCTAGATGAGAACATCTTGTTCTCTACCATTTTCACATTTACAGAGCTACATCTGTACCCCAAATTTTCTGTGTCCGTTCGCTTAAAAGAAACATTTTTTTTTTGTTCCAAACCACCCTGACATTTTTTTCGACGTTTTATGTTTATTTGATCATCGTTTAATCGCCTGTTTATAACCAAATAGTGTCATTTAGGCGTAAACCACAACACCAATTCATTTATGATTTTACAGTCCACAACAATTATATATTATCAGACAAAAATACAGTACCAGTTCTTTCCTTATCATAAAAATTCATGAAATGTGTCAAATTGATTCCAGTATTTAATTAAATTCGTGAGAGTGGTGACTTAGGAGTGATCAAATTTGATTGATATCCCAGCAGTTTATTTTTCTATATGTCTGTAAAACCTAAGAATGTCAATTCTGCATGTCAAAAAGTCGTGACTGTGAATGAACATTATAGAAAACAGGGCACAAGTCAATAGACCGATTCAAATACAAAAGGCGCTGACGAATCGATTTTATAAGTACATACAAACTGTTTTTTTTTTCTCGTTTGTCATCCTGTTTACATGTGATTGGAATTGTATTTCAGAACTTTTAAATTTGGAATTAAGAGGTCAATTAAGCAATAAGCTAAAAAAATTCACTTAAGGTATTCGGATTGGTTACCCAAAATGATACATATATGTTTGTGTAAATCCGTGCGAACCTATAGGGGTTCATTTATAAGTTCAATGACGTATTTGACGATTGCATTTATCGTTTGTTATATTTGCCAATCATGCATTTCTAAAATAAACTAGAACATGTTCGAAACAAGTCGACCAGAGTATTTCTTACCTATCTTAGATATTATCATACCTCAAATCTGAAAAAATCAAAATATTCCAAAAGCAAACCGCATCTGCAATTTGTGCCATGAAGAAGTAGGAAATAAATATAACATTCTCTTTCAATGTAAAAACGATATTGTAAAGGATAATAGAGCAAAATATATTCCTAAGTATTATACGATTAATCCAAATTACGACAAAATGAAAGGTCGCTTTACACGTTTAAAAAACCTGTCATTATTTATCAAAAACATTTCTGCATTATTGTTTAGATTTTGTCATACTTTTCTAAACCATTTTGTTCATACTCATTCTGTTATTTGTATATAAGTTGTATTAACATGAACACATGTAATACTGTGTCTGAGTGTATCAATAAAACTTGAAACTTGAAATTTGGTAAAACTTTCCGATAGCACCTTCAGACATGCTTTTGATTTCTTTAAAAAAAAACACTTGGGTTTACTCTTATTACATTTTTCACGACTTGAGTTATCGTTGTTGATTGATTTTCAGTTATTCATTTGCGTTTTGTGTTGTCTGTTTCTTTGTGCTGTTATCGTTTTCTGTTTACTGGTTTTGTGTTCGCCTTTCAACTTTTGACATCCAAATATTTAATTATAATTAGCACCTCTCTGAATCTTTCATAATAAAATGGGTTCGCTGTTCTTTCAAATTATTATATTCTCTCCTATACATATCTCGATACATATTTATATCAAAATTTTAATATGATTCGTGTTTCTGTCCTCCTTTATTTCCCCTATAATAAGCAAACGTTAAATATCTTTTTAGATTACTTCTTTTATAAGTTTATCTTTACCGTTTGGTATCAATAGTTACGTAACAACCTAGATATGTTTCAATCAATACGTTTGTCAATTGTGGACAATTACTGGAACAAATGGCGTCTATGTATTAGAACTATCTTATTCAAATCAAGGCAACCAGTAAATTAATGACGGCAAAATTTTTGTCCAGCGATTCATGATTATGTAATATAGTACTACTAGAAAAAACCCGCGAATTCGCGGAAAAATCAATCTTTGCGTTGCTTTAAAAAAAGACCACACAATAAAAACATGCATGACTTTACTGTACGTGGTTGTGCTAATCGCAAATTAAAGGTTCTACGGTATTATTTTACTCTAAATTAGTTTTTGGTTTATTATCTCTGTTTTTGTTTTGCAAATATTGTATATGTGTTTCTTCTCTGTACCTATGTATTTGGTGATGAGAATAAAGATTGTTGTTGTTGTTGTATCTTTTATTGTTTGTTACCCCACCTTTATGTCCAATGGCATATAAGTTTCAATCAATCGCTACGCAATTTTGTCAATTTATTGAAACGTTGAGCCTAATTACTAATTTTTGTAAGTTTCTAATTAATTTGAAATAATTTCAAACAGTGTTAAGTCTTGGGAGCCAAATACCAACTCGAGCGCTTCCTAGCGCTTTTTAGTATGACCACCGAGGTTCTACGGTATTATTTTACTCTAAATTAGTTTTTGGTTTATTATCTTTTATTGTTTGTTACCCCACCTTTATGTCCAATGGCATATAAGTTTCAATCAATCGCTACGCAATTTTGTCAATTTATTGAAACGTTGAGCCTAATTACTAATTTTTGTAAGTTTCTAATTAATTTGAAATAATTTCAAACAGTGTTTAGTCTTGGGAGCCAAATAATACCCGCTCGAGCGCTTCCTAGCACTTTTTAGTATGACCACCGGAATTAAAGGTTCTACGGTATTATTTTACTCTAAATTAGTTTTTGGTTTATTATCTCTGTTTTTGTTTTGCAAATATTGTATATGTGTTTCTTCTCTGTACCTATGTATTTGGTGATGAGAATAAAGATTGTTGTTGTTGTTGTATCTTTTATTGTTTGTTACCCCACCTTTATGTCCAATGGCATATAAGTTTCAATCAATCGCTACGCAATTTTGTCAATTTATTGAAACGTTGAGCCTAATTACTAATTTTTGTAAGTTTCTAATTAATTTGAAATAATTTCAAACAGTGTTAAGTCTTGGGAGCCAAATACCAACTCGAGCGCTTCCTAGCGCTTTTTAGTATGACCACCGAGGTTCTACGGTATTATTTTACTCTAAATTAGTTTTTGGTTTATTATCTTTTATTGTTTGTTACCCCACCTTTATGTCCAATGGCATATAAGTTTCAATCAATCGCTACGCAATTTTGTCAATTTATTGAAACGTTGAGCCTAATTACTAATTTTTGTAAGTTTCTAATTAATTTGAAATAATTTCAAACAGTGTTTAGTCTTGGGAGCCAAATAATACCCGCTCGAGCGCTTCCTAGCACTTTTTAGTATGACCACCGGAATTAAAGGTTCTACGGTATTATTTTACTCTAAATTAGTTTTTGGTTTATTATCTTTTATTGTTTGTTACCCCACCTTTATGTCCAATGGCATATAAGACATATTAGTTTTAATCAATCGCTACGCAATTTTGTCAATTTATTGAAACGTTGAGCCTTTGTAAGCTTTGAAATATTGGAGCCAAATACCCGCTCGAGCCCTTCCTAGCGCTTTTTAGTATGACCAACAGAAACTTGTTCATAGGTGTAGTTCCGGAGCGACGACGGCTATAGGGTTTCCGGATCAATTAATTAAGTTAATTAGCAAACTGCAGACATAATTGCATATGTGCTAATGAAATTTTCAAAGGGCACAACCATCCCCTATTTTTGATAAATGAAGCTTAGTCGTAGCATTTGTTGTTTAGGCTGCAACCCGGCTAATAAAAAACGCTTCGTTATTTTAGTAGTATAGATGATTGTAGATTGTGCACAAGGTTTCAGAAATTTGATAATGCCTCCATGGTCTGAGATATACATAGATATCCTAGAGCAACTTATTTCTTTGTCACGTATCTCCTCCTATTGATTTGAAAGACTGGATTGAAACTTGACTCAGCAATTGCATTATTGATTTAGAATGTATCGAAGGTTTTCGTATGTTAGGGGTAGGGTCTGGAATACCCTAGACAGCCGAAGGGCATATTAATCCCTTGTAAACATCTAACAGGCTATTTGGAGTACGGAACTGACACTTTATAACTTTTTTAAGCCAAAAGTATCCTGAAAAATATACCTACCACTAAACCATAAATAAATAGTCTTATTCCTTAGCAGAAATTTTCAGGTTTATATTACTGCAAATACAACCAATAAGTCTAACACTAATATAGCGAGCATAGCTCGAGCGGAGAGCTCTACGGTATTTGTTTCCGCGAGAAATTTGCTAATGATGATTTAGATTTTTTATGGTCCGGAAAGGGTTATTATTTTTACAGGACCGAAGTGAATGTTTAAATGATTTATAAGAAAAGAAATAATGCTTAAAAAATCATAAAATGCGCTTTTTACAAGAAAATAATATTCTTAAAATAATAAATACACATAAGCTGCTCGTTTCGTCTTGGTTATATGCACGTACGAAACTAACGTGTCTCGAAGTTTAATCGCCCCATACCATTTCGCCCCAAAATAAGCATATGGAAATATTGCAAATTAAATGATAGCGATGGCCCTGAATGTCGACATTTAGAACAAAAAAACGTAGTCCCTTTTAACTATGCTCGCATTTAGGCATGCCTACTCCATATTATCTTACAATTGATAATGCTCATTTATGATAGTTCCAGTTGATTTCTTTTTGTGATTTGGACCTTATAATATTAACACAAAAATAGCACGGGGATACGCAGCTTGGCTTCTTCGACTAAGTTTTTTGTTTTTTGTTTTTATTTTTATAAAATGTACAATTTCAATCAAAGGCCATTGAATAATATTCTAGGAACAAAATAATACAAACTTTTTTTTATTGCTGGCTTTATTTACGAAACATTGGAAGGTTACTTCATGTCAACATGTATTTGAACATGCCCAGGAAAGTTCTGAGTACTCAAAATAAAAAGAACAACAAAAGCAACACCAAAACAAGAAGAAGCAAATCTGTATGCCAATGCTTACTAGTGATAACCGACGCTTCAAATAGTGCTTTGCATATAAAGGATAAAACAATATGCAAATTTCAGTCATCTGTTTCTTGACAATTTATCGTGTATTTCAACTATAATATGTAAAAACCTAGGTATTAGGTACTCTGAAAGAAGACGATCACTTAAAACCAGATGGTACCATAAGATAAAGCAACATGTAAGATGTTAGACCTCTGCGTGACGATGTTGCTATGAAAACTGTGAACGGATCGATACACGATTAAGAGTAAAACAGTATATCCCCCCTTTTTCGAAGTGGGGGTAAATAAGTCTGGAGTTTCTTCTAGTTGAAAGTGCTTTATTACATAATTATGCAGGCGTATCTGACAAATGCACTTGCTGTCGCTTTTTCAATTTCCTTCACACCATCTGAAAATAAAACATAAATATGTTTAGAGTACGGGAGTAGATATGAAAAATAACATGTTTATGAAGGACAAGGTATGATAAAAGCCTAATTTTGCCCTCAAATTTAGAAATTAAATTGTGCATTATTTACTTTAAATGAGTTACAATCTACTTTATCAGCATGATTTTTTATTGCAGTCGTCGTCCCTTGTGATGTTAAAATAATTACCCAAAGTTGCTCAAAAATTGTAATTTGGTAAAAAACTAAAAAAAATAGACTGCTAATTTTTCACAGAGTAACATTTCAATAATTGGTGTCAATAATATTTTTCTAATACAGAAATTAATCACTAAAATATCTTTGTGGTACTCTGCGTGGCTCATAGTATCATTTGCCAAAAACTATTTTAGCATGATTTTAACACTTTTTCTCAAAAATGCAAATTTTACAGAATTTGATGACGTCATTGTGACGTATCACACGATATTTTGTAATATAACCTGTTATTTTACTATACCTTGTTTATTTTATACATGATCTAGAATAGTTTGACCTTAATTCAATAATTTATAAAAATGCCGAATTTGGGATTTATCATATTTTGTCCTTTAAAAACACACAAATTTGATGTATAAATGCATCACCAAAACCTAAGTTAAAAATAAACGATGTCGCATATTATTGTTTTTATTTTTTATTTGAAGCCTTCTGTTGAGCTCTTTGTAGAGTATAAACCATTTAATCATTTTAATCATTTTCATGAAATTTTAATACAGCCTCTGTGAGTCTGTCGGAATTTTTTTCTAAAAGCTCTTAGAAATCTGATATCAAACCAGGCCGTTTGACTACAAGGCGACTGGGGTGTG
Source organism: Arcuatula senhousia (assembly GCA_963971305.1). Classification (NCBI taxonomy): domain Eukaryota; kingdom Metazoa; phylum Mollusca; class Bivalvia; order Mytilida; family Mytilidae; genus Arcuatula; species Arcuatula senhousia. The sequence continues at coordinate 27,298,142 of OZ020313.1, read as the reverse complement.
TGTCCCAGATTGTTAAATGGGACAACCTCATTATGGTTAAAACATAAAACAAGATAAAATATATCTTTATCAAAATTCAAACTGATTCAAAATATTTTTATGAAAAAACCAACTTCCACTCTCCTTCTCCTTTTCCTATTACTGTGGTTTCATTTTTATTCGTGGGGTATCAATTTTCGTGGTTTTCGTGGATGGCCTTGATCCACGAAATTAAATACCCCACGAAAAGGAAATTTAACATTGATCTGTATGCTGCAGACTTCAGAACCACGAATTTAAGAATCCACGAAATGGTCCTTTTTCATCAAACCACGAAAATAAATGAATTCACAGTATGTTAAATAATACTTGAGCACATGCAACTAAATAGAACGGGGTTACTTGAACTTTAATTGTAGAGCTTGTGGTGAACTGATTAACGCGACAGGCTACTAACAACGAGGTTTGTGGTGAAAATGTCTTGAGCTCATGAGCCGATTTTCCGACTTTCTCTTGACACTGTTTGCGTTGATATTCACAATGAACGATGCTAGTCCTTCGGAAGGGACGAACAGGTTGTCCCGTGTATGTGGAAAGCAATACCCCATGTACGTTTAAGACCCCATTTTAGAGTTCGTTTAACTAGGCTCAATTATGGCAGCTACAACGGTCACACTCGCAAACTGCTTGCTGGAGAGGGATTCGCACTAGCATTTAAAGCTTTTTCACATTATGTATAATATGTTTAAACTAAACTTAAAATATTTACCCTTTTTCACAAATAAATCTATAAGTGTTCTCACAAACATCATCATTCCATTCATAATAAAGATTGGAGTTTATGTTGACACAATGTTCCACACCCCCAGCATTGTTTGGTTCAATAATTGTTGTGGTGTGCCAATTAAACAACGTCAGAGGTTTACAACTAGAACCCCATGTCCATGTGCCTTCCTGGGCTCGATCATTAGCTCCAATCCAGTAAGCTGTAAAACAATTGTATATTGATGAGATATGAGATTTTGTAATACTATTATACTATTTTCAACTGAACATTGTGTCAGAAATTGCTGACACAGGATTATGTTGCTCCACGGTTGCTGTCTCCACTCATGAAATTTTACGGTATACACCGTGGATAAATATGGAATTTCTTTCTCTCAAATGAGTGTCGATGTTGGTTTGTCGTAAAAAAAATGTTTGTCTTCCTTTACCGGATTTGATACACTGAATTGGATCTGAATAAGCAACACGACGGGTGTGCTATAGCAGGCAGGAACCGCTCACTCTTCAAGAGCACATGAGTTCACTTATGTTACGACTTGTGCTTGCGCTGTTGATTTCGGTTCGGTTGATATTGTGTTTTGTGTTTCTTCGTGCTGTTTTTGATCGTGTTTACCATTTTCGTCGTTGCCCTTTCGGACTCTTGACACTCGAATGCCCATCGGTGCCTCTTGGCTTCTTTCAACTGCTTTATCAGTTTAAATGATTCGTCAAATCTTTAACTGACAAGTTCGTTTAAGTTGTTTCGTACTTCAAGTTTCAAATAAAAAAGAAGCACCGAGTTTTCTGACGATGAAACAGTATTTACAAGTTACAATTTTCGACCAGAAATCTAATTGCCAACGACTCTCTATAGAAACTTTATATACCTATTAAAACACACAAAAATATACAACTTTGCAGAATTATTTTAATGTGTAGTCAGTCAATGGGCACAGACCATAAAAGGCAGAGATTTAATGCTACTTCATTGATAATAGTCACCGACAGTGGAACAAGCAAAGGGGTACCTGTGCGGCATTCAAATAGTTTGCAAGTCAAAAGGATTAATGCAAAACCAGTAGACATCAGTTAACATAAACGAAAGGCTGAAAAGAGAAGCAAATAAACACCAAGTGGAGTATTCGAGTGTCGAAAGTCTGAAAAAGCACCGACAAAACCGGTAAACACGAACAAGAACAGCACGAGGGAACACACAAAAAAAAGTAAAATAAGAACACAAAATCAACCAACAAGAAATCTACAACGCAAACGCAAGTCGTAACGAGAGTTAACTCAGGTGCATCGGAAGAGTAAGCGTATCCTGAGAGCTTTAGCACATCCGTCGCATTGCCCATTTTCAAGTCAGTGTGTTTAATACGTTAAAGAGTGAGAACAACACTTCAGGAATAGAATATCCCTGTTTAAGAGGGAGGGGACGCTCTATCTAGGAAATTACGACAAACCGACGAGCTTTTAAATAACAAATCAGCAGTGATATTTAAGGTTCATCTTTACACTTCGGAAAAATGACCGATATTTTACGTCTTTTTTCAGTCTATGAGGAGCCTACACATTCAATTAACTAATAGGGCGTAGCAGCGTCTAGATAGATATTTTTGCATAGACTTTAAGTATTCTGTACGTGGATACTTGATCCATTTTGCGGGGTATTTTCTTTGCGTTTTTCAGTGTACCCAAATATAGCCAAATATCAACAATTCCCTGTCAATTGGCCTCCACGTGCAAGGTCATTACATTATTGGTAATATTAAATCTACTCACATTTGGTTTTATGGAAGGTTATTAAGGTATAATTTGTACTGTATTTATAGAACAATTTGAAAGGAAAGAAAATGAATAGAGAAAACAACAAAAATAGACTTGTAAATTGGAAGGCAAAATGATCGGCGATTTTTATATCTAGACGCTGCAACACTTTATTTTGTGTTTCTGTGTGTCGTTTAACTCGTACATAGACTAGAAAAATAGGTCAAATTTCTACCGTTTTATTCTAAGTGTAACCATGAACTTTAATCCCCACAAGCTATTGTGGACAAAATGTTTATTCAAAAAAAGGAAAGTTGAAGTCATGGCGTTTCTAGATAAGGTTTTAGTTAGTTTAAAAATCCAATACATACTGAATCCCATACTCTGTGCCTTACTGGTCAGAAAAGATATTTCTGTCTGCGTGTCAGGCTCAGCTAAAAATGCACCACCGCCTTCACAGGAACTCTAAAGAAAAAAACTCATGAAAACTATGTTAAGAATTCTACTAAAGACGTGCATCACCTGCGCAATAAGACATTTGGTAAAATTAGCATGATTTATTTGAGTTAATAACATTATGCTGAGATTGATCCTCAGGTTCGGTAATTTTGTTAATACCACAATTACTCTTTTTTCACTATTACAGAGGACATAAAATGGTCTGTTTTATTTACTATATAAATACTAGCAATAATCATCTTGCCTTAAAACAGAATTTTGTACCAAGTCAGGACCATTGTGATCTATAACTAATCCGATGTGTCTTCCATGTTTTGTTTTTCTCTTAGACTTTGAGATTGATCCTTCAAGTTCGGTAATTTTGTTTTTACCTTTATTTGTCATGGCTGTTCCCATGTACTATTTCGAGCTTTATCGGAAGTCATCATGCACTTATAGACAAATATAGGATTTCGATCTCTAAGATGAGTGCAGATGTTGGTTTGTCATAGGGTTGTTGGTTTGTCTTCCTTTACCGGATTTGACACGCTGAATGGACTATTGGCAACGCGACGGGTGTGCTATAGCAAGCAGGAACTGTTTACTCTTCCTGAGCACCTGAGTTCACTCTTGTTTGACTGGAGTTCGCGTTGTTGATTGATATTCAGTTATGTTGTGTATCCATGTTTTACATGTTGTCTGTTTCTGTCCCGTTCTTGTTGGTGTTTACTGGTTTTGTCTCTGCCCTTTCGGACTTTTGACATTCGGATACCCCATTGGTACCTCTGCTTCTAATCTCTTTTAAATGCATTTTGTGACTTTTTATTGCGACGGAGAAAAGTAAAGGTGATAAAACTCTTCCGAACTAGGAAAATAACTGTTAAGCTCTAAATCTCAAAGAAAAGAAAAAGAGACAAAACAAGACAAAATGCATACGGAGGAAATTGAAAATCGCAATGGGCCTGACTTGGTACGGTCATTTCAACTGAAATTGTTAGTAAAACAAGGTAATTATGGCACCGAACATTTTGGTCCCATTGTAGGGTCTGGTAAGAATTTCAATTTTAACCGAATTAAATAAAGGGCAAATCATAATTCCATTTGTCCTAGGAGAAATTTGAATTTCAATTTGCTTTAGGAGGATTCCGGATCCCGTAAGTTCCAAATTGTTATGAAAAATATATATAAACACAGGATATGTTTGATTATAGACTATACATTTTATAGAGTATCTACAATTTGGTCTTATTTCTAATTGAAAAATCAGCGTGTACCTTTGCTAATAACCATGTTCTGGCTGTAGTGGTAAATAAGTAGCATCTATCTCCATTATTGATCCATCCAGGTGGACATGACGGCGCTGCTAATAGAACATGGTTAATATTCAAAAAAGGGAGTTCGGTCTAAAACAGTGGAGGAATATTTTTAATACGATATAGATGTTCACGAGTCAGAGCCTCCAAGTACAGTAGGTAGGATTCCTTCTGTGTTGACTGGCGCAACTGATTAGAACATGGTTGATTTGATTTGCCTTTTAAAGTAAAAATGGTTATGAAACGATTTTTGACTGCTTCCTTATAAAATAACGATGAGTAAGCTTTGACAATTAAGCCTGTCTTAAGGGATTTTAGCGTCGTTCTAATACCGATATCTGTAGCAGTGTTTTTAATGTACGAGGAACGTGGCATATTTCTTCACACAGTGCATCCATTAGGTTCATTGACAGGTTTTCCTTATTACATGTATGCACTGACGACCGTGCATAACAGAATAAAGCATGTTAACAATTTAATTATTTTAGGAAAACATTCCTATCGACCCATTATCAAGTCGCTTATCAGAATACTTATGTTTAAGGGGAGTCTCACTGAACAGACATGGTACCCCTTTCCAACCGCGGGACCTGAACAATCGAGGAGCTGGGCAGCTTAATATCCCGTTAGCAACTTTTATGTAAGACACATGACACTCTTTTAAAAAAATCAGTCTTTATCCAGCGGGCGGCTTTGGAATAACGAATCAGTTGCGAAATGTAAATCGATTTAAACATATTCTATTCTTCATAAAATATAAATACTGATTGGACGGAGGTATTTCCTTGTCTATTTTATATAAATTCATATTTTAAAAATTATTTTCAAGCCATTTCTCTTAGGATTTTTATAAAAAAAATATGCAGATTTATATGAACTTTTTTTTTATTTGGGAATATAATGACACCTCTTAGTTAATCTTTATACACAATACCAAGAATTTTTTTAACAAAAATAGTCTGTTGAATTATAAGGTAAACTGATTGAAAATATTTTTTATTTGTGTTCTAGTTATGAATAAATATAAAAACCACCAAGGATTAAACGATGTCCAAATATCAAAATCTCTTGGGTTTTATTTTCTAAAAATCGGTCAAACAATAAAATAGCCGTGTACGATACATTAGATAATTTTAAGAAAAAAAGTGAATTCAATTAAAAAATAACTGTCATGATTTTTTTGTTTCGTTTGGTTATGACAAAATTATTAAAGTCATTTCTTTTTAAAAAAAAATTGTAAAACTATGAAAAAAACCATGGAAATTGTATAAATAAATAAACTAAAATGGTATCATTTCCTGTAATAAAGTGGGTTTTTTCCATAGAGATATGAAGAAAATCGTCCAATCAAATTGCAGTTTTTAAAACAAATTTATTTATTTGAAATATGATGATAGAAATACTTGTGAAGTCGAACTGACATTATACAAATATGTCAAGAGCTGACAATATATACAGTGTATACATGAGAACGTATTTGTAGACGATTGTAAAGTCGATGACACAAGTCATGTGCTCGGAAACAAATATAAATTAATACCCCAAAAATCCAAGTGCAAATGTCATTTTTTTTATTAATTTTATTAAACTTGTAGTATAATATAATAGTTTCATTTATAAAAAGGCATTTAAACTAAATTAATTATAAAACAAAAAACATCAAACTTTCCTTAATAAATATAATTTTCGAATAAATAAAGGGAGATGAATCACTTGCAAATTGACTTAAAAATATATCTATAGGTGTGTATTTAAAGGTATATACCGAACTTGAAAGACCAATCTCAAATTTGTAATTTTCAATGTCCAAAAGAAAAAGAGTAAGACGTAAATGAACATGTACTAAAAATTGAAGATCGCAATGTCCTGACTTGGTACAGGAATTGCCAAAGAAATGATGGGTTAAAAAGGTTACACGTCGTAGTCCGACAGCCCAATAGTCCGACAGCCCAATAGTCCGACAACCCAATGGTCCGACAGCCCAATAGTCCGACAACCCATTGGTCCGACAACCAAATAGTCCGACAACATACAAGAATTCAGTCGTTCAGACCGAAATCGAATATAAATTCAAAGCGCTAAAGCGTTAAAAGGCAGAGCTACATAATGTAAATCTAAGCACAAAAAATAAAGAACGATCTGTGTTTCATAAACTTGAAACATAGCACATCAGTTTTGGTTGTTAGCTCCGCACACTTACACATTTGTTAAGAATTCTGTAACTTAGCTCCGCCCACTTGATCAAAGGTCAAAGGTCAACAATGCTTAAGTAAACGTCAACGAGTATTGATACACGATATGTAGTGCACATTTAAATCGCATTTATGTTGAGGTATAAATATGTACCTCTTATTTTAGACAATCCGTATAACATTTAAAATACAACACACGATTAATGTCTGTAATAGATCCTCTGGTAGCAATATTGACTGACCGATATACCCTGTCTAGACGAAAAAAAACCGCGAAAATCAGATAGCTTTATGACTCTATAAGGCTCTGCCTAAAAACATGTGAGCAGCTGCTCACAAATGAATACCCCATCCCGCCCCTAATCAATCAGAAGAAATTTTCAAATAGGTGGTGCAGACTGTCATTATGTAACAAAGATTGTGTGAATGTTTTATGAAATGGGTACCCCCTTGCGTAAAATGACGAAGTTCATGTTTTGCTTTGGGAAAACATAATATTCACTTGATCAAATTTTAAAAAAAGTTGCACATCTATCACGTCTTTATTATCTTCCAAACATTGTATAAAAGTTTCGTGAAAATTCATTGAGGAGTTACGGAGGAGGGATTGGTACTTTCTGGTACATGTAGTCGAATGGTTCAGTCGATGATATGCAAGGGAAACCCTTGTTACGATAACGTAACTCTTACTCCTTTACCCTCACGGATAGTTACGTAGAAAGGGTTACGTTATCGTAACTAGGGAAACCCCAAAATCATTTTGATCAAATTTTTCAATAAAATGTGCACATCTACATTATGTACAAGATTGTGTAAAAGTTTTATGATAATCCATCAAAGGGTTAAGGAGGAGTTGCTTTAAGAGATTGGTACCCTGATGTCCAATGGAAGGAACGGCGGACAGACACCCCTACCTGTTTTCCCTCCACTTTTACCGGGGGTATATTTATGCCTCGTCTTCTAATGTGAATATAGCATATGTAATTGAATCTGTTCGCCCGTCTGTAGGTACCTACGTTTGTTCGTCCCATATAAGTTTAACTTTCAGGTTTTAGTGACTTTTCAATTAAGGGTAACATTATAGGTTGCATACGGGCGAAGAACATGAAATGGTTGATAAAATGATCATGAAATAAAGAGAAATATGAAAGTCGGATGGGAAATAATGAAGCAGTAAAATTGAAAGCCACTAGAAAATTGAGAAGTAATAAATGGTGTTAAAACTGTGCAAATGTGGTGCACTCAAAACCGGGCATGATACCATAGCTCTCTTAACACAGGTTTTCAGTTTTAAGATTTGACAACCACCGAACACATGAGCCAACCTATTCAGCCACCAAGGTACAAAACCTGAACGCTCTGTGATAAGTGTGGTAAGAGCACTGATTATGACCCATTGTCACGGAATACCAAGAAACCTAGTCGCCTTTTTCGACAAGCTGGGCTCGGTTGAGTTCACCGGGACCCGCATAATTAGTGAATGACATTGTTTATGAAATTTTACAGACATAAGCATACGTATACTAATATAAAATAACAAAACAAAACACCGTAAAATTGTACATGTATATGTATCCGTCCTATTAACAACATGACGGTGAGCAAACGGTGGTGAAGTTGTTAATTTGCAGTGCTTTTAACACCACGGGTCGTGGTTTGATCCTGATTAGGGTCGAAAATTTCACAAACCAAGTTTTCAGACTCTTTCTTGACAACATTTGCGAAGATGATAAAGAAAAATGCTGGTCATTCGGAAGCGACGAAAAAATTGACCAACATAAGGCTCAATGGGGAACGCTAAAAAGACCACATTCGAAAACTGCAAGCTGGAGAGGGTTTGATTCCCAATCATGATAAAAATTGGTTAAAACTAACAACCTGACGGGAAAAAGCAGCTTATTGCGTCCATATCATCCAATCACAGTAACAGTCAGTGTGTAACCAATATAAAATTTCTTTAAACCATGCAACCTCGTGGCATATTGTATTTCATCGTCAGGAATGAAGTAGGGGGCTGTATTTTAATCAGACTTGGGGTTTACATAGCATGAAGCTGAATGGCAGGTATGCTATTACAAAAAAAAACGAAAAAACTGTCGCGAAAAGGTATTTAAGTTCATTATAATCATTAAATCAAAGTTTGTTTTCGCCTGCAAAACGATGTCTCCCCTTGAAGTTCTAAGTTCAAAGTTCAATAACTCCCACAAAAATTTGAGGATCAAAATTTCCTAGCATAATAATGCACAACTACGTACATATGGTGTCCTTCCTATATACCAAGTTTCATTTAATCTTGTTCAGTATATAGTTTAAGAGGAGTTGCGCTAGCTGAAAAAAATGATAAATGAGGATTTTAGGAAATTTGTAAGTTCAAAGCGCCAAAACTTTCACAAAATTCGAGGATCAAAAGTTTTCGGTTATATGCACAACTACATATGTTCTTCTTATGTTTCGCTGATATTCGGTTCAGTAGTTTCAGAGAAGTTGCACTAATTATATTTGTGACGGACAGACAGACGGACGGACGGACAGGACAGAACAAAATCAATATGTCTCCCCTCAAAAGTGAGTGGAGACATAATAAAGGTAACACAAAGTTACCAAAACTTCATGTCAAATATAAACAGGTGGTGTGTGGCGTGTAGTAGCTTATTTTCTGTGTATATATGTAACAGGGCAATTTTGAATCCAGTGCGATCCGGAATCCTCCTAGGGCAAATTTGCATTCCAACCTTTCCTAGGGCAAATTGGAATTCTGATTTGCCCTGGATTAAAACCAGTTTAAACAACAATTATCATTTCTCTGGTATTATTTGATTCAACATTTTTATGGAACCTTAGCATTACAGCAGGAACATCTGAGTGTGTTACATTTTCCTTAACAGTCTTCATTTATTGATCGATTTTTTTTTCGGTGTGCAAGCCTTGATATGGGAAATTTGAGACAATTGAGATTTATGGCATTTAAACCTGGAAAACAAATTGTCATTAATGCGATAAGGTCATATTTCAATATGCTGTCTTTTGAGAAAAAATTAAACACTGATTTTGAATCACTTACAACTTTGTTTTAATATCTTTGCAAGGAAAAATGTTAGAGTCTGTGTTTGTTCGATCAAACTTGTGCATGTTACAAATGTATTTGTGGTATGAAAAAAATACCAAAGATCACCTGTGATCACCTGTAAATAAGCTACATTATGCTCAATGTGTGTAATACTAATAAGTTATATATCGTATTATATAGTATATTGATTCTGTCTTTTTATAGCCTTGTGCTTTTCTTTCACAGATTTGAACATGGAGGATTTCTACATTTTGATAATGAGAAGCATGGAACATGAACATTTAAGCTACAGTACAGAGCACAGTGACAGACAAAATTAAATAAATTGTTTATTTCTGAAGAATAGATTTTAAAAATACATTGTAACATGAATAAAGCATAAAGATACAGTGTATCCATCCTTGTGACATTCATCTTTAGATGATGAATACATACATGTAAGATACATTGTTCAGTGTTGAAGTCACAACTGATAAAATATTATTCCTGATGCATCCATTGTGATTCATGGGATGTTCAAGTTAGGAAAAAAAATGTGCAAGATCAATTTTGTTGCCCTTTCTACTAATGTGTAAGGGTCCTTTTGTCGCAAATCATGTTAACTTACAGGTTTGTACTACTTTACCATGAAGGAAGTTATCTTATTATCATTAAACTTTATATACATATACATATGACCAGGATATAAAACAAGAGGCTCCCAGGAGCCTGAATCGCTCACCTGGTCTTAATGTAAACCCTTTGAAGACTTTTGTATAGCTAAATGAGCTGAATGTTTAAGCAATAAAAAGCTTTTCTCTATCTGCAATAGTTTTCATTCTAAAGCAAAAAACACTATTTTTCACCTTTAAAGGGCCAAAACCCCTTAAAAGAATCATCTGACAACTTCCACCCTAAAAAGACTTTTGTAGAGCTAATTAAGCTGAACATTTAAGCAAGCAACATCTTTTCTCTATCTGCAAAAGTTTTCTTTCTTTAGGCCAAAAACACTATTTTTTCCCTTTAAGGGGCTGTAACCCCTATAGGGGGTCATCTGACAACTTCGACCATAGGAGACTTTTGTAGAGCTAAATGAGCTGAACATTTAAGCAAGCAACAGCTTTTCTCTATCTGCAATAGTTTTCATTCTATAGGCCAAAAACTCTATTTTTTGCCTTTAAGGGGCCATAACCCCTATAAGGGGTCATCTGACAACTTTGACCCTATGAAGACTTTTGTAGAGCTCAATGAGCTGAACATTTAAGCAAGCAACAGCTTTTCTCTATCTGCAATAGTTTTCATTCTATAGGCCAAAAACACTATTTTTTGCCTTGAAGGGGCCGTAACCCCTATAAGGGGTCATCTGACAACTTTGACCCTATGAAGACTTTTGTAGAGCTAAATGAGCTGAACATTTAAGCAAGCAACAGCTTTTTTTTTATCTGCAATAGTTTTCATTCTATAGGCCAAAAACTCTATTTTTTGCCTTTAAGGGGCCATAACCCCTATAAGGGGTCATCTGACAACTTTGACCTTATGGAGACTTTTGTAGAGCTAAATGAGCTGAACATTTAAGCAAGCAACAACTTCTCTCTATCTGCAATAGTTTTCATTCCATAGGCCAAAAACATGAAAAAATGCTATTTTTCACCTTTAAGGGGCAGTAACTCCCATAAGGGGTCATCTGACAACTTCGACTCAGTGGAGACTTTTGTAGAGCTTTTGATGCTGAAGCAGTAGCGTGGCATCAGATTTCATCTATCTCTTATACTTTTTGATTTACAAGCCAAAAACAGTAGTTTGACCCCCCTGGTCTATTTTTAGCAACGGTGGCCATGTTTTTCGACGAATCAAAAATCCCCACATCAGTTCTGTGTGGGATACCCTAAAGTACCACCAGACCAAATTTGGTTTGAATCTGTGCAACCGTTTCAGAGGAGAAGAAGTTTGAAGAAAAGTTTGAAGAAAAGTTAACGACGACGACGACGACGGACGACGACGGACGACGACGACGGACGCCAAGTGATGGCAATAGCTCACATCGCCTTTGGCCAGGTGAGCTAAAAACAGACATGTCTCATCAACTTCAAGGTTGATTGATCACAGAAAAGGGGGGCATAAAAAATTCAGTTTTTGACATGCATCTTGTAAAAAAAACGAATTTGCCAAATAATGGACGTTTGCAGTGTCATTGCACTTGCATATATGTGTAAGATCTACATATATAGGTTAAAGGTAACACAACATTGCTAAACTGATATTGGCAATTGAATTTCGATTTTGTTTGTAATTGTAAAGCTGCTTTCTAATAGGATATGAATGCACAAGTGTTTATGTTAGGGGCGAACAGACAGCTAGACCATAGACACAGAATTTATGATGATCCGGTCCTTCATTTTGACTTGTCTTGATTAATTTACTTCAGTTTTAGTGTAGATATTTGCACAATGGGAAGTTCTTATTCTACATGTTCTTGGTCTATTTTCGTCATATACATGTATGATGCCGAAACATCAGAACAAATATTGCAAAAATAAAACAAGGGATTGCTAGCCATACCCCCACTCGACCTTTCAGAAAACAGGAAGTAGATGACCGACTGACCTGGAAAGGGGAGGCACAGTACAACTCATAATGATGAAGCTGTGTTCCAAATTTGAAATAAATCCCTGCTGTAGAAGCCGGGAAATCTGTTACGAAAAATTGTCTATTTTTTTAGCCATAAAAAAGTCTTAAGTAAGTCGGCTCAGAAAACAGGAAGTTGATGATGGACTGACCTGGAAAGGAAAGGCACGGTATAACTCATCATGCTGAAGCTGTGTACCAAATTTGAAACCAATCCATCCAGTAGAAGCCGAGAAATATTTTACGACAAATTTCACATTTCAAATGTTTTACCCTAAAAAAGTCAAAGTCGGCACGGAAAACAGGAAGTAGATGACGGACTGACCTGGAAAGGGGAGGCACGGTATAACTCATCGCTGAAGCTGTGTACTAAATTTGAAACCAATCCATTCATTAGAAGCAGAGAAATTGAACCGGACGGACGGACGGACAAGGTGATAGCAATATAGCCCGCTCTCTTACGAGTGAGGGTATTATATATTTATTTGCAAAATAACAAACCCTGACCGATAAAATTTTCGGACTTCGGTTATTTGTACCTGAAAAAATAATCAAAAACAACTATAACCTATGGGGAATTCTATTGAAAGAAGCAGAGGTTCCAATGGGGCATCCGACTGTCAAAAGTCCGAAAGGACAGAGATAAAACAAAACAGACAACAACTACTGAATATCAATATCAATCTAGTATTGAGAGTGAACTCAGATGCTTCTGCTTGCTATAGCACACCCGTTACGATATTCATTAAAACACATTATAGTTTTGTACGGAACTTTTTTTCGTTCTATGTTTTTTGTCCGCCGACGCAACGCATTTTTCGTAAATAGAAGAATAAGTGTATGCGCTACAACCCGCAATCATGACAATTCAAACAAAATCTCAATGAAAAACAACAAACAGCCTTCAATATGACCACTGATCGCTGGTTTACGAATGGATTGGCCCTTGATTAAAAAAAATACAATGCGTATGATTCAAAACCAAAATCTGTGATTAAAAAAATACAATGCGTATGATTCAAAACCAAAATCCTAAAGATATCAAGAAAGTTGTGGGCTTTCAATATTTGGTAAGCTGTCTTTGGTAGGGGTCTCATATAGTTGGATGCCTTTTCATGTCTCTTTTTACTTCTGTTTATCTAACCGACTTCTTTTTTTTTTGCTTTATGCGGGAGACCCCACAAAAATTCTGTTCTGTCACGGTATACGTCTGATTTGTAATGAAAAATATAATGCTGTGTTTTTTAATAATAAGCCCTGTGAGTAAGAAGTTTATTTTTGTTTGTTTTCCCTTAATCAAGCAACTACTTGTATTGTTATCATAATAGATAAGAGGAAATATACACCCATCATCTCGATCTGTATACCTAATTTGAACCATTATCCATCTGCTTTTTCATGACTATCTGTTTTGACTGATCTTTTTGAAATCGATTATCCTCTTTTGTTCCATTTTCGCGGGGATTAAGGTTTGCTCTTATTCAAACTCCTGTCCGTACATTAGAAAATTCTGTCAAGCATTTTGGTCCATGACAATGAATTAAAATCGTTCATATGACAAACAGTTTTCAGATACTTCTGTATCGCATTGGTTTTGTCACCTTTACAAAAAAATAACTATTCATAAAACTTACTATAGTTTGTTTTATTTAGGCGTACTTTTTAAAAACTGTCGACGATTTTGGCGTAAAAGGCCATTATAAAAAACTGAAACAACTGTATGTATAAACTTTTCAAGAAAATGTTGGTTTGAACGGATTAATTTGTCGTTATCTCGGATATGGCGGAAACGAACGGACAAACACCAAACCGAACGGAGGATATAATGACTGTGTGACAGGTTATAAAAAAGGCACACGATACGGTTACGGCAAATTAGACAAAACCGTAACAATAAGAAATTCTTATTGTTACGACAAAGACGAAAATCGGGAACGGATGACGGGACGAAGACCGAATCATTTACGACCGTAACAATAAGAAATTTCTTATTATTACGGCACTTATTATTAAGGCAAATCGATATTGTGACGATGTGAAATAAAAAGTGACATAACATAATACAAGCGGGCGAAGGCGAAAAATTCTAATAATAAAAATTTAGCTCAAAGTAATTTTGATAACTTATGACACATGCATGACATGCGACACAACCAATATTTGGTTTTCATGTTTTATTTTATTCCGGGTGAAACCATTCAGGCATCCATCTCAGACTTCGGATGCCGCAGTGTGGACATGCCTGCAACAAACTGTACAGTGGTTAAATTAATTCTGCATTTTTTTTTCTTCACACGCATTTTGAGTTCCTTCGGAGTTCCGTCCTTCGGGGTAAAACTGCTTTACTCGACTTATGTAAATGTTTTTGTCAAAGAATTGTGTCGGCAAGTCACTTGCCTCAGTTTGAGTTATGTTTCCGGTAACGATTTTATTGCGACGTTTGCGACACTTCTACATTTGTTCTAAGTATCCTATTGAGCATAAAATGTTAAAAAGTTGCGGAAAAGGTTAATGATAAAATATCTTATGCTTGGTAAATCTCTAACGAGAGATTTGCGCAATAATAAGTGCCGTATTAACAATAAGAAAATTCTTATTGTTACGGTCGTAAATGATTCGGTCTCTGTCCCGTCATCCGTTCCCGGTTTCGTCTTTGCCGTAACAATAAGAATTTCTTATTGATACGGTATTGCCGTAATCGTATCCTGTGTCTATAAAAAATGCAGATATCTAACATCTATAGAATCGGGCTATTTATTTATTTATTTTTTTTCAAAAAGAGGAGAGGTTTTTTATTGCTAATTAAAAGGGACTGAAAACCCACGCAGTTAGCACTACTTTAAAAGACAACGATCTACTCGTTTTATAAATGCTCTGAGACAGTTTAATAGCAGTAGAACGACAATGGAACATATGATGAAATGTTTTTTTATAGAATGGAAACATATGTCATTTTATTAAACGGCTTTCCTAATTTTATGTAAAACATCGCTTTTCTAAAAGACAACTTTCTCCGAATCACTTTTTCCATTAACTTCTAACGGAAGATGCGGTCTTGAAATTCTCAAACATTCCTGTTAGCGACGGACGTTTAGTTTTTTACGTTCTTTCATTTCGTCGACGATTTAGCGTAAATTTTGAGTGTTACGTCAAAAATACGTTCCGAAACGTCCCAAATAATTTTTCAACCGCAATGCGCATAACGTTGCGCGTTGTAAAAGGGATGAGCCGCCTTAAATTCAAACTGTATCCCCAAAATTATAATGATTCCTTAAAAATGTTTGGGCTGACTCATGACGAACGCTACGGTGTTTTGCTTCGTGCAAATAGTTAACCATTGGAATATCTGGAATACCATTATGTCTCAACTGTTTTCATAGCATCTTATAGTGCCCAAGTAACAAATTGATCAGAACACAGAAAATTATCAAACTTAATTCAGGAATTAGCGTTAGTTTATTTGATCTTTACATGTAACATAAATTGATTTTTTTATTTATTATTTTTTTTTTGTCAGTAGTATAAAAGAATGTATTTTATCAAAATTTATTGTAAAAAACCCTTAGATTAATTCAATTTTAAAATATAATTTTTTATTTTGAATTTAAGAAAACTTCCAACAATTCTTTTTATTTCAAAATATAACTTTTCAATGTTCCGTCAGTGGGATCCGAAATCCTCCTAGGGCAAATCAGGATATCTCAATTTCTCCTAGGACAAATTGGAATTCTGATTAGCACTGGTTTAAATCCAAGGCAAATCGGAATCCTGGATTACAATTTGCCCTATTTCATATACATTACAGGCTTCATTAATTGAGCGATTTTTTTTATGGTTATTCTTTGTATTTCTTCTTCTAAATAGAGAATGATTCATAAGATAAGTACGTAAGATATTGATTGAAGGCATGATTTCTTCAGTTTATATCTTAATTTAAGTTAATTATAAATAATCAAAATGAAATCATTGCCAATATTCATATAATTTGATTTCTATTAGCATTCATTTGAAGTCAGGATTGTATGCTTAGAGGTTTGTTTTTACAGTATTATTACATTAAAATCGTTCATAGTTAACCGTGTTTTTTTCTGATGTTCACTAAAAATTCTTGGATACACATGTAATTGAAAAAAAAAAACATTCAAGGAATATATTTAATAACGGTTTTGAAAATGGACATAACCAACAACTCAATATATATTTTGTACTTTCATAACTGGATATAAACTATTTTTTGTATACAAAATACAAATACCAAAACGGGTATAAACACGGTGAATTTGGTTATGATGTACTAGCATTTGTTTAAGAGGTTATTAGATATTTAAGGAGTAACCTTTCATCATCAACACTTGACTCAAAACATTGGAAAGTCAAAAACCAAATGTATTGACTAAAAAAAAGGTTTGAACAGGGAAGCCAAATCCAGCACCTTGGATATGGACCATGTGCAGTACAACAAACGAAACCTGGTACTTAAAACAGTTTTGCATTTTACAATTAGAAATTTCAATAACATCAAATAGTAGAATTCAATGGCTTTAGAATATTTATATAAAGTTATAGAAGTACTGTTTGGATCTCAAAAGTTTACGACTGACACATTCTATCAACAATAAAAATGATTTAATAGTTAAATATGCTATTGTTATAAGACGATAGATACCAATACAAGGTTTACAGCACCGTTTAGTTCCATCGCACTCACAAGTTCCTGCATCTGTTTCAGAACCTTCTATGCATGATTCCTTGCAAATACATTCTTCATCCACCTCTGTAAAAGTAACACTTAAAATTTTAAAGTCTTTTTTGGGAATTCATACACTTTAAGTAAAATGATACAACCAAAGTCGGGAAGTATCCCGTATGAAAAAGTCAAAATTCAGTTTTGTTGTTTAAAGATAAACTTCCCATCAACTTTGAAATTGAAAAAAGTACGAACTTCACATCCATAAAAGAAACAGAGGTACCTATAACAAACCATCATCTGAGATATTGAAATCCACAATTTGTCTATAAGCACATGATATCCTCCATAAAATTTCTTGAGTGAAAACAACAACCAAGGAACAACCAGAAATAGACATTCGTAAACTATGACATGATCTTAATCAGTCCTTACTGTTTCATAAGGGCTATCGACTAAAAATGGCTTCTTTGCTTGATCCGTTATCACATTACCTTTACTGAAACATTTTCAATTCATTTTCTAAGTAGTACTACTCAAACTGTTTGTATATCGGACAACTTAACTGACAATACATAAACAAAATGATGCCAACATGGCTATATGAGCTTATGCATTTAAGCATAACCAATTTAGTGTTATATATTTTACTTAATACCAAACTAATTAGAATACTTGAACCTTTTTAAAAAAGATTATAATTACCAGTGCAAGGTTTACAGCATCTCTTTGTTGTGTCACACGTGCAAAATCCATCAGCCGTCTCCGTACCTTCGTCGCATGAGTCCTTGCATGTGCAATCTGGATTCTCTTAAAAAGGTTTCACACACGTATAATTCAAAGATTTTTCATACACTGAGAGATTTAGAAAACTAACAAAGTCAAACCACCAGTCTTACATTGTACCCATGACGACGAAAATATAATTGCAAAAATTAGTACTATAGTACAACGTATCATGCTGTTACACAGCAGGAACGGTCAAAATATGCTTAATGCTTACTGCATTTTAGTCCAGTAATTCAGAAAATTTAGTAAAAACCAATTAATTTATTAAGTCAATTGCAATTAAGGTGGGACGTTACGTTTAAAACGACGTTACCGATAAAATTTACCTGTACACTGAAAAATCTGTCTGAACGTCGTGAAAAGTAACGTCAATTTTAGTTAGATTCTGTTGCGTTTTTCATGTATAGGCAATGTTCACGAGTCCGTACATTAAAAACGAAGTCCGTGACATATCCTTTATTTTACATCAATGCATCGCAAATGTTCCAAGGAATATTATAATAGTTTTTGGTCAAAATTTTGATATCGTTAGTCCATTTTTGTGAATAAAAAGCAAAAATAATTAGTGTTGAAACTCTTTTTTTCCTGTATGTCTTTGTTAATTTCCCGCCAAAAATGCAGTTTTCAAATGCATTTATTTGAAAAACGAGGTCCGTGACCCCCATTTTTTATTTCATATATGGATGTATATCACTAAGAACTATGTAACTACCAATTTTCATTAAAATCTGGATATATACCATTTGGTATCGTCCCTCCCTAAGTAAAAATTTACAACGTGTCCGTTTAAATACTACACTTGACACTACTGGATCGGACTTAAACATTCAATGCTGCTAATAAACATTTTCAAACCCAAATGCCTCCCATGAAAAAACATGAAAATTGATACCACAAGAATAATAATGAAACCACAGTATTACCAAGCAAAGTACATGTATGTCTGATTAAGAGATTCTTCTACTGTAATAGTACAGTTCTACCTGTGCAGCCTCCTACAACACAGCATTTCCTGTTTCTACAGCAGAGTCCTTGTTCAGTTTCGTGTGAACTACATGAATATCTACATATTCCGTTTGGACACTCACCGGAAGCTATAGCATTAGCTGAAAATTATAAATTAACAGTACAAAAATACATCATATCAATGTCCGCTGCTGGTGGCTGATATAGATAAAAGGAATAAAGAAACTGGCTTATGACATAAAACGGCTGACCAATCTCAGATGTTGAAGAAGAAAGACAAAATAAGGCCAAAATATTTGTTCATGCAGTACAAAAGGGTTCTTAACTCATGAGCATGATGCAGGCATTAAAAATGAATTGTGGGTTGAACTCGATATTATGGTGCCAAACCTTATTTACAACAGACAAAATTAAGATATTGTTTACTCTTATTCTCCCATATTTTTTTTTTTCAAATACAATTATGTCCACTACGAGCAATGAAAGATGGTGATGGTCTTTACTTGGTTCAGGAAATTTAAAAGAAATAGTTGGTTAAACAAGGTTTTTAAAAAAACAAGGAGACGTTACGACAAAAAATGATAGCATGAGGTCAAAAAGAAAATTATTATAGATGGGTATTTAGAATTTAGTTAATCCGAAAAAGCCGAGACAAAGTCAGTCGAATTATACTAAAATAATATTTCACCACTGGAAGGGACAAAATTTACTAATAGCCCCTTCACATATATGAGATTTCCTTACGAGTTGTTACGATTTCAAAATGTATAGTTTTACGGGTTCTTGCGACGATACGAATCTTATTTTCGATGTGTATACGAGCATGTTACGGTGTCTTAACGACGTCTTTACGAGTAAATTACGATATTGAAAAGGATATCGTAACTAAGTTTTCGCTATCGAATACGAGTTGAAAACTCGTAAGAACTCGTCAGGAAATCTCGTTTATGTGAAGTGGCTATAAACAAATACCAAATGTACTCTCGAAGTGTCCAGTTATTTTAGATATTCAGTCTAGATTCAGTATAATTTTCTTTGAGTCAATAAGTAAAGTTAATATCGTGTCTAGTAAAATCAAGAGATAAAACACTGTACACTATCGTGTACTAAAATTGAACTTGAAATTTAACTTCACTTATGTTCTCTTGCGAGTTTTTACGATTTCAAAATGTGTAGTTTTACGAGTTCTATTTTTAAGATATTTTCATTTTTACCATTTCTTCAGAAATCCGGCAATTTTACGCATGCCTGTCAAGCTAAGATACTAATTTCAAATTCAAAGCATTAACGAGCATGATACGGTGTCTTTACGATGTCTTTACAAGTGAAATGCGATGTAGTAAAGGAAATCGTAACCACCTCGCAAAGGACTCGTAAAGGAAATAATTTGCAAGGTCTTCCCGAGTTAGTAACGAGTAAAGGCGAATCTTTTACGATCTATACGGGTTCTTTACGAGTTATTTGCGATGTGTTTACGAGTTAAATTATGACATTGTTGTTTTTTTCAACTTATAAATTTCTTACCAGGATTAAATCCTCGTAAAACTTTCACGAGTTATTACGATTTCACATGAGATAGAAAGACCTGTTTACGAGTAACAAAGAGTGATTTACGAGTCTTCCCCATCGAATACCAGTTCAAAACTCGTAAGGAAATCTCGTATATGTGAATGGGGTATTAACAAGAATTGTCAGGTAATTTATGTCAGATCAAGATCTTTTTGCTTTTTCAGTATAAGAATTAACGACGGAAAAGTCCGGGAACAATACAACAGATTACTTTTAACTTTCAGAAACAAAAATTATGTTTTCGTTTATCTGAAGCAATAACCCATTGTTTTAAGTTGCTATAATTAACGAATTTGAAATACAAAAGACAATAAGGGAGATAAATAGATAAAGAGAAATAGAAATATTAAAAAAGGGACGAACTGCAGAGATCCAGCCTCAGATAAACACAAAACTGAAACCAATTACGGAATGGCAAAGTTATTCAGATATTTATCGAATTGACAACAACTCCAAATTAAAAGATTTGCATGCTACAAGTGCGCAAATGTTAACAATGCATTTTTCAATTATGGGGTTGAGCTTGTGTTAATTTTTTGAATTAAAGTAGTGTTTGGTCGATTTTCAATTTGTATGGGGCTAAATTTTTCCGTTTATCTCTATACGTTTATTTTCAGCAAAAAAAAATAACCTATGCTGTGCGGCGTTAATGAGCATACTCGGTTGAAAAAGAGGGTGTTTTATGTTTTATTCTTAATATCCCAATTTTCAAAGATGCGAGCGTCTTATAGATATATGATTTGACGCCAAGATTTCTTTGTCAATATTTTCAGAAACACAAATTATGTTTTCGTCTATCTGAAGCAGATACCCATTGTTTTAAGTTATTATAATTAACGAATTTGAAATAAAAAAGACAATCAGGGATATAAATAGGTAAAGACAAATAGAAATATTAAAAAAGGGACAAACTGCAGATATCCAGCCTCAGATAAAAAAAGAAACGGAAACCAATTACGGAATGGCAAAATAAAGACATTAAGTTATTCAGATATTTATCTGAACACTATATTGTGTTCTATGGTCATAACCGGATCCTAAGATCGCAATGAAAGAGGGAGGTGAGGCGCCATAAAACCTAGTTTAACCCACCATTTCGTTTGAAATGCCTGTACCAAGTCAGGACCATTGCGATCCACCAATTCTCCGGTATGACTGATTCGTTTTTGTCATTTTCTCTGGACTATGAGATTGATCATTCCAGTTCGGTAGATTTGTTATTACCTTTATTTTATATGAGTTTATATACATGTACTCGCTGGTCTATTTAAACATTATTTAACATCAACTAATAAAATTACTATCCATATTTCATTCCACGCTTTATCTCGGGGTAAAAAAATAACCTGTATCCGAAGTTTGCATTTGCGTACTTCTAACCTGCAAAACCAAAGAGTTAAATCTAAAACTTGTTGAAAACACAAATTTTTGGAAGGAAAACATTCTGAAAGAGCATTTGTGATTTTAGCCTCTTAAATTATTTGCATCACCGTTTAGTTCAGATTTTTCCTAATAAAGTATCTTTCTTACAACTATAAAACAATTAAATATAAGGTACATTATATTTGCTTAAGGATAGTGAGGACACCTGGCCCCAAAAATAATGCCAAATTTAAAATGTCCATTTTTTAAATATTAATATTATGTATATACTTTATCTTGTGTAAAAATATTGGATCCCCTTTTCAGGCTTGTTTTCCCAAAATCTTGACTCAAAGTTTTCCCAAATTACTAAAGATTATATAGGAAATACCAAATAATAAGCATAAAATCTTGTCCCAGAAAAAATCCACGAATTTAAATTTATTTTTATTTGATAAAAATCAATGAAATACAATATATTTTTAAATAAAACAATAAAAACTGGGGTCACCAGCTTTCTTTTATGTCTACAATACAAATCTTTGTAATTTTTTGGTCATTTTTCAAGTGGATTATCTCCCTTGTTTTATTTGAAAATTTCATTTATGAAAGAATGGTTGTTTTATTTGTGCTAAAATGAATTTATTATGATTAAGTTTTATCAAATGAAACTATTTAACACAAGTTTCAAGGTATTTGTGACATTTGCACTTGTTTTTTTGCATGTTTAGCTGTTTTTGGTCACATGACAGGTGTCCTCACTAACCTTAAATTTGTTAAATGATGATATGCTCATCAATATAACAACCATTCGCAATCCAAGCAAATAATAATCATCAATTCTACAACGTTTTTGAATCAAAACGAAAGTATAGCCTTCGATGCCCCCAAACGGAAAGCAACCAACGCCATGAACGTTATATAAACAAATTACAAAGATCCAAGCGTGTATAAAAATACACTAGTGTTTTGGGGAATTTCGATATTAAAACGAACACCACTTACCTGTTATAGTGAGTAGTAAAATGCACCCGAAGATGACGAGAGCTTTTTCCAGATGCATCTTGAGTTTTATCGTATCTTGAGTCTACTTCTATACATGCGAGTTAAGATTCGAGATTTCAATTTGTACAGAAGTAATTTGGAGTTCTCACGCTACAAAAATTTTAAGGCATCATTTGCATTTTATTCATTTGAAGAAGATACATATTGATGATTTTTTTGGAAGCTGTGAAACTTACTGTTTATAATGATAAATAAATTCAGAAAAATGGCAACCTGAGAGTGCGAAATGTCAACATGTGAGTGCACAAGTCAACTTGTGGAAGTGTGAAATGTAAAGTTTGAAGTAAGAAATGTCAACTTGAAACTTGGAAATTTGTAGTTTGAATAGAGAAATATAAAAAAACATATGGCACTACTGGTCTTTATATATATGTCTTAGGTAATCCAGGACAAAAGGCTACAGTTATCTAGACTCGCTTCATGCAAAACGTGACGACGTATTAACATCATTTACATTATGGGTTTATTATTTCAAGTTCGATAGTACTTTTCATGGTTTTTGTTGGTGGCAATCACCCTCGAAAATAAAAACCCTTTTGTTTTAATTTGCTTTCTTTTAAGAACATTTGTAAAAAGCAGAGGTATCAATGGGGCATTCGAATGTCAAAGTCCGGTAGGGTAGAGAAAAAAACCAGTAAATACGAACAAGGACAGGAAGAAAAAACAAACAACATGTAAAACACGAAAACACAAAAACTACTGAATATTAATTAACAACGCGAACTCTAGTGCTAATGAGAGTGAACTCATGTGCTGCGGAAGAGTAAGTGGTTTCTGCCTGGTATAGCACATCCGTCACCCGAAGTGGGAACGACAAAACCAGTAAACATTAACAATATTAACACAAAATCACCAATCATAAAAAAAAGCACACACAAAATCAACCGAACAGAAATCAGCAACACGACCTCAAATCGTAACAAGAGTGAACTCAGGTACGCTGGAAGATTTAGCAGTTCCTTTTTTGCTATTAAACAACTGTCGCGCTGTCAAATGTCTATTCAGTGTGTAAAAGCCGGTGTAAATTTCCTGAGAAAAGACAGCACCCGAGATGCAACATAAACTTGTGAAAGTATTTTTTGTATCTTGAAAAAAATTAGAGATTTTTGAAAAATTAATATATTAAAAAAATAAAATATCTCAACAACATGTTTGTTTCAAATTTATTAAATATTAGATCTTGTTTGTTTAGAAGGAGGGTTTTCTAGGACCTGTACTGTCTGTAAAATGTGTCATTTTTAGGTCGCTCTTCAACGAGGAGGTTGCTTTTCCTTATAAGTCTTGTAAGGTGGAATGAACATTGTGTAAACAAACTAAGGACATGTTAAGGAACAAGGGGTTATATACTTATCTTGAGGTTTAACTTAAGGTAAAGTGTCTGGAGAGTTTTAAAAAAAATGTAAATTTAATTACTTTAAGAGGGTTTGTATTTGGTAGTTCATAACCATAATAATCAAAGATTAGATTTTTTTCTTGAGTTCCGGCTGCTACTACTCATAATTAAGATAAACAAATTTAACAGGCAATAAATTTTGCTACGCCTAAAGCGTGCTTCGTTTTTAAAGACTAATCAGAGTCGTTTCATCGTTTATTGAAAATGTCAAACACCATATGAATATGGGGTGCATAGAATAGAAGAAAATGTGATGTGGAATAAGTGTACGCGACACAACCTACATTATAAACGTATATTTTAAATATCAACAATGGAAAACAGCCAGCAGCCTTCAATGTGACCAGCGGTCGCTGCTCGCTGTTTTTCAATTGGCCCCTGGATTGAAAATAAAATACATATGATTCAAGCCCAATCCCAAAGTGCATTGAAAGACCCTCTTCTTGACAAAAAACAATTAACATAAATTCGACTAAATACAAACATAAGCTTTGATAAAGATTCCTGGCTTAGGACAGGCACATTAAAATGTGGCGGGATTAAACTAGTCTTTTGGCGCCAACCTTCCCCCTAATGATAATCAATAACAAAGCACAAACTAACACACAGTAAAAATCAAATCGATAGAAGTTCAATTCAACAAGAGAGTATCTGAGACAAAAGGACAACAAGTAATTAATTGGACGTAAAGATACTCTTTTGAGAACACTCGAAGTTACTGACAGCTAGCTAAGAAGCATCCATCGACTGATGTAAAAAAATCAAGTATGTCGATTTTAAATCCGACACAACACGTCAAACACTTGATTTGATGATGCATCATCACACAAAACCGACACACTTGACCGCTGTAATGCTAAAAAATGACATAAGTACCAAAAGGCAATTAAATTTTAAAGTAAGTATCAAATTATCAATATTTTTACCAAAGAAGACTAAATTCAAAGATTTTACTAAAATATCCATTTCATAGCCTTTATTTAATAAAGTTTTAAGCCAATTTTGCAATACTGCCACAAAATAACGAACTAGAAACCGAATTCTGACTATGAGCCACCTACATTGTATACCTTAGTTATATAAAAAAACGTTAGGGTTTAGACGTTCTTCAAATTTGAATGGACAATTTATAGCTTTGATGTTGTCTTTAACACAAAATGTTGATTCCTTAATGGGCTAACTTCGGGGGAATAAAAATTCCACCAGCAGCTCTACAATGTAACTATTACAACTGTTAGAAATAAAAATTACAACAAAACTACAAGCAATGAATTTTGCTACAACTGACGCTCCTTCCGTCTTTGTTAAGACTCATCAGAGGGGCTCAACCAGAAGTCGAAAATGCCAAACACTATATGAATATGAAGGACTTTAACCAAATAATGCCGATCTTACAAACAAATGATGACCAAAACCAACCAAAATCTGGGGTAGAAAGAAGAGGGTTTTGACCATTTTTGATGTTGAAGCGGTGTAACCTCGCGGAATGAAAATTTCATCAGCAGCACAAACCATTAGAGATGTTACATATAGAAATACAAGTTACAACAAAGTTACAGACAATAAATTTTGCTTCGCCTGATGCATGTTTCGTCCATTCAAGAAGTCAGAAAATAAAGTTTATAACAAAATTATGAACTTGGAGAATCAATCTCAAATGTCCATTAGACGAGACAAAACAAGGAAGACATACCGGAAAAAATTGAAGATCGCAATGATCCTGACTTGGTACAGGCATTTCAAAAGAAATGGTGGGTTAAACCAGGTTTTAAGGCGCGCCAAACCTCCCTCTTCCATTTCAATCTTCGGGTCCGGTAGTTACACAAAACACAACAGGTTTGTGATGACATATCAGGGATGCTAATATAAGGTATTCATCTCAGTGCATCAACCAGCCAAATACTAATCAAAGCAAAAACTAACCATTTCATCTACAAAATGTAACATAATATTGAATTTTTCTATCAGTGGCTGATAACTAAGAAATAATTTTTTTAGGGATCGTATCAGACGTTTTCTCCATAACCTTGGTCAAATAGTCGGTTACAGAGAAAGCAGTGTCGGAAAAAAAAATCTGAAAAATTACTTACCTTTTGAGAGCTGTAGAAAACTAATGAATTGTGATCGGAAAAATAGGTATTTATTTTTTGTCCTTTGTTCTTTGGTAACAGATGCTTAAAGTTTAAAAAACGTTTATGTAAATTGTTTTTACATTTGATTAAATTTAAATTAAAATTCGAGAAGTGTTTTTAAGATATTCAAAAATACTTGTCATTTTAAAACTTGACAACATATTTCACCTATAACATTTTCTGTCCTTCACGAACTATGGATCATGTTCTGACCATCTGTTGTCAAAGACATAGCGGAAAAAAGACACAATTTTTCTTTTTCAAATATCTGGGGATGAAAACTATCAGTGTCATTAAAAATATTTATTCGATCTCAGAAGAAGCAAACCTATCCTAGATTTGTGTAGCATGCATTCATACTTCTCATGGCAAACTTTTGAAAGAGTGTGTGGATGTGTGTGTTGGTGTTTAACGCCCTTTATCGACGTACCTGGGCCATGTAGGTGGTCAGTTTTAATGGTGGAGGAAACCGGAACACCCGGAGGAAACCACCGACCTTGGTCTAACTGACAAACCTAATCACATACAGTTGGGGAAGTCCCTTTTTGTTAAAAACAAACAGGACTTGAACACCAGCTGAGAGGTGATCGGCTAGTGATCAATAGATTGGTATTTAAACCAGCGCCTTAGACCACTCGGCCACCCAGGCCACAAACAAACTTTTGAAAGAAAAAGTCAATGAACCGGTTTCCTGTTCAATGAACAGGTCAAGTTTGGACATCGATATGTTAAGAAGTAAAATTGGATCTTTTGTTTTAAAACTGCTATCAGTTAAGACTTTTTGGACTTCGCATCACATGGACCGACGAATAATCATATTTGCTTGTCATCTTCTTTAAACCAGATTGAACAAAAAATGGTTTTCCAATTATCTATATGTATCAGACCCCAAATGACATATAAATGATATGCTCACACTTTTATAGTTTCATAGAAAGTAAATTGTTTTCTATATTACCAAGCGGACATGCAATGATTTGCATTGTCAATCTTTTAAGCTACAATTAATATTTTATATTATTTGTGGGTTCGTGCTGTTCTTGTACTTGCTTACTGGCTTTTTACTTCTCATTGATTGCTCTGACTTTCGAATATCCCATTTGTAACTCTGTTTCTTTTTAGATTTCATGCTTTATAATAATCTCAGACCTGTTGCTGTATGCAAAGTTTGATTAAGGTTGTCATGGAAATCTGAGATACATCATACATTGCCAGTACAATTGAAAATGTATCACTGCACACATTGCCAAAAGGTACACTGATTTTAGTGAATACTCTTATTAAATCACTGTTTCATGCATTTGACATTAAAATGCATAAAAACCATTATATATGACCACAGTCGCCACACTATATAAACATGTAAGTCTATGGTGTTGCCTTGACCTCGCTGCAGACCTTTATCTAGTTATAGTCACGACGTTTAACTCCCCAGTCAGTCAGTTGTTGCTTTGTAATGATAAATCTTTAAAAAATCAAAATTATATTAGACGAAATGTTAAGTTATTGATTTTAATTGTTTTTGGCTGGTTGTTGTACTGAAATGATCACCTCAATATCCCAATTATGTTTTCATAACCATTTTGTGTTTTGTGTAACTACCGGACCAAAATGTTTTGTGCGCTATTAATGGCCAGGACCATTGTGATCTTCTATTTCTGCAGTATGTCTTCCTTGTTTTGTCTTTTCTAATTGACATTTGAGATTGATTCACCGAGTTCATTACTTTTGTTTTACCTTTATCTATTCTTGTATCCATTGAAACCTTGTTTTATATCTTATGTATATTACATATCCTGGATGACAGTTAGTAGGAATGGATGGAGATGAATATTACATGTCAGGTGGAAGAAAACAATAATTTATTACATGCTGAAAATTTAAGAATTGGTGACGTCCAAGATTCGTTTGAAATGTAAACTTACAAGCAATTCCCTGTGGGATTTTCATGTACGATAGATGTTTCTTCAAATCTATAACTTCAAAATACAATACCAAAACGGGTATAAAACGGTTAATTTGGCTATGCCGTATATGATATCGATATTTCAAGGAGTAGCAGCATTTGAATTAAAAAATATTGGAAGATCACAAACCAAAACATTGAATGAAAAATCAAATCCAAGATGTTCGAACAGGAAACCAAATCCAGCTCCGAGGATATCGACCATGTGCATTACAAGGATTCAAATTCTATTACACTCGGTCGCTGTTATTGGACATTGAATAATGATTTGTTTCTTAATAATATATTAAATTGAATTTGGAAATAAGATCTAAATCAAAAAAAAAACTTGTACAAATTGAATAAATACTTGACAACTTTTCACCTTTAACATTTCAACAATCCTCATGAAATACTGACAATGTTTTGAGCACCTGTTGCCATAGTACATGGCAAAATACGAGAAGATGAACATATTTCCTATCAGTACTTAATATTGTGGGTATCCATTTTAGTGGTTTGGCCAACTTTTGCAAGTTCGTGGAATCATAAATTCGTGGATTTTTTATTTTGAAAAAAATGGTGGCATTTGTTCAACTGTTTAGGTTTCCAGCTTATGAAAGTTATCATTTTATTTGTATATTGAAGGAGTAGACACACGAAGGCCCCAAAATGGCCCAAGAATTCAACTTTGATATATTTGCATTAAGTTGCTGCATCTTTATATTTCATGAATTGCAATATTTTTTCCTTCAATTATTTATCAATAATGAGAGCAGTGAGGTAAAAAATAGAGTATTTTGTGAAAAATAACAACTTGCGACAGTTTTCCTTGATTTTCATGAATAAATCGATGAAGATGAAATGTGCCACACGTGTCGATCGAAATTATTTTGTGATAGAAATTTGTGTCACGATATTAAAATGAATTATAAAAAAACTATGATGGTCGAGAAATGTGAACAATACTAATTTTGACAGAATATGCAGAGAAACCAGTTAAAATGTGTGAAAAATGAGGGCATTTCAAATTTATGGTCTGTTTAAAGTCTCAAGGCTAAACCTGTGGTGTAATTTTTTTGCTAAATCTCACAGATATGAAATGTTTGTTCATAATTAAAATATTTTAATTGAATTTTTGACAAGTTATAGTAGTTGAAATAATAGTGAAAATAATGGGCCGATTCAGGGACTTAGTGGCTCTGATCCTTCGAATTTTTGTTCTTAAATAAACATATGCCAGTTAATTTTCTTCCTCATTACGTAAGAGTATTTATTCTTGAAAAAAAAACCCATTAAAATCGTTTGAGTTTTGCCAAATAAACATAACAAAAACTTTTCTAAGATATATTTAATGATTGAATTGCTAAAATCTAATATAGTATAGAAGAAAATGAGATGTGGAATAAGCGCACGCAACACAACCTACATTATAAACGAAAATTCAAAATATCCACAATCGAAAACATCCAGCAGCCTTCAATGTGACCAGCGGTCGCTGCTTGCTGTTTTTCAATTGGCCCCTGGATTGAAAATAAATACATATGATTCAAGCCCAATCCTAAAGTGCAATGAAAGACTCTCTTCTTGACGAAAAAACAATTAACATAAATTCGACTAAATACAAACATAAGCTTTGATAAAGATTCCTGGCTTAGGACAGGCATATTAAAATGTGGCGGGGTTAAACTATTTTTTTGGCGCCAACCTTCCCCCTATTGATAACCAATAACAAAGCACAAACTAACACACAGTAAAAATAAGAAATTCAATTCAACAAGAGGGTATCTGAGACAAAATGACAACAAGTAATTAACGGGGTGTACAGATGGGTCCAAACCTACCAGACTTATAAAGCTGACCACAAGTCTGGTCCAGGTCTGCCTTTTTCTGGTCTGGTTTGGTTTCAGTAAACCTAGGTCTGCTCTCAAGTTCACTTCAAAAGCGAACGTAGCCCTAGGTCTGGTTCACTCTGACCTTAGGCAGACCAAACCTATAAAATACTGACCATTCCTTGAGTGGACCAGACTTAGAGCAGACCAAACTTAAGTCTGGTCCGCTCTAGGTTCATTATTGAAAGCAGACCAGACCAGACTTAGAGCAGACCAAACATAGGTCTGGTCTGCTCTAGGTATAGTCCATTTTTTGGTTATTTATTGAAAGCAGACCAGACCAGACTTAGAGCAGACCAAACTAAGGTCTGGTCCGCTCTAAGTCTGGTCCACTTTTGGTTATCTATTGAAAGCAGACCAGACCAGACTTAGAGCAAATTAAACCTATGTCTGGTCTGCTCTAGGTCTGGTCCACTCTTGGTTCACTATTGAAAGCAGACCAGACCAGACTTCGAGCAGACCAAACTTAGGTATGG
Organism: Arcuatula senhousia; assembly: GCA_963971305.1. Taxonomy (NCBI): domain Eukaryota; kingdom Metazoa; phylum Mollusca; class Bivalvia; order Mytilida; family Mytilidae; genus Arcuatula; species Arcuatula senhousia. Next base: position 27,267,741 of record OZ020313.1, on the reverse strand, counting down.
TCCACCCTTGGTTCACTATTGAAAGCAGACCAGACTTAGAACAGACAAAAATAAGGTCTCGTCCACTCTTTGATCTCTATTGAAAGCAGACCAGACCAGAATTTAACTGACTTGTGGCTATGTCTGGTCTGCTTTCCAACCAAACCAAACCAGAAAAGTGGACCTAAGTCTGCTACTTGGTTTGTTCAAGAGAACCAAACCAGACCAGAAAAGTGAACCACAAGTCTGCTCTAAGTTCACTTTTGTACAGGTTAGGTTTGGTCTCTTCTATATTTGGTTGTGTTTAAAGTTTTATTAACATTATCAAATACATGTGTATTAGCATTGTCGGACTATCGGTTTGTCGGACTTTTGGGTTGTCAGACCAATGGGTTGTCGGACTATCGGGTTGTCGGACTTTTGGGTTGTCGGACTATTGGGTTGTCGGACCAATGGGTTGTCGGACAATTGGGTTGTCGGACCAATGGGTTGTCGGACTATTGGGTTGTCGGACCAATTGGCTGTCAGACTATTGATTGTCGGACTACCGGGATGTCACCCATCCATTAGGTTCATTGATAGGTTTTCCTTATTACATGTATGCACTGACGACCGTGCATAACAGAATAAAGTATGTTAACAATGTAATTATTTTAGGAAAACATTCCTATCGACCCATTGTCAAGTCGCTTATCAGAATACTTGGCAATGTTTAAGGGGAGTCTCACTGAACAGACATGGTACCCCTTTCAAACCGCGGGACCTGAACAATCGAGGAGCTGGGCAGCTTAATATCCCGTTAGCAACTTTTATGTAAGACACATGACACTCTTTGAAAAAAATCAGTCTTTATCCAGCGGGCGGCTTTGGAATAACGAATCAGTTGCGAAATGTAAATCGATTTAAACATATTCTATTCTTCATAAAATATAAATACTGATTGGACGGAGTTATTTCCTTGTCTATTTTATATAAATGCATATTTTAAAAATTATTTCCAAGCCATTTCTCTTAGGATTTTTATAAAAAAAAATATGCAGATTTATATGAACTTTTTTTTATTTGGGAATATAATGACACCTCTTAGTTAATCTTTATACACAATACCAAGAATTTTTTTTTAACAAAAATAGTATGTTGAACTATAAGGTAAACTGATTGAAAATATTTTTTATTTGTGTTCTAGTTATGAATAAATATAAAAACCACCAAGGATTTAAGAAGCAAAGGTGTACCAAAGGGGTAATCAGCATCATAAAACCGTGAAGACAAAGACAAAACCGGCAGACAAAAAATCATCACAACAAAACAAACCACATAACAACATAAAACGATTTAACGATGTCCAATTTCAAAATCTCATGGGTTTTATTTTCTAAAAATCGGTCAAACAATAAAATAGCCTTGTACGATACATTAGATAATTTTAAGAAAAAAAGTGAATTCAATTAAAAAATAACTGTCATGATTTTTTTGTTTCGTTTGGTTATGACAAAATTATTAAAGTCATTTCTTTTTAAAAAAAAAATTGTAAAACTATGAAAAAAACCATGGAAATTGTATAAATAGATAAACTAAAATGGAATCATTTCCTGTAATAAAGTGGGTATTTCCCATGATTCTTTTTCCATTGAGATATGAAGAAAATCGTCCAATCAAATTGCAGTTTTTAAAACAAATTTATTTATTTGAAATATGATGATAGAAATACTTTTGATGTCGAACTGACATTATACAAATATGTCAAGAGCTGACAATATAAACAGTGTATACATGAGAACGTATTTGTAGACGATCGTAAAGTCGATGACACAATTCATGTGCTCGGAAACAATTATAAATACCCCCAAAATCCAAGTGCAAATGTCAAATTTTTTATTAAATTTATTAGACTTGTAGTATAATAAAATAGTTTCATTTATAAAAAGGCATTTAAACTAAATTAATTATCAAACAAAAAACATCAAACTTTCCTTAATAAATATAATTTTCGAATAAATAAAGGGAGATGAATCACTTGCAAATTGACTTAAAAATATATCTATAGGTGTGTAATTAAAGGTATATACCGAACTTGAAAGACCAATCTCAAATTTGGAATTTTCAATGTCCAAAAGAATAAGACGTAAATGAACATGTACTAAAAATTGAAGATCGCAATGTCCTGACTTGGTACAGGAATTGCCAAAGAAATGATGGGTTAAATCAGCTTTTATTGCCCACCAAATCCTCTAACAAGAATATAATCATGTGATCCCTTATTTTAATCATTTTGTTTTAAAATATATTGTATAGCAATAAGTTTGATCAAATAAAAATAGGATTTCAGTCAGTAGAATTTTTTCAAAGACGAGACTTTATGCCAATTATTTTGCCTTTTCTTTAGTGATTAGGAAAACTTAAAGCCAAATTTTACAAAAACAAGCCTGGAAAGGGGGGCCAATAATTTAACACATACACCTATTATATATAAAGGAATTTTCAGCATTAATTTTAAGGTCAGTTGTCCTCACATGTCTTAATTCATCGAACTTTTTTTCGCTGGTTTTTATTGAGCGCATTGAGCGCGAAAAACTACTTTGACAGTACATGTGTACTTGATGACAATAGTCCAGATATTAGGTATACGATTAAATCTTACCTACAGACAGGCAAGTATAGCCATTGACATTCGTTTTCTTACATCTTTGGTTGTTTGTGCAGGGATTAGGGTTACATGCATCTTTTTCCTGAAAGTTACATGTTATAGATGTTACAAATATTATCTATTTAAATAAAATTTAAATCAAATACAAAAATAACAAACCAACCATATATCCTATGCGATGGTAAATAATAAACTCACTCAAAAAAGAAACGCACCATACAAAGGAACAAAATACCTCTGAATTAAGAAATGAAATATCTTTTGAAGAAGCAAAGAGGCATCAATGGGGCATTCAAGTGTCAATAGTCCAAACGGGCAACAAAAAAACCCAGTAAAAACGAGCAAACAACACGAATAAAAAAAAAACCACACAAATTCAATCGAACAGAAACCAACAACGCGAACTCAGTTTGTAACGAGAGTGAACTCTCTTGCTCCAGAAGAGGAAGCACTTCCTGCTAACTATAGCACACCCGTTCCGCTGCCATTTCCAATTCAGTGTGTCAAATCTGTAAAAGGAAGCCAAACAAAACCATATGATTAACCAAAATCTACGCTCATCTTGTTTTTTATGAGATTATGATGTTTTCCGTAAAACTAGAGTGAAGACAGCTATCGAAGAGTAACATTACCCTGATTGTAAGCAATTATTGTGTCGGAAGTGACGCTCTGCCAAGAAAATCGATGTAAATCTCGCAAGCTCTGGAGAAACGAATTAATTGAAATACGTAAGCTCCATAAGCTGAAGCAGACGGAACGTGACCATTGGAAAGTCATAACGCTTGTCATAGAGTTTTGTTGAAAGTTTACCTTGAGAGTCTATTTCAAGATGTAGATCTAAATATGAAGCAGACTTCATAGATTCTATTGTGTCCAATATCTCAAGTTCCTGGGGACATATGAAATGGAGAGTCACCAAATCGAGAATTGTTCAGTGAAATGACATCATCAATATAACGCAAACTGAGGTTATAGGAGAAGAGATTGTAAGAAGTCTACCTCATATGAATAAAGAAACAAATCAGCAAGCAACGGTCACAATTAATGCCTATAGGCATCCGATTGTTTGCTGAAAAACACATCAACCAAACTGAACAAATATGTTGTCTATAAGACCTAAGTAAATTGAGACTGATATTCGATGTTCGATATTCGATTCTCATTTTTTTAATATCAAACTGAATATCAATCAGTAAATTTTACCGTTTGATATTCATTCGATATTCATTAATATTTTTTTTCTTAGAATCAATATATAATGAATACAATGCAGCTTATGTCCGTTCTTTATACTTTTTAAGTGGTAAGCATTTTCAGTTTTATCGGGTACAGCGCCTCTGATGAGTCTTGAAGAGACGAAAAACAAACGAAAAAAAAATTGCGGCCTTGAAAATCGTTCTAATTCTGATTGCCTCTTTATCAAATCCTTACCAAGATCCACGTGTTAATGTATGAAAACAGGTTTTTAGTTGAAGGCATCAAAGTTCCCACACTCCCGAGTAGCTCACACATTAGAGTATCCTCATTATAGTCAATAGCTGTGCAGCCAAACTGGTAAAAACATTGAAGACCACACATCTTTAATCCCAATTTATCATAAATGGCCAATACTTGAGAACTCGTGTAAGAATGAGACAAGTCTCCAATTTGTATTTTTCCATCAATGCCTTGGATGTTCATACATGTACAAGAACAAAATATCAAAACATCAAAGTTCTGTTCATTTTTTGTAGGCCTGAAATGTCTAAATTCAAAGACAAGTTCCACTCCTTATTAAAAGCTTTGTTATCATCCCACTTTATGTTTAATGATGCAGCTACAAGATGGACTATTCTTGTAAATGGGATATAAATAATAAATGAAGGACATGTAAATTCTGTAATCATAACTGAAATTTCTAAAATGATCATTTTATTATTACTCGAAACGAAATGCTTCTTTATTTCATTCAAACCTATTATTTTTAAAAATAGTGCTTAAGATCATTCTGCATTATCAGTTCTGCACTAATATGAAAATACACGAAGCGTTTAATTGGATTATGTTTCTATGAAAATTAAATGCACCGTAGTAGAGATAATCGGAGAAGCGACGTACGTATCTACGTATAGTTAAGTTGCCCTAAAAAGTCTAAAAACGACATAACCATTACCCCCCTTATGCCTGGTGTCTTAATTGATCCGCACTAGATTTGAACATGTATAATATACATCTATGGTATAATGCATATGAACTCTCGTTTATCGTTGTTTATCTATTATTTATTTTATATATTATTATAAATCTTTATATTTATATAAACTATTTTTTTTTATTCCTTATTTTTTATTAGTTTTTTTTTATTATTATTATTTGGTGTGGCGGGGGGCGGTTATAAATATGTAAAATTTAAAAAAAAAAAAAATACATCATATAATTTTGCGATTCCTCCGTTTAAACTTTTGTTTTAAAAATATTCACCCAGGCTTCCCATCTTTTATTCTGGAGTTTTTTTTATTGATTTAAAAAAAAAATTCACTGTTTTAATGGATAGAATTTATTGCAGAGTAACTTACTTTGTTGCGGATTGTGCGTTCATCTGCTAGTTTGTCAAACATATATTTATTACCTTTTTGTTTGAATTTGGTATCAAAACCCCCACGTATAGTAAACTGGATTGTAAGTAATGAATATTTGTGTAGAAGAGGTTTTTTTTTACAAAAAAATAAGTTAAACAGTAGCTACATGTACATTTGTAGATAATTGTCTGTTAGACTGTCCTAATAATCTCTTCCTATGCATCACGGTGGAATTTGAATAACATCTGATATGAATTTAATAAAATCTTAAGCACTTATTCGTACATTTAAGAGAGCGGTCATTCGATTTTTATGGGGCTAATGGGGTTATTGGTATGTTTTTCATCCAGCCTAATTATTATCTGAACAATCAATCCTGGATGTTTTGCGAACTATTTTTTAATTTTAAAATCAAATAAAAATTTTACAGAAAAAATGACCATACTGCCCTTTTTTTATATCAAAGCGTTGTCCGGCATTTTTATTTTCTGATTGTTTGTTGTTGGCATACACCTTTTTTATTTCAAATTTTACCATAGCCACCCCCCCCCCCCAAAAAAAAAACAAAAATCAAATGGTCGCCCCCTAAGTTACATGTGGTTTATTTCTTCCTCAGGCATATTTTTGACTCATCTAAAACAAATTTCAAATTTGTATTCAATTTGGCATTTTTATGCCCCGCTTCGAAGAAGAGGGGGGTATACTGTATAACTATTATACCTAGATTGCTGATATTTGGAAACAAGCTTGTTATGGTGTATTCTGGAATACGTTTTTGGATTCATCGGACATTTAATTGTTTCTTTTGTTTCATCGTTCTATGTTCTTTATATATAGTGTTGGGTTTTTTTTCTTTATGGTTACAGCGGAAATGATGAACAAACCTTGCGTCAGTCGTAGCAAATGTTTTAGTTTGTATGTTTATTGCAACTTTCATTCATTGTATGTAACATCTACTTCAGATATATTAATGGATACACCACTGAACAAAACTGAGGCAAAAACGGAAGTTTTAACAAATACAAGTTTATATGACCACAGCAAAAGTCTTTTAATCTGTTACAAAATCATGCTGAAATGGGTTTCACAACAACTGTGCGAATCGTTTAGGTCCCCCTTACTCTTAATTTCATCTATAAGAATATAGAAATGTTGGGTATCATTTATTTTTTTATCCCCGAGCCCAACGGAGTTGGGGAGGGGATATAGCGTTTGGTTTGTTCGTTCATACGTTCGTTCGTTCGTTCATACGTTCGAACGTTCATTCGTTCGTTCGTGCGTATGTACGTAATGGTATTTGCTTTGTTAATAACTTGGGAACTAAGCATCATAGAGGGATGATATTTGGTTAGTGGATACATCTTTGATGGTAGTCAGAAGCAGTACCATAGTAAGTGGCCTTGACCTATATTTCCGCATGAATGACTGCGGTTAAAGTTTTGGTTAAGGTTCATATCCTAGCAACTGCAAGTGATAGAGCGATGATATTGGATCATTGGGAACTTCTTGGACAGTAACCAACATCCGTACCAAAATTGGGTCACCTTGACCTACATTTTCTGCATGAATGACTCGGGTTTAAGTTTTGGTTTAGGTCAAAATCTCAGCAACTGCAAGTGGTAGAGAAATGATGTTGGGTCAGTGTGAACATATTGGAAAGTAACCAACATTCGTATCAAAATTAGGTGACCTTGACCTACATTTTTCAGATGAATGATTCAGGTTAAAGTTTTTGTTAAGGCGCATATCTGGACATTCGTTGGAATATATAGATCTACATGTAATTCGAAAACTTACATGGGTTGTCATCATTTTTAACCAAAATTTGTAATTTGATCTAGTTGCTTGCAAATGAAAATCTTGTTGAGATCATTTTTGGTATTTTATGTGAGAATCCGTGTGTTTATCCGCTTTTCGACCACCATGTATATGCAGAAGAGCAATTCATCCAAAACAAACCATACTGGAAGTTCATACTTATTATTTAAAATCGACCCCTCATTTTTCAGTTGGTGATCATTTATTATGAACACAAATTAAAATTATCAAATCTTTAGCGGTCATTAATTAGCTGAAGCTGACCATGTAAATGCATATTTGAAGTATTCATTAAAAATAAACTTAGATTTCTTTCTAAAAGAAAGTTAAAATTTCTTTGAGTGTCAAAATACCCTGATGACGTACACACCAAAGCAATGAAATTACAATTATCCGTTAAAATTCAAAATTATCTGATGTTATTGGTCGATCTTGTGTCAAAACTGGGTTCTTGCTCGACATATATTGCTTTTAAAATCTTTGCTTTTTGTGTTCGTATCTAGTGCATGTTTGGTATTTTCAATCTCTCCGGCATCAATACTTAGATTGTTTTAAAACAAACACATTAAGGCAATGAAATTCTCCGTTTAAATTTCAAAATTGTCAAAATGCTAAGGTTCTTACTACCCCAGACATAAGGTACAGGCCATTTAACTTCAAAGAATTAAAAAAAAAATTGAAGGCATCGCGACAGATTTTTTTCATTATTTGCATTATCTTATGTAGCTGAAATACAAATGACAACAAAGTTCCAGACAATAAATTTTGCTACGCCTGACGCGCGTTTCGTCTATTCAAGACTCATCAGAGGCGCTCTACCAAAAATATTGAAAATGCCAAACACTGTATGAATATGAAGAGCATAGAACAGTATAACCAAAAATACCAAACAGGGGAACCAAATTATTACTAAGATATTCAACCTATGTCTGGGGTAGGAAGAACCTTAGGGTTCAGACAATTTTGAAATTTAGACGGATAATTTAAAGCTTTGATGTATTCTCCAACTCAAAAGTGTTGGTGCCGGAGCGGGCTAACCTCGGGGAATTTAAACTCCACCAGCAGTGCTAACCTTCACGTATGTTCGAAATACAAATGACAACAAAGTTCCAGACAATAAATTTTGCTACGCCTGACGCGCGTTTCGTCTATTCAAGACTCATCAGAGGCAATCCTTCTTCAGAATATTTTTTTCTTATTTGTTACCCTCTGCTGCCAAAATATTTTTCTATCAAAAATAATTTCCAAAATATCTTTGGGGAAAAAACCAAGCCCCCCCCCTTTTCAAGTTAAGTGGTCGGTCGTTTTTTTTTCAATAGTCCAAGTGCGGCTTATATTTGTATTGGGGTCGCATTGATTTTGATGATGGTATTGTCAATCTTTTGGAAAAATCGCATTTAATGAATCTTTGATAGATGAAAAAAGGTAATAGCAAAATTACCGAGCTTGGAGGATCAATCTCATTGTCCTAGAGAAAAGACGAAGCAAGGTAAAAATACCATAGAAATTGAAGATTGCAATGGTCCTGACTTGGTACATGAATTTTGAAAGGGGGTCCATCTATTGTCTACTAACTAGGGTTCCGGGTCATTTTTGCCTAAAATCTGCACGAAAATATTACAAAATTTTCAAAGGATATGATGTGTTTCGACCCCCCCCCACCCCCTTGGAACATCCTGTCTCTGGATCTGCCACAGCAGAAACTTAAAATATATTTTAAATGTTCCTGATTAAAATTTTTGACATAAAATTATGATTTGAATTTTTATTTGAACGTGTAAAATAGGGATACAATACATCGACGGAATTCGGATTGGATGCTTTACAAAAAGCCGATCGACGAAAAATTACTTTGATAATATTTTTACTTGTAGGTAATAAAATGATGAATCTTCGAGGGCGGACAATATGATTTGTATTTGTACTGCACATCATTACCCCACACACTATTTAACAGATGGGGTCGGAGATGTTAACGGATTATAAAGTTTTGATCGAAAAGTTTAAAAAGTCCAATGTTCTGGGAAAACTCCGAAATTACTAAAAGTATAAACCGAAAACAAAATATTTGCTTGGGCCCTCCCCCTTTTTTCTTCCTTCTAAGATACATTGATTCAAGTTTGAAAAAAAATCTTTTCGTGAGCAGTATTCACAGTTTAGCCATATAAGGTATTATAATTAAAAGGGAGATAACACGAATTAATGCCCGACTAATTTGACATTAGAACGTAACAGGTAAACGGCATTATGTCAACATTACTCACGATACGGCTCTTGTCCGATAATCTCTAATAAAACATTATTGGTTGATCTTATTGATAAATATAATAAATTATAACCAGTTTAAACCAAGAACGGTGAAGTTTGTTACTTATTCGTATCACAGTTGATTTGTTACTCCAGAGCTGGCGGGAATTACATCGATTTCCTTGGCAGATGAGCGTCACGTTTGACACTGAAATTGCTGACACGGTGTTATGGTGCACGGTTGCTTTCTTCACTCCAGAAATTTTACGGTAAATACCTTGCACTCGTAGACAAATATGAGATATATATCTCTCAAATAAATGCAGATGTTGCTTTGTCGTAGAAATTTGTTTTGTCTTCCTTTACCAGATTTGACAATCTGAATTGCAAATTAACAACACGACGACGGGTGTGCTATAGCAGACAGGAACCGCTTACTCTTCCGTCGCACCTGAGTTCACTCTTGTCACGACTTGAGTTCGCGTTGTTGATAACCTTTCGTTTGAATTTGTGTCTTGTGTTTCTTCGTGCTGTTTTATTCGTGTTTGTCGGTTTCGTCATTGCCCTTTTTGCACTTGACACTTAAATGCCCCATTGGTGCCTCTTTGCTTCTTTCCTTATTCCTTTTTCGACATTCAAACGATGAATTACATGAAGTAAACAGTTACTTATTCGACATTCAAAATTTAAATAAGGAAATGATTACTTATTCGACATTTGAATGTAAAATAAGGAATAAATACCCAACTTGATCGTTCTTTTAAACCAGAGTTTAAAAGTGTTGTGTGTTGTTTGTATGTCTGTTCATAAATCTTCATAAATAAGCCCATCTTTCTTGTAGCAGGTAGAGGCAATTTGATGAAACTTTATGCATGAAGCAGTTGCATCAAAATGAGATGTATATGACGAATATTCATTGATCTTAAATATCCTTCAATGGTCATAGTTGGAGTTATGGTTTTATCACCAAGAAGGGGGATCCCTTTGTGAGCTAGCTCATGGCATTCATTTTGTTTTTGAGCAGAGCTCTATGTAGTCATATAGCTATCTGCTTTTCGCGTTTGTTTTTCGTCTAGACAGGTTAAATCGGTCAGGCAATATTCCTACCAAAGGATCTGTTATAGAATATTCATGGTGTATAATTATTGTTTCAATGTTTTAAATGTTATACAGGTTGTCTTAACTAAGAGGTACATCTTTATACCCCTTTAATAAATACGATATAAATATGCAATACATTTCACATATTGATACACTAAAGTTGATGTACTCTTAAGCATTGTTGACCATTAACCTTTAATTTAATCAATATATCATATATATTCAAGTGGGTGGAGCCTAATTACGGATTTCATAACAAATGTTTAAGCTTTAGCGCTTTGATTTTACTGTCTTAATGTTTGCAATAATCCAGATTCAATGGGTCGACAAAATCGTAGATTGATGCTTTATCTGTAAATGAATCAATATTATTATGAAATAATTAGAATACCTTTTGAAAAAAATGCACCAAAAACAGCGAGCGATTGAATTCCGAATATTACGTAATTAAAAAAGCATATTCAAACAAAATTCTATTTCTCTTGTAATACTTCGGTGTTTTACTAAAAGGCTAGTATCACAGAACCGTGTTTTTCCATCTTTACTGTTTGTCATGTATGCTAAAAAACAGATCATTATTATTATCATCATCATCAGTTTCATTTATCCACTATATTCCATCTCAGCGCCGTGGTACCATAATCGATGCACTTAGGCATATACTAGTACCTCCAACTCACCAAACGGTAAACACAAATTTACAGTAACATGCGCACCCAATAATTATCTATTACTTTAAGAATTTGATTGGTAAGGGGTCAATAATTTTGTACTTTTTTATTCAACCCTTACTCACTTTGTATCGTCAGAAATCGCATACCAACGATCCGATGATTGCTTTTTTATAATTAAAGATGAATCAATTGTGTCTAGTATACTCCATTTAGCTATAACGTGACGGAGAAAACCTGAAAGCAATCCATTGTGATGCACTGTGTTCCTACAAACGTCATGTCCCTCCCACGTAATCCTACTTGAAGTTTTGATAAGAGTTTTACCCATTGGATTCCCATGCATGTGGCTAAATAAACCGTTCCCACTAATCCTTCCTTTTTCCCGTGGCAGTAAAAACTCTTGTATTCGATTGGTCCGTTTCCTCCACTTTGTCATTATTTTATATTCATCTACCAGATTAAACTGACTCATTTCGAGCTCTCTTAGGCTACAACAATAACTTACTAACTTCTAACTTATTACTCTTTTTAGCAATGCTGAGGTATGGCACGCAATAATAACAAAAACCTGATAAACCACATTTATCGACCACAAGCTATAGTTTGCTGTTGATAAACTGGGTTTATCGCACGCTACCTATAGTTTGCGTTTGTGAAACCAAGTTTATCAGTGGTAACTTTGGTTTGCGCGGTGTAAATGCTACTTTATCATTGCAAAACAGCATTTAACGACCGTAAACTATTGTTTGCGGTTGATAAAATCAGTTTATCACCGATAAATTCAGTTTATCACCGATAAATTCGGGTTATCACCGAGAAACCTTAATTAGCATTTGATAACCCTATTATCGACCGCTAAAGATAAATTTCAAACAACATAAATTATCATTAGCATCAGCTAACTATAGTTAGCGAGTGATAAACCCAGTTTATCGACCGCTAACTACAGTTTACGGTCGATAAGCTCAGTTTATGGGGTTTTGTGACTGTCGCATGCCAATTTAAAATTTCCATAGTCGACAGCTAATGTTAATTAAACAAACTTGGTTAATCACGGTTTTATAACCTACAATGCAATGTTGTTTTTAACTGACTCGAGCGTCAGCCCATCCCACCCGTCTGTAATCATATTTTGTGGACGCAAATCCTCTAAAACTACTGAACAGAAATAAATGAAACTTGGTTTGCAAGAAGTACACTACATAAAATTGTGCATATTACCAAGATTTTTTTATCTGTATTTTTTTTTATAAAAGGTGTAACCCTTTTGACTACTACAGAACACATTGCAGTCCACTAGTTAGGTATACGAGTTTAAAACAGACAGTTGTAAAGTTCAGGTAATGTATGTCATTCATTTACAGCCATTAATAAGAAACTTAAATCGAGCAAATTAACTTGTCAAAGTATATCTGTCAAATAACCAGCGAAAATATTAGTATGCTCTGCAATGGCCGTGGTATTTATGCAAGTTATTGTTTGTATCATCAAGTAGATCCATAATAAAAGATTTGATTGTACAATTGACATACTCTGATTAAATCAACAACAATCTGTGCATACAGAAAAGGAATTAATAAGATTTTGTTTAATCATACGCTTCTTCTATCTAATGTAACTTTGAATATTAGGTAATGTTTTTGCACTTCTCAAATAGAGTCCTGAATACAAAATATTCGTAATGACTCGTTCGAGTATCAGACAGGTAAGCTTTATTAAACCAATGAAAAATGTATTTGGATTGCAGAAAGCAAATCAATGTCATTGTCCATCAATGGCCAAAAAGGCAAAGTAGTATTATGGTTATCTCAATGTCAGACGTCAAATCATAGAAGCAGAGGTACCAATGGGGTATCCGAATGTCAAAAGTCTGAAAGGGCAGAGACAAAACTAAACACTAACAAGAACAGGACAAAAACAGACAACATGTAAAACATGGAAACACAAAATACTGAACATCAATCAACAAACGAACTCCAGTCGAAACAAGAGTGAACTCATGTGCTCCGGAAGAGTAAACAGTTCCTGCTTGCTATAGCACACCCTTCGCGTTGCTAATAGTCCATTCAGCGTGTCAAATCCGGTAAAGGAAGACAACGCCATGTACAAATTTAGTCGATACAAAAGAAACAATACAAAGAAACAAAAAACATTTAAAGCACAATTAACAGCCAAATTACAATCGGCAGCACAGTTAGACTCTATTAAAAAAAATCATGTGTTCCGAAAGAAGTACCAGTTCTTGAATGTTGATAATTAATTTTTTCACGGAGTCGACAGATTATATTCCACGATCCACAGTGTACGAAAGCTTATAAGCTGACATTTGTGGCACAAAGACTCAGTAGTGGATTGAAGGTCGCAATGGTATATATATGTGCATGAGGGCTATGAAATTTCACAATTGTTCATCCAACTACATGCATATGTTAATCTAAGCCATAATTTAGGTTACTAGTTTTGTGTTTGTCTTTGGCATTATTAATATTCCAAGTAAAGCGCCTCTTATGAGTCTTGAAGACAAGTGTTACAAAATTTATTACCTTTTACTTTCTTGTAATTTTCATTTCGTATCAAGTAATACAGAAACAGAAGAAAATCAACATTTCAGGGTTTGGTTATTTTCTGTACAATCCTATTGATATTCCGATTCTTAAATTGTTGAATTCTAAATTGTTTAAAACGCAAGACTTCTTTCCTTGTACTGCACATGTTCGATATCCTTGGAGTTGGATTTGGCTATTTAGCTTAGAGTACTTTTCATTTATTATTTATGGTTTTTGAACTTCAAATGCTGCTGATGAGAAGTTAATTCTTGAAATATCGATATCCAGCATAACAAAATAAACCATTATTTATACCACTTTTGTTATTGTATCTTGACTGCAGAAAATTGTTTTAAATCCCGTTAGGATCTTTGTGTCAGTTTTTTCCTTCGGGATGGATTTTTTTTCAAAAATATAAATTTATTACATGTAAAATCAAATTTACAATAACTACTTAAATGTATTTAATGTAAATATATAAAAACTATCTAATGAATTGATAAACCAAAACTTCATGGTGAGTATCACACAAATGTCCTGAAATAACTTCATAAATCAAACATTTGTCTCAGTAATAAATCGTAAATAACCCACCAGGTTTCTTACACTGCACATGATTGATTTCATCTATGCGGGATTGGCATAAATTTTCGACCTTTTGTGTTATGGATGATTTTTTTCGATACTTCTGATTTTCGACCGGTTAATTGTTTGTTTTTGTTTCTGTTTTGTTTTTGTTTTAATGCTGTGGTGAGACGTTACGCCTTGCACATATGCATATACATATGCATATACAGCATAAATAAACTAAACGCTTTTGTATTAAACATTTGTAGGACCTTTGATATTTTTGACATACATGATATAGTTATGTCTCTTTCTTAATTTTTGCTACAGTCCATTTGAGTTCTAGAAATAAAATAAAATCTATTTTTTTTGTCTCTAGATAGAATTTCATTTTAGAAAGAGAAGTATTTTTTTAATACGTACTCTGAAAACAAGAAACAGGATTTTATCTTATTTTTCTTATCAAACAAAAAAGTTTTCCATATACAAATGCAACCTAATTGTAAACAATTTATTTATTTAAAAAAAGTGTTAAATAATCTGACGGAACAGCCAGGTATAGGTCTACCTGAACATAATTTAAAGGATCAACAATAGGAGATTAAAAAAGACTTTGAAAGGATTATCAAGCAAATGCTCTTCCTGGTCACTATGTTATACTCCCGTGGATTTCTTTAAATCTCTGTTCAATTTTTACTATAAAAATCTATTAAAATATTTTTATTAATCATGAAACAATTCTGATTTTTTTTTCGCACGAGTTCGCATGCTTAGTCATAACATGAAAAATAGTTCAAATATTCTACAAGCCAAAATTTTATAAGCCTTTTTCCATTGATTTATAAAACTCCACTGTACTATACCATGATATATTTTCAAAAATGTTCTATTCATTGCGTTTTTACATAATACTTTAATAAATTACAGTAAAGCTTGATAAATTATAGGCAAGTAAGATAAAGTGCACCATGATTGAGTAACCAGTTGAGACATTAATTACATGTATGTGTTCGAAAAATGTCAGTCGAGTCGTACATTCCCGGAATTAATTTCTTAACTGAAAAGGACAATATTCTTTGGAGTGCAATGAATCTGTGAAGATGACAAACTGTTATTGATTATATATTAAATCAAAAATAATTTAACCAGAAATAAAAGCTGCAGATTTACACGTAATACCAACAAGTAATTTAAAGTGGATCTTTTACATGTTAAGCCAAGTCACGTTTTGGCAGTTATACACGTTGGAAGGTTGAACAAATCAAAAGTCCATTATAACTGTTATCAAATAATTATATTTCTAACCAAAATAAAAAAAAATATCCAAAGATAGTAAAAAAGGACGAAAAACTAAGGCTACTAAAAGGATCGGTTGATAGGTGTTCAATAAAGCATAACGTTAGAACGGACTAAAAGGGTGAAAAAGGTGGTCGGGCATTTGAGAAAAAAACCAGAATAAAAATCTATTTTTATTTACTTTGAGATAGATGGGAAAACTTCCTCAAACTAAAATGGTAAAAATCTATGTTCTTTGAAATATGAACACAGTGTCTAATGACGTAATTTTTTTTTCAAATAAAATGTTATATCATTCATGAAAAGATAATATAAATGTTTGTCATTAGGTATCATATTTCCAAAAAATTGTATTTTAAAAAACAATATGTATACAGGAAAATAGTTAAATATCAGTCTCAAATTGGGCATCAATAAACAGAGTTAATTTGGTTATTACGTGTAAGCTGTAAAATTGTGGGCATTACGACATTAACCTCTCATCTGCAGCGATAAATTAAAATGATTGTTGAAAGGAAATACCAGTAGTTTGGAAGTTCAAAACACGAAACACACAACAGGTACTTGAAATATGAAATATGAGTTGTCTTGCATAGTTCGGGAAATATGGATACAATGTATGTGCAATTCTGGTTTGATGGGCTACACACTTATAAAGTTTTGTAGAAAAATGCATAGGACGTCTTGAGCGCTTATTGATATCTTGATATATGAGATGCGCTTTGTTGTCTTCGGAAGGCATTTAATATGCGAAAATTATATATATAAAAAATATTACACTTCTCCTTTTTCTATATAAACTAGACGCGCGCAAGGAGATGTGGGGAGACGAAGAGAGATACAGAAATTGCAATTCTATAAGTATTAAACGTACCATATAGTTTAATCAATATTATCGGGATAAAGGAGATATTAAATTTATAGAAACGAGGTGCAATCAAAAGCTTCATGAATTTTCACAATGGTATAAAAATTGACATCACAGGATTCACTTACCATTTTCTGAAAACTATCTAAATTATTTTATATAACATACAGGTCGGATCATAGAATGCACATTGTTGCAATTAAGAATAATTATATCGTTTAAACATTTTAATTAAGATAATTTGTAACAGACCATTTTGTTACATCATTTTAATATTTATACCCATATACAGAATTAGCCGATGGGAAGGTTGCGTAAATAAACTTAGAGTGTATTGATACAAAGCTTTTGAATGGGGGAATTGAAGGATGCACATTATTGCAACAAAGATTAATGATATTCTGTTCATACATTCTATATATATGTAGCTAATTATAATTCAATACCGTTACATTTTCTAATTCAAATACTTATACCCATATACAAAAAATAAAGGTGATAGCTGCATCATTAGAGTGCATAAAAACCAAATTGTTAATGTGGAATGAAATACGTCTTTTAAAAATAAGATCCACACTTCAATTTATTTTTTTGTACGCAAACAATGGGTATTTCATGGATGATCTTGTTAGTTTGGTTTTATGTAAACATCCACTTAATTGATGGAAAAATTCAAATTGGAGATTTTTCTCATTCTGACATCACTTCTGTAGTATTGGCAATATATGATAAGATTGGATTAAAGATGTGTGGCCTCCAATGTTTTTACCGTTGTAGCTGTACTGCTATCAACTATAACGAAGAAACTCTAATGCGTGAGCTTCTTGGGAGTATTGGAACTTCGACGGCTTCATCCGAAAACCTGTTTGCGTATATAAACACGTAGAGCTTGGTAAGAATTGAATACACAGTTACTTTTTTAAAAGACGTTTTATCTTATTTTCCTTGTATGTCCCGTTTAATGTTGGGAAAAAAAGAAATATTTCACAGGGTATAATTGGTCCGTGTTTAAATTAGATTATGGTTTTCCAATATGCTGATATGATCACGCTTCTATACCTTTTGTGACCTTCAAGCATAGAAAATAATGAGATGTGGAATAAGTGTTTTAGTCACTACCGGATCCTTAGATTGCATCATAATCCAACATAACAGTCTCATTTAAAATGCCTTTACCGATTCAGGACCATTGTGATCTTCAGCATCTTCAGTGTGTCTTCATAATTTCATCGTTGGATCTTCTTCTTTGAAATTGTGATTTTTTCAGGTTTTGTCATTACCTTTATTTTACAAAATTAAAAAACCCACCATTTACAATTTCATTGTGTATTGAGTAACTTTTTGTTTTTATCTCTTGAATGAATTTTATATTTCCGGAAAATGATGCCTGTCACCAAAATCCCTGCCAAAACAACCAAAAATTTGAAAAAAAATCTAAGACTAATTATTACGTCTGTCTGACTGTAGGTAAGACTCATTCATATAATAAACATCCATTCTATCCGGAAAGTTATGGATTTTATGCTGTTAGCGATGTTTACTTTTGGTGAAGTATTTTCTTCCTGTTTTAAAAACTCCGCTTATAAGTTTCTAGTTTTGTAGATTAATATATTTTTTAATTTTACTATGTTTTTTACCTTAAGGGGGTACCCAACACTTTGGCTAAAATAAAATTGTGTCGTTTAATTTTCATGAAAATTTGCAAAAATATGTACTTTAGTCATATAAATCAATTCTTAAATCTTAAGAAAATCGAACCATAAGTTTCTTAGGAATTTTTTCAGTGAACATACATGTAATGGAGTTTCAACATTTTATATTTTGATCATCAAGAAGCTTGATTTCTTTGAATAATTGTGCCTAACTAAAACGTTCAAGTGATATTTAAGAGTTATTTCCCATAGGTGTTCTGTACCCCCTGAAATTAATTATAATGATTATATCATTTTGCTAACCAGTCATCTTCTCATTGATTTTTCATTTCATATAGCAAGTTGGCTTCATATTTACATGTAGAAAATTTTAGAATGCTTATTGACAAATTTACGTTCTGGCATCCTTCTTGTTTAATTACATAACTTGCCCAAGCTTATAGAGATTACATTTGTACATAAGGCTTTGGTATATATCAAGGTTTTCCACACTTACACAGGATCATGTTGAGTAGTCGAGTATACAAATGCAGGAAAATATATCCCAAATTAACACATATCTGAAGTAGGTTCGTTTTAGAATTTTACATAATTATCACCATGCTGGTTCTTGTTTACTTGACAGATGTGTTGCAATTAAGGAAGGTCACTGCTTAACTTTTTTATATCGAATATTTTATTATTTGTGGTGGAAACGATAGACGATTGTTTCCTCGATCAAATACCAATAAGAAAATGATAGGTCCGTGTGCCAATTTTCGAGATAAATGACGTCAAAAATTTGGCGGGAATCAGATTCATCTAGAATTTACATTACGTTAACATTCGGACGTTTTAGCCTTAGGAGCCTTGAAGTTGTATTAAGAATTTTAAGAAATCTTATACAGTTGGTTGTTAAGATCTATATAATCAGAAAATAACATAAAAAGAAGGGGTCAGTGTGCAAAAAAAATCTTCAATATATAAAGGTAAAGTCTAGAAAAGTTCCGAAATCACACTGAAATTCTGAAACATGAAGATTGGCCTTCCTTAAGATGGACTGTCCACCCTTCCAAAGCACCTGTGCTCAATTGTGTCTATACGAGTTTGCCTTGTTGATTGCAGCTTGTTGTTTTATGGTACATGTGTGATTTGCGGAGTTATATGTTTTGTGTGTTATCTGTTGTTTCAAAGAATTTCGTTTGCCCTTGACACTTTCGATATTCAAATGCCTTGTGAGTGAGTAATTGCTTCCCTCACCATCATTTGTTTTATGTACATGTATCATCTTAAACATTCCGAAAGAAGAAAGAAGCAGAGATACCAATGGGGTATCCGAATGTCAAAAGTCCGAAAGGGCAGAGACAAAACCAGCAAACACCAACAAGAACAGGACAAAAACAGACAACATGTAAAACATGGAAACACAAAACAACTGAATATCAATCAACAACGCGAACTCCAGTCGAAACAAGAGTGAACTCAGGTGCTCCGGAAGAGTAAGCAGTTCCTGTTTGCTATAGCACACCCGTCGCGTTGCCAATAGTCCATTCAGCGTGTCAAATTCGGTAAAGGAAGACAAATCAACACCCTATGACAAACCAACATCTGCACTCATCTGAGAGATCGAAATCCCATATTTGTCTATAAGTGCATGATGTCTTCCGAAAAATTTCATGAGTGAAAACAGGAGAAAATTCACAATGTAATATTTCAGGAAGTTGAAATAAAATTATATCAAAAGTGTGCGAGTGTTTGTTAAAGCCTTACTTCTTTCTAGTATCCTTGTCTTCTGTCTTTTGTGTTTGTTTGACAGGTTATTAAGAGGCAGATTGTTGGGCAAACTAGTTTTATCCTGTTCTGAGTCAAAATCGTTTGATTTTATTCGTAGTACTACATGTTATTTTTTTATTTCATCATTTTCTATTGGTAGCACCGCCATGTGCCATCGGATGGATAAATAATGGGGGTTGATGTTACTTACTCGGCAGTTCAGAAAGGACATGGCTAGATGCCAAGGTACATTCTTATATATCATTTATTTAAAAAATAAAAATAAAGTTGCATACCTTTTATGAATATAGTTTAGTACATTAGCTAATTATGAAGTAGGAAATCATAAAAAAAATACCAAAAACAGCAAAGAAGTTCCAAAGGATCGTCTATGTACAACCTATATAGTCTTGCAAGGGCGTAAAATACCAACTTACTCGACAAGGGAGCATTAAAATATCGTTAGTCTCAAATTCACGTTCACACAAATGACGAATATGAAACAAACGCACACAAAGTCAAACATAAAACAACTAAACTATCAACAATCTGCAATGAGATATAGAGATTATTATTTTTCAAAAAGAAATATACATTATAGGGACGGACCATTTAACTTGAAAAGGGGGGACTTGGTTTTTTGTTTTGATCAGAATTACAGATACCAAAACGCGGGTATAAACGGTTAATTTGGATATGCTATATATCGATATTTCAAGGAGTAACCTCTCATCAGTAGCATTTAAACCAAAACATTGGAAGGTCAAATTCCAAAACAGTTGAAAACGAAAAGTACTCAAAACCAAAACGTTCGAACAAGGAAGCCAAATCCAGCACCGAGGATATCGACCATGTGCATTACAAGGAAAGAAACCTGGTGTTTTCATAAATTTTGAATTTAACAATCGGAAATTTCAGCGACAATATATTAAAAATTTTATGGTAATTCGTGTCAGACAAGTCTGACTACCAGGCTTGTGATTACCCTCGGGGACCTCTGGTCCACCAGCAGCGGTTATCGCCCAGTGATTTCGATTTTTCAGAGCGCGGACAAAATATTTTTTTTCAAACGGGTCGCGACAAAATATTTTTTTTTTCATTATAAACATTTATTTATGATGAAATCATAGCCAATCATAGCTCTTTTATGTCCTCTTTCAATATTCCAATGAAAGAGGAACATAAAGAGTTACCATATTTGTACTGGATACCTAAACTTCACAAAAATCCGTACAAAAATTTAAAACAGCACTGCTAAAATTTTGAAAAAGAAACTTTTCAAGTCAGCAGCTAAACTCAGACTGATGAACCTTCTAGTGCTTGTAACTTGAGAAGACAAAGAACCACACTGTCCACTACCAAATAAGAAGTTTACATGTATTACATGCAATGATGGAATGTGTGTGAGCCTGAGGGGGGATTATAGATAATGCTAGGGATTATAGTATTTATATATTTATCATGTTTATGATATGTCTTGAATAAACAACACTTATATCACACTATATAAGTTTCTATTTATTCAATTCATCCCATAGGCTAGTGTGAAATTGATGTGTCTATGTGTGAGCAATACTATAGTAAATTATGTACTAGCATACCAAGTTTCATATATACATGTATCTGCATAGTAAGTTTCATCCTTTATGCTTACACTTCCGTATACAAGTGCAAAATGTCATGGGATGAGTTATAGTGCCTATATTTCACCATGTATAGGCTTCATTATAATACTTGTACAAACAACCAACACCGACTTATCTATCAAAGACCAGGAACTACTATCCCTTCCAGAGCACTGAGACCTTAGTTTTATACCAGAAGTTATATCAATGCCCTTTTCCAAAGTCTATGTTGCCCATTTGATACACTATGAATTCATCAGTCATGAGTCTGCTGCTGACAAAACAAAAGTAATATTATATATCAATATTTATTCAAAATAAACTAATTATAAAATTTGCCCTTGGAAGCCAAGTCCTCAGCTAATGAATTTTGCTCCAGGCCCCTGTCGACGACACTTAGCTAAAGCCTCGTGGACACGGACACTCTCTCAATATCAACCCGGGGATCCTAAAGGGGGATGAAGCGTTGCTCCATCGAATAGCCGATGGCTATGATAAAGGGAAAGGAGCGATGCTCCGATGAATAGCCGATGGCTATGATGAAGGGGGATGAAGCGCTGCTCCATCTTATAGCCGATGGCTATGATAAGTGGGTTATATTGACAGTGGAGAGGAAATTATAATGTAATGACTTGGGGGAAAGGAGAAATTACACCTGTGGTAAATTTCGAAATGCTCCAAAACTCAGGTGTGAAACAGCTGAGTGCCCCCAAGGAATTATGTGGGAAGAATTGGGAATGCCTTCAACTAAACACTAACTTTTAAAAATATGCAAACAAGATATACAATTCATATGTACATGCAAACATGAGGTACATTTACTACAATATAATCATAGAAGATATATAAAAAGAATAAAGACAATGAAAAAAAAAACTCAACAACTTCTAAGTTAACTTCTTAATAAATCTACAATTTCCAAAGAGGCTAATGCATGAGCATAAGTTGTTCAAAATGTAAGAGAAACTTAACAAACTAATTCCTTCTAGAGACATAAGGGTCAATGTTTGAGTAGAATTTTTAGATGATCTCTGAAATATTTCTTTAAAGAAAGATATGAAATATATATTGTTTAGAATTACTCAGGATGAGTGATAGCAACATGATTTCATTAGTTTAAAAATTATGTCTTAATATGAGATGATTGAGATTCTGTATCAAAATTGTTTGCAAAGTTTACAGCTCAGTTCACAGGTATATTCTGACAAAGAAGGGAATTAAGATCCCAGAAGTTGAACCTAATACCATAGAAAAATGTTTTCAAGTGTATCACAAACTGCCATCTGCTCTTATCTTCTACGATAATGTCTATCTATCTAAGTGTCTTCTGAATTCTGCACTCAGTCAATCAATGACTATACATGTCTGTCTGTACTTCTTACCAATTTTATCTAGACCACATTACTTTTGACATGTAGGCGAACCTATTATGAGTGTTACCCTGCCTATCAAGTCCATTTATAGAAATGAGCAAATCCATGCATGAATTATTTGTTGTGGTCTGTGCAGGAATCTGTGACTGTGTCACCATGGAACGTTTAAAGAAGGCTGAAGCAAGGTTGTTTTATGGAAACCTGCATTATCTGATGAAAATCCATCTGAATAATGTTGACATGTTGAAAATTAGAACCAATCCTAGACTCAAAGATCCATTGTATCACCATAGTTAATTCTTTTTCACTGTGGTCTCTCATAGTCATACATCTGTGAGTTGTTTTTGCTTCCACTGTAGTATCATACATCCGTGGGTTGATTTTGCTACCCTTGCAGTCTCCTACATCCGTGGATGGTTTCGTTTCCCTTGTAGTCTCATACATCGGTGGGTTGATTTCGCTTCCACTATGGTTTTTAAAGGAAAATTCCTTTGAGAAATGTTTATATATAAGTGGTACATTTGTATGACAATCAATTAGTATGTCAAACATTATGACAGTTGTTTTATAAAAAAGTATTAACTTTGTTTTTAACCTATTAGTAAAGCATACTGACGTTGATTTTAATACTTATTTTATTATAAGTAATTTTTTTTGTTAGGTTGTGAAATGAGCTTATCAGAGAGTGATGTATCAGAATTATCAGAATATCAGGATTCGGAAGGAAATCAGACAATACAATTTGCAAGTTTTGACACTTCCGAACCGAACGAAAACTCAGTGTTTCAAAAATCATCTAACGAAGCATTTAAAACATTTGAAAATTCTGAGCAGGACGAAAACTCAGTTTTTCAGGAATCTCTTTTAGAATTAGAACAAGGGGATATATTGGCTTCTTCTAAGCATGAGTCAAAACAACATGCAATTTTTAACGACTCAGCTGATATTTCATGTATTGATTTAGGAAAGGATGAACCTTCATTCTATTATCAAGATTCCATGCGCAACCAAGAAATAGAAAGTGACAATAGTTTTGTGATTCAACAACGAAAGAGAAAAAGTTACGTTTTTGACGTAAATAACCTGTCACTTATACAGAATGATGTGGTTCCCTTGTTCAGGGATAAAGGCTGGCTATTTAAATCTACTAATTAATGTACGAAGGGGGGCAACCCCGTTACACTTCCCCCTCCTCAAGAGTCATCATACCTTCATGTATGACTCTTAACACAACTAACCCTGGCTAGTTTTCCTGTTCTAACCATTGTGGGTTTTTTAGTTGGGCGCCAATGTAACCGGAGAGCATGAATTACTTCACAAAATCGACATGTCCTGAGCGGGATTCGATCCCGGGACCTCTAGGTTTACAGTCAGGCGCTCTACCTCTGAACCAAAGAAGTACTTCCCTTGTTCAGGGATAAAGGCTGGCTATTTAAATCTACTAATTAATGTACGAAGGGGGGCAACCCCGTTACAGGTGTAACCTTTTTCCCATTGAATAAGTGGTGTCAAATCATATGTTGACCGCCTTTTGAGAGAGCTGTTGAATGCCGAGTTCAGCTGGCGGATGTTTACATTCAATTTTCTCCGGTGTTAATGGAAATTTCATCCTTGTTTGAAAAATCACCAAAAAAAATTATTCATCATGTGGAAAATTTTATTCTTATTTTATTAAACTACATCCATTTAAAAACTTGAAAACATACATTGATATTCCAGTGTTGATATTATAATCCAATCACAGTCCAGCAAAGTTTTAATACCTAGCTTCAAGCTCTGTCACAGTCTGACTTCCGGTTGCGCAATACTTAATTCCTGTTATGTTACCTATACTGTTAGGCCTGCATGATATTTGTTCGCGAAACACTTTTTTCTTGTACTTTAATCTGTTTTTAAGAATAACGAAAAGTTTTCAAATCTTTGTACCTCTTTTTTAACTTCCTGTGGTGATTTAAGAATGTCTACTGTTCGGCTGCGGCCAACGATGAAAATCATACAAAATATAACAACACACAATGTCTAAATAAGCAAAATTTTAAGCAATGTTTTCTATTCTTATCTTTTTAGTAGGAAAGATACATAGTATTGCTACTTATTTTCCACATTGAGCAGTTGAATGGGGATTTATTCTAAACAGAGAAAAGGAATGAAAATTGTGTACCTAGAAAATTGGCCGTCTAAAATATATTTAACTGCCATGTCGCAATATGTAAATAAAGAAAAATGAACATAAATATTTCAACACGTTATACAGAATTTGATAGAAATTTACCTGCGTATGAGCAAGAATGCTTTATAAACTATAGTTGAAGCCTATCATTGATCCATAATTTTTCTTCCCTCTTATGCATTCATGGCGCAAATGTTGATTCTGGTGCTAAGTCCATAGCTGTTGAAAAAAATAATGAAATCAATGAAAGGTTTGTTCAGCTTTTGTGAGTAGGGCTTTACTAAATGACTTATTCAGAAAGTACGGCAAGTAATTTAGATAAGAAGAGACACACAGAAGACAAATAATGTGACTGTGGCATAAAATTCCATTGAAATCAATGTATTTTTCAAAATGTGTTTTATTTGAGCCCAAAAACAGAAATACTAAGTGATAGTGTGACTCTGGACTTCATTTAGACTTGATATGAATAAAGAAGACCAAAACAAGTGGATATAAAAAGCTTGAGTTAAGAAAACACAGAAACATAATTTTGGCTATAGGGAACATGATGGTAATTGCTACCCCTTTATATTCAAACAACTATTTCCAGTCTTTCAACCTTTCCATGAAGAGTGTTTGATGTAAATAAAATTAAATCTATATTGTGTAACCTTTTTCCCATTGAATAAATTGTGTCAAATCATATGTTGACCGCCTTTTGAGAGAGCTGTTGAATGCCGAGTTCAGCTGGCGGATGTTTACATTCAATTTTCTCCGGTGTTAATGGAAATGTCATCCTTGTTTGAAAAATCACCAAAAAAATTATCCATCATGTGGAAAATTTTATTCTTATTTTATTAAACTACATCCATTTAAAAACTTGAAAACATACATTGATATTCCAGTGTTGATATTATAATCCAATCACAGTCCAGCAAAGTTTTAATATCTAGCTTCAAGCTCTGTCACAGTCTGACTTCCGGTTGCGCAATACTTAATTCCTGTTAAGTTACCTATACCAATTGCGTCTACTACTGTATTTAACCATCACATTCTGAGAACTAAAAATCCTTTGGAGAGAAGAAATGTTTTATATTTTCTACCCAAAATATTTTAGAAGCGAGATCTCAATATTTAAATGACATAATTGAAATATTATCCGTTCAAATTTTATAATTGTCTGAACCCTAAGGTTCTTCCTACTCTAGACATAGGTTGGTCATCTAATAATTTGGTTCCCCTGTTTGGTATTTTTGGTTTTATTTCGTTATGCTGTTCATAATCATATAGTGTTTGGTAGAGCGCCTCTGATGAGTCTTGAATTGACAAAACGCGCGTCAGGCGTAGCACAATATATTGTCTCGAACTTGTCATTTTTATTTTGTAACATCAAAACAACACTGGTCTCCCCAAAACAACGTTAGTTGAACACAAAACTGGCTGTGCCAGACCAATAAATTCACCTTACCAGGGTTTTCATCGTTAGATTTTACGTAAAACTGGTCATGTAGATAACGGATCAGTCGAAGAAGCCCTCTTTGTGAGGATAGCACTAGTGTTAAGACAAGATTTTATTCTTATTATATTATATATAACGCTGCAAAACTGATGTTTAAAGTCGATAACATTAGGTTTCAGCATAATTGCAATATTGATAAGTAATATTTCTTTCATCAATATGAACTGTCATGTAAACAGTATATTCTCTGTATTCTCCATTCTCTTGAAATTTTGCATACAGCATCATTCTATAGACAGTTACTATTACATGTAAAAGGGTGTTTTTGTTGGGATGTTTAATTCATAATTTTCGATTAATAAAACAAAAATGAACGCGAAAATTGATATCCATGATCTCCTTTATGGGAAATCAGCACAATCAGGTGTACAGCTATAAGTGATGCGATACAGATTTTTATCATATCGAATTGAATATTTTTGCTTTTGATCAATATCTAATGAGTGTAACCTATAGTCTTTAAAATGTATTTTAAAAATGACTTACATTGATCTTGTTGCAGAGTATTTGTGAAACACAAGGTGCTGTTCTGGCCGAGCCTGACACACAAACAGAGATATTTTCTAAGAACAAAGGCACAGAGTTTTGCCGCTGGTATGTTTTAGAATCCATATTCTTACAACTACTTATCATTATCATCAACCAGTAGAATTTTGAATGCATTTTTTACCGTTGTTGTTTACCTTCGTCTTGAAAGTTAGGGGATAAATTGATTAGTTTGTACGCCTGTGTATCGGACTGTCCATTACACCTCAGGGTACCCATTTCCTACCCACAAATCCCAAACAAATAAGTGGATTTTCACAAATATTTCATGCAATGTTTATGACATAATACAAATGTACACCTATTTTAAATTTGATAAAGTTTACGTTTTAGGTTTCCCTATCACAAAATAAGACTTGTGCCATTTGATAACAAGGGGCTACCAATCTCTTATCTGCTACATCTCCTTAAACACTAAGTGTATTTTCATAAAACTTGAACACAGGTTTCGAAACATAATATAGACATTCATCTCATATCTTTTCTACATTAGATCAGATTGATTGTTAGTGTTTTCATTGAAAGAAGCAGAGATACCAATGGGGCATCCGAATGTCAAAGTCCTTAAGATCAGAAACAAAAAAACATATAATACACGGAAACAAAAAAAATACTGAATATCAAATTACAACGCAAAAATATGAACTTTTTACTCCCTCATTTGATACTCTTCCTGATCGGCTGAATGGATTTTCATGAATATTTCACAGAATGTTTGTAAAGTAATACAGATGTGATGTGCACCTTTTATTTTAAACTGACTTTGGAGGTCCTA
The DNA here is from genome assembly GCA_963971305.1 of Arcuatula senhousia. Lineage (NCBI taxonomy): Eukaryota > Metazoa > Mollusca > Bivalvia > Mytilida > Mytilidae > Arcuatula > Arcuatula senhousia. Next base: position 27,240,046 of record OZ020313.1, on the reverse strand, counting down.
TTTGGAATCACAGCTCTTATAGTTATGATACCGCTATAAAGTGGATGTATATAGTGTTAGGGGTGTCCGCTGGTCACCCATATCTTATCCGCTACTCCCCAAAAACACCTCAGTTATTTTCATGAAATGTTCATATTATCTTTTTTGACAAAATGAAAATATGCACCTTTTATTTCAAATGTGATCAGATTGATATTTGGAGTTTTCCATTACAAAACATGGCCATTAGAAGATTTCCTATTCACAACTCTACCTTAACCTCTCAAATGATTTTCATGCAGTTTTTACATAATTATTTTGAAAATTGATCAGGCTCATTTTTGGGTTTCCCAGAGCAAACCATCGACTTAGATGTTAGATGACAATGGGGTATCTATCTCTTATTTGCAAATCTACCTTAACCTTTAATTAGATATTAATGAAACTCTCACACAATATTTGTGACAACAGGATGGGTTGCGATTAGACTCCTTTTCAGCCCACCGTTAAAGTCAAAAATAAACTTAAGGAAATAATTCTATCACAAAATGTCATGTTGGAAAGCTATATGTTTCTATTTTTTAACATGGATGTGTGTAGTTTAGAGACTTACTTATGTTTTAGTAAATGGTGCTTGACATAAATCACCGCAAATGATTAAACATTGTTCATATGGGAAAGTTTCCCGGAAGTAAAGCCTTGCACGCGGAACCAGCTTCATATTGTGTTCCAAAACATGACTGTATTGCCTAAACACATTAACTGTAAAAGTTTCAAGCTGGTTCCACGTGTAATACTAAAAAATTGAAAAGACTGTAACTTTTAACAGCATAGTCAGTAGTTTTAAAGAATGCAAATTATCTGCGTTTTGTTTTGCCCCATTAGTACACATTTCTACATTTTATGTTTCGATCAATTTACTGCATTTACTGACAACGTTCTGTAATAATTTTTGAAAGCTTGATACCCCTTTTTTGGTTACGAAAATTATACTTTTAATTTGTTTATGTAAAGTCAATGACATTCAGATCTCAAGTCAAATTTTTCAGCTTTTCTATCTATAATCTACCGTCATTAAGATTTATGTCCGTTTTCTTTACATTTTAACTTGTAGTATGAAATGGCTAAACGAATAGTGATGTAGCGGTAATTTATTTCTGAACCCGAGTAAAGCAAAATGGAAAAAGTATAAGCTTCTTGGGCCCTTGCCTCATCTCTGGGCTTATCTCTTCTAAGGCAGCCTCATTGTTCCTTTTTATCTTTTTTCAAAAAAAATAAAAATAAAAAAGCACCTGCTTCATCACTTTTACCAGCCTCATCACTCATCACTTTTTATGCATATTAACAATGTGCTAAGTTGCTTCATACACTTTATGGACTAATAAAACATAAGTTAGAAGCCACCGTGCCTCATCTATTTTAGACAAAAACTACGCGGGAAGCTTAGATTTATTTTGAATGACCTTAACATTTTGATTTTAAACCACGATGAGCCATCCATTAAAGACATGGTAATATATCACTCTGTTGTACAGCTTACTGGATTGGAGCTAATGATCGAAATCAAGAAGGCACGTGGGTATGTACCTCCATTGGAAAACTTCTGTCTTTGTTCAATTGGCACACTACAAATTCTGTTGAACCCAGCAACAAAGATGGCGTGTAAATTTATACTACTCTAAGTTTTCTGAATGGAATGATGGTGATGTGTGAGAGATAATATAGACACATATGTGAAAAAGGGTAAATAATTATGTTGTTATACATCTTTTGATATATAGCTGTCTGACCAGGGGCAAATCCAGAATAATTAAACGAATTATGACATTATCCATCGTCGGAAACCCAGGGGTTCTTCTCTTGCCTACCCATTGATCACCCCTGGGACATTTGGTATGAATTTGTTCTTTTTGCTTTTAGTATCTGATCTTGTACTTCATAAAGTTTGAATATAGAATCATGTTTAAATTGCATTAGACAAATGTAATGCGGCCAATCAGAAGGCTCGATACAAAATATCAAAAACAAGGTATTCCATGTGTAATGCCCCAGGGGCAACGAACGAGTAAGCGAGAGAAGAGCCATTGGGTTTCACAGAAAAGCATTAGAGAGGAACACTTCATCTTTTATTAAAGCACATATTTTTTTGTAATGTTCTTGTTCACTGTGTGGGAGCGAAACCGGAACTTGGTACTAGTTGAAGCGAGGATCACCAGCTGACAAACGTAACTGGGGTCAAGAAATTTTATTTTATTCTTATTTAAACCACCTTTTCAAGTTGGCAAAGGAGTCGTTTGAAGCATAAGATAGTTGAGAAGGTGTGTGTCTTTGAGCTAAGTCGTACAAAAGGTTTATATGTTAAAACAAGATGAAAAAAGTTGACCTAGTACCGGCGAAAAATAAGATCGACAGATCAAACATCATAAATTCAATGATTTAACGCATATTTGATTGAACGAAATGGTAAATTGTGTTTAATCTGTTTAACTGTTAATAAAAATACGAGAAAAGAGGGCCTTGGGTCTGAAATCCCTCTAAAATCTTGGAAACAAAATCGCATTGGTATACGGCAGCTTATGAAACAAGTGTACGGGTACTTGCAGATTTGTATAATGTTTTGCTGTACGGCACTTGTGAAGATGACTATTTATGTTTTTGTTATTAGTTATATATCGCATTTCATTGTGACATACAAGATAAAAAAACGACTTAGATGTTAATAAGTGTATTGGGTCTGTAAATAACAAGAAAAAAGACCATTTACTACTCTGAAGGCTATTGGTTGTAATTAGTATTGTACCGTATGTAGTTCCTAAATCCCGTCCACCTTTCTAATAACAGAATGTAAGACCCAGTTCCCTCTCCAGTCTGCACTTTTCATAAAGATTTGCATTGTCTCTAACCATTTAAGCACCGAATTAGGGGTCAGAGAGGCCGAAAACGACAAAGTTTGTCTGGACAAATAGTTTTACTCAAATACTAGTAATGTTGTAGTGTCCAAGCATTTGTTATGAAATTTTAAAATGATATTTATATCCGCTAAATGGTGCTTTCCATTGCATTTTAGGTTGTGGCCCTTACTGTTTCAGAAGAAAGAACCAACAATGTTTTGAAGATACCGCTGTATACACTCTTTTTTCACATTTTATTCCTATTCTAAACATTTAGGAATTGAGATAAAGGACACTACGGATTTATTTCGAAATACTCTCAAGGAAAACTTCGTGAAGACTTCAACTTTCCATTCTTGTGTACCGACATTTCGCCCGCTTCAGCTTATGGCGTTTACGTATCACAATTAATTCGTTACTCCAGAGCTAGCAGGACTTGCATCGATTTCCTAGACAGAACGTCACGCCCGACACAAAAATTGCTTAGACAGGGTTGTGTTGCTCCTCAATTGCTGTCTTCACTCAAGAAATTGTATGGTAGACACCATGCGGTCATAGACAAATATGGGATTTCAATCTCTTAGATGAGAGCAGATGGTGGTCTGTGATAGATTTTTGTTTTGCCTTGCTTTTAAGATTTTTGTATATTTGTGTTATATGTTGTCTGTTTTTTGTTCTGCTCTCGTTGGCGTTGACTGGTTTTTCTTTATCTTTTCGGGCGTTTGACATTCGGATGCCCCATAAGTACCTTTGCTTCCTTTATATAAGTGTGGTTTAGCCTTTGTATTTATTCAAAAATAGGATTTTTTCATTAACTAAATGACTAAAGTACCTTTACAATGTTATATGGTGTCATAGTTGGGTGATACCCCGAATCAACTTTTTAGTCGTCTTAGTAATGATACTTATAATTACAATTGCAAAATACAGCAGAAAATTTTTGCATATTTAAAAATTCCTTTTTGTTTGGATGTTTTTTTCCACTTCAGAAACGTTTTCATTTTGTGTTTTTTCATTATGCCCATTCAAAATTAAAGAGCACTATTAAAAGATTTTTAGATTCAAAAACATACTCCATGAAAGAACCTTAAGTTGGTGAGCACACTTACATATCCATGCGTTCAACTATTGGACTATACATAATATCCTTTAGATCAGCCTTTAAAATTTCATTAATAAAAAATGTAATAATATGCACAACTACATATGGTATTCTTCTTGCATACCAAGTGTCGTTATGATCTGTTGAGTAGTTTCAGAGGAGTTGTGCTTACAAACTGTGATCATAGACGGACTGACGAATGGACAAATAATCAAAGCGCTAAAGCGTTAAAAGGCAGAGCTAACTCTAAGCACTAAAATACAAAACGATCTGTTTTTAATCAACTTGAAACATATCAATTTTGTTTGTTTTCTCCGTCCGCTTAAACATTTGTTAAGAAATCCGTAATTTGGCTCCGAGCACATGAGCTTTTATGATGTATTGATTAAATCAACGGTAAAAGGTCACCAATGCTTGAGTGTACATCGACTGGCGACGGTGTATCGATATATATCGTAATTATTACAGGGACATAAGATGTACATTTTAGTTTAGACAACCTGTATAAATATCACAGGTACAATCATACCTGATGGATATTCTACAAAAGATCTTCTGGTAGGAATATTGCTTGACTGATTTACCCTGTCTAAACGATAAAAAAACGCGAAAATCAGATAGTTTTATGACTACATAGGGCTCTTCCCAAAAACATAATACCCTCTGCAACTTTGTTGTATTGTAGATATCTATGATTTTATTTGATTTGAGCATTGGAGGTGGAAAGTTGGCACCATAAAGCCGGTTTAATCCACCATTACATTTACAACAAGAATAGGTCCATGAGACAAAATGCCCCATCTCGCACCATTTGACCCCCCCCCCCCCCACAATCACCAAATCATGAAGTTGATTCCAAAAGTATAATTTGATTTTTAAAGTTTTATGATACCATTCTTCCTTCATGATTAAGTAATTTCAACTTAAGGTAAACCTAAGTATAACGCCCGCTTTTTCTGTGCATGATCAGTCAACCATGAAGATGTTGAGACATGTACAATTTTATGATGATTTTTGTTTGTTCATATACTGATTTATATGTGTACAAAGTTTATGCATAAAGTTTTACGATGATACCAAACTTCCTTCATAGTAAAGTAACTTCAACCTAATTCGGGACGGACGGACGAACAGACCCGAACACTATATGCCCCCGTACTTTCATAGATGGGGCATAAAAATGTGTTCCAAGTAAAGCTGATTAAAATTCTACGTTAGTCTTAAACCTGCATGATTTTGTCGAGTAATGTACGGTCGGTAATTTTGTTTTACTCCATTTGTCTTGAAATTGTGAGTATATTTATATTTTTTTTCCTGAAAACGTATCCAGAAAGAAAAAAAAACATCCATCCACCAAATAAAATTGCTCTACAATATGATATGACGAGTCTCTTTCAATCTTTAAAAGCTGCTCGTATTAGCGCATATATATTTTTTGTTGCATCCCCCAACGAAATCCTTATCTACCTACCCAGCCCTCGAACCCTTTACAGGCAACATTGAACAATAATAAGGGTCGACTGTTCTTAATGTAAATGTTAAGCTGAAAAGTCATATATACTGATATGTTCAGACGCATCTATATGAATGCTGAAATTGTAAATTCATATGTAAAATTTTTGCACATATATTTGTTTCAAGACAAGTTGGAATCCTGTATTACCTGGTAACCCTTTGCATCCATACATTTTCGGATCAGATAACTCTATATGCTGCAGCATGTCACGGATAAGTGAATACTTGTAGTAACATCTTTTTGGTCGTGTCGACTACATGTGACAGAAAAAAAAACCAAGACTGTTGCATGTGGGTCTTTTGTCCCAGATGTACTATCATGTTTTTTTTCTAATATGCAGTGTAAATTGTCAGTAAATGGCAAATATGATAAGATTCTACTTATTCATATAACAAGCTGCCGTATACTTTATTTTTTAAGCTGCCGTACATCGAATTTTATACAAAACAATCAGCTGCCGTACACCAATCCGATTTTGTTTCCAAAGATTTTAGAGGGATTTCAGACCCAAGGCCCTCTTTTCTCATATTTTTATTAATAGTTAAACAGATTAAACATAATGTACCATTTTTTCAATCAAATATTCGTTAAATCATTGAATTTTATGATGTTTGATCTGTCAATCTCATTTTTCGCCGGTACTAGGTCAACTTTTTTCATCTCGTTTTAACATATTAAAAACGAAAGAATATGGAATATGTGCCAAAAAGACACGATCCACATATTGAAATGATTTTAATACATGTACAAAAGCAAAATTTTTTTTTTTTTTCTTTTGTACGACTTAGCTCAAAGACACACACTCTCCCAACTATCTAATGCTTCAAACGACTCCTTTTCCAGCTTTGAAAGATGCTTAAATAAGAATAAAATAAAATTTCTTGACCCCAGTGACGTTTGTCAGTTGGTGATCCTCGCTTCAACTAGTACCAAGTTTCGGTTTCGCTCCCACACAGTGTTGTTAGTACAGGAGTTTAATTTACAGATAAGTACTGTTTTTTCTTAACATTGGACAGAATTCTGCTTCATGTTGGATTGCTTTTATAAAATATTAGTCAGTAATGAAATTTCTTTTACTTTCACATAATTTCAAGAAAATGAAGGGCGGTCAGTTCTATTGTTGGAGGAAACGGAGTACCCGGAGGAAACCACCGACCTTGGGCAGGTAACTGACAAACCTTATCACATTCAGTTCGGGAAGTCCCTTTTTTGTTAAAAACAAACGGGATCCGAACACCAGCTGAGAGGCTCCATGCTTAGTTGTTAACCCATTGTCATTCTTTCTACCATCCATATCATTTAGCTCACGTCCACGGAAAACTAAAAAGAAAAGACTTTAAATCATTCTTATTGCATTGATGAATAAGATATAAATAAATCATATGCTTACAATCTTTTTACGGATCAATGTCCTGGCAAACATTTTCCGAATAGGTTGTTTTTATTATTATCCTTAACAAGAAAAAAATCTCGCTTCGGGGACTTTTTATATCTATAATAGCAGACATTTGCTAACTTACATGTGACTAGCTATAGGTGACTTACTTTCACGTCCTGTCCATTTTTGTGACAAGGTCTCAATATTTTACATTGAAAACTTTTTTTCACAAGGTATCATTTTGGTTTCTGAAATAAAACTTTAACATTTTTAGTTCCCTCATACATCTATTGCGAAATAGGGCTACTTGTGTAATCTGAAACTGGAAAAACTAAGCTGGATATTTTGTTAAATTTCAAACAGCCATTATCTATACATTGAAAATGTGCGTTTCCCCTTTTGAAAAAAAAATAAATAAAAAATGTTTTATTTAGGTTCATATTGAAAGAAGCAAAGAGAAACCAATGTGGCATTCTAGTGTCAAAAGTCCGAAAGGGCAACGACAAAACCTATCGATACACACGACCAAGAACAGCACGAGGAATCACAAAACACAAAAAAAAAACAACACAAATTAAACCGAAAAGAAACCACCAGCTCGAACTCTAGTCGTAACAAATAAAATATTTTATGGCCATAGTAATAGTGCTTGTTCAGAGAACATTCATCTAAATAAATTAAACTTGATAGAAAACAGTAAAAATGAAATTATTCTGCAACGTTACTAACAATTATGCTAAAAAATATACAAAACATTAATGTTTTCCTTATGATTGTGATGCAATGTATTATTATCTGTAATTCTGTATTATGCAATAAATTCTAAAATATATATTGAATATTTATAATTCTTGCAAAATAATTGAAAAAAAGAAAAATAATTATGTTGCTTAGACGACTGTAATGGATATCATGACCTTGTTTTCAAGTCGCTGTGGCAACTTTCGGGACTCTAAAATGTATCAGATGACTAAAGGGGTTATACTTAGACCTTGTTTGCAGTTTTCACAGACCGTTATACTAAAACCGGACTGCAAACCGTAGTGTTGCAGAGCGACTGGAAACAATGCAACGTTTCTCCCACACTGTTTGATACTGCCTAAGTTGTACGTGTAGTAACTTTGAATCTTTTGCAGTAGGCTTAATTGCTTAGCCTTGTTTCATCCCAAGTAGCGAAATCGAAACTCGTTTCTCTATAGGCCGTGTCTCAACCCTCTTTTTTAAACATCATCATTCATTTTTTTTATATCAAATTTGATTTTTGAAGTTAGTGGAACATAGGGAACTTATGATTTCGTTATAATAGAAGAAGAAGCAAAAAAATGCACCAATGAGGCATTCAAGTGTCAAAAGTCAGAAAGAGCAACGACAAAACCGGTAAATACAAACAAAAGCACGAAAAACACAAAACACAAAATCAACCAAACGGAAATCAACAACGCGACCTCAAATCGTAACAAGAATGAACTCATGCACTCCGGAAGAGTAAGCGGTTCCTGTCAGCTATAGCACACTATTGGTACTGCTAATTTCCAAGTCATTGTGTCAAACCCGGTTATGGAAGACAAAACAAAATTCTACGATAAACAAACATCTGCACTCATTTGAGAGATGAATACGGTAATTATATAAAATATCCCATATTTTTCTACGAGTGCACGGTATCTTCCATATAATTTCTTGAGTGATGACAGCAACCGTGGAACAACATTACCCTGTGTTAGCAATTCTGTATCAAACATGACGGTCTGCCACGGAAATCGATGTAATTTCCGCAAGCTCTGGATTAACGAGTCAATTTTGATACGAAAAACTCCATACGCAGGACTAGACGGAATTTTGCTACACAAGAAGGGAAAGTTGCAATTGGAAAATAGAAGTCATCACGTTTGTGAAAGAGCTTCGTTGAAAGTCTTTCTTGGTAGTCAATTTCTAGATATGAAGCAGACTTCCTAGAATCCGTTCTATGTAGATTGATGTCTTGTTCTAAATTAAATATACCTGCCAACCATATTGAGATGCTTATTAAACATAAGTACTTCTAAGACTACTTTGTGCAAAAATCTAATTTCTCCATTTTTTGCAAAATCAAAAACTAATTTACGATCAAAAATAAAATATATATTGATGGAAAAAATCTAACAATTGTCAGAAATATTGGTTTCCTAGGGGTAAATTTTAGAAGTATTTTTAGTCATGTCTATAAAATGTTCCATAATTGCCCTTCGGGTTTTCTTGATCATCTTGTTACATGACTAGATATTTCCTTTACATATAATTGGGCTTAACAAATATTCAAAAATTTGATTTTGAACTAAATTCTTACTAAATGCTTAATTATGTTCTGTCTGAGAAGTTCAAACATTTTGTATTCAAATCTTGCAAGGCTTACTAATGCTTGAGCTTAAAACACAAATTAAGACTGCATTATAAAGTCAGTTAAACAGGAAATATGTGAGCCAATGTTCACTAGTTATGCTCCCGCTTTCAACGCTATGTATTGTGTTAAATGTAAAGTTTTCGGCATTTGAAGTTGATTTCCAATGATGGTCATTTAACGCTTTATTCAAAATAGCAACCCAGGAGTAATAGCTACTGGCCTATGAGTGATTACAGAGTGAGGGAGGCGGAAAAGGTGTTTGGAAATCAGGAAGCGGAAGTCCGATTGATCCAAAATTGTATCACACATTGAATTTGTCTGAAAAAAAGTTATGATTTTGCTTGTGGTAGAAAAAAAAATTGTAACTTTGATTTGGACCCAAAAAAAATATCACATCACAAAATCCCAGGCCACCCACCGTATGAAAATGGTTCGTGCTTTAGGACTTAACAAACAAAAGTGATATAATAGTCGTTTTTCCCAAACTGAAGTTGTGTAATCCAAACCTTTATACCTATACCATGACCTTTAAACATATTTCTCGGACACCACTACATTGCCATAACTAGTACAAGTAAATGGAGCAAAATTATGAAACTTCCTACAAATTTTCTCCGAGGAGACCAGTGGTGTCTTATGAATAACCACTATACAACCAAATATAACAGATTCGGTGAATCTTTCAAAATGTGATTTGATTAAATATGTATTTCAATTACATGTTTGTAATAGCTAGTGATATGTAGATAATGTTCTGCCTAAACAGGCAAAGCATTTACCGCAAGTAATTTATTAAATATCAAATCAATCATTTAACTAGTCACAAAAAGCATTGACCTACTAGGTGAATTCATTTGTGTGTAGTATCAATGAAAATAACGAACCAAAACGAAAATGATAGAACAGTATATAGTTAGGATTTAACGGACAAAATATCATTAGACTAACCAGATCAAATAGACAACAGGTTAACTACTTTTACTGTTCATGCTTATATCAAGACATGTATATTGAGAATAGTCTTTCCATTTTTAGCCGGGAATGTGTGATTTTACATAAAATATCTTTTAATAAATGATGGTCAAAAGAAGAAGCAAAGAGGAACTATTCGAATGTCAAAACCGGTAAACACGAAAAAGAGCCGCACGAGGAAACACAAAACAAAACGCAACGCAAACCCAAGTTGTTACAAGAGTGAACTCTGGTGCTCCGGAAGAGGAAGCGGGTCCGGCCTGTTGTAACTGATTATTGTGTTGCCAATTTACAGTTCAGTGTGTCAATACCGGCAAAGAAAGACAAAACAAAACTTTATGACAAACGAAGAAACGAATATGATCTCTCGTTTGTTGGGCATTAGGACTATTCCCGAATAAGTTAAGATATCATGTCAGATTGATGCTAACTTCCAATACTTTTAAATGTGTTCCAATGGTTTTGATTTAAGGCTTTGGTTAATGAGATACGTATTTCAAGTAACAATATTTCAACCCAAGCGAACATATAATAGCTGTTCATGTTAAATCAAATGTAAAATTTGTTCATTTTTGTGTATTCTTCTCCGTTATTATCTCGCTGGAATGCACACAGGAATACAGAGACGGTTTTGTTGGATTTGATCAGAATATGTCAGTTATGGCAACACGTCGACGGCGGTTTTTTCTAGACCATTCAATTGAATCACAAGCCGTTACTTCGTGACCAATAAAGGGGTTTGATTATCTGTGCTGGTTAGCTGACAAGTCTGTTATGATATTAAAGTGGAACTACTCGACAACACAATCTGACAACAATCTAAAACCAAATTTCCAGGCTCATATTACGCACCATTCGTATTTGTAGTACGTTAAAAAGTTTACTTTGACATAATCTAATAGACTACCCGGAAAAAATATATAAAAGGCTCTAAGGAGCCTGAATCGCTTACCTGAACTACACAGATAATCATATTTTGCGGATATTATTGTGCTTAACCATCAGTCAGGGATCATTCTTATACAAGTGAATTTGTTTCATTTGAACAAGTGAAATCAAATCACTGATATAGGTGAACACATTTTTGCGTGAATAAATTTCACTTGTTCCAGTGAACTTTTAATTTATCAAATTAATATAGCAACTAAACGAAATTTCTTTTTATTTGGTTTATTTAAGAACAAATTTACAATTTCTACACTTCATTAGTATCATTATAGATATAGCTTGTCTGATTAATAAAATTTCTTATTCAAAGACACAGTAAGTACAAATTAATAGCCATTTAATTTCTCAAGGGACATATTTTCAAATTTTTTGCGCCCACTCAAATTCTTCTGCGCCCAGATGATTTTGATTGATATATAAAGTTTCAATTTAGATCTATAAAAGAAAAATACTGCTGTCCACATGAAAAATTGATATAACATCATTACAGATGATCAATCATTAAACATTTTGCATAAAATCACTTGTACCAGTGAATTTAGATTGTTTAGAAATCCTATCTACTTGAACAAGTGAATTTGTATCACTTAAATAGGTGAATTAAATTCACTGCTACAAGGTTGATCCCTGACTGACCATATGCAATTCAAATTTCTGAAATATCTTGTTTAGTTTTCAAGATATAGGGCTTAATAAAATTAATGCAAAATTTGACACAAATTATGAAAAGAGCAATAAATCCCACATCAGCAGTCAGATCTTTTTCAAAATTTCAGGACAGGTAGATCTTGTGGTGCTGATCACTTTTGATTTTTGCACAATTTTGATGTCTGTTACCATTTTTGAGCTATTAGAAAAAAATGCAATTTACCCCTATGTTCTATTTTTAGCCATGGCGGCCATGTTTTTTGACGAATCAAAAATACGAACTATAGAATTGTAGCATATATACTATAGTTTATTTGCAGTTGGTCTTATGGTGTCAGACAAGTTAATCTTTGAAACTCAAGGAAAAGGTAAAGGAAAATTGAAAATTTTGGGGCTTTATAGGCCATAACTTCTAAAAGAAATGGTCCTATAGCTTTGACCTTATTACATGAAATGTAGATCTTGATGTGCTTAATCATATGCAATTGAATTTTTAAAATATCTTGTATAGTTATCAAGATATAGGGCTAAATAAGTGATTTTAGTTTTGAAAATAAGAAAAAGGGCAATACCTCCTACATTGGTTTTTGAATCTTCTTGAAAATTTCAAGGAAAGTAGATCTTGAGGTACTGAACACTTTTATATCAGCCAGACTTTTGATATCTGTCACTGTTTTTGAGTGATTAGCAATAAAAATGCAATTTATGTTTTATTTTTAGCCACGGCGGCCATGTTTTTCGACAAATCAAAAATCCAAACGACAGTTTTGTAACACTAGTGCTAATCAACAACTGTGCCAAGTTTGGTTGAAGTTGGATGTATGGTGTCAGACGAGTTAAGCTTTGAAAAAGTTTACGGGCGGACGACGGACGACGAACGCTAAGTGACGGCAATAGCTCGCCTGAGCTAAAAAGTGAAATGTCCACGATTAAAAAAAAACTGATACAAGTATCAGGCTCTAATGCAATAAAAATAATTTACCCTTTTTGCATCCTTTTTTTAATCGATAGTTTTGTATTCTTTTCACTTCTGATATTTTCTTTATTATATCTTAATATTAACAATTTCAAACAAAATGAAAATAATTCAACGGTTTACAAGATTGAAGTGGTCAGCATTATATATTTATCAGCTAACAACGAAATCCTTTATCAATTGTCCCTTTAGTTTCCGTCTTTTAAGCAACTAGTATTTGACGTGCTTTATATAAAGCTCAGTCTTATTTTTTGTCAAGTTACATTGACGACGTGATGAATGTATGAGCTGCAATCATTCTCGTTTCGACTCGTTACTGAATGAAATTGTTGTTTTGGTATATTTTTATTATGTGATTTGCGGATTGGTGTCTTAAAGTCAACCAGCTTTTGCCTTTTCGATGTTTGACATTTCATTTCTAATCGTTACTGCTTTTCTTATTGAAAATGCATGTTTTCTGTCTTGAATCCAGAATAATGCAGGACTCACATCGATATCCTTAGCAGAGCGACACGTCTGACGAAAAAGTTGCTCACACATGGTTATGTTGCTCTTCGTTTGCTGTCTTCACTCAAGAATTTTACGGAAGACATCATGCACTTATAGACAAATATGGGATTTCGATCTCTCTGATGAGTGCAGATGCTGGTTTGTCATAGGGTTTTGGTTTGTCTTTCTTTTCCGGATTTTACACGCTGAATGGACTATTGGCAACGCGACGGGTGTGCTATAGCAAGCAGGAACTGCTTACTCTTCCGGAGCACCTGAGTTCACTCTTGTTTCGACTTGAGTTCGCGTTGTTGATTCATATTCAGTATTTTGTGTTTCCATGTTTTACATGTTGTCTGTTTTGTCCCGTTATTGTTGGCATTTACTTGTTTTGTCTCTGCCCTTTCGGACTTAAGACATTCGGATACCCCATTGGTACCTCTGCTTTTTTAATTAATAGGGACAAATTATGTAGAATCGATACGCAAACACAAAAAGTTAAATACCTCAACATCACAAGGAAAAGTTTGAGCGATAGATGCTATTTATCATTATTTTAATACAAGTAATTTAAAATTTATTGAATATTTAGATCACCACGTTTTAATTATTTCAACCGAAAAGAATTACAACTTTTCGCTTATTAAGTGAAATAAAACCTAGTATCTAATCTTTTTTGGTAATAATGAAAAATATGTACACACCCTACTTTAAGTAAAAAGAGCCACAGATTTGTAATTGCACCGAACACGTTTTATCCAAGGTCATATGTCGGTTTTCTCTTTACACAATAATTTGCAAACAGGTTTTCAGAGTAAGAACAAAAAAGAAATTGAAAAGAGCAGAAATGAATAAAGGTAATAACAAAACTACCGAACTTGAATGATCAATCTCATAGTCGAGAGAAAATGACAAAAACGAATCAGTCATACCGGATAATTGATGGATTGCAATGGTCCTGACTTGGTACAGGCATTTCAAACGAAATGGTGGGTAAAACCAGGTTTTATGGCGCCAAACCTCCCTCTTCCATTGCGATCTTAGGATCCGGTAATGACCATAGAACACAACATAGCTGTGAGACACAATGGGGATATTGAGGTGATCATCTCAGTACAAAAGACAAGTCAAACACTAATTAAAACAATTGACTACCATATCTTTTAACTCAATTTTTAACTTTTCTACTAGTGGCTGATAACGAAGAAAGAATTTTTTTAGTGATTGTATGAGACGTATTTTCTTATAGCCCTGCTCCAAAAGTCGGTCACGAAGAAATCGGTGTCTGATAAAAAAATCTGTGAAATGTGTGCAAGCTCTGGCATATCGAATAAGTTGTGAAATATAAACACCGTATGCAGGAGAAGTAGGTATATTGCTCTGTAGATTAGGAAAATTAATTATTTGAAAATTAAAATCGTCTCGTTTATCGTAAATTTTTGTACTGAGATGACCACCTGGGTCAAATTCGAGGTGCAAATCCAAGAAAGACGTGAAGCAATTTGATTCGGTGGTCTCTTTAATCTCCAATTCCGGAGGATATATTGGAGGAATCCATCTACCAAATGAAGTGTTATTGACAGAAAGGACATCATCAATATATCTGAATGTAAGATTAAATGACCTTGCCTCTTTCATCTTCTTGTTCTTTACGAGTCCCTGAAGAAATTCAGTCTCGTAAGAGTATAAAAACAAATCGGCGAGGAGAGGAGCACAGTTTGTGCCCATTGGAATGCCGATTTGTTGTTGAAAAATCTCTCCTCCGAAGGTGACAAATATGTTGTCAATGAGGAAATCAAGCATACTGTAAACTTGTTCCAGTGTGTAACAAATTTTATCTTTGAAAGATGTTTTGGAAAAGAAGGTAGAATTATAACCCAAAAACAACAAAATTCCTAGAGTTTGAAAAGGCTTTTTCGAGAAGTTTTTTCAGGCGACATTTTAGTTTTTCGTGTGGCAAGGTAGTGTATAATGAAATAGTGAAATGAGAGTAATTTTTGAATTTTTTATGACGAATTTACCTAAGTTAATGCAGAAATCACGAATCCCACCTAAGCTGGTTAATAAAAGTATTAGGAAATTGATGATTTAAGAATGGCCCTGTTATATCTTCTCGGTTTGCAATAATGGCCCTCGGAGTCTGTAATGACCCTCGAAAAATATAAGAAAATAAGATGTGGAATAAGTGAACGCGACACAACCTACTATATAAACGAGAATTTAAAAAGTTCCACAATGGAAAACAGCCATCAGCTTTCAATGTGACAAGTGGTCGCTGGTCTCTGTCTTGCAATTGGCCCTGGATTGATAATAAACTGCATATGATTCAAGCCCAATCCTAAAGTCCAATGGAAAGACCCTCTTCTTGACAAAAACAATTAACATAAATTCGACGAAATACAAACATCAGCTTTGATAAAGATTCCTGGCTTTGGACAGTCACATTAAAAATGTGGCTGTGTTAAACTAGTATTTTGGGCTTATGCTACATTGAACACTAAATTAGATGTGTTTAATGATTTTGCCTTTAACCTTTTGGACTTTTGACACTCTGATTCTAACATAAAATAACATGACAAAATAATCGTTAGCAGCACTTATCTTGTCACAAAAGTAGACTGAAGAGTGCGAGAACCATGACTGTAATGTCCGGCCACTGTGCTCACTTAATGAACTTTGACGAATGCCTAAGGTGGCTTAATGGAGTAGTTCCA
Source organism: Arcuatula senhousia (assembly GCA_963971305.1). Lineage (NCBI taxonomy): Eukaryota > Metazoa > Mollusca > Bivalvia > Mytilida > Mytilidae > Arcuatula > Arcuatula senhousia. The sequence goes on along the minus strand of OZ020313.1, from coordinate 27,224,053 downwards.
GGGTTCATCGGACATTAATTGAGAAACCTGACTGTACAATATATCTATGGAATAACGTCACTTTTCCTGCTCATTGGAGAATACTATGGCAATTGTTTTAGTGGGAATCTCGGCTATTCTGTAATGGTATTCTTTCTTTCTGAAGTAATTTCAGGAAGTGATGGAGTCATTATTATGTGCTATTTTAGGTGTTGTTTTGTTCTAGATAACTTTAAATGTCAACCATGTTGAAATACTAATTAAATATAAGTATTTCTATTGGTTTGATAAAGACATCAAACTAAATAGCCTATTCTCCGTGTTGCAATTTCAAAACTAATTAACGAACAAAAATTAAATATATGGATGGATGTCAAAAAATATTTTCAGCTATATTGGTTTCCTAGGGATGAATTATATAAGTATTTTTAACAATGTCTGTAAAATAATCAATTTGAGTTGCATAAAGATTTTAATCACGTCATTTTACATACAACTTATATATAATAGGGCTATCATTTGTCAAAATTGTCTAAAATGTCTTACAGAAATCTAAATTATGCTCTGTCTGGATTGTTTGAACATTCTTAATCCAAATCTCTTAAGAGCTGCAAAAGCTTAACTGATACATCATTACAAAAAAAAATTATGAAATTTTAATGCAAATTTCCTCCTACATTGCAATGTTCTGAAGCTGCCTTTGTTGCACCAACCAAAATTTATAGACTTCTGAAGACGTATATTTGACACACGAGGGCATGCAATGTAATAAGGAAACAGTCGGGAAATTAGATCCTTGGATTTTTTTTTTATCAAACACAGGGATCTTACAAAGGATGAAAATGTTATAAAACCAACGAGTACCTGTTACATGTAACCACTAAATATGACTTTCATATCGAAGTTTGGTAGCCGATATGGTCAATCAAGTTTCATAATGTTTGTGCTGGGCTGGGATTTACATGTACCTTTTATGCGACACAAAATTTTCTGCGAGTAGCTCTTTAGTTCTATGAACATGAGGTGTTTTCACAAGCGCAAAAGCAGGGCTATCTGGAAACCCTTGTTTTGCCATTGTGAATAAAACCTATTGTTCTTAGAACAAAAGAGTTATTCACACAAAGAAAGTTTTTGAAAATGAAAGTTCGACTTAAAGGCATATTGTCTACGAAAAAATATTTTTTGTAAAACCAAAAAATTGTCGTCAGACTATTCGTTTTGTTTATTTAGAAAGATACAAACTTTCAAAATACCACTAGGGTACTTTATTACTTAAAAAAATGAAAAATAAATAATATTTGTAAAGCTTTACAAAAATTCATATTCATGAGATGTAGATGAGCTGTAAGCATGCGCACTATACTTTCTTTGATTGAAAACTTCAATAGTTCTTGCACGTGGTGCATAATCTGTTTCTCGAAGTTTTAGCTCGGAAGAAAATTTAAACGGCAACCGGATATTAGAGCCACTTAATGAATAAAACTGACAATTATTGCCTGTATTAAGTTTTGAGTGTTATTTAAATGGTAAATACGAAAAATATCGGTATTTTTTCAACATATCAATGTATTCGGGGACAAAACTCGAGATTCCGATTAGTGTCCGTGTTAAAACTACTCAGTCTAAATCTGTGTCAATGTGACGTAGTGCAGGTAAATAAAATATCAATCAATATTGTCGAGCTATTTTGATCAAAATAAACTACTTTTGAGGCAAAATTTGTAGCAAATTTGTTTTTCAATATTTATTTTATTGCATTTCGGTCTAATTGACACCAAAAAATTGAGGGGTAAAAAAATGAGTTTGTCGTAGACAATATGCCTTTAAACAATAGAGCTGGGGTGTAATTGTTTATTATTACTGAACACCGTTGTCTCTGTGATCGGTTCTAAGACCTAGATAATAAAATAAACGTCTCATAGGTTTCTTTAAAGTTATAAGCCACTGATAGGAAAAATCAAAATTACGTCAGAGGAAATGATTCATGATTGTTTTATTTTGTTTTGGTTGAGATGATCATCTCACTTTGCCTTTTGCAGTATTACGTTTGGTATTGTGTATCTTCCCTCACAGCATATGACTTCGCATACTTTCCTTTCTTATAAGAACATAGCTAGAAACCAACACTTAGGGGATATATTTAGTTTTGTTACGTTCGAAAACTTCGCAAATATAGTATGTTCTAGATAAGAGATATTTGTAGGAAACCGGTTTCAGCGGTATATCCATGTAAGAGAGCGATGTAAGCACATCCAGTTTTTAAGTATCGAAGGCTGGCCGATGAGTTAAGTATTTGTTCTTTTTTATATTTGTTTGATATAGTCTTTGGATTACATCTACCGAAGTCGTTTGTACTTTAACTAATTATTATATGTTTTCTTACATTTGTTTTTATTCTATTTTAAATATATACAAAACCGAAACGGTTATAAAAACAGTTAACTTTGTTATGCTGTATATGCACCTTATAAGGAGTAACCTCTCATCAGCAGCATTTCAATCAAAGCATTGGAAGGTCATGCACCAAAAGTGTTGAACGAAAAGTATTCAAAAACAAAACAGTTCGAATAGGAAAGCCAAATCCAACACCGAGGATAACGACCATGTGCAGTTCAAGAAAAGAAACCAGGGGTTTTAAACAATTTTCCATTTTACAACAAGAAATGTCAACAGCGGAAGGATATTTAAATTTATTAGGAAATTCGTGTTAGACAAGTCTGACGACCAGGTCTGTGATTACCCTCGGGGAAATCTGGTCCAACAACAGCGGTTATCGGTCCAGTGGTTTCAAAATACAAATACCAAAACGGGGTTATATAATAACAAGAGTTAACACTAAAGTAGTTCTCGTCTGCCCGGCACCATCAGAAACAATAATTCTTTCTCACTTCCGCTATATTTTGCAAGTATAAAGTTTTCAATTTCTCAGATCAAAAGCTGTTTATAGAACTTAAACATTGGTAATTTATGCAATAGAAATAATAAAAATCACTTATCCAGAAACTCAATTTCAATGTCAAAAGATAGGGACGCAACTGTGCTAAACTACTACTGGGTCAAATGAATATCAAGTTTCATCAACCTAGTACTTATTGTTCTTGATATATGGAGGTGCTCGCGAAACCTTATCCATTACTATTATACATGTATGTATTGAAAAGTGTCAAAGTCACTCAACCGGAAAACCATGGTCAAGGTCGAACTGTGCTTGGGCACATGCATACTAAGTTTCATCAACCTAGGTCTATAGTTCTTGAGATATGGAGGTGCTCGCAAAACCTTACCCTTGCTATCATATATATTGAAAATTGTCAGCAACTCAACCGGAAAATCAAAGCCAACGTTAAAAGATGGGGATGCAACTGTGCTAAGCTACTACTAGAGCATATGCATACCAAGTTTCAACAATATAGGACCTATTGTTCTTGTGATTTGGATGTGCTCATAAAACCTTACCCAAAAGTTAACGCCGCCTGTAAAGTAACACCTATGTCCCGCTCTGCTTCGCAGGTGAGACAAAAACGAATAACTTGGTTATGCTGTATATGCATATATTTATTTTCTGTCAGTGTGGACTGATTAATTCAGATATGACAGACTGTATTATGTTATTGTTTAATATATTAAAATGAATTTGGTATTTTCTTTGATATTTTGAACAAATAAGCAAGTAAATAATTAATATTAGGAGCATAAGCGAATTAGAACATAAGTAGTCTAACTAAAAAAAACTGAGTAGGTTTAATATGCAAAATATTATTCTTGAATTTCTTTGTTTGTAATACGTGGTGATTTGTATGTCAGGCACACAGCGCAGATATTCTATTATTATATTGCTTTTTTAAATATTTGATGCATCAAACTGAACGACTGAATTACGTCTATCAAAGTTGTAAATTAATTCTATAACATACTGAAACAATAAAGAACATAAAATTCAGCAAAATGTCAAATCATTGATTTCCCTTGACTATTTGATAAAGGTAATAAAATGTTTTTATGCTCTTGTCTCCGGTAAATTTATACTGATAAAAAATGTGACAAATCTTTTGAAGGGTCCAAGGCTCATGATTATGAATTTCAACGTCATGAAATTATATAAATCATATAAATTAACACGAGAAAACACATTTATCATAAAGATGTGAAAACAATTAAAACTACAATAAGAATCATTTGGCTACATTGAATATTAAATGGACATGCGTCGAGTAAAGAATGGACAAAAGATGAATATAGAAATGACATCAATAAAAAAGATCTAAATAGATTTTTTTTTATTTTCCCGGCAACATTTGATATTTCCCTTGTTGTATTCTGGTAAATGATAAAGACGCAATATGTTAATTAGGAAATAGAAAAAGATGTACATAAAACCAAGATGATGTTGGAGTTTTAGCTTAAAAGAATCAAAGACGTTATTTCCTAATGGTCAACAAAGTAAAGGTAAATAAAAGTGCATAGGTAGGTTGAGGGTCATTCAATGGTATGCTTTTGACATTCTCATGATGGACACTTTATTGTAAATTGCAGCCGTTGATGATTTTTCCCCTCTCAGGTATTGGTGATGGATCTACTTTCCTTGGGGACTTAAAGTATATGTGTTGGGATACCAATAAAATCACATCTCTTTATAATCAAAAGTCGTTTTCCTACAAATGTCACAACGAGAATATGTTATTCAAATTACGCATGTCGTATCAAAGCAATAAGCAAAGAGACACCAACATGACCAATGGAGCATGTCATTCGATTGTCAAAAGTCCGAAAGGGTAACGACAAAACCAGTAAACGCAAACAAGAACAGCACAAAAAAAAACTTGAAATTCAAGTCGTAACAAGAGTGAAATCAGGTGCTCCGGAAGAGTAAGCAGTTCCTGCCTGCTGTATCACACCCGTCCTGTTGCTAATTCCCGAGTCAGTGTCATATCCGGTAAAAGAAGACAAAACAAAATTCTACGACAAACCAACATCTGCACACACTGAAATATTAATACATTCAAAGAAGCAGAGGTACCAATGGGGTATCCGAATATCAAAAGTCCGAAAGGGCAGAGACAAAACAAGTAAACACCAACAGGAACTGGACAAAAACAGACAACGTGTAAAACATGGAAACACAAAATAACTGAATATCAATCAACAACGCGAACTCCAGTCGAAACAAGAGTGAATCAAAATCAGATTTATACGTCTATTTCTTACATGTTCAGTCGTCCAGAAACAACAAGCACTTCTTTTTGTTTCCAACAGTTACTATATAAATGATATGTTTAAGCAGAGAATGATCGTAATAATATTCAACTTTTTTCTACTTTTAAATTAACTTTATATGTTTTGATTTATGGTTGTATTAAACGAACAAGAGTTTCTCCGTACTGCTTCAAATTTTGCGTTGCAATATTCCAGACCAAGCATACTGATTACTAATTACCCCTTTGGTACACCTTTGCTTCTTTCATACAAATAACAGCTCAAACAATACTTAATCAAATGAAAGATTTGCTCATTTTTGGCCGGATTTCACGGAGTGAAAAATCCAGGTTATAAAATGGTGAATGTCGGGCGGGCGGGCGGCGTGCGGGCGGGGAAAAAATTTCGTAAAAGTTTTCTCAGCAATTACTAATCACAGCCACTTGATATTTGGTATACAGCATCAGTGTGTGGTCCCATGACGTGGGATGGATTTGATTTTAGGTCTGTTGCTCACCAACTTCCTGTTTAACGAAAACCGGTCATTTTTTGACTGACAGATTTTTTTTGTACATACTCCAAGGGTTATTATCCCGCTCAAATGTACAATGGAATGCAAAGACTGGTTTGATTCCATCAGAATATGTCAATTTGGACAAAACATCGATGACATACAATTGAAGACCATACAATTGAATCACCAGCCGCTGCATTGTGACCAATGAAGTGGATTGATTGATTGTGCTGGCTAGCTGACAAGTCTATTATGATATAAAAGTGTTATACTCGACAACAGATTATAGTAACAATATAACACCAATGTTCCAGACCAATATCACTAACCATTTGTTTTCCCAAAGCATGTAAAAATAACTTTTATATGATTTTTTTAGTTTTACCTCATGATTGATATTTTTTCTTTGTTAATGATATGATTTTATTAATCGTAGTATTAACAATTTGAAACAAAATAAAACTTTTCAAAATCTAACAAAGTTAGCAGTCCTTGAAGTGGTCAACATTGTTTATCTTCCAGCTTGGTCTCTATAAATTGTATCTTTAATTGTTTGTCTTTTAAGAGACCAGTTTTTCCACAAAACAATTCTATGACTTGATTTATTTGAAGCTTTTTCTAAATTTTTTGAAAGGTTCGTTGACGACATGACCAATAATTTAGAACAAGCTGGAACTTCTAACTCTTCCGGAGAACCCGAGTTCACTCTCGTTTTGAATCGAGTATGCGTTGCTGACTAAGATTGTTGTGTTTATTTAATTGTTATGTTAGTCAGTTTGGTGTCTTACTGTCTTAAATCAACCAGTTTTTCCTTTTTGACACTAGGAATTTTATTTCGTATTGGTACTACTTTGCCCCTCGTAAATACATGTGTTCTTTATCTGATCATAGAATAAGTAATAAGGGCAAATTATGTCTGATCAATTTGAATACATGAAAGAAAAGTTAGATACTAGATCACCAGAAGGAAAACTTTGGTTGTTTGAAAATGCTATTTATTATTTTTTTATATAAGATATCTATTCCTCTATTTTTTAATATAATGATTTTTATCTTTTTTACCAAAAATAAACTACAACTTTGCGTTTATTAAAGTTATTTTAATCTTGTATGTGATCTTTGTTGCTGTCGTAGGGGAAAACGTACACCTTAATCTCATATTCAAAGATGCACAAATTTGATAATGCATCGAACACGTTTTATAATTTTTTTTTTACACGTTTGTCATATGTCGGTGATTTTTTTATGCAACACTATTCAATTGTTTTGCCAGTGGCAAATGTTATTTGAAGGTTTTTTGGGTATTGATTTACTTCAGTTGTCTGGTGTAATAAAATTTAATGTAAATTTATAAAATTTATATTATTTTTTTCAAATATTTGACGAATCTATCTGATACTTGATTACGTCTTTCGAAGTTATAAATGATTTTTACCATATTTTATAAGCAACAAAGAACATAAAGTTCTGAAATATTTCTAGAAGTTGACTTTCATCAGATTAATGATCAATGTGAAAAGATATCTTTAATGATTTTGTATCTAATAAAACGTGCTTACTAAATAACTTTAAGACAAACAAAGATTTTTTATTGATTCCATGTGAAGATTTAAAATTATAAGCCATACTTAAAAAGGGTCAAGACTATTTTAGGTATTCTCATGAATCATAAAATGTTGTTTATGAAGTTACTTGCAAGTCATTGAGAGTAGTTGAAAGCAGGCACTGTAACTGTTTCCGGTGCAAGCAAAATATAGTCGTTACAAATTAAGTACCGGTCAGAACATCTTGCTCCAAGCTCATGACTATAAATTTAAATGTCTGGTCATGACAATTAAGTATAAAACACAAGAAAACTCATTTATTACACAGAAGTAATAACTATTGTTGAACCAAGAACCATTAGGTTAATATTGAACATAAATCCAAAGAATATTTGATCAAAACAGAAATGACATCAATAAAAAATCTAAATGAATGTGTTTTTATGTACTAGGCACATTTAATTTTTCCGTATGGTAATTGGGTAAAATAATAAATACGCAATATGTTTTAGTGTGATAGAGTAATGTTCGTGACCTTTCAAAACATATATGGTACCAACTCGAGCCTTAGTCCTTGCTTTTGTAATCTTAAAAGTACCATTGGGTCACATTAAATTTGAAGTCTTAAAGAATAAGATAAAATCTGCTGATGCAAGTTTAAAGTTTTTTAGGTATCGTTTATTACAACATAAAATGTACTTTGACACTTAACTCAGGGGTTTCGACCGTAGACTTTCGTAATCATATAGTGTTTGGCATTTTCAATATTTTTGGTAGAGTACCTCTGATGAGTCTTTAATAGACTAAACGCGCGTCAGGCGTAGCAAAATTTATTGTCTGGAACTTTGTTGTCATTTGATTTTAATAGATACAGGAATTTCCGTAGCTATTCGTATTGATCCAGTAAAGAAGATTAGTCCAGTATTGTATTAGTCTAAAGATATCTATTGCATTAGCTTTATTCTCATTTTTTTTACTTCACAATTTCAACCACCAATGTTTCAATTGACTATTTTTGCACATGCCTATTCTAAGAATAGATTTCATTCCACAAAAATCAATGACTGTCCCATGTACTATGACTTCTTAACTGCAAAAGCCGACAATAACTATGGAATATTCCTAATTTGAAAAATATGCAAATATTAGGGGGCCAAATTTTGCTTCTTATTATATCTTGTCCTTTCCCCCATTTCAAACAGTTGTTCAGTAAAAAAAAATGATATTTCTTTTTCAAAGCTGCGAACCAGTTCTTTTTACGTACATAGAAACCAATAATTAAACATCATAGAAGATAATTTGCATTTAGATATTAAATGGCTGTAATTAGTAGTTAATGAGAAAACCGCTACGAATTATTTTCACGCATCTCCAAATTCAACTTTCTAAAACTCGGGTGTCAACTCCGTGAAATACCACTTTAACAGGTTATTTTACTGTTTTTCATATACAGTCAGTTAAAACAAATGAGTCTTTTCTTTGAGGTTTATGTATCCAAGAGCATGCGAGTATAATGTCGTTACGACTAATTTTGCATTGTTGATTGTAATTCAGTTATTTTGTGTGTTTTTGTTTTGTCAATTTTTTTGTGCTGTTCTCGTTTGTGTTTAATGATTTTGTCTTAACCCTTTCGGACTCCTGACACTCTCTTACACATACAAAAATTTGAAATATATTCAATAAAATTCCATTAGTTAATGAAGGAATAGAATGGTTAAAATTTTATAACAGATAATGGCCTCTGATGGTTTGTGCTTGGGGAAAAATCAACAAATTTAAAGAAAAATGGGCATTAATTAAAAATTTATACGACGAGGGTGAATAATGTAATAAAATGATGTTATTTATTTCAATGTAGCTAAAACAATTATTTGAATTGTTTTGTTGAACTATACAAATATAATATTGGATTTTTTAAATATGTGTGTTTGTTATATGATGATGATATAAGACAAGAATAAAATATATATTACAAAAAAAAACTTTGAAATATATTCAGTATAATATAAAATGTATATGACAAAAGAATCATCATCTGCACTAATCTTGTCATGAAAGTCGATTGAAGCGTGTCGAGTACCATGGCCGTGATGCCAGAATGTAGTACTCACTTGAAGGATTTTTACGAAATCTTAAGGTGGATTTATGGAGTAAATGCAGGGTTCATCTGACATTAGATCAGAAACCTGACTGAAAACTTGAAATAAGGGAAAATACCATAGTTCTTGAACGCTGGAGCGCAATACTACTGTAGCTGCATGCGTGGGATTCCCGCTTCTTCTGTAGAAGGATGAATTTTTTTATCATTGTCTATTCCCCCTAAGTGTGTTTTCTTATTGGCAATTATCTCCATTCTTTCTTTAGTAGTTTCAGGAACTCATGCATTCATTATTTCGTGCTATATTGAATGCTGTTTTGTTCTCATTTAACTTTTACAGTTGAAATAAATATATGTATGTCTATTGGTCTAATAAATGTTTAATGCAACAGACTAAATAAAATTTTCTCCGTGTTGAAAAATCAAAACTAATTATCGACAAAAATAACATAATCTGGAAATTTACAGCAAAATTAGTTTTCTGGGGATGAATTATATAGGTATTGATTCATCATGTCTGTAAAATGTAGTATTTAAATTGCCTTGACGGGTTTTAATCGCGTTATTTGACGTATAACTTACATATAATTGGACCTAATCATTTTTCAAAATTGTGATTTTGCACTAAATTCTTACAAAATGCTAAATCTGATTCAAATCTTTTAAGAGCTGCAAAAGGTCTGAGCTGAACTTCATTACAAAACATATTTTATTTAATGTGAATTCACTCAAATCATGGTCGGGTAAGATCCATGATATGGTTTATCAAAGACAAGGGTTTTACATGTACAGTGGTCATTAACACAAATGAACCCGATATTGAAGCATAACTAATAAGGTCAATATAGTTTCATATCATTTTTCCTGTGCAGGGTTTTCAATGTTATTTCTTAGCTTTTTGAAGCTAATTGCAAATATCAAAATAATCAAACTCTTTTAGGAAAATTGGCAAGTACTTCTTTGTTATTAGGTTTACTGAATAAAAGATATACGATATTGAGATGTGGAATAAGTGTACGCGACACAACAAACATAAACAAACAGCAATTCAAAAAATCACAACGGAAAACAGCAAGCAGTCTTCAACATGACCATAGGTCACTGCTTACCATCTTGCATTGGCCCAAGACTTATAATACAATACAAAAGTATCAAAACCAATCCCTAAATCATCAACGAAAGACTCAATTCTTGACATAAAACAGTTAACATAGAATGACAAGGACAAACAAAGGCTTTGGCAAAGTTTCCTGGCTTAGGACAGGCACATATAAAATGTGGCGGGGTTAAACTAGTTTTTTGGATCCAACCTTCCCCCTATTGATAAGCTTGCACAAAGCTACATATAAAACACACAATCAAAGTTGTTCATCCTAACTTCCGTTATTTTTATAGACTTGCGGCTATGACGTTCCAAATATATTCTGTACGTTATGTTATGGTTGCTTTTGTTAATGACCTGGAAATTGTCTGGCTCTGTTTTTTAAGTAGCAATATAATATCTGAAGCGTCCGAACAATACTTATTCAAATGTAAGATTATTTCAATTTTTGTACATACTTCCCTGATTATTTCCATGCTCGAACGTCTACAATGGATTGCAGAGACGAGTTTGATTTTATCAGAGTATGTCAAGCTGGACAACACATCGATGGTGGTTTTCTTAATCCTACAATCGAATCAGTAGCCGTAACATTGTGTCTATGGAAGAAAATTTATTACCTGTACTTGTCAACTGTCTAGCTTTTCTGATTCAAGTGAGATAATTCGACAATAGATTATACTTTCAAAATTACTACTCACTTTAAACGCTCAAGCCAAAGACAAAAGTTAAACATAACTTTAAAAAAATAACTTTGATTAATTTGCAAAGTTCTATGTATCTTTCATCATTTTCACAAAAAAAAGGAAACACAATGATGACTTTTTCTATATGCATTAGTCCAGATTTCTTGCTCTTCGCTCTATAGACCTTTATAACGATTGCGACAAGCGCTTTGCGTTTAACAAAAAGTTTTAATGTTGACTATGAGTGGTTGATATACAATAGAAATGACCATCAAATTACACCAACAGAGATTAAATAAATTTTTGCTTTGTCTTAGTTTATTTTATGAATTCTTAACAGGGGATCAAAAGATAATATATACACAAATAAAAAAATTGTATACTAGTATATCACAACGAAAAGTGTCGTTATTGAAAAATGAAATTTGTTTTAATTCAATACACTTAATTTGTTCTTAAAATAAATATGTCATTAGTAAATTAATCATTTTTTAATACTTTCTCTGAAAATCAGTAATAACTTTGTGCCTAATAAAACCAAATGTAATCTTGTATTTGATCTTTTTTGTGATAGTGAAAGCTGTGCTCTGCAGTACTCAAGTAAAAAACTACAATTTAGTAATTCCAACGATTACGTGTTATATTTTTTTTTTTAAAAGTCGTATAGAATGTACATCGGTTTTCCTCTTGTGTAAAACCATTTATATCTGCTGCTATTTTCATATTCTGTTGAATGTTTTTTATCAATTTACCTAAAATGTCTAGCATATTGAACATTTTTAAGATATTTGATGCATCAATCTTAACTTCTTAATTGCGCCTTTCGAAGTTATAAATTAATTTTATAACATGTTGAATCAATAAATAAAATAAAATTCAGAAATAGATTAAAGAACCAAGTTCTGTGGACTAATTTATGAAGGGAATATTTCTTTTCATGCTCCAGTCTCTGATAAAAATATACTTATAAAAGTTGTGACAAATCTTTTGGAGGGTCATAACCACTTATTCTTGGCTCATTGATATGATTTTTATGACATGAATTGTATGAATAAAAATGAGAAAATTCATTTATCATAGAGGGGGAGAAAACCATTCAAATACAATTATAATCATTTGGCTAAATTGAATATAAAACGTACATGCTTCGAGTAAGGAATGGACAAAAGACGAAAATAGAAATGACATCAATAAAAAAAAGATCCAAATATATGTTTGTATTTGTCCGGCAACATTTGATATTTCCCGTGTGTGGTATTCTGGTAAATTATACAGACGCAATATGTTCGGAAATAGTAACAAACTTGCCTGAAATGATGTACATAAACCAAGATGGTGTCGGAGTCTTTGCTTCAAAAATCAAAGACGTAGACATTATTTCCTAATGGTCAACAAATTAAATGTAAATAAAAGTGCTCAGGTAGGTGGGGTGTCACTAAGAGGTATGTAACCTGCTTTTGAAATTTTCATGATAGACACTTCATTGAAAATATCCACCGTTGATGATTTACACCCTTTTCAGGTCTCAGGGATGGATTGGTGGATGAAAATATAATTAGACCACTGGTGGAGTTAACCATCCTACACAATTCAACGAGTAAAATGGACGTGAAAGTAACCATTTGAACTGCAGCTGTTTTACCAAATAAGACATCTTTAGGTGCACCAAATCTAATTATACAAAGATATACTATCCAAGGAGACTAAGAGCATATAGGTTGGGATCCAAATAAAAAATATCTCAATATAATCAAAAGTCGTTTCCCTACTTTTGTCACAACGATAATATGTAATTCAAGTTACGCATGTCGTATCCAGGAAGTAATAATACATTCAGGATCAGATTTATATGTCTGTTTCTAATTACATGTTCAGTGGTCCAGAAACGACAAGCACTTTTTTGTTTTCAAACGTTACTATATAAACGATATGTTCAAGCAGTGAATGATCGTAATAATATTCAACTTTCTATACTTTTATATGTACTTTATATGTTTTGATTTATGATTGTATTGAACGAATAAGACTTTGTCTGGCTTCAAATTTTGAGTTGCAATGTTCCAGATCAGGCTTGCAAAAAACAAATCAAACAATACGTAATCAAATGTAAGATTTTTTTTTCATTTTTTGAAAATACTCCAAGGGTCATTTTCCGCTCGAATGTATAATGGAATGCAAAGACTAGTTTTATTTCATCAGAATGTGTCAATTTGGACAAAACATCGATGGCTGTTTTCTAGACAATACAATTGAATCACCAGCCGCTGCATCGTGTCCATTGAAGGGGATTGATTTACTGTGCTGGCTAGATGACAAGTCTATCATGAAAAGAATATAAAAGTGTTACTTCTCGTCAACATATTATAGTAACAATATAATACCAAAATTCCAGACGAATATCACCAACCATTTGTTTTCTTAAAGCAACTTAAAAAATCACTTTTATAACATTTAAGAAACTACCAAGAGAGGTTTTAAAGTATAATGTCCCCGATAAATGCTGACACAACAAATACCAGGCGAAAATGCAATACAAATTTTCTACTCCTTTAATTTTAATCGGTAGTTTTGTATTCCTGTTTCCTTTTAGTTTTACCACATGATTGGTATTTCTTTTAGAACAACATCAATCGTAATATTAACAATCTGAAACCAAAACAAAACACAAACTTTTCAGTATTTAACAAATCTAGCAATGCTAGAAGTGGCCAACATCGTAGATCTACCAGTTTGACTTCTTCTATAAACTGTCTCTTTAATTTTTTTGTCTTTTACAAGCGACAAGTCTTTCCACAAAATAAGTCTATGACTTGCTTTTGTTAAGCTCTTTCTAATTATTTTTTTAGATTTGTTGGCGACATGATGAATAATTTAGAACAAGCTGGAACTTTTAGGCCTTCCGGGGAACCCGAGTTCACTCTCGTTTTGAATCAAGTATGCGTTGTTGAATAAGATTGTTGTGTTTGTATAATTGTTATGTTGTGCGGTTTTGTGTAGGCAACCGGTATCTTTTCGACACTAGACATTATATTTCGTATCGGTACTATTTTTCCCCTAGTAAATACATGTGTTCTTTATCTCATTCTATAATAAGTAATAAGGGCAAATTATGTGCGATTGATTTGAATAAATAAAAGAAAATTTAGATACCAGAACACCACAAGGAAAACTTTAGTTGTTTGAAAATGATTTTCATATTATTTTGATACACGATATCTTTTCATCTATTTATTCATATAATCATAGATGCAAAGAGGCACCAATGGGGCATTCAAGTATCAAAAGTCCAACAGGGCAACGAAGAAACTGGTAAACACGAACAAAAACAACACAAAATAACACAAGACACAAAATGAACTTAACAGAAAGCAACAACGCGAACAAGATCAGGTTTATCTATTTTATCCATAAATCATGTTAATCTATTTTACCCAAGTTGAATTACAACTTAGCGCTTATTAAAGGAATTAAAACTTTGTATGGTATCTTAGTTGCTGTAGTAGGGAAAAGATGTACACCCCTATCTCAAGTTTAAAGAACCACAGATTTGTAAATGCATTGAATACGTTATATAATTTATATTTTTGGAAAAAAAATTATGTCGGTGTTCTTTTTGTGCAACACTGTTTAACTGTTATTCCACTGCCAAATGTTATTTGAATGTTTTTTGTATTGATTTACTTCAATTGTCTGGTGTATTGAAAATTAATGTAAATATAGAAAAACAAAGTTAACATTCTTTTGTTTCAAAATTTGATGTATCAATCTGATACTTGATTACGTCTTTCGACGTTATAAATTGTTTTTCACCATTTTAAAGCAAAAACAAACCAATAAAGATCAGAAACATTACAAGGAGGTAAAAAGAAATCTTTTATGATTTTGTATCCATTAAAAATATACTAATTAAAATGACTTTTCGATGGAAAAAGACTTTATATTAATTTCATGTCAAGTCTTAAAACTCGGTGATTTTAAAAGCCAAACTCAAAATGGGTCAATAATAATCTAGACATTCTCATGAATTGTAAATGTGGTTCTTGAAGTTACTGGAAAATCATTTACATTTATTGTAAGCTAGCACTGTAACTATTTCCAGTGCAAGCAATGCATAGTCGTTACCAATTAAGTACCGGTCAAAACATCTTGCTCTAAGCTCATGAATATAAATTTAAATGTCATGACATTATATTAATAAACACAAGAAAACTCATTTATTATACAGAAGTAAAAACTATAATTGTAGATACAAGAACCATTAGGCTACATTGAACATAAAACGTAGAATTGCCTACCAAAGAATAGACATATGATCAAAACAGAACGACATCAATAAAGAAGATCCAAATGGATTTTTTATGTACTTGGCAACATTCAATACTTCCCGTATGGTAATTGGGTAAAATGATAAAGATGCAATATGATTCAGTCCGACAGAGTAACTTGCATTGAATAAATGGAGTCTGAATCTTTGATTAAAAATCACAAAAGTACAAAGTCTAAACAGAAGCAAAAGGGCACACATAGGGAATAGGAGTGTCAAAAGTCCGAAAGGGCAACGACAAACCTGCTATTTCGATATTCAGTGTGTCAAATCCGGTAAAGTTAGACAACAAAACTCTATGATAAACCAACATCTGCACTAATCTGAGAGATAGAAATTCCGTATTTGTCTACAAGTGAATGGTGTCTACCAAAAATGTCTTTAGTTAAGACAGCAACCGAAGTGCAACATAACCCTGTGTTAGCAATTTATGTGTCAAGCGTGACGCTTTGCCAAGAAATTCGATGGAATTCCCACATGCTTTGAAGTAAAGCACTAATTGTGATAAGAAAACTCCATAAGCTGGAGCGGACTCAATGTTGCTACATAAGAAGAGACAGCTGACGATTGGAAAGTTGAAGTCATGTTTGTCATAGAGCTTTGTTGAAAGTTTTCCTTGAGAGTCTATTTCGAGACGTAGATCTAAATATTAAGCAGTCTTCCTTGAATCCGTTGTGTCATTTTTGTCTAGGATATATGAGATGGAAAAAGTGACGAAAACGGGAATTGATCAGTAAAAGGACATCATCAATATAACGGAACTTGAGGTTAAAAGACAAAGCAAGTATACGATCTTTTTTTTGTGCAGAGGAGATTATAAAAGTATGCTTTTCATGTAAATGAGAAAACAAATCAGCAACCAAAGGTGCACATTAAGTGCCCATTGGAATCCCTATTGTTTTCTTAAAACGTCCAACAAAAATGTTGTCGATGAGAAAAGTAAGCATGCCAATAATTTGATTTTCTGTAAATTTGTTTAAAAGCAGACAAAACAGTCAGATACAATAAACACAATACAAAAAGGCACGACACACACACTAGAATATGGCTCGTACTGACTTAATGTCCAGTGACCCTTGATACAGCATGCAGTGGAACGTCATCGACCCCCTACCTGTGGATTTTAAAATATGGATCTTAAAAGTCGTTAATGTGTTTAAAATAAAGGTCAAAGTGACTTTATTTCTAGTTGTTGTTGTAGAGTTATACACAAGAAACATCAAATGAAATGTCATTAACCCTGGAAAGAAATACGATAAAAATATAATATTCTTCTTCTTTAGTATCACCAGATGTATTAACACTTTTCATAATTATAGTTGTACAACAACTCCTCCAAGCAAAAATCGTAAAAACGACAAAAGTTAAAATTGTTTGTGACAATTATTGTTCTGCGTTCCGTGTTGTCTTTTTCTTCTTGCTGTTCTCTTTTGCGTCAACTGATTTTGTGTTTGTCCTTTCAAACGTAAGACATTGAAATGCTCATTGATATCGCTCTCTTTTTTGCATGACCAGTTTTCCATTTTTCGAACCTGTTCCTTAACATTTTCAATGGTTAAGGGTCGTAAGATCTACAAAAATAAATTAAGATCAAAATTGTTTGCTGAACTGTTAAGTAGGTTTTCCCTTTTGTTAATTTATGATTGGCTTCTGAAAAATCTTCACTGAAAGCTTTGTACTATTGTTAACTTGTTTTTAAGGGTGTTTTAATTTTGGCTATTTAAGGATGGTCACTCCTCATGTTAGAATCTCATTCAAATTTCGAAACTCCTCTAGACTATACTTTTAAATACTGATTTTTTTTGCAAACTGACCCCTACTTTTGATGGCTTTTTCTAATTATATAGACCTTAAAACTCAAATGTATACAATTTCCTGAAATTCTTGATACAACTTTTTGTTTTAAAGGCCCAAATCGTCATAACGGTAAAGTTATGTAATATCTAGAGGAGTCTGATTTCCCGCCCAAATTTTTGACGTCAAATATCTCGGAAATGACCACACGGACCTATAGTTTTCTTTTTGCCATTTCGTTAAGAGGCAGGTTATCTATCATTTCCATCACACAAAAAAAAATTCAGGAATGACCATCAATAATGTCAAATATGTCGTTCAATCCCCCCAAAAGCGTGTAGAAATCAGGTGAACATTTCATATTAATGTGACCCTTTAGTTTTTTTATTAATAGAATCAGTTTTATTATTAACCCGGGTCTTTTTGACAGTAGTCTTTCAAGAATAGAAAGTTATGTTATATAGAATATTGCTATATCTCTACTTGATGTTACCATTATAACGGATTACTCAAAGGATTTCTATTGCAATAGCTTCCTTTTTACGTTTTACTTTTAAATTTCAAAAACAAATGTTTCGAGTAAAACTTTTCTGTTCCTGTCAGATCTTCGGTCGGTTTTTTTTTTCAAACACTTTGTCTCATAAGAGACTGCTTTCAGATATTGTCCAAGTTTTGATCAATGGATCCTTAAATATAGAACTATTACTGTATCAGTATCCAAGAGATGTTTTGCGTGTCAAAAACACAAGCGTTGTCCTTTTAAATCAATGATTTCAATTAACGATATTTCTAGGTAATCATTTTGTCTTGACACGACAAGAGTCTGGTATAAGAATCTGATAATTCAGACCAACCAGTATGTCTGGCCTTACAATTGACCGAATTTATTTGCTACGTACGTTTTATGTCCTTCATATCCTGTTTTGTTCGTTTCAGTATAATTTAACTGAACACCCAAATATTAAGTGCAAAATGCGAAATTTATTTTATATCATTTCAATATGTCACTTTGTATTAGAAAAATAATGACGTGTACTATTTTGCAGTACGTTATAAAAATAAACCTTTCAGGCAAAAGCTGATGAGAGCTTATTCCACTAAATATGCATATACAGTGAAACAGAATCAAGATAAAAGAGTGGCACGTAGCTTGATAAACATGTGAAATAGATAATTGATATGGTAGGGTACAGCTTCAAACTGGAACGTTTGTTTTGTTTGACAGTATTACTCCAAGTCTTTGTACTGCACATAACATTGGAAAATATAACAGGGTGTGAGCTGGATTCGGACCCAGAATTAACCATTTGTTGGTACCCACTTTGCTCCTTTTTTATTCTCAAGTTTAGAGAATCTAAGTACCAATTCGTAAGATTCATATTTAGTCCGGAAATTGTTCTGACCGGAGACGAAATGTAAATTATGACGCTAAAATGACCTCACGCAATGAAATCGGGACTGAACCAACAACAGTTCAACAATTAACATAAAAACATTTATTTCATGTAGGATCACAATTTTCAACCATAGATTGTAAATAAAAAATTAGAACAGTTTTTGAAATTTGTAATTTTTTTTAATCGAATACCTTTTTTTTTTTCAATGTTAAATGGACGGGAATCAGTAGCCCAGAGATTCAGAAAATGACGAAAAAAATTAACAGAACACAATCAGTAATGGAAATGGTTTGAATCTCCTCTATTAGACACCAGTTTAAAAAAAATCAACAAATATAAGATAAGATAGACTAGATAAAGGTATTTAATTTTGAGGCGTTCGCAAGAAAAAGCTGTGTCACGTATTCTTATTTCACATCTCGTTATTTTCTTTTTAGCACGAAAGAAGTACATATATAACGTATCAATGGGACTATCCATTTTCAGATATCAAAAAATTTCACGAAAAAACTTGACAAACAAAACAACAAAGACATAACAAAACACATTACATTTAACAGCAAATAACAACGCAAACTCACGTTGTCAAACGGTAAATTAAGGAGTTTAAGGTAATTTTAACCATCTGATGCCGTTTCAATGAGCTTTCCTATGCTAAATGTAGAGAATATGACCATTTGCATGCATTTTAATAGGCATTGTAATACCCCATAACCTACTCTTGTTCATTGGTTTTTAAATCATAACCATAACGAGAGATTGTGCTATACATAGTGCTTAGTAAACTCCTATCGGCTATTCGGAAGATTAACGACTAAACTGACAAGGTGAGCAAATTTTAACCCACCATACCGAAGCTGCCTGTCTAACAAATTTGAAATCAATCCTTTCAGTACAATCTAATAAAAAAATCCTTTAACAAAGTGTTAAGGGGTATTACAGTATGATTGCAATAAAAATTCCTGCCTTTGAAGTGGGGAATTCCCGGAAATGTTAATTATTATCAATAAAATACAATAAAGTTCCAGAAAATATATTTTGCTATGACTATTCAAAACTCACCCGAGGCGCTCTTCAAAATATTGAAAAAGCCAAACACTCTATCCAGAATATGAAGTCAGAGCTTTAACAATAAAACCAAAAACAATATCGACCAGGGAAACAAAATCATGACTAAGGCTAACCTATGTCTGGGGTACGCAGAACTTTCGGGTTTAGATAATTTTGAATTTGAAATGGATAGTTTATAATCTTAATGTGTTTCTCAACACAAAAGTGTTGATGCCGAAGCAGGCAAGCCTCGGTGAATACCACTCCACCAAATGAGTTTATTTGTATGTGCCACATTGTGTACGAATCTACGTATAGATGGTATAGCGTTTACCGTTTTCTGAACAACGTTTTGAGTGTCTTTGATTCATATAAGGACAACTGTTTTTGTATTTTCACTTGTTATAACATTAGAATATTTGATTTCTTAACACTAATTCTCAATACCTGACAATTATGCAATTACCTTAAATCTCGATTGACGCAGTTTATTAATCGTAGTTAATTCAAATTAAACGGAACGCTCAGGTAGCAATGTCTGTTTAGTCGATTCTGCTGAAACTTATTCTTTAAATATTTAGGCTAGTTAAATGGGCACATTTTCAGAAGACGTTGACAAAAATGTAGTTTGGTGAAAGATGAGTAAAGATGTTGCTTTGTTGTAGAGTTTTTTTATATGTCGTCCCTTACCAATACTGACCTCAACTGATCACCCTTCTCGAGCACCCGAGTTCACTCTGACTTCCATTTTAGTTCGACTTGATTATTGTAATTTGGTTGTTTGTATGATTAATTGTGTTATGTTGCACGTTTTAGTTTTAATTGCATATTCAGAGCTTGTGTTCACTTTTTCGTTCTTACGATATTTGAATGCCTCTCTGGTACTCCTTCGCTTCTTTGTCAAAAATTACAGAAAACGTTACAGAAAGTCATTAAAACGTTCTTTATGCAAACCAGTTGCCGGAAGTGGATTGATCAGGTTTATGAAAACCATGTGCATTACTGATAGGAATAAGATTTTAGAGTTGGTGATGTATTGAAAGAAGACGGCTACGAAATGTAACAAAAAATATGTCGCGCATCAGTGCCGTAAGATGGAAAAATATCTGTTAACTTTTTCAAGATATTGGTTAGCAATAAGTTATTAACTGAAGGCAAATTCTCTTTTTGAAAGCTTAAGGTAAGATATTTTTTTAACATTTGACCGAAATTAGCTCTCTTAATTCCCGTTCGTTATGTTTTGTATAAACCATTATATTAGTAATCACAGCTGACGACTTACCAAATTTAAACCTTTATAAGTTTCCAGTGACTCTGTCAATTTTTTTTCTAATCAACCAATACTGTTAACTTTGTTTTGCTTGATTCCTTTTGGTCCAGTGCTCTTATTTATTGCAGTTAAAATAACGATGTATTCGCTACAGTGTCAACTGGTCTAAAATAAATCTTAATGAATACACTTTGTACTTTTGAAGCGCAGTTCAGATTTTTTAGAACTGGTTTGATTTACTTACATGGAATTTCTACAGATTAACAAGAAGAATGTTAAGCACTTGTTTAAAAATCTACTATAATTTATTAGATAAGGCATAGTCTTTTATGGAAGACTTATAAGAGTCCTATCCATCCCTTTGTCATACGATGGAAATATGTTGCGAGCAGTCATAGATTGGCAAATCAATATAGAGTTAAATAAAAGAAGTCTTAAAGCTGTAGTAGATTATTCCACTTCCATAACCAAAGTGCTTAGAGTAACGTTTAGTTGTCCTCGCGATATGATTTCATATTTATAATTGAAAAATGAAAATGAAAGGCCACGTTGGTTTCAAGTAGTTAATTAACTTTACATCGATAAGCCTTGCTTTGCCGACTTTTCTACTGTGAACATATACCTTGATGCTTTGGTTTATAACAGCAATTTTCCATGATTATTTCATAAACTGAATTTGTGCACTGCAAAATGTCAAACGAGATTTTGAAAGGTATAAGCGTTTTTACTTTATGGATAATAGTGGTTGTTGGTTTGTTTGTATGTGTCTTCAAAAGTTTTACAGTCTACAATGATGTGATTCTAAAGAAAATGATACGACTGTTGCTTGTTTCACAGCTTATTACAAGTATATGGAATCTGACTGGACTAGTTATTTCAACTATTGCAGGTAAATATTTTTTTAATTGATTACTCTGAAGTGTTCTTTCTTTTTTCGTCGCGGTGTATGAAAAAGGTGCATGTGAGTTTAAACATTTGAGCAAAGCTTAAATCCAACATGAAAGTAAAATGAATTCACGAAGAACTAAATACGATGCTACATATAATATGCGACAAACTGGGTTCTTTGGACTCTGAATTTTTTTCTTACTTCGAAAAAGAATAAGCTTAAACTTGTTTTAACTGCAATTAACTGCTATGATCTATTTGAAATAGACCCAAGAGCTGATAATAGATAAAAGACTACTTTAATTATCTTGTCTATTGTAATGTATGTTGTTGAAGTTCGTCAATCTACAGTAGGTTATTAATAGGATAACTCAAATAATGTAGCACTTCTACTTGCTAAGCATTTTTGCTATTAAAATATCTCCCAAATAATTATTACAATGTAACGAACATTATAGATTAATTGATAGCGTTTTAGCTCTGTTTTACATCAATACTTTTTCTCCAAATCAGACATAAACGAATTGAACACGACACAACATGTATGCACTGTTTATATAACTCACAGAGGAATGGTAAACACGGGCATTCAACAAAACTACCCAATTTGGAATATCAATCTCAAATCTCCGAGAGAAAAGTCTCTGTAGGCTTCTTAGGCGCTTTTTTGTGTATCGAAATATGTAAAAAATACAAAAAATATACCTAATTGGTATATTATTTAATACAAAAAAAAGATACAAAAAATGTTCAGCGGAACAAACGGGATTTGATAACTGAATGCCACATATATCGAAGGGATTTTCGTCTGAGAAGGTAAAATTTGCTAGCAGTTAAAATATTTTTTGTTATTCATTTTAACATTTGCAGAGAAGGAAAGGTATTTTTTATGTTTGTGTTTTTTTTTAATCTGAGATTACTTCGCTATTCATACCATTTCACAAAGCTGCGTTGTTATTTGTGTCACTGGACCCTCAGATCGCAAAGGAAAATTGTGGTTTCTAGCCATAAAAGTTTGAGAATACAAAGCGTTCGGATTAACGAAACTTTATGCTAATCCATGGTACATGTAGTTTAGCCACATTCGGTGTTTATGTAAAATATTTAAAATACTGCTTCAAGGTTGCCTTTGAAATGTGAAAAAAGAAACTAAAATTGACAATCTTAATTAAAATTGAAGTTAATTACAAAGTTGTTAGTTATGTACAAAATTGTGCATTTTGTCAATTTGTTTTTGCATTGTCAATGCTTTCATTTATGTATGCTTGGACGTAATATGGCGTAATGAAAATGAAATCTGAATGAATCGATTTAATCTAATAAGGATTTATAATTAACAGCGTGTGGTTCCAAATAAATCAAATGTTAAATTCTACTTTATTTATTTTCGGTTAACCGAACCTCAATCGTGTTTTTTGTATGAAAAGGACTTTATCTTTTTTTAATAATCTATGTCATTATTAGTTACATAAGTCATATTTTCCGGGTTCCGAGTGAAGAATCGATTGACATCAGTTCTACCTATACACTTCGTGTGAAGAGTCGGCGAAAGATCGCTCAGTGTATTAACGGTCGCCTTAAACTGAGTGACTGGAAAAGCTACACAGATGGTTGAGTTGGGTAACACTGGCATCCGCTTGACACCTTGGTGGATAGTTCACAATATTGAAAACTTTACCATAAACCTTTGATATGCGCAGTATGGGGAAACTCGAACTACCTTGCTGGTCAAGCTAGAACACTGCTGCTGATGTAAGACAGGACCGTCGGATTTTAACAGTAGCCAAAATGGCTAAACCAAATTTATACCCTATTTTCCAGTGTTATACTGAACTAGTTAACCCTATTCGCCAAGTTTCTGTATTTCATTTGATCTTCATTTAAATGTTTAGTTGATTATCACTATACATGTTCTCACCCCGATAAACCGAATTTGTGATTCTTGGAAGTATATAAGTAACTTATTAACTAACTAAACATTTAAACTATATGACTTTTCATTTTATTGCAAGCAACCATTTAAAGAATCAGTAACCACTTCCACCCGGGTTAACCCGTGATCGTGAAGTCGGTGGTTATCGTGAACTCGGTTAGGCAAAATGTAAACAAAACAAGAATTGACCAATGGGATAAGAAATTTCGACTAAAATGTAGTCGTAAACGCGGTTAATGTTATCGTTCAAACCGGTTCGTTCCTTTTTACTGTTATCGTGAACTGCGAATTTCTATAATGTAATATGTACCCAAATCTTCTTTCTCTTATCAAATAGTGTTAGTTCAGATGTTTGAAACCTTTGTTAGTGTAACAAATTAATTTTTGGTCTTTACAATTAAAGAGTATCTCATTTAGGAAAGAAACCAAAAAGGATAAATATAGGTAATAACCGCACTATAAGGTTATCAACCATATGCAATTTACCACTAATTAATTACAGCCGGTGTTTGGGAAACTTGGGGTTTATACATGCGTCCGATTATTTATTTCTGGCCCTCTTAAAGTACTTTATAAAGATTAATATTACCTTTTTTTAAATTTACTTTTCCATAACAACTGGGTTTAATTGTTTTGGTCGTGGTCCAAAATCTTGGAACTGTATATAAACGGTATGGCAAATTGCAACTTCGAATTCGGGTTAAATTTAAAAGCAAAAAAGTTAACAAAATCCTTGGACGGACAGACACACGGACACGAATAGATATCATTAACAAAATAATCCCACCGCTTATTTAATATTGGCACCTACCAATTATTTTTTTTAAATATAAAAAAAAATTAACCATGTCAAGACAAAATGACCGTCTTTTTCTGATACACGAAGTCGAGAGCGACAGACCTAAAATCAATTCCAACACTTATGCTGCATACCAAATACCAAAAGGCTGCGATAAGTAGTTGTTAAGATAATTGTTACGACTTCTTTCACTGTCATTTTATAAACCGGAATTTTTACTGCGTCGGGAATCCAGCAGAAAGAGGGACATTTGCGACCCTTAATCATATTATTGACCTTTATAATTAATTATCAATCTTATGACAGTTATGCACAGAAGAGGGCTTCGCTTGGTTACGACGGTAGGCGAAAAGACCCACAAAGGCACTAAACTTGTTTGTTCGAAGATGTCCACTTAGGAGCGCTCAGAAACGCCTGACAATGGATCCGTTCGCTTAGCCCATAAAACGACTGGGGTATGTGCTTAAGGGGGTACAGAACACCTAAGGGAATTAACTCTTAAATATCACTTTAACGTTTTAATCAGGCACAATTATTCAAAGAAATGAAGCTTCTAAATGATAAAAAATTGAAATGTTGCAATTCCATTATATTCAATGAAAAATTTCACAAGAAACCTATGGTTCAATTTTCTTAAGATTTGACAATTAAATTTATATGAATAAAGCGCATATTTATGCAAATTTTCATGAAAATTAAACGACCCAATTTTATTTTAGCTTTATGTTGGGTACCCCCTTAAGGTGGTTGAATGGGCATCCCTGTCATAATGAATACAGGAGTCATCATGCTATAATTCGAAAAACCTTACCGCAAACCATAGTGGACCAAGGTGGGGCCTGTGACTGATCCAGAAATTTTGAAAGGGGAGGGCGCGCAATTATAAAAAGTCTTTGCAACTTCTTATCTAATACAGTTCCTTGCCAAATTTTCCTGTCAAACGGGAGGGCATGCGCCCGCGGCACGCCGGTCCTTAACCCACCTTTGATTAGTCACGCTTCATGCACGTAAAAGACCCCTTTGAAGATCGCCAAGTAGGTGATCACATATATAGGCCAAATTTTTCGCCCCTACCCACCTCGCCCTTTTTCCTGTGTACTTCAAAATTTACAGTTCTTTTGTTGCCCACACCAACCCCTTTTTTTCTTGCTGAGTGTGTGTAGGTTCAACAATGATTCAGTATTGTATTTTCGACAGATAAGGGTTGCCTATGTGAATCTGGTAAAGGATTGGCTATACCCCACACTGTAAAGTGTTCCAACTAGTATATGACCTCATTTCAGGTAAGGGTTCTTCATTGTCAGTCACCATAGGTTAAAGTTCAAGATAATGCGATTTTTGAGGGAAGGGTTTTGTAATTTTCTGTGTACATTGGCCTATGCGGGTGCATTGGGGGTACATCAGCCTGTCTTGTGAGTTGGTTCGTTTTCCTTCTCGTTTATTGTCGTACCGTACATTAGCCCTTTTTGCATGGCATACATGAGGCTGTGCTATGGATGCTGCGTCTTGAGTCACGATTCAATTCTTTGTTTCAATTAGTTCTTGTCCTGATTATGATTGAAAAAATGTTGAATTGACATTAAACCAATATCAAACAAGCAACCTTGGCTCCGTGCGAAAAAAAAAAACATTTTACAGGAAATACATGCCCAATTTCTATTGAAAGCCTTCAAGATTCTTTATATAGCAGAAATCCTTTTCAATGTTTTTTTTTTCTAAACCTGTGCTGTCAAAACATATTTTTGATAGAAAAAAAGATTTATCATGTTTTGGGGTTTTTTTTTTGTTTTTTTTGGAAATGGTTGTACACTTAAATACTGTGCAAAAGTATGCTGTTAAAATCATATAAAAATACTTTGTGATTTTAAATTCTTTTTTTTTTGGTCACAACAATTTGTATATTGTATGAATCTGCACACTCCGTTTATTATTTTAAAGGGTGTTAACAACTATTAAGGAAATACCTTTTTATACATATTTTTTAAATGGTCATAGAGCAAATGCTTCATAAATCGTTACTGCACAAATCTAGGAATTATGTTCCAAAACGTTCATTGTCACCTTTTGTTTTAGTATATCTCAACAGGAAAGTGTCATTACAACATATGCAATATGTTTTAAAATTAGAAGTTACCGTTGAAGACATACGTAACCATGTTGTTTTGACGATAACATAAACCGAGTTAAACGATAACAATTTTTATTTTTAACCGCGTTAACGACAACAATTTAGTCAAAATTTCTCTTTTCCCATTGGTCAATTCTCGTTTGTTTACATTTTTGCCTAACCGAGTTCACGATAACCACCGACTTCACGATCACGGGTTAACCCGGGTGACCTCTGGTGTTCAAAATAATTTTGAAGGGCCCTATAAGAAATGTGCAAATTTGTATATTTTATTCTTTTTACTCGTTGTGGTGGCCCGGTAATATTGTTTTTTTTTTGTTTTTTTTTTTTGTCGAAGATTTTTGTGTTATTTCGTTTGAGGTTCAATAATTTCAAAAGGATCCATTTAAAATTTGTTGCGACATAGAAAGTAAGATAACAAATCAAATCTTTTATGTTACTTTTTATTCCATGTCATCTTTTCTCTTAGGTGTCTTAGCCACAGATGATTGCAATATAACTCTTATATCACGTAAATCACAGCTCATTAGAGAAATAAATCACACAGAATCGAATTAAATTAATGAAAAGCTAAACATAATATTAGATAAACCATTTTTAAGAAAGTGCTTTTATTGTTTTGGGATGGTAAACCTTAGCACATCAGCGGTTTCTGTTTTGTCGAAGAAACTTCTTTCGATTTACATTTATGTGCAATTTTTAACGTGAATCAGTAGTCATCGTTGGTCGTGTTTCATGCCTGGAAAAAGGCATCTAATAGGAAATTTTAATTATCATTCCTCGGTACACAAATGCCAAAAATATTGTCCAAGTATTTTTTTTCCGATTGCTTGCAAAATTTTCCTACAACTTTCTTGTTCTACGATTAACAGTAAATTTAAAAAAATGCCATATCATGTTTTCATTTCATCCGAAATTAATCAGCAAACAAAAAGAGACACAAGGCGCCCGTGGTGAATCACATGATACCCAATCACTTGATGTGACGGAGTATGATAAAATAAAATATGGGTGTGTTACAATCAGGCATTAAGATCTCACTGATACTTTTTTGCATTTTCCTGATGAAGGAAGACAAGAGGTACAAATGGGGCAATGTCAAAAGTCCGAAAAGTCAAAGACAAAACCGGTTAGCACAAACGAAACAGCTCGAAGAAACAGACAACATAAACCACAATTAGCAGATGAAAAGCAATATTTACCACGAACCCAAGTCCTAACAATAATGCACAACGGTGCTCTGGTTGAGTAAGCAGTTCCCACCTGCTAAAGCACACTTGTCATGTAATTTCGTTTTCTCCACAAACTGGTAAAAATTATTGTGGTTTTTGTTTCCTTTCATTATTCCTAATTATCTTATCATAGTCTTAAGTTACTTTACGTCAAACGTTGACTGCCGGTAAAATATAGATCCCTAATGAATCTATGTCAAAGAAAAAGATATGAGGTGAAAAGTTTATTCTATGATTGGAGCCCAAAGAAAAAAACAAAGATTCCGAAAAAAAAATCATTAGATGCGTTTTTGATCATTTGTTTAGACAAAACACAAGATGATTATTTGTAATTGTTAACAGCAAACAGATGGATCCATTGATAACTTGTTTTAACGTTTAAGCAGTCTTTTATACTGCATCTATATGATAAGGTCAGTTTCCATTTAGAAAAAGTCATCTTTAACCTGAACAGAGAAAGATGTGTTTTATATAACGTTATATATAACTGTTATATAACTTTCCGTTATATTGATGATGTCCTTTCACTGGACAATACTCGATTTGGTTACTTTCTACATCTTATATATCCTCAGGAACTGGAGATAAAAGACACACCAGATTCTAGGAAGTCTGCTTAAAATTAAAATCTTCATCTTGAAAAAGACTCTCAAGTGTCTTTGGAATTGGGCTTCAATCATATGTAGTTAATTTTCAATCCAGAGCAAGTTGCAACCGCTGGTCACAATAAAGGCTGCTAGCTGTTTTCCGTGGTGGATTTTTTAAATTGTCGTTTATTTTGTAGGTTGTGTAGCGTACACTTATTCAACAGCCCATTCTCTTCTATCTCAAGGAAAACGTTCAAAAAATCTCTATGACAAACGTGTGATGACTTCAACTTTCCAATTGTCAACTTTCCTTTCTTGTGTAGCAACATTCCGTCTGCTCAAGCTTATGGAGTTTACGTATCACAATTGATTCGTTACTCCTGAGCTTGCGGGAATTACATCAATTTCCTTGGCAGAGCGTCATGTTAGACACAAATATTGTTATCAGAATGCTATGCAGCTCCTCGTTTGCTGTCGTCACTCAAGAAAGTTTACGGTAAACATCATGCACCCATATATAAATAATGGATTTCGATCTGTCAGATGAGTGCAGATTTTGGTTTGTCATAAAGTTTTGTTTTGGCTTCCTTTACCGGATTTGACCTAATGAATTGGAAATTGGTAGCGCGACGGATGTAGCAGACAGGAACCGCTAACTCTTCCGGAGCACCCAAGTTCAGTCTCATTACGACTAGAATTCGCGTTGTTAATTGATATTCAGTGGTTTTTGTGTTTCGATGTTTATATGTTGTCTGTCCTTGTTTTTGTTTAGTGGATTTGTCTCTGTCCTTTCGGACCTTGACATTCGGATGCCCCATTGGATCCTACTTCTTTAACATGTTTTAACTTATTTGTATATCTAGACCATAGAGTCTTGCTTTTGAATACAACTGACTGACTACTTTATAATTGATTTGCAACTAGCGCTTTATCAATATGAAAAGGAGCTTGCCTGACCTTTGACATATTCATCATAATATTGAAAAGCATTCATTAAAACTTCAAACCATTTATGAGGTCTTCAACATATTTTCTAATAATATGAAGATCTTGAGCAAAAACAGAATTTATGATTAAGTAAACTAATATCATTTTTATATTAAAAAACAATTCGCTGACCTACTTAAAAATATATTCATTAACACACAGATTTTTATAAACCTTGCATGAAAAATATGTTTTCTTAATCTTGGTATCTTTAAAAACATGATAATTACAGATACCAAACTGCAGATATAAACGGCTAATTTGGATATGCTATATATCGATATTTCAATGAATAACCTCTCATCAGTAGCATTTAAATCAAAACATTGGAAGGTCAAATTCCCAAACTGTTGAAAACGAAAAGTACTCAAAACCAAAACGTTCGACCAAGGAAGCCAAATCCAGCACCGAGGATATCGACCATGTGCATTACAAGGAAAGAAACCTAGTGTTTTAAACAATTTTGAATTTAAAAATCGGAAATTTCAGTGACCAAAATATTGAAGATATATGGTAAATCGTGTCAGACAAGTCTGACGACTAGGCTTGTGATTACCTTCGGGGACCTCTGATCCACCAGCAGCAGTTATCGCCCAGTGGTTTCAAAATTACAAATACCAAAACGCAGATATAAACGGCTAATTTTGTTATGCTATATATCGATATTTCAAGGAGTAACCTCTCATTCGTAGCATTTAAATCAAAACATTGGAAGGACAAATTCTCAAACTGTTGTTCGTGTCTTTTCTTTTATATTAAATTGAACAATTTCTTATCATAATACTCGAAACTTTAAGCAATTTTTAATTTTTAATTTTTGTAATATTTCCTGCTGTTTGATTAATACTCCTTGGCTTTGAAAATTTTGTACTAAAAACTCTAGAAATACGCAAATAGGAATCAATGCGAAATTCAAATGTCGGGTGTCCAAAAAGACTAAGACAAGATTAGTAGACATAAAATAAAAGACGGGAAAATCAGGAACTATACAACAATTCAATAAATAAAACACGTTAAAGTGTTAGAACGTTAGTTAGAACTTTTTCCAAACATTTGCGAAACATGTATCTTTGTAGTAAATACAGAATGGGTAGTTTAAAGAAAACTTAAGCTTCATTCAGCGTATATGTATATATGTAATTAATAATTCAGTGTTTTAAAATCATTTCTCCCAAACAATATTTCAACTTTCTTGAAGTATCACCCTATAAACAATTATTGATCTCTTTGTTTATTTGAATCGAAAGTTATTAAAACAAATGTTAGAAATTGAATAATTATAAGTGACTAGTAATATTTTTAATCGATTGAAATAAAATGACAACAAAGTTTTACACAAACAATTTTGCCACGCCTGACACGCGTTTCTTCTATTCATAGACCAAGCATTGAATAATTAACCAAAATGTGTCGAACTGGAAACAAAATTATGACCAAAATCAACCTATGTCTGGGATAAGAAATAACCTTAGACTGGCAATTTAAAGCTTTGATATGTTCTTCAACAAAAAGTGTTGATGCCCGATCGGGCTAACCTTGAGAAAGTACGATAAGTTAAATGACTTGTCAATATACAATGGAACTGTTCGATCTTAATACATTTCCACCATTAAAAAGTATAACATCCATCAATGTTTCAAACCATTAATGGATCTAATGAATGCCTTTATAATGTTTTCCTCGTGTGTTTTAGTTATAAAAACTAATTAGGACTGTTTTAAGTATAGTCGAAACAAAAAATATAGTTTCCTTAATTTCTTGAACAGAAAAACGCAGTTTAAAAACCAATGGTCGGATTATTCATTATACAAATATTTTGAGCAACAACAAACAAGTCATTGTGATTATAAAAGAACGTAGATTCAGTACTTAACATATTTTAAGGTTAATGTCTCCATATTTAATGTCAAAAAGTTTTTCCCTCCCATGTATGCGTAGACCAATACCCTAAACACGTTAAAATTATTTTGAAGAGATCGATAAGAGTTTGTCTATACAAATTCCACACTCACAAACTGCAAGTTAGAAAAGGATTTACAGAAGCATTTAGCTTGTTTTTCCAATCAAGGAAAAACTTAATAAATAAACTACAAGGCAGTTTAAAACGGGAAAATGTACAGCATAACAAATGAAACAATAAACACATCTCTAAACTGAATTAGCAAAGTGAACACGAGTGAACTCGAGTGCTTCGCAAAGGTAAAAAAGTTCCTAGTGGTTATAACAAACCCTTCCTTTTGCCAGCCATTTATTTGATATAGGTATAATAAGGTGAACGATCTAGGCTCAAGAAAGCCTCATGTTGAAGGTTTTAAGGCAAAACTACAACTTAAAGCAAAACCTTTAAACGGCTTGTTCTTTGAATGCAACTTTTTAAACGTTTGTAAAACTGGGATTTTTTCATTATGGTTATGTATTTACATAGGAAGTGGTAAGGATTAAATAAACTGGATCGTATGTTAAGATTTCAACTGTTAAAAATGTATTTACGTAAAATCTCATAAACACTGCCACAAATTTTTCCTTGAAATATTATTAAAAAAATGTTGATATATTTTAATTGGAATAGAAGTTTATTACAAAGTTGTTCATAATTAACAAACTGTGTATTATGTCAATAGAAGTTTGCAACGCCAACGCTTTAATTAAAGTATGCTTAGATGTAATGTAGCGCATAATGAAGATAAAATCCAAAAGAGTGAAATCCAATTTAATTAAGATTTATAATTAAGAAAACATGGTTCTAAATAAATCAAATTTGAGAGTAATTTCGTTGTGCTAAACTTCAACATTGGGTTCTTCTGTGAAGGACTTTTTCCAAATCTAATCTTTTCCATTTAAACTAATTGGCATTCCACATTTAAGACTGCAATTTTCAACAAACACAAGTGCCATCTTTTGTTGTATATCAGTCTTTAGCAAGAGGCTCCCAGGAGCCGGAATCGCTAACCTAAACTACACAGATACACATATCATGTAGATATTATTGTGCTTAACAATATGCAATTTATATTTCTGAAATATCTTCCTTAACTTTCAAGATATAGGGCTTAATAAGTGCATAAATTGGCAAAAATTATGAAAAAGGGGCAATGAATCCCACATCAGAAGTCAGAACTTTTTTAAAATTTCAGGACGGGTAGATCCTAATATGCTGATTACTTTAAATTCTTGCACAATTTTTATATCTGTAATGATATATGCATAACCTGCAGACTACAACTGATACATGCATGCTAACCATTTTTGAGTTATTAGCAAAAAACTACAATTTACCTTATATTGTATTTTTAGCCATGTTTTTTGAAGAATAAAGAAACGATGGAATAGTAGCAAATATTATATTAGACAAGTGTGCCAAGTTTAGATGCAGTTGGTCATACGGTGTCAGACAAGTTAATCTTTGAAATTTGGGGAAAAAGTAATGAAAAATGGTAAATTTTGTCGCTTTAAGGGCAATAACTCCAACAAGAAATGTCCTACAGATTTGACCTAATTACATGAAATGTAGATCTTGATGTTCTTAATCATATGCAATTTGAATTTTGAAATAGCTTGTATAGTTTTCAAGATATTGGGCTTAATAAGTGGGTAAAAAATTAAAATCCAGAAAAGGGGCATTAACTGCCACATTGGTTGTTGGATCTTCTTGAAAATTTCAGTGCAGGTAGATTTTGAGGTGTTTAATACTTTTTACTTGCCAAAATTTTGGTATCTGACACCGTTTTTGAGTTTTTTGAAAAAAAAAACTGTAATTTGGATCCTATATTTAATTTTTAGCCATATTTTTTTACAAATCCAAAAACCGAACAATAGTTTTGTACACATAATGCCACTAAACAACTGTACCAAATTTGGTTGCAATTGGATTTATGGTATCAGACAAGTTAATGTTTGAAAAATTGTTAACAGACGACGACGACGACGGACGCCAAGTGATGGTAAAAGCTCACATGGACCTTCGGTCAAGGTGAGCTAAAAAGGGCTAAATTGGCCCTTTTGTGGTAATTCAGTGGGTCCGTACAAAGACATTTTGTTTATTTCATTACTTTGTTTTCTTACATACTGTGGAAATTTTGTTTTCTGTTAGCGCTTTAGGGCTACATTCTGAGGTGAAAAACTTTCCTTTGTTTATCCTAAGTATTTTTTCTTATTTTACTTAACTTCATACATCAACAATGACGTGTAAACTATAGATCCTTTGAGAATTAATGTCAAAAGCAAAATGTAACGTGACAATTTGATTACATATTATGAAGCAGGAAGTGTCAAAAAGGGGATTCGGGAAAAACTTGCTTAATTCCGTTTTGAACTAAATTGACTGTTTACCTAAATAATCAGCAGTAAGAATTAACGGTTGATATATATATAATATTATAATAATATTTCCTTTTTGATACTATCTATATCTAGGTGAGTATCAGACGAGTCCAGTAGGACGAGTCTGATACAAGATTAGATGTAGATAGTATCAAAAAGGAAAGCATATTAATATTCTTTGTATCGGTAATTAAAAATTACACACATTTAACAAGGTTTCAGTACAATAACGTCACATAACGTCATAAAATATCCAACATTTCATCGCATGACGTCACAGTTATCAAGTGCTCCTACCTGATTTTTTCTTGTATCAAAAATATCCGGCAGATGAGATCAAAGGGGAAAGCCGTTCATTACCGATAAATGATTTTATACTGCATATGTAAGCATATTTATTTGCAGTTCTACTATAATATATTTCACAACAAATATAAATTTGTCTCAAATCGATTTACACACTGTTTAACGTTATCATTTGGCCTTGTTAGCTATATAAACTGCTACTTAATGTACTGAATTCTCACAGTGTCCAGATTCTTTTTTTAGAAATTCTGTATTAATTTAGTATATTTTCCCTGAAAAATTAAAATCCATTTGTGTAAAACCAAGAGTTTAGGGAGTACGAGCTTCAGAAATTGAACATTTTCGAGATCCTCGGGTTTTATCCATTCAAATGCATTAAAAAAATGTCAACATGCTTTCTTAATATTTGTTCAGAACTATTAAGAGAAGGTCATAATAAATACCCTATAACAATTTCATTCAATTCTAATTACAATTTCTATGTTAAAACAGAAGACGAACTTTCAATATATTTCCTAAGAAAAATCTAGAGAAGTTTTTTTCCCGCCATATTTTTAGGTGCTTATATCTTGAAAACGGCTCCATGTTTTTGAAAACTTTTTTCATAAAGTCTAGCTATTTTGAGCTATTCTTTCCAAATTTTCTATTCTTAAAATCTTTTAATTACAAAAAATCTCAGGCTTGTACTCCCTTAAAACACTTGAAACTACGAGATCGGCCTTGAAGATTAACCGTGAACATTTTACAACACTAATTTCCTTTGACACAGAAATTGCTAAAAAAGGGTTATGGTACTCCTCGGTTGCTGTCTTCACTCAACAAATCTTACGGTATACACCATGCACTCGTACACAATTATGGAATTTCTATCTCTCAGATGAGTGCAAATTTTGGTTTGTCTTAGGGTTTTGTTTTGTCTTCCTTTGCCGGATTTGACACTGAATTGGAAATTGGCAGCGCGACGGGTGTGCTATAGCAGGCAGAAAGCGCTCACTTTTCCGGAGCACCTGAGTGCACACTCATTACGACTAGAGTTCGTTTTGTCAATTTATGTTCAGTAGTTTTTTGTGTTTCAGTGTTTATTGGGGTTATTTTTGGCTGTCTGTTTTTTCGTCCTATCCTTGTTTGGTTTTACTGGTTTTTTCTCTACCCTTTCGGACTTTGACATTCGGATGCCCCATTTGGTAACTCTGCTTCATCCAATGTAGATGAATAAGTTATGTCCGATCAAGAAATGTTTTGCTCTACTAGTGCGTTAAGGCCCTAACTTTCAACATTTCTATCGCAAGCCAACCACGTACTCATTTGCAGCTAGTCGTCTGAAATACGTTAAATAAGGAATCTTGCTATGGGATACAACACAATAGTAAACCAACGACTCTTAAATTTTTGCTTTTACACCACCACGCGTTTGCATATTTACAAGCATCAAAAATCAAAATGACAAAAACATTCTAGATAAAAAATGTACACATAACGCGTATTCTGTCTATATATAACTCACTTGAGGCGCTCTATAAAACAATATCGGATTCAATATGAAGAAAATAGAACAAAAACACCTTCAAAGGCCGATCTTTAACATTTATTATGATAAAGATCGACCTATTATTGATGAAAGAGCCTTAAAATACATAAAATACATTGCTTTGACATAGAGTCTTGAGAAAAGTGTTGCAAGTCAAACAATGAAAAAATGTCACGAATAGAAACTTGTCGATATCGAATTAGAGCATGCCTTATCTCCTTACATATTCATCATCAAATGCCCTTAACTTAAAACAACTATCCATATGTCAAAGCACTTATTGATCCTATTTTGGTGTGAATCCCATTAAAATCTGTGTAACCATATCTATTTTAAAGTCTAATTAGCCCTATATTGGGCATCAGGACACAAACTACTTCTACTCATTTCTATGAGCGTGTTTTCCGGCAAAAATAGTTAAAAAAAACAGTAAGTGGTTTGATAAAGTTTGCACAAATCGAAAAAAAATAATAAATTAAATAAAAAGTCACCATGTTAGAATGATGTGGTTAGGCTGTACTATACAAAATTCGCAAGCAGTCAGGTTTTTATCCATCAAAAGAAAGTTTCAACTAAATATCTTTTGAAATTTAAAATTTGTACATGGTATTCCATAAGGATCAGAAATCTATCATATCTGCAAAAGGGGAATTCGAAAACATCAAAAGTACACTCTTGATTCTTCCCAATTTTATGTTATCTGAAATGTTATTCACACTGGTTGCTTAACTTCGAGTCATATTAGAAATGGGTTAAATCAAAGAAAATAAGAACTTGAAATCAAAATAATCCATTTCTTCATACCCTTTCACCTATGTCCGTCCGTAAATCAGTATAATTGAACGTTTATCGAATTGATTTTCATTGTGTGATAAATTTGAGCTTTGTTTACTAATAATGGATGAAGCAGAAGTACCAATTGGGAAGTCCGAATGGAGAAAGACAAAATCAGTCAACACCAACGAGAAAAAGTCGAGAAAACAGACAACATAAATCACAAAAATTCAATAACTGAATAGCAATCAACAGCGCAAACTCAAGACCTAACGAGAGTGGAATCAGGTGCTCCAGAATAAGCAGTTCCTGTGTGCTTTAGCACACCCGTCGCGCTGCCAACCGTCAATTTAGCGAATCAAATACAGTAATGGAAGACTTAACAAAACCCTATTATAAACCAACATCTGAACTCATCTTAGAGATTGAAATCCCATATTTGTCTATGACCGCATGATGTCTTATGAAAACTTAATTGAGTGAAGACAGCAACCGAGGAGCAACAATACTATGTCTTAGCAGTTTTTGTATCAGACGTGACACCATGCCAAGGAAATCGATGATGAAAGTCCTACAAGCTATGGAATAACGAATTCGTAAACTCAACTAGATCGGACGGAAAGTTGCTACAAAAAAGGAAAAGTTGACTATTCCCAAAACTTTTTTAACCCCGCCATATTTTATATGTGCCTGTCCCAAGCCAAAAATCTTGACAAATCTTTTAATTGTACTCATTGTTTTGATGTTTTCTTTGCGTTATCTAAGATGGTGGCCTTCCTTTGACGATATCAAGACTGGATTTGAGTTATATGCATTTGATTTTGACCTTGGCCAACGGGAAACAACCAGAAACGCCTACTGTCCTCTTAGAAGGCTGCAGGTTGTTTTTCATTGTGTCCTTTTTAACTTATTTATGTGGGTTTTGTCGCTTACACTTATTCTACATCTCATTATCTTCTATTCCGAAGTTCCGTCACACTTCTTATATACTCACTACTCAGCTTTTACTCCTAGGTTGCTTTTATTTGGAAATAAGCTTTGTATAGACCTCGTGTACTTTGGTTATGATTTAGATTTACCCGACGCATACTTGATACTTCCGGTGTTCTGGGATATTTTTCCACCATAACATTTATTAACACATAACTATGCTACTGTAACCAAAACAATTGTAAGCAAGATTTATAATAATATGGTATATTGTGGAATATTTTTACGTCCACAACACGTCTACTTCCTGTATGTCAAACACTTTTTCATCATTTTTTTAATTGCGTATTATCCAAGCTGCCATAATCTAGAGCGTGCTGACATTTTTCAAGCTTTATAAGAACATGACGCATTGTTGGATGCTTTTTTAGATTTATCGATGATCTTATAAAAGTGTCGATAACTCTGTATTTTATCCAAAGCATAGTTGTTAAAGCGGGGATCACATATTTATCGTTCATTCCGGTAGGGAAAACATTAGTTCAGTAGTTAATCTTCAAGACCGACCCAGTAATTTGTTTGTTTTACAGGAAATATCAGAATTTTACTTGTTTAATTATACTGAATTTCTTAAAATAATGGAGATTTTAGAGTTCAGTTATTGATCTAGCTATTGTTCGTTTCAGTAGTGAAATGTTTACTTAGTGTTGATTACTAGTAGTGCGATTCATTGGATATGTATAATTTGTAATTAGTATTCAATTAGCAATAGAATAAAAATCATGATCGAAGAATAAGAAGAAAGAAATTGATGATTTTATTAAGATAACGATTTAAAACTAATCGATTTAAATGTTGGTTTGTTGCATCATTAAAAGCATAAACGACTACATGCTGCATTTCGTCCTCCTTTGTCTTAAGTTTGTTAAAAATTGCTCGATTGTTTTACGTTAAAAACCTTCTGTTTTGTGTAATAGCCTGATGTGTGATATTAAACATTCGAATTAGCAGACTTGCAGAACTAGTGTCTTGTAGCTTTTTTAAATTGTGTTTGAACGTTGATGAAGTTCCAAAAAACTGGTCTCCCATTAAATTGAACGCAGTCAGAATGATATAAATATTGACAAAATCATCGCATTTCTAATAAGTTTCTCTGTGGAAATTGGCTGAACAATCACAAAATGTATAGAACTTTCGCCAATGTAATTTGACGTAAATATTATTGTATCCTTTATACGATAACACATAAAACATCAAAAAAGTAATGAAGCATAACGCCATTCTGAATTGAATTGTTTATGTAATTGATGTCTGATTTTCATTTCCTATTTAACATACAAACCATAATTTGATATTGGCACGAATTATTTCGATTTACATTATCATTTCTATAACAAGAACAATGGTTGTTGTTTTCAGTCGCTATAAATAATGTAATTCTGCAAAAGCACTTGATAAGCATTGCCTATACTCTTACTGATAAAGACGAAAAAAGTCTTTAAAGCTTAGAGCATTGTAATACTTATTCTAATAACAATTAGTGGAAATGTTGCCATTTTAATATATCCTTGCTTCCTTTTGAAAAAAAGTGCTATCCCAATCAGTATGACCATCGTTTAGAATTGTGACATATTTTTCTTATTGATAAACTGACAAATCGACCTTTGAAAGCTTTTTACCAATTCAAATGCAATGTATATATATGCAAATTTTGCAAAAGGATTAACTGATTTAAAAATAATGAAAATACGGCAACAATCAAAACTTAAAAATTGGAATGCAGAACTACAAAACATGCATCGGAAGCCAATGGAACCCGTTGAATTTTCTTCTGTTTTTACTTCAGTATAGTTTTTATGCAGTTCGTTACGCAAGATAAGTCTCTTCAGGTCTAAGTACTTATAATGGACTAACAACATGAACAATAAATAATTTCAAAGGAAAATTCAATGCATCACTTGTACTCCATCCTAAACATTTTGAACTTCATTTAGGCATGGCCTAGTTTTATTTTTCACTGTAAACCAAAAAATTTGTTATGTACATTTTTATGTATTTCTGAAAAATCAGTTTTTAACTTCATTCCAAAACACCAATATATATACTATCAGGTTTTTGTAAAATCTTTATGTAAAATACAAATGAAAAAAAAACATTTTGTCTAGCTTTTCTATTGAATAACATTAATATGAATTCATTGGCGAGCTGAAAACTATGACACAACTTGTTACAGATTCTATTAGGAGATGTGCTTTTATAACCTTCTTTTTTCTAACATTATCGACCAAATATAGCAATGACAGTGTGATTGTCAAAATGAATAAACATTCAATTGTGTTTGGCCTATTTGAGCAGTAAGATTTGACAAGTCATGTAAACAGTTCGTAGAACAGGTTAAGAGAAAACAATCTTGAAAGTATCAAAATGAAATTGATGTATCAGTCAGCATAAATGAGCCCCACTTTCGAATGCAGATGCACGATATGACATCAAGTTTTATTTTCAAGTATCTAGTAAAGCATTATCTACTTTCTTTTCCTGCGAAGAGTTTCTAACTCGATTCTTTTAAACCAAAAGGGAACTATTAGGTTCTATAATCTCTTGTGATATATTTCAACAAACCATTTGTCTGGCTTTGTTATAAGTGTTCTTGTTTTGACTTGATTGTCGGAGAAGATACTATTAAATTACTGTTTCACCGGATCTCTATTAATAAAAATGACAACAAAGTTCCAGACAATAAATTTTGCTACACTTGACGCGCATTTCGTCTATTCAAGACTCATCAGATGCGCTCTACCAAAAATATTGAAAATGCCAAACACTATATGATTATGAAGAGCATAGAACAATAAAACCAAAAATACCAAACTGGGGAACCAAATTATTATAAAGATGATCAACCTATGTCTGGGGTAGGAAGAACCTTAAGTTTTAGATAATTTTGAAATTTAAACGGATACTTTAAAGCTTTGATCTGTTCTCCAACACAAGAGTGTTGGTGCCGGAGCGGGCTAACCTCGGGGAATTAAAACTTCACCAGCAGTGCTTACCTTCACGTGTGTTCGAAATAAAAATGACAACAAAGTTCCAGACAATAAATTTTGCTACGCCTGACGCGCGTTTCGTCTATTCAAGACTCATCAGAGGCGCTCTACCAAAAATATTGAAAATGCCAGACACAATATGATAAGGGATGATAATTGTACTTTTATCGGTTTCTGTTATGAAATGACTCATTATGGATGTTATAATATATAAGACAACTTTCGTTTGTACTTTTCTTTTTGATGTTTTCTGTTCCTTGTTTAAGAAGGTGGGTCTATCTGTGACTATTTCAGGACTGGATTTGAATTATATGCATTTTCTTTAGACCAAGGACTAATTTCAGAACCGCGAGCAGCGCTTACTGCCCTTGTTGAAGGCTGCTGTCGGTTGTCCGTTGTGGTTTTCCTGAATTGGCGCTTGTTGTGGGCTGTGTCGCGTACACTTATTCTCCATTATTTTCTATTTCAAATGCTGATGTGAAGTTTTTGACTTATTGACATATTGATTCTTATTTTGACCCTTTTAAAGCATCGACTTGGTAGCGACCTATTAATACACTTGTATCTTAAAAAGCGAACAATAAAAAGGAAAGGACATATCTTGGAATATCGACCTTAATGTTTAAAGATTTGAATTCAAAAGCGTTGCATTTGTGTTGTGTTTAAAGAAGTAATAGAACAAAAGAATATTCAATGAAATATATGCATTAACATTCAAATACCATCATAACAATACTTATGATTATTTAATCCGTGTGAGCATTTATGGGGTGAGTAATTGATAATAAGTATGTCTATTATGCCGTTGGAATGAATCAAATTCAATTTCCAATTATTATATAATGTACTGAGGTCGTGAAAGGTTCTCAAGAATGTTTTCTGTTCAGTTTGAAAATCGCAAAGTGTTTCATAATTTTTTATCTTTGTTCAAATATTAATAGCTAAAGGTAAAAAAACTCAACGTATAGGATGGTATAATCATTTTCTAGATCAAATGGCTGGGAAAAGCTTTCCGTTACTTTTTCTTATGTAAAACATTTGCCTTGTTTGAACATCTGAACATTTATAAAAATTGAAATGCAGAAATGACCGTCTAACATTGTTTATGCGAAGCACTAAAATGATTGTCAGTAAGAATGATAAATGATGTGTTGCGATAAGGCCTTATTTCGGCCCGTCTAAAGGCGAAAAATAAAATGTATTACAAAGCCCATTACTTTATACCTTCTCTTGTAGCCAGATGATTGTATTATTATAAAAGAATACTCTTTAATAATTTTGCAAAAGCCCAAGATGGAAAATCGTATTCAAAATTGACCCATTTTGAATGAAATAAAGTCTTGCATGTGGAACCAGTTTGAAACTTTCACAGAAGATGTGTTTAAGTAATACAAGAAGCAAAATGGCACCAATTGGGCATTCGAGTGTCAAAAGTCTACCGTAAAATTTCTTTAGTGAAGACAGCAACCGTGCAGAAACATAACCCTGTGTCAGCAATTCTTGTGTCAAAAGTGACGCTCTGCCAAGGAAATCTATTAATTCCCACAAGCACTGGAGTAACGAATCAACCGTGATACGAAGACTCCATTAGCAGGAGTGGAAGGAATGTTGCGTTATAGAGCTTTGTTGAAAGTCTTCCTTGAGAGTCAATTTCGAGATTTAATTCTAAATATGGAGCAGACTTCCTAAAATCCGTAGTATCCTTTATCTCAAGTTCCTGAGGATATATGAGATGGAGAAAGTGACAAAAGCGAAAATTTTTCAGTGAAAGGAAATCATCAATATAACGGAACGTGAGGGTAAAATTGAGAGCTAGTCTACGATCTTTTTTTGTCTAGAAGAGATTGTAAAAAGTATGCTTCATATGAATGTAGAAACAAATCAGTAAGCAAAGGTGCACAATTAGTCCCAATTGGAATCCCTATTGTTTGCTGAAAAAATCCACGTCGGCCAAACTGAACAAATATGTTGTCAATACGACAATTTAGCATGTCGACTATTTGGCCTTCTGTATATTTGTTCTTTTTCTTAGACTCATTGATGACAAAGTAAGTCTTACTGTAATGGACTACCAGATATTTTTTCCTGCGTTTTCCATTCTTTTTAAAAAGCTGCTTTTAATCAGCTGTGCCAATCATGATTTGAATTGTGCATGCGGAATAGAAGTGCAAAGAGTGGAGAAATCGAAAGTTTTGATGCTGTTGCAAGAAGAAATTGATATCGAGCTAAGAATCTTTAGTAGTTCTTCTGAATTCTTCAGGATCCACACTTGATCGACACCATTTCTAGAATAAAAACAATTGTAATATTTCTGGAGGCCGGGTTTTATTGCCGTTAGTATTGAATTCAACAGAACTGAAAGAGGTTAAGTGCTTCATTTTGATGACCCTTCAAAGAAGCACTGTTTGTATGGATTTTTATGTAATTTAGGAATCTATTACAGGGATGGAATGTCTCATTGTCAATATTTTTTTATTGTTGTAGCTTTGTATGTGTTGCTATTACCGGTACAACCGATCCATAATTCAGCTGTAAAGCAGTCAATATAGTGTTTCTTGCACACAAAAAGGATGTTATGTGATGCTTTGTCTGCGGGTACAACAACATATTTGTCATGTAAGGTGGACAGTGTTTCTGTAACATCAGCGTTGTTATATATGGATGCTGCTTTAGTGCTCATTGAGCCCTTCAAAGGATTGATTCTTTTCAAAATCAATGACCTCACAGCTTTAACCCACTCCGACAAAACGTCATTTTCTTTCTCCTGTTCTTTCTTGGCCCATTTTCTGACATAGTCTTCAATTGAATCAATAATTGTTTTAAAATTATGGTTCCAGTTGATACGTCTAGGCTCACGATATTTTGGTACTTTAGCCAAAACATTGTGATGTAAGTTATTTTCCACGATGTTCAGGTCAACTTGATAACTTGGCCAGAGGGACCTTAATTGAATGGGGACTTTTCACAAGAGCAGTCTGGAGGTTTCGCTTTGAGGTCATTGATT
This sequence comes from Arcuatula senhousia, assembly GCA_963971305.1. NCBI lineage: Eukaryota > Metazoa > Mollusca > Bivalvia > Mytilida > Mytilidae > Arcuatula > Arcuatula senhousia. Next base: position 27,180,639 of record OZ020313.1, on the reverse strand, counting down.
TGGAAGTGAGAAATATAAACTTGGATATCAGAAATGTCAACTAGGAAGTGAGAAACATCAACTTAGAAGTAATGAATGTCAACTTGGAACTATGATATGTGTAATTGGTAATCGAGAAATGTTAAAGAACTAATTGCACTACCGATCTTTCGTTGTAAACACATACAAACTCAAGATGAACTGCTTTACTGTTCATGCGTTGGACCGCATTTTATAGTATGTCGCACTTTTTTCATAGCTCTGTAGTTTTTATTATATTGAAAGGTGCTCCATATTTGCATGTTGTATTAAGATCCATCAAACATTTACTTTTTACAAATGAAATTGTGACGGAGGCGATATCACAAATATTACTTCTAATAACTTACTTATTTACACAATGTTTCTTATATTTAGGTGGATGGATACTTGGGGATTTTATGTGCCAAACGTTTGGTTTCCTAAACCTTGTGTTGACTTCCGGAAGTGTATGGATGATGGCCATTATATCAATTGAAAGGTACATGTAGCAAAAGATCATTAACTTGACAGATTGAATGGCTTAAATGGTTTTTTGAGTCCAGAGAACTATATTTTATGTAATGTTCTTTATCTCTGGACTTTAAACTCCACAAGAAATATCTTTTTCTGCACATGGTCTTGTCTTACTTATATCTCTATTAATGTGCCATTTTCCACCGATTTATTCTTTCATAATGATACAATACTAGGAGAGGGAAATATGCAAAATAAAGTTGATATATATTACTTTATGAAATGAATGATATTATTTCGTTTCTTTTTTCAGATATCATAGATTCCTGGCTACCATGGACCACCAGTCTACTTTTTCGCCTAGAAACGTTAATATCATTGTTTGTGGTGTTTACATTCTACTGGTTTTGCTTTCCTCTGGTCCCTTATATGGCTTAGGAGAATATTCCTTTTATAGAGGTGAGTGTTGATTTGCATTCTCGTGATCCGTAGTTTATTTATATACAATGTATATATATTTTTGCTCATAACTCAGCTGTTGTTACTTCTATATAGAATGCTAAATTTTAGGAACATATTTAATGTGTGCATTATGTCTATTCTGCCCTTGCTGCATTTTTTCTATTCGTTACTATTTTACCTATTTTTCCAAACCCGTGTAATAAGTTCATGCATCTCCTCGCCCGGTTCTTTCATTAATTTTGGTTTGAAGTCTTTTGCGAAAAAGAAATTGTTTTGGTCTGTATATAAAACTGAAACCTAGATCGCTGACAAAGAGACTACTCAAATTGTATATAACGGGTAAAACACCCTATCAGCTGGTTTTAAATAAGAAGCTGATTTGACTTGGTGCAAAATGCTGCATTTTCAGTTGAATGTCGGATGTTTTTGATACTCGAAAGCAAGTTGTATATGTTCGTGTAACAATGTGCCTTATTGTTTCGAATCTAAGTCAGAGCATCCCATACAACACAGGCCATTGAAGGTGATAATTCATAAACGCTTTGGTTTTACAATTATGTAAACACTTCTTATAAACTTAACTCAACAAAATGCATGAAAAAAAAATGAACAATCATTTTAGAATTGTTTTTGTCTTTCAACCAGCTTTTTTAGCTTTGAAACACATTGATTTGAAATACCATTGATTTCGATCGATTTTCTGTAATTTATAGGAGTTTTGCTTTTGCTTTAGGTCATCTGAATATGACAGTAACCATTGATCTTTATAAGGCCAATCAATCATTGCTTCCGGTATCAACTGATGTAGTTTCGTATTATTTGTCAGCTTTACATGGAGCTGTCAGACAAGGAAAAGAACACGATCCAGCCTCGTTAATTTCCGATCATATGTCGTCAAACATCGGGGTCATTGCAAGGACAGTGGTCTTTTCAAGTGGTCTAAACATCTTAATACGGTCTCCAAACCGTGAAAATATCCAGATATTATGGTCAAAATATACCAATGGGTCCTTCAAACAAGTTCTACATTCGTTTCTATGGAGACAATATATCGGCACAAATTTTGAAATCACAGATATGAAAATAAGAACCCATATTGATGAAAATCAGTTTTATTCATACTCCGATATATATTTGGAAACACAAGGTTAGTATGTGTTTTAATAGATAAACTTGATAAAAAATGTGTAAACTTGTACTTTAAATATTGAAAGTTCATTACGTTTGCAAAACACAAAAAGTATATATCTCAAGTATTCCATTTTTAAGCATTTAAAAATTAAGCAAAATTCTTTTTTTTTTTCATTCTGATTAATAACGATTATATTGTGATATTTTTAATAATATAACAATGACAGTTATAAAGCTTTTTCTTATGATTGTATTTCAAAAAAAAAAGATACGTTTTTGCATAATATCATGATACATTGTTATTTACCAATTGATTATAAACAAATGTATAGTCATAATTTCTTCATGGCACCTTATAATATCTAAACGAACAAACAAGTGTACAAATCAAAGTTGGATAGATTGGAATACTTTTTTATAAAGTTGTATAAATGGAGAGACGCCATTTTTCTTTCATGTAAAATGTTCATGCTGTGGTGATTTTTCTTTTGACTTTCTCATTTTTACACATGGAAGAATCTCTAGCAAATAACAAAATCACTTTTAAATGCCTTTTTCAACCTCTGAATTCTTAAGAACAAGTAAAAAAATACATCATTCGAATGTTCGGAAAAAAATAACTGTAAAAAATAAGTCTTCTTTAACGGTCGTTTGAGTTTTTTCACTAAACAGGTTAATCAAAATTGTTCTGACATCTATTAGACAATTTATCTTTGGAATTCTACGGGTGAAAAACTCAACACGTATTGATTTTATATGAAAATATATAAATAATTTGAACGAATGCAGATAAAGGATATGTTTTATTTTTTGAGAAGTCTTTTACGTTATTAGTTATTGATTTCATTTTAAAAGGAAATATTATAACTGCTAATTCTACTTATGTTCATTTTGGCTATTCCTTTTTGTGATAGTTACAAAATCGGTATATCAAAGATCGACTAGTTTGTTGAATATTTAGCTGTGCCTTTTTATAAATGAATTTGACTTTGCTAAATTATATAGAAGATAAATAAAACCAATGTCAGAAGGCCAAAAAGGCAATGGCAAAGGTCAGACTCATAAAACATCGAAAAAATATCAAAAATCTATCAGCACTACCATATCACATCAAAACTAGAATAAACTCATATGCTCAAGAATGAAATAACAAAATATGCAATGTGTATGTCTATGTTGTGATTTTCTTTCATATTTTTTCAGAACTAGGCATTTGCAGCGTGGATTTTACGTCATACAACAGTCACGCCATCATCTGGTCCTGTTATCAGCTCGTCATTTCTACATTTATACCATATATCATCATCCTTGTATCATACGTCACGATATACGCCAAAAACCCACGATCTGCAATGGTATTGGATAAAAACGTGAACGAGGATGACATTTTTGTACTGAACTGGTTAAGTTCAGCATCAATATTCTGTCTTTTAGTGACGTTTATTTATAATATTGTAATGATTGTGAACGCAAATGGAACTTTTGTAACAAAAGATGCTTTGTTTGGTATGGTTTTCATTTACTATGGAAACGGGATTATTTTTCTTATCTGTCTTGTTGCTTCAAACAAATGCCATTGTCATGCCATTCAGCCAAAATGTAGATCAAGATGTTATTGTCCGGATGAAGAATCTGCATACGAGTTATCGGATCTGTCATTGCGAAACGAAACAACGGAGATATTGTCACACTGCTCATCAAGGCTCCAAAATTATGTATAAATAAAATGACGATTCAATTTTATTTGTTGTGTGCGGTTTCTTTTAAACTAAAAGCTCTTGATCTTCAATGTTCAAATTATCATCAAAACGGCCTATTTTAATATGATTCAGATCAGATCTATCAATTATTCCCTACTGTCTCTTCATGGTAGATATGAAGACAACCCATTCTTCTTTCTGTTTGATGACGTTTTGAAGTGACCAATCAGATAGCAACTTCCAGGATTTTGGAAGCATTACTCTTTATGGTAATTTAGGATTCCGAAAATGGTCATCAGAAAAGAAAGTAGAATTTGATGGCTTCAGAACTATCATTCAGAGACAGAAGTGAACAATTGATGGATCTTATTTTAATTTTAAGGCATGTGCTTTTTCTGGAAGAGATGACCGAATATAAGATAAAAAAAATACGTTATAATTTAAAACAACATGAAGTTGGTCTATCTAACGCTATAAGAAAAAAATCGGCCTATATGACACTAGGTAATAAGTAAGTCTATTTGCCGATCCCACTCCATCCCATTGAAAATAGGAAGACCCAATGCACATTTCTCACATGCCCCATTACGTCAAAAGGGACATAATCGTACCCTTGTACAAGTAGTGTACAAAGGGGCGTTTTCCTTTGTACTATAACACCTTGTTTATTTTTTTTTTCAATTTAAAATACAATTATCGTATCTTCTATTACATCTGGAATATTTTATTTTTTAAACATATTTATTGTATCCACTATGACATGGTTTATTTTATTTTTTATATGAAAACTTAGTCGAATTTACTATATTGTAACTGAAAAAAAAACAGAGCTGTTCATGTGGCTTTTTTTCAGGTGGATTTTTTTTTGCTTCATAAAAAATGAAAAAAAGCAACCTCAATACCTACGTTTTTGGAGTTATATATATGTTATAATTCACCAAACAAGAATCTCCCAGCTGAACCTTATAAACCGCCTTCACTTGACTAACTGACAACTCAGTCTGTTGCTTTATTTTTACGTCGAGGTAATACGGAAAAAACGGTCGGCTATACATGTAGGTATGTTAGGAGTTAAAAGGCGGTGTTTTCATAAAAGTGTTCTTTTTTATGTTTACGATCTACCAAGAGTCACCTCTGATCATCTCTCCTGATAAAATTGGCATTAAAAGGACATTTTATAATACCTTGTCACAGAAATACAAACAATAATATACAAGCGGCCTACCTTATTATAAGCCCAATACTTCTTTCCTTTTTTGTCTACACTTTCAGTACTACACCTTCAGTTTTATTTGACCCTTACTTTGGAAAAAAAATCAAATCCCTTAAAGTGTTTTTCATTCATCCATAATAAATTCTCGAAACACTAGCTAGACGGCCAGCAAGCAACCGGAAAGAATCATATACTACTTCACCACTTAATATGAAGGACCATGTTAAAAAGGGTTTGTGTCCCATTATGTATGAACTATCTGACACATTTCTACATTTCCTTATGTAAGAAGAAAATAGATACCAATAGGACATCCGAATGTTAAAAGTTCGAAAGGTTAAAGAAAAATCCAGTAACCACGAACGAGAACAACAATAAGAAACAAACAATAATATTTGAATATTACATTCTAAGTTGTACATTCAAATTGTTCATTTTATACGAAATCTGATTTATGGACACGAGATGATGTGTGAAACAAGTATCACCAATTTCAATTCCATTCTTATATTGTAAATCTTCTTTTGTTTATGATTATATAGAACAGGTGTATACTTCAATTTAGACATAATTGAATAGAACAAGACAAAATATGTTTGCACTTTTTATATAACTAATAAAAATGTTAACATACAGACTATCGAACTTTGAAGATAAATCTCCAACGTTCGAGAGAAAAGACAAAACATGTCAAAAATACTGGAAAATGACAAAAAACAGGAGTCTTTATAGAGGTTATTTATGTATAGTGTGTAACAAACTAAGAGCGTTGCAGCCCTTAAAAGGTCCCAAAAAGAAATCCGGATTCAACGGTTAAACGTTTAAAAGGGAACATATTGCAGACCTAATCTGAGTTAATATTGCCTCTACATAAGTATCACTTCTAGAAAAGTCAATTCTCCATAGCAAAGTGAGACATATGAGGCATGTTTATTGAATACCAGTTATGGCTAAAGGTTTTTCGTCAGAGTACGTTCAATTTGCAAGCAGTTAAAACATTTTATTGTTCTTCTTTTAGAATTAACAAAGTTATGTGTAACAAAGTTCGTTCCTAAACCTTATCATGTATTGTGTTATTTCCCTTCAAGTCTTAAAATCAATATTTTGATCAAATGTTAAACTATCATTCTTCATATTTTTTTTATTTTAATAATCTTAACGTGACTATTGAATTGTCAACAATTTCTTGAACTTGGTTTAAACCAATGTACAAATATGTTTATTCGTTGCATTCGATATCAGCCGTTTGTAAAAAAAATGAAAAATTGTTTGACAAAATAATTCAATTTTTTATAAGTTTTGTCTGTAGGTTTTACTGAGATGGTCAATTTGGTTATTGGTTTTTACCTAAGCCTTAATTCAAAACATTCGCAAAAACTGCTAATCAGTTTAATTTGATTGAAAAACTATCTTCACAATAACTGAAAAGTGATCAGATTAAAGAAACTGATTGCTAGTCCAGTATCATGAATTTTTACCTTTATTCAGTGCTCTAAATATGTGTCTACATAAAAATATTATAAACACTGTTTCAAAAGTATCCTTAAAATAACAATATAACAATACAAAAAATCCTCCATGGAAGACGGTCTGCATGCAGTCTTCAACATGACCAGCGATCGCTGCTCGCCGTCTTGCATTGGCCCAAATCTTCACACAAATACTAAAAATAAAGTCCAAGCGGCCTACCTGAGAACTTTTTATTATCTTCTGCAAATTCGAACCACACCTTATTTTCGTTCTACCCATAATATCTTTATTTTAGAATATTTTATCAAACATATAGTGTTGAAGTCATCAAAAAATCGATCGGCGAACAAAAAGACAAACATCAAACCACCGGCGAAAAATCGCATAATCCATCACCACTGTGTTAAAGTGATGAAGCATGATAGAATCAAAAATAGTTGTGATCCAATAACAGATGAAGAGTTCCCTGACACGTTTCTGCATTGTACTGCTGTAGGAAACAAACCGGTTCAAATTGGAGAAAGTGAAAAGTCCGAAAGGTCAAGGACAAAACCAGGTATCAGGAACAAAAACAGCACGAAGGAACAGACAACTTAAATCACACAAAACTGCTGAATAGCAATCAAGAACGCAAATTCGAGTCGTAACAAGAGTGCACTAAGGTGCTCCAGATGAGTTAGCAAATCATGTTTGCTAAGGACACCATGCGCGAATTTCTGTTTACTCCACAAACATTGGTGTGGCTTTTGTTTCTTTTCATTATCCCTAATCATCTTATTTTCGTCTTAGGTTACTTAACGTCAAAGGTTTACAATCAGGTATTATATAGATCCCTCGTGAATAAGTCAAAGCAAGATACATGAGGTGAAAAGTTTATTCTATATTTGAAGCACGAAGTAAAAAAATACAAGGGATTCAAAGCAAATGTATTATTTGCATTTCTAACACTTTTTGAGACAAAACACTATACGATAAGGTGAATATGGTGAAAAAAAAATCATTGATTTTTGCGAACAGTTGAGTCCAGAAAAGACTTGTTTTAAAGTTCAAGCGGTCTTTTATATCAATTCATTGCCTTGTTAAAAATTCATTTTTAGCCTGAACAGAGCTTTGTGCTTTTAAATTTTGAATATTTCATAGATTCTTGCTTTTAAATATAAATGACTAGTAGTAGCTTTTCTATTGATTAGCAACTTCAGATTTATCAATATGAAAATGGAGCTTGCATGTCTTTTATTTACATATTCATCATTAGATAGAGAAAAAACATCCATTTATGAATCAAACTATTTATGAGATCTTCAACATTCTAATTAATATGTCATTCAGCTACATTGTAAAAATACTAACTAGGTCTGTTTGTGATATTGATGAAACTAGAGTCTTATTCCTATATATTGAAACCACTGGGCGATAACCGCTGCTGGTGGACCAGAGGTCCCCGAGGGTAATCACAAGCCTGGTAGTCAGACTTGTCTGACACGAATTACCATAAAATTTCTAATATATTGTCGCTGAAATTTCCGATTGTTAAATTCAAAATTGATGAAAACACCAGGTTTCTTTCCTTGTAATGCACATGGTCGATATCCTCGGTGCTGGATTTGGCTTCCTTGTTCGAACGTTTTGGTTTTGAGTACTTTTCGCTTTCAACTGTTTTGGATTTTGACCTTCCAATGTTTTGGTTTAAATGCTACTGATGAGAGGTTACTCCTTGAAATATCGATATATAGCATATCCAAATTAACCGTTTATATCTGCGTTTTGGTATTTGTAATTTTGAAACCACTGGGCGATAACCGCTGCTGGTGGACCAGAGGTCCCCGAGGGTAATCACAAGCCTGGTAGTCAGACTTGTCTGACACGAATTACCATAAAATTTCTAATATATTGTCGCTGAAATTTCCGATTGTTAAATTCAAAATTGATGAAAACACCAGGTTTCTTTCCTTGTAATGCACATGGTCGATATCCTCGGTGCTGGATTTTGCTTCCTTGTTCGAACGTTTTGGTTTTGAGTACTTTTCGCTTTCAACTGTTTTGGATTTTGACCTTCCAATGTTTTGGTTTAAATGCTACTGATGAGAGGTTACTCCTTGAAATATCGATATATAGCATATCCAAATTAACCGTTTATATCTGCGTTTTGGTATTTGTAATTTTGAAACCACTGGGCGATAACCGCTGCTGGTGGACCAGAGGTCCCCGAGGGTAATCACAAGCCTGGTAGTCAGACTTGTCTGACACGAATTACCATAAAATTTCTAATATATTGTCGCTGAAATTTCCGATTGTTAAATTCAAAATTGATGAAAACACCAGGTTTCTTTCCTTGTAATGCACATGGTCGATATCCTCGGTGCTGGATTTGGCTTCCTTGTTCGAACGTTTTGGTTTTGAGTACTTTTCGCTTTCAACTGTTTTGGATTTTGACCTTCCAATGTTTTGGTTTAAATGCTACTGATGAGAGGTTACTCCTTGAAATATCGATATATAGCATATCCAAATTAACCGTTTATATCTGCGTTTTGGTATTTGTAATTTTGAAACCACTGGGCGATAACCGCTGCTGGTGGACCAGAGGTCCCCGAGGGTAATCACAAGCCTGGTAGTCAGACTTGTCTGACACGAATTACCATAAAATTTCTAATATATTGTCGCTGAAATTTCCGATTGTTAAATTCAAAATTGATGAAAACACCAGGTTTCTTTCCTTGTAATGCACATGGTCGATATCCTCGGTGCTGGATTTGGCTTCCTTGTTCGAACGTTTTGGTTTTGAGTACTTTTCGCTTTCAACTGTTTTGGATTTTGACCTTCCAATGTTTTGGTTTAAATGCTACTGATGAGAGGTTACTCCTTGAAATATCGATATATAGCATATCCAAATTAACCGTTTATATCTGCGTTTTGGTATTTGTAATTTTGTATCAAGTTATCAGGAGAAAGGCGTTTAAAAATGAGAAAAGGGTTAAATTGTCCATAATTATCTTGAGCAAAAATGGAAATTCATGAGTACTCAGTATGTGTTTTTATATAACCGTAATTCATATTTTTTTTTGTAAATGGGAATCGAAATTGATTACAAAGTTCTCAATTATGTACAAAGTTGTGCACTTTATCAATTTAAGTTTTTAAACCTTATCGCTTTCGCTCAAATACGCTTAAACAAAACAAAACGTTTAATGAAAAGAAATCAAATAAAACCAAATTAATCAAATGAAAATTTATAATAACAAAGCATACAAAATTTAAGAATCTACTTTAACCCTCTTAGACAAACCTTAAAGGTAGTCTATTTTTGTGGAGGACTTAATTTGTTATGATCTACTATTGGTATTACTTTTAAACTAATAGCATGGCAATTCACTTTTTCACAAAAACTAACCATCTTTTGACGTCTCGAAATCAAATCCAAAAAAGCACATTTTGAGAAAATAGAAACATTTTCAAGCTTAACAAGTAAAATGGCCTTCTTTCAGTATTTTTTTTTGTTTTATCATTGTCGTAGATCCCGTGTAAATTGTCAAATGTATGAGGGGATAATCTTATTCTAGATCTATTTCAGAATCGTTTTTGAGATGAGAGTGGATAACGGGTAATGTCAAAATAATCAGTTGTCGTGGAAAGTATTGTACAAGAAGCAGAGGTTCCACTTGGACATCCGAATGTCAAAGTCCATAAGGACAGAGACAAAACTAGTTAACACAAACAAGGACAGGACGAAAAAAACAGACACCATATAAAACACAATTTAGCCAATCACAAAGTTTTGACAAAAATATCAATTGTATTAAAACAAATGTTTTTCTTCACTGACGTTTAAAAAGTTCAAACGTTAACATGTATCCATTAGAGTGGAATCAAATCACCTGAAAATCTATTATTCAAATATATTTTTTTATAATTTACATACGTGTATAAAAGTTTGCTTTTATAATTTCATAGAGAATTTTTTCTAATTGAAGATATTCTTTTACAAAGTAATAACGTGTTATATGCTTTGATAATTTGACCGCAACACGATGAGAAAAAATGCATAGGTAGCCTAACTAAAAGAATATATTTCCAACTCTGCTGGAAATCAAACGTTCAAAATCTTGGAAAAACAAACAGGTTTAACTATACTGATTAACTGTACATGATGATATACACCTGGAAAAAAGTTAAGCACCCCCATGATTTTTTAAAATCATACATTTTCAAAACACTTTTTAACCATTTATTAACTGATAGTCTTTGTAAATGTATATTGCAAACAAAAATATGCAATGTTAAGAAAAATTTAACATGTTTGTAACAAACAAAATGAATTGTTTTATGTACAAAACACGACATGGCAAAAAAGATGGCTTTTGTACATAAACATGGTCTCCGAAAAGTATGGTCCCCTGAATCTCGAAACTCTTAATTAATTGTCAAATCGCACTCGAAAAGGTAAATCATAATCAAAAGATTGATACCGTATCGTCAAAGAGTCATTTTCGAGTATGTCCTCCTTTAGCACGAATGACTGCTGAAATCCTTGTTTTTTTACTACCAGTTTTGCGTCTTATTTCCTAAAGAGTTATCTCCCGCTTTTTAAGGCGAAAATGTGCTTTTAACCGAAAGCTAACATCCTTCCGGTCACATATTGAAGAATTAAAACTGACCAAACTCATGAAAATTAGAAATTATTTCAAATTATCGAAAAGCACAAAAAGTCTAGGAGTGGTTAACTTGTTTCCAAGTATATTTAAATCTCTTGAATCAATCTCGTAATTATCCTTAACGAATTGACGAATATTTACGAAAACAAATTATTTCAGATCTAAGCTTACCATTTCTTGTGGCATGGCATCATTTTAGGAAAAAAAATAGTAGCATCCTAAGAAGAGCTTTCTAGTTCATTTTCCATTTCTTCCTTGTTTATTTTTTCAACTTTTTTGTTTGTTATTGTTTATTTATTTTTCAAAGGGAGCGACCAATTGATTTTTATGGGGACATGGATTTTTTTCAACATTTTTATTTCCTGATAAGTCAGAGCCTTGATTTTGGGGGGGGGGCTTGCTCCCGTGCACAATTTGTTTATTTTCAAATATATTTAAACATTTTCAGTGGAAAACATCCTGCTTTTATTTAAATTCAAAACACTACTCTGCTTTTTTAATATCTGTTTTTGCATCCTTCATTTTTTATCTTTTATTTTCGCCATAACCCCCCTAAAGATCAAGTTGTTTTTCCCTAAACAATACAAGGCTCTAAACTGGTAAAGACTGATATGACTTTTGTTCCCATATATCATTCCTAATCATCTGGTCTTAATCTAAAGTTAGTTAAACGTAATACGTCATCATCGAAAGGTTATTTATAAATCCTGTAAGATTTTATTTCAAAGCAAAATGAATCAGGTGAAAAGTTTCTATATTTGATGCACGAAGTAAAAATTCCAAAGGGATTCATAGAAAACATATTGGTCTCGTTATGAGACAGTTTTATTGAGAAATGATCATAAGTGACTAGTTGTAGGTTTATAATAGATTCAAAGTAAGATAACAAAAGTGACTTGTCAATATACAATGGAGTTGCCTGATCTTTATACTTTTCCATCATTAAATAGCTTAGCATCCATCAATAATTCAAACCATTAATGGATCTAATTTGGTCATCAAGGTCTTTAACGTGTACTACATAGGTTATTTAGTTGCTTGTTGCAAATACTATTTAGGACTGTTTTTACATAGTTGAAGCATTAATTTAGATTTTCCCTAATTCCTAATAGGACAATAGTGGTCTTTGGCTAAAAACCATTTATTGGAAGGATTATAAGCTTCCGCTTAGCGGGAGCTAAATAGACTGAGTATGATGCCTTCAACCGGAAGACGTATAAGCTAGTCAAAAATCCGCACCAATAACACTGAGTGCAAAATTAAATTCCTTTTTTGGAATTTCTCAATTTAAAAAATGATAAACATAATTATTGTATAAATATAAATTATTTCAAGTATTTCCAGCTATGAAATGTTTTAAATGTAAAGAATTTGAATAAAAAATTAGGACATCAGGGATATTTTTATTATTGCCGTCCACTAGAGGTCGCATCTATCAAAACAAAATGACAGAAGCGCGGGAACCTGTCATTCTAATTTACGCAAACCAAGACCCCCAAAAAAGCGGTGCATTATCAACCAAACAAATTCAGCAGACAAATGTCATTCCCAGTAGCCAATGCAATATATTTACTTTGTCCTCAGTAAACAAATTTGTTTTTGTTATTTTCTCTCTAACCGGCTTTGCATTCGAAAATGAAAGTACAAATATTCTTTGTTTACGGATGCGTTCTTCGAGGTCCGAGTCCGAAGCAATTCACTTCCTTGTTCAGTTTGCAGGTCCGTTCTTTTTCAAAATTATGGATATGAGGCACCATATATGTATAAGAAAGTTACTTTATCTGCGGGAGCTTATCAGGTTTAACCTGTATCATATTAAATTATACGAATATTTTGAGCAAAGACAAAATATGTAATTTTGTGTATAAGTTTCTATATCTTACGTATGTTATACTACTATCCCCGAACTGCGACTATCCCCGAAATCGGGGATAGTCGCAGCCTACATTCGGCTATCCCGGGAACTGCGACTATCCCCGAATTAATGGTTTAGTCGCAACGGCTAAACAAGAACAATAACCATTGAAAAATCAAAGTCCACCGGGATTGTGCCGTAGGGTCCTTGTCCTGTCGAGCCCTATGGTACAGGGGTTTATCTTTGCCAAGAAGGCTCGAAAAAGCTGGGCATTAATGTCAGTACAGTTATGTTTGGTCTTCCTAGCTAGAAACAAAGATTGGTCAATTGAAAATCAAAGTCCACCAGGATTGTGTCGAAGGGTCCTTGTCCTGTCGAGCCTTATGGTACAGGGGTTCACCAACCAGGAGTTTACCTTTGACAAGAAGGGTAAACAAATTTGGGCGTTAAGTGTTAATACAGTAATGTTTGGTCTCCCTAGGAACAAAGATTGATCCATTGAAAAATCAAAGTCCAACGGGATTGTGTCGAAGGGTCCTTGTCCTGTCGAGCCCTATGGTACAGGGGTCCACCAACCAGGGGTCTACCTTTGCCGAGAAGGCTCGAAAAAGCTGGGCGTTAATGTCAGTACAGTAATGTTTGGTCTCCCTAGCTAGAAACAAAGATTGGTCAATTGAAAATCAAAGTCCACCGGGATTGTGTCGAAGGGTCCTTGTCCTGTCGAGCCCTATGGTACAGGGGTCCACCAACCAGGGTTCTACCTTTGCAGAGAAGGCTTCAAAAAGCTGGGCGTTAAGTGTTAGTACAGTAATGTTTGGTCCCCCTAGAAACAAAGATGAGTCCATTGAAAAATCAAATTCCGACCGGATTGTGCCGTAGGGTCCTTGTCCTGTCGAGCCCTATGGTACAGGCGTCCACGAACATGGGGGTTTACCTTAGCAGAGAAGGCTTCAAAAAGCTGGGCGTTAAGTGTTAGTACAGTAATGTTTGGTGCCCCTAGAAACAAAGATGAGTCCATTGAAAAATCAAATTCCGACCGGATTGTGCCGCAGGGTCCTTGTCCTGTCGAGCCCTATGGTACAAGGGTCTACCTTTGTCAAAAAGGGTCCAAAAACTGGGCGTTTAGTGTTAGTACAGTAATGTTTGGTCCCCCTAGAAATAAAGATTGGTCCATTGAAAAATCCGAATCAACAGAAATAGTGTCCAAGGGTCCTTGTCCTGTGGAGTCCTATGGTACAGGGGTCTACCTTTGCCGAGACGGGTTCGAAAACCTGGGAGTTAAGTTTTAATACAGTAATGTTTTGTCCCTTTAGAAACAAAGATTGGTACTCTGAAAAATCAGAGTCCACCGGGAGTGTGTCTTAGGGTCCTTGTCCTGTCGAGCCCTATGATACAGTGATTCACGAAACAGGTGTATCCCTTTGCTTTGAAGGCTCCAAAAGCTGGGCGTTCAGTTATAGTACAGTAATGTCTGGTCCTCCTAGAAACAAGGATTGGTTAATTGAAAAATCAAAGTCCGACCGGATTGTGCTGTAAGGTTATCCTGTCGAGCCCTATTGTACAGGGGTCCATCAACCAGGGGTCTACCTTTGCAGAGAAGGCTTCAAAAAGCTGGGCGTTAAGTGTTAGTACAGTAATGTTTTGTCCCCCTAGAAACAAAGATGAGTCCATTGAAAAATCACATTCCGACTGGATTGTGCCCTAGGGTCCTTGTCCTGTCGAGCCTTATGGTACAGGGGTCCACGAACATGGGGGTCTACCTTAGTAGAGAAGGCTTCAAAAAGCTCGGCGTTAAGTGTTAGTACAGTAATGTTTGGTCCCCATAGAAACAAAGATGAGTCCATTGAAAAATCAAATTCCGACTGGATTGTGCCGTAGGGTCCTTGTCCTGTCGAGCCTTATGGTACAGGGGTTCACCAACCAGGGGTCTACCTTTGCAGAGAAGGCTTCAAAAGGCTGGGCGTTAAGTGTTAGTACAGTAATGTTTGGTCCCCCTAGAAACAAAGATGAATCCATTGAAAAATCAAATTTCGACCGGATTGTGCCTTGTGTGTGTCTTTGCCGTCCTCTGTGTTTATACTGTCACGTATGTTTCTTAAATGTCTTCTATGCGACTCCTCTGTCCTTTATGTGTCACTTGTGTCTAGTTTATATCCCTACTGTCCTGTGTGTGTCTCTACCGCTTCTGTGTATGTCTTATGTTTTGTGTGTGCCTCTGTTGTCTTATATGTGTCTCTACTACCCTGTATTCGTCTATATTGTCATCTTCCTTTCTTTTCTGTCCTACATGTGTCTTTACTGCCCAGTATGTATCTGGCGTCTAAACGCGTATGTCTGCTGTTCCTTATATGTTCCAACTGTAAAATATGCCATATATCATTTATGTGTATCTTCTGTCTTCTATGTACATGTATCTCTACTGCTCTAGATGTGTCTCTACTGTCCACGTCTTGACTGTATTGTCCTCTAGGTGTCTATACTGCCCTATATGTGTCTCTACTGTCCTCAATATGCCAATAATATCCTGTATGTGTCTTTACTGTCCAGTTTGTGTCTTCATAGTCCTCTAAGAATCTCTACTGTCTTGTATGTACAAACAATAGACATTAGAGACGCATACAGGACAACAGAGACACATAGAAGATAGTAGAGAAAGATGAAGGACAGTGAAGACGCTTAAAGGAAAATAGAGATCGACACATCCAGAGAAGTAAAGATACAAAGAAGACAATAGATATACCCATATATCTCTACTGTCCCCTACCTGTCTGTATTGTCCCAAAGTGTCTCTACTTTTCTCAATGTGCTTATACTATGCTGTATGGGTTTCTACTTTCCAGCGTGTGTCTCCACCGTCTTCTAAGTATCTCTCTGCCTTGTTAGTATCTCTTCTGTTCTCTATGTGTCTATACTGTCCTGCATGTTTATCCACTCTATGTAACACCTCTGTCCTCTATGTTGAACTACTGCCTAGTTTGTTCCCTTCTGTCCTGTATGTGTCACTATTGTCATCTATGTATCTTTACTGTCCTGGTTGTCTCTCTACTGTCCTCTATGTGTCTTTACTGCCCAGTTTTGTCTCTACTGTCCCCTGTGTTTCTTTTCTGTCATACATGTGTCTATTCTGTCCTACATGTATCCGTACTGCCCAGTATGTGTCTATACTGTTCTGCATGTTTCTCTTCTGTCTTCTATTTTTCTCTACAATCCCTTATGCGTCTCTTCTGTCCTCTATTTTTCTCTATCATCTTCTGGGTATATCTATTGTCTTCTTTGTATCTTTTGTTCTCTGGATGTGTCTCTATTTTCCTTTAAGCGTCTTCACTGTCCTTCAGCTTTCTCTACTATCTTCTATGTGTCTCTGTTGTCCTGTATGCGTCTCTAATGTCTATTGTTTGTACATACAAGACAGTAGAGATTCCTAGAGGACTATGGAGACACAAACTGGACAGTAAAGACACATACAGGATATTATAGGCACATTGAGGATAATAGAGACACATATAGGGCAGTATAGATGTCTAGAGGACAATACAGTCAAGTAGTGGACAGTATCCAAAGCAGTAGAGATACATGTACATAGAAGACAGAAGATACACATAAATGATATATGGCATATTCAACAGTTTGAACATATAAGGAACAGCAGACATACGCGTTTAGAAGCCAGATACATACTGGGCAGTAAAGACACATGTAGGACAGCAAAGATAGATGACAATATAGACAAATACAGGGTAGTAGAGACACATATAAGACAATAGAGGCACACACAAGATATAAGAATTACACAGAAGACAGAAGAGACACACAGAGGACTTTGAAGATACACTGAAGACAAAAGAGTCACACACGGGACATAAGAGATACACAGAAGACAGTTAAGACACATTTTGGACAGTAGGGATATAAACTAGTCATAAGTGATACAAAGAGGACAGATGAGTCACAGAGAAGACATTAGAGAAACATACATACCAGTATAGAAACATAGAAGACAGCAGAGACACATACAGGGCAGTAAAGAAACTTAAAAGACAGTAGAGACAAACACTAGACAGTAGACATACATACAGGGAAACAGAGACACATATAAGATAGTAGAGAAAGATACAAGATAGTGTAGATAAATAGAAGATAATAAAGATACCCATAAAATAATAGAGAAACATAGAGGACAGAGGAGACACATACGGGATTGTAGAGACACATATAAGAAAGTAGATGTACATACATGACAGTAGAGACACTAAGAGGACAGTAGAGAAAAATGCAGACATACTAGGCAGTAAGGATTCATGTATGACAGAATAGACACACAGGGGACAATAAAGACACAAACTGGGCAGAAGAGACACATAGAGGACAGAAGAGAGACAGTAAAGACAGTAAAGATACATAGAAGACAATAGAAAAACATACAGGACAGTAGGAAAAAAAACTATGCGAAGTGAAACATAGAGCACAGATAAGTTATATAGAGGACAGTGAAGAAACATGCAGGACAGTATAGACACATAGAGGAGAAAAGAGATACATACAAGACAGAGAGATACTTAGAAGACATTGGAGACACACACGACAGTAGAGACACAAACAGGATAATATAAGCACATTGAGAACAGTAGAGACATTTAAGGATAGTACAGACAGGTTGGGAACAGTGGAAACACATCCAGAGCAGTAGATGTACATAAACAGAGGAGACAGAAGAGACACATAAATGATATATGGTATACTTAACAGTTAAAACACATAATGGACAGTAGACATACGCGTTTATATGTCAGATACATGGGCAGGAAAGACATGTAAGACAGAAGAGACACATAAATAACAATAGAGGCGAATACAGGATAGTAGAGACACATATAAGACAGCAGAGGCACACACTGGACCAAAAAGATATACATAAGTCAGTAGAGATGGTAGACCCCTGGTTGGTGGACCTCCGACCCTTAGCCTCGACAGGACAAGGACCCTTCAAAACAATCCCGTTGGACTTTGATTTTTCAATGGACCAATCTTTGTTTCTAGGGGGACCAAACATTACTGTATAAACACTTAACGCCAAGCTTTTTGGACCCTTTTCGGCAAAGGTAGACCTAAGTTTCTCGGACCCCTGTACCAAAGGGCTCGACAGGACGAGGACCCTTAGACATAATCCCAGTGGACTTTGATTTTTCGATGGACCAATCTTTGTTTCCAGGGGGACCAAACCTTACTATACTAACACTTAACGCCCGGCTTTTTGGAGCCATTTCAACAAAGGTAGACCCCTAGTCGGTGGACCTCTGTACCATAGGGCTCGACAGGACAAGCACCCTTCGACACAATCCCGCTGGACTTTGATTTTTCAATAGACCAATCTTTGTTTCTAGGGAGACCAAATATTACTGTACTAACACTTAATGCCAAGCTTTTTGGGGCCTTCTCGGCAAAGGTAGACCCCTGGTCGGTGAAGCCCTGTACCATAGGGCTCGACAGGACAAGGACCCATCGACACAATCCCGGTAGACTTTGATTTTTCAATGGACCAATCTTTGTATTTAGGGGGATCAAACATTACTGTACTAACACTTAACGTGCAGCTTTGTGGACCCTTCTCGGCTATGGTAGACCCCTGGTTGGTGGACCTCCGACCCTTAGCCTCGACAGGACAAGGACCCTTCAAAACAATCCCGTTGGACTTTGATTTTTCAATGGACCAATCTTTGTTTCTAGGGGGACCAAACATTACTGTATAAACACTTAACGCCAAGCTTTTTGGACCCTTTTCGGCAAAGGTAGACCTAAGTTTCTCGGGCCCCTGTACCATAGGGCTCGACATGACGAGGACCCTTAGACATAATCCCAGTGGACTTTGATTTTTCGATAGACCAATCTTTGTTTCCAGGGGGGCCAAACCTTACTATACTAACACTTAACGCCCAGCTTTTTGGAGCCATTTCAACAAGGGTAGACCCCTAGTCGGTGGACCTCTGTACCATAGGGCTCGACAGGACAAGCACCCTTCGACACAATCCCGCTGGACTTTGATTTTTCAATAGACCAATCTTTGTTTCTAGGGAGACCAAATATTACTGTACTAACACTTAATGCCAAGCTTTTTGGGGCCTTCTCGGCAAAGGTAGACCCCTGGTCGGTGAAGCCCTGTACCATAGGGCTCGACAGGACAAGGACCCATCGACACAATCCCGGTAGACTTTGATTTTTCAATCGACCAATCTTTGTATTTAGGGTGATCAAACATTACTGTATTAACACTTAACGTGCAGCTTTGTGGACCCTTCTCGGCTATGGTAGACCCCTGGTTGGTGGACCTCCGACCCTTAGCCTCGACAGGACAAGGACCCTTCAAAACAATCCCATTTGACTTTGATTTTTCAATGGACCAATCTTTGTTTCTAGGGGGACCAAACATTACTGTATAAACACTTAACGCCAAGCTTTTTGGACCCTTTTCGGCAAAGGTAGACCTAAGTTTCTCGGACCCCTGTACCATAGGGCTCGACAGGACGAGGACCCTTAGACACAATCCCGGTGGACTTTGATTTTTTAATGGACCAATCTTTGTTTCTAGGGGGACCAAACAGTACTTTATTAACACTTAACTCCCAGCTTTTTGAACCTGTCTCAGCAAAGGTAGATCCCTGTTAGATCCTCGACAGGACAAGGACCCTAAGACACTATTCTTGTTAAATTGGATTTTCAATGAACTAATCTTTATTTTTAGGGGGACCAAACATTACTGTATTAACACTTAACACCCAGCTTTTTGAAGCCTTCTCGGCAAAGGTAGACCCCTGGTCGACGGAACCCTGTACCATAGGACTCGACAAGGACCCTAAGACACAATCCCAGTTGGCTTAGATTTTTCAATGGACCAATCTTTATTTCTAGCAGGACTAAACAATACTGTACTAACACTTAACGCCCAGTTTCTGGACCTTTTCGGCAAAGGTAAACCCCAAGTTTCGTGGACCCCTGTACCATGGGGCTCGACATGACAAGGACCCTTAGACATAATCCCAGTGGACTTTGATTTTTCGATGGACCAATCTTTGTTTCCAGGGGGGCCAAACCTTACTATACTAACACTTAACGCCCAGCTTTTTGGAGCCATTTCAACAAAGGTAGACCCCTAGTCAGTGGACCTCTGTACCATAGGGCTCGACAGGACAAGCACCCTTCGACACAATCCCGCTGGACTTTGATTTTTCAATAGACCAATCTTTGGTTCTAGGGAGTCCAAATATTACTGTACTAACACTTAATGCCAAGCTTTTTGGGGCCTTCTCGGCAAAGGTAGACCCCTGGTCGGTGAAGCCCTGTACCATAGGGCTCGAGAGAACAAGGACCCATCGACACAATCCCGGTAGACTTTGATTTTTCAATCGACCAATCTTTGTATTTAGGGGGATCAAACATTACAGTACTAACACTTAACGCCCAGCTTTTGGAGCCTTCAAAGCAAAGGGATACACCTGGTTCGTGAATCACTGTATCATAGGGCTCGACAGGACAAGGACCCTAAGATACAATCCCGGTGGACTTTGATTTTTCAGAGTACCAATCTTTGTTTCTAAAGGGACCAAACATTACTGTATTAAAACTTAACTCCCAGCTTTTCAAACCCATCTCGGCAAAGGTAGACCCCTGTTCGATGGACCCCTGTACCATAAGGCTCGACAGTACAAGGACCCTACGGCACAATCCGGTCGGAATTTGATTTTTCAATGGACTCATATTTGTTTCTAGGGGGACCAAACATTACTGTACTAACACTTAACGCGCAGCTTTTTGAAGCCTTCTCTGCTAAGGTAGACCCCATGTTCGTGGACCCCTTTACCACAGGGCTCAACAGGACAAGGACCCTACGGCACAATCCGGTCGGAATTTGATTTTTCAATGGACTCATCTTTGTTTCTAGGGGGACCAAACATTACTGTACTAACACTTAACGCCCAGCTTTTTGAAGCCTTCTCTGCAAAGGTAAAACCCTGGTTGATGGACCCCTGTACCATAAGGCTCGACAGGACAAGGACCCTTCGACACAATCCCGGTGGACTTCAAAGTGACCAATCTTTGTTTCTAGCTAGGGAGACCAAACATTACTGCACTGACATTAACGCCCAGCTTTTTCGAGCCTTCTCTGCAAAGGTAGACCCCTGGTTGGTGGACCCCTGTACCATAGGGCTCGACAGGACAAGGACCCTTCGACACAATCCCGGTGGACTTTGATTTTTCAATGGTAATTCTGTTCTTGTTTAGCCGTTGCGACTAAACCATTAATTCGGGGATAGTCGCAGTTCCCGGGATAGCCGAATGTAGGCTGCGACTATCCCCGATTTCGGGGATAGTCGCAGTTCGGGGTTAGTAGTATAACATACGTACGCTAGAAAGGTTGCTCCGGACATGTATGCGTAGACCAATAACCTATGCACATTAAAGATCCTTTGAAAAGTACAATAAGAGTATGCCTCTACAAAATTTGGATTTTATCATTGTGGTATTAAATTTACAAACGAAGTGGTCGGGTGAAATAAACTGCCGGGTATCCAGCGTATTTTAAGACTTAATCACTGTTAAAAATTTATCGATGTAAAATGTCTTAAATCTGAAACAAATGTGTCCTTGAAATATCATTACAGACAATATTATTGATACTTTTAATTGAAACAGAAGTTAATTAGAAAGTAGTCAATAATTAACAAAACTGTGTTTTATGTCAATTGAAGTTTGGAAAGTCAAAGCTTTGATTCAAGTACGCTGTCATGACTTAGAACTTAGATGTAATGAAATGCTTAATGAAGACAAGACCCAATAGAGTGGAATCCAATATCATGAAGATTTAGAATTAACAAAACATTATTCCAAATAAATCAAATTTAATAGTAATCCCGCTGTGCTTAACCTTTACAGTGGGTTCTTTTGTAGAGGACTTTTTCTATTTTTTTTTCATTCAAACTAATTGACATTCAGTTTTTTTCATCCTTCAACTTTAAACAAGAACCAGTGGTCACTTCTTGCCAGTTGTCAACAATTAAAATGGGGCTTAAGTGATCCTTCTGTGAAAATCTAGCGGTTCCATAAAAGCCTTCTTGTTCATTTCATTGTAAAAATTTTGTTTTCTGTAAACAATTAATGCAGAGCTACATTTTGTACAGTCAGTGGTAATTAAACTTTTTGTGGCATTAATGATGTTTCCTTTGTTTATCCTAATCATATTATCTTCTTATTTAACTCAACAGCAAACGTCGACGATTTCATAAAAAAAATATAGATCCTTTGAGAATTAATGTCAAAGCAAAATGCATGAAGTGACTATTTTATTCTATTTTTGAAGCATAAAGTATGAGATACGGGTTTTAGGAAAACTTAATTAAATTTATTTAATTTATTTTCAAACAGTTTTCGGGACGGAGAGGCGTAAAAGGCATAAAAGGTATTTCCAAATATCAGCAGTAAGAAAAAAAACTTGTATGCATATTAAAAGGCACATTATTTGCGGTTCTTATATATCGTATTTCACAACCAATACATGTAACAAAGGACAAGATATGATAAGAGCCCAATTTTGCCCCCCAGTTTTGAAAGTATTAAAATAAGCTAAAAGTATGTGATGTATACTTTAGATTAGTTTAACTTTACTATATCAGCATTATTTTGTTTAAAGTGATCCATTATGATGTTAAAATAGTTACCCAAAGTGGCTTTAAAATCGTGATTTGATGAAAAACTGAAAAAACCTGCAATTTTGGTGTGGTTTTCAGCAGATTTAACTATGAGCCACACGGAGTACCACTTCAATAATTTATGTAGATAAACATTTTTAATATAGAAACAAACCCCCAAAATATCTTGGTGGTACTCGGTGTGGCTCATAGTTAAATTTACCAAAAACTACTCAAAATTTGCATGATTTTAACACTTTTTCACAAAAATGTCTTTTTCACATAATTTGATGACGTCACTGTGACGTAATAAACAAGATTTAGTTAATATTAATGATATTTTACTATACTTTGTTTATGCCGTATAAGCATATTTTGTCGTCGATTGCACATATACTATCTATTTGCCAAACACTAATTTCGTCAAACTTTTCAATCGCTTATGACTCCAGCTGCCATAGTCTCTAGGCTGCTGATAAATTATTAAAAGCTTTATATGACCATGGTGCATTGTTGTATACCTTTTTCGATTCAAAAGAAATCTTATAAAAGTGTCGACAACTCTGTAAAAGCAGGTGTCACAGATTCATCGTTCATTTAGGTTGAAAAACGGTATTTCAGTGCTAAATCTGCATGACCGCTCCAGTAACTTCAAGAATATAATTTGTTGGTTTTACCGGAAAGATCGGCGAAATAAAGGTAATAACAAAATGACTGAACTTGAAGGATCAATCTCAATGTCCAAGAGAAAAAACAAAACATTGAAGAGACACCGGAAAAGTTATAGATCGCAATGGTCCTGAATTAGTACAGGCATTCCGTATGAAATGTTGGGTTAAACCAGTTTTTATGGAGCGCCAAACCTCCCTCTTACACTAGAACCTTAGGGCCCGGTAGTAACACAAAACGCAACACGGTGGTGAAGAAGCAGTAGGGATTCTAAGATGATCATCTCAGTGCATCAATCAGCGAAACACTAATCAAAACAATCCTTATTTTGAATTTTCCACCAGTGGCTGGTAACAAAGGTAGAATTATTAACTGACCGTTTGAGACGTATTTTCTTGTAACCTTGGTCTAACAGTCGGTCACGGAGACAGCGGTGTCGTATGTAAAATCAGAAAAATGTGTACAAGCACTGGCATATCGAATAAGTTGTGAAATATAAACACCATAAGCAGGTGAGGTAGGTATGTTGCCCTCAAGGTTAGGGAAATTTAAAATAATTCTAAAATTAAAGTCGTCTGTTTAATTGTAATTTTTTGTACTGAGATTACCATCCTGGTCATATTCGAGATACAAATCCAAGAATTATGAAAAGCAATTGAATTCGGTGGTTTCCTTTGGCGTTTCTAACTTTGGATGATATATAAAAGGAATCCATCTACCAAACGAAGCGTTTTTGATAGAGAGGACATCGTCGATATATCTGAAAGTGAGATTAAAGGATCTATTGGAAATTATACGGAATTGATATTGAATTTCTTGTATTAACTTTTAAAGTTCAGTAACTGTTATGTTGTTGTTTTCGTTCCAGTAGTGAAATGTAGCCCTAGAGATGATTATAAATTTATATTTGTGCTACATATAGTTTTGCGTTTTCTTATAAGTTATCAATGTGCAATACAATAAAAAGTATGATCATAGTAGAAGAAGATGGAATAACAATTGATGATTTGTACGATTAAAACTTCTCGATTGAATTTTTGGTATGTAGCATCATAAACAGCATA
Organism: Arcuatula senhousia; assembly: GCA_963971305.1. NCBI lineage: Eukaryota > Metazoa > Mollusca > Bivalvia > Mytilida > Mytilidae > Arcuatula > Arcuatula senhousia. The sequence continues at coordinate 27,156,275 of OZ020313.1, read as the reverse complement.
AACGACTATATGATGCATTTAGTCCTACCTTTGTCTTACTAATATTAAAAGAATGTTCCATTGTTTCATGTTAAAAACCCTGTTTACCTTCTGTTTTGCGTAATAGTCTGATACGTGATAATAAATATTCAGGCTCCCTATTAGTACCCTGTTGCTCTCTAATATTTTATTTGCATACAACACATGTGTCTGAGCGATGGTGAAGAAAGAGGAAAATTCGTGAGTTCATCAAGAACTTGTCTGCCATGAAATTGAAACGCTGTGGGAATGATACAAATATAGACAAAATAATCGCATTTTTTAAAGTTTCCCTGTGGAAATTAGCAAATGAAAAAAATTACGCTGATTCAAGTTGACGGAAATATTATTGTTTTCGTTATATGATAACTTATGAAACATCAACAGAGTAATGAAACATAACGTTTTTCTGGGTTAAATTGTTTATTTAATTGATGTCTGATTTTCATTTAAAATCAAACACAGAAACTATAATTTGATGTTAGCACGAAGTATTTTCATTTAACATTTCCATTACTGTCATTACTATAACAAGTTCAATGATGGTTTGTTAAAGTCACTTTTAGTATATTTATTATGCAATTGGATTTGATCAGCATTGCATGTACTCTTGCTAAAGATTAAGGGTTCATAACTCCGAGCAGACCCTTGTTTCTTATTGACAGAGTGTGTTACACAAATCAGTATCATCATCACTTTTGATTATTGAAATTTCCCTAGCCTTATACCCGATCGATTCACCTTTGAATGCTTCATTTTACCATATTCCCGACAATATGGAATAAATAAAGCTGCAATCAATCATATAAATAAAAATAAATATCCGACTAAAAACCACACAGAAGCCGTCAAGCAAATCTGTTGATTTTTTTTTCTAAACTTATCTCTATTTTGGGAGATGGGTGCTCAAGTAGTCTCCTTACACGAGAATAACATATTGTTGTATAAACAAAAGTTATAGAATAATGATGAATAAACAAACTATAAGAACCACTAGGACATACTAATATACTCTAGAGTGAAAATTTTTTGCAATAATTTTCCCATTCCTTTTATATCTTTGGTGAAGCATAAATCTTATCATGACTATGACATAACGTTTTATGTGTCTCTATTTGGCGATGTCCTTTTCACACCGTCTTTTTAAATTGCATTATCGACCGAATAAAGTGATAAAAGTGCGATTGTCAAAAAAAAAGAATGTATATGGAAGTGTTTGGTTTATTTGAGCTATTAGATTTCCATAATTTTGTAAAGAGTAAAATTATGGGGGTCAGATTCAAAAATAAAAAAAGTGTATTTAAAATGTAAAGAGGACTGGATCTTAAGATGAAATGAACTTCATATACTGAGGATTGATCAATTTTCGTGGGTATCCATTTACGTGGATTAATGAAAATTAATTTTTAATAAGTTCGTTGATTCTTAAATTCGTGGTTCTGAAGTCTGCAGCATACAGATCAATGTTAACTTTCCTTTTCGTTGGGTATCAAATTTCGTTGGTCAAAGCCACCAACGAAAACCGCAAAAATTGACACCCCACAAATAATAATGAAACCAAAGTATAAGTTACCCACGTGCAGTCAGCCATATTAGACAATCTTTTTTTTATTTCAAAAATCATATTTTCTATTTCTTTGTCTCATTTCAAGTTCTAAAGAACCTGGCTTGATTTAATTCTTGTGATCATTTTTCATTGAAGCTAGTTCCGGGACACAAGATGAAAAGGCCCACAGCAGAGTCTGGTTTGTCGTGAGAGGCGACTAAGAGTCCTGGGATTCTGACGTCGGGTCAGTGCTCAGTCCACAGAACCATCAAGTGGATAGCCTAGGTGGCGAAATAGGGTGACCCACACCCGCAGGGGTTGTAAGGTCTATAAATTGAAACCCTTACCACTGACCATAGTGGTACAACGTGTGTTGAGAGTGCCAGTCTCCATACACGTTAAAGACCCCTTTATGGCTCGTCAAGTAGAACACCGCATAATCTTACCCACCTCTCCCCTTTTCCTGTGGTCTCTAAAATTTATTGTACTTTCTTTTGTTTTCCCTCCCGTCCCAATTTTTAATCATGATTATTGTTTCATGTTCATTTTATTATCCTTTTCATGTTCATCGCCTTAAGATAACTTTCATAGCGATGCAACGGCGTATAATACCAACTCACTCACTCATTAAGAAAAGTTAATCGACCGAGTTATATGTTAATTTCAGACTTATTTGTTTTTAGACGGTAGATTGAAGACACTGTTTTCTAACGTAGCACCCGTGCAGGTAATGAATTCCATCTTAATTGAAATTTAAAAGTCTGTGAAGATAAATGTGTTTGAATATATAAGATTCTGTGTATAAAGAATGGTTTCATGTCTTGGAACGTGCAAATGAGAAGTATTAAAGATAACTTATTGTTCTAATCTCACACTGAAAGTTGTTCGTTTCTAAGCAATGCCTATTTTATGTTTTAGGCACTGAAAAATATCTTTGCTTACCATTTTTGCATTTGGTAACGAAAGATGATAGCTTCATCTCCATGCAGATCGTGCGAAGCAGCTATTTATATTGGATGTCGCAATTAGAATTTTTATCATTATAACGTATTTTTTTCCGGAAAAAAGATGTTATGCACACTACAAATGTCTTTAAGTCCGGTTGATTTATACAGTTTTTTGACAAAATTGCTAAAAATATGGTAAAGGCATGAAATATAGCGTGGTGGTAGAAAATAGTGAATTAAACAATTTCAGCTATGAACCCATCTTGAAAATTCATAATGGAGCCATTTTCAAGATGGCCGCCTAATGAATTATGATATTAAGTAATAAATCAAATTATAATTCATAAGAAAACGTACTTTGAAGACAAAAGCACCAAATTGTTTATGGTAGCAGTGCAAACTGTTCTAAACATTATATTAGAAGATGGTTTGCCTTATACTAAAAAAGGCTGCCATTTTAAAAATGTTCGCTTCAGAATGAGCATATGTATCTACAATATCAAATCAATTTCTATTTAAGGTGATTTATGACCCAATTAGGCATGAAAAGCGATAGAAATGCATTACTACAACTTATAATAACAAGTTAAAAGAGAATCACGATTATGTATGAAGATATCAGGCGGAGAGTGTACAGGAATGTACTGCATATCTGATAATATCTAGCTTAGTGCAATAAAATTTTGAATGATGAGAAATTTTTTATATATAGCATGACAGAACTACAGAGGTACTCAATCTATCAACAGTACTACGGGAAGTATCAACTCCAAAAGGCAATTATTTTTAAAGATGTCTTACAATTGAAAATCACTGGGCTGATATCAAAAAATGTTTGAAATCTGATCGGTATTACGAAATTGATAAAACGAAGAAAATGAAAAAACAATGAATTTCTCTGCAACAAATCAAAAACAGGACAAAAGGCCAACAATACACGGTCGTAATAGAACTAGTGACAGAGCGCCATTTAATCTAAGGAATTGCCAAAACTTATATAATCTAAAATTACCAAATTCGTTTACTCTAGAGCTACCATATTGGAAATCATTATTGAATTCGGAAATGTAACCGACTTTGGCGATTTCCAGAATTGTAATCATATTGTTTTATTTCGTATGAGATTAGACGAGATGACCTATAGTTTGGGTTTTTTTTCACGTATCCAGTAAAGCATTATCTACGCTCTTCCTGTCATACGAGTTTCTAATTCGCTTTTATTAAAGCAATATGGTGTTATTAGGTTTTATAATCTCATTTTACAAACCATTTGTCTGGTTTTTTCATTAGTGGTCTTCGTATGACTTGATTGTTTCACAAGAAATTATTGAATTACTGTTTTACCTGATCCCTATTAAGGGGTGCCCATCGTGCTTTAATTATTGCAATGATTCAATACGAATGTCAATATATATAAACAAACTTTCAAATACTAGTATAAAACTTTTGACTTTCTGATGTTTCATAAATGTTTTGGCGGTTTCAATTTTCGTGGTTGGCTTCACCCTTGAATTTGATTCCCCAAGAAAAGAAAACATTTCATTGATCTGTATGTTGCATACTTCAGAACCACGAATTATTCCATCAGACCACGAAAATTAATACCCACGAAAATGAATGAATCCGCAGTGTTGACAAATTCAAAATCGCCAGATACTTGTTAAATCTATAGAAACAGGTTCTACGAAAACAAAACAAAAACGGGGTCTGAGACAAATCACATTAAAAAGTTCATAAATCCAAAAGCACAAATGAGGTAATTGTGGTGTGCGTTTAGCATTGTACGTTGTATTGTTTGTTTAAGGGATGATTTCATGTTTTTTTGATTTTTGTATAAGCCTTTTGGACTGCATTCGATTACCCTACTTGTTCTCCTTTGTTACCTTTTATGAACCCTTTCAAAAATCCACATTAGGCAACTTCAGCCTATATTTATATGGTGTTGTGGTAAAGGACATCTCAGAATTGTCGTCATGGACAAGAAACAATTGAAAACATGATCATACATCCAAATGTAAACCTGGTATTTAGTGCTTCTATTCTTGTATGTACTTTTTATACATTTAATACTGAAAACAACTAAAAAACTGTGAAGAGGTATAATTATGTGAAATGACTTTTATTTAAGACTGCATGACCGCAAGTGATCTATAGGAGATTTCACTATAGAAACTCTTTATTTTGATTATGATTTAATTCTGTTGCGCTCTAAGTGTATGGCAGCAAAGCGACCGGCCAAATAAAAGATAACACATCTCTCTTGCCGTAAATTTATCTAAGAGAAGAGTAATGATATGTGCAAGGAACAAACAGTTCTTAATTAAACTAACATTTCCCTTACTGTATATACTTAAAGTGTCTACGTTATTGGTCGAAGCAAAGAAACATTTTATGTCTAAGAAACAAAGAATAATGTAAGCCAGTTTATTTTAATGCAAGTACTTTGAAGATTAGAATCAAACTATGAACTCTATGATGTGCATGTACACAATGATGTTTGAAGAACTTTTTGAGGACGTACATAAAAGTGTAGGTGTCGGTATCTTCTGTAACCCCGAACAATATATACTCTTCAAAAAAAGTTACGCATAGATAGAAAATTCCCCGTAGGTTTAATGCAAATCGAAACAATTTCAAAACACTATTGCCGAGCTATTCTGCAACCGATTTTCACGAAATAAAATCCAGTAGAAAGAAAACAAAATAAAGATTGTTTAAATAATTTTGACCAAAATCCTAACTTCATTGGTTTTTAAGAGATTGTGAGTAGAACACGACTAATGTTTTTCACGAAACATTTTGCATTGATGTAAACGGGAAATTGAATCGTAAAATGTACACTTGAGTTCTACTTGCAATATCTTAAAAAGCAGCGATGGTACAATTTTACTCAAAATTAAACAAACAATCTCTATTTTGTTTTCTTTTTACTGGACTTTATTTCGTGAAAATCGGTTGCAGAACAGCTCGGCAATAATGTTTTGAAATTGTTTCGATTTGCACTAAACGTACGGGGAATTTTCTATCTATGCGTAACTTTTTTTGACGAGTATACATCAACATTTGAATATAATTTAACTGAATATATGTAAAATATATTTATATACACACAAAACCACATTCTCAATATCTATTATATGAAACTCACCAAAGTCAATTGCCTAAATAGGTGTTCTTCATAGCAAAGTTAAATGAAGCATTCCAACTGGCAAAGATGTTTGCATCCCATTGCAGGTTGAGAATAATCTCAAACATCAATTTAACATGAATAATATGTAATAATGCATGTCTACAGCATAGAAATAAAAATGACATTAAAGTTCCAGACAATCAATTTTGCTACGCCTGACGCGCGTTTTTTTCTACTCAGGACTCATCAGAGGTGCTCTACCAAGTAATACTAAAGCAATACTTTTGTATCCAACCCACTTATCAAACATGGTATGGTGATCTTTTTTCATATGGTTATGTGATTATGATACTCATATACTCATATACAAATACCATAGCGGATATCAATTTACATACCAGCTCGTTAAATTTAAATTTGTTCTGACAGGGGTGAGCTGAGCTGGATCGTCTCTCGGAATACCCTGTTCTACTTTTTCATCTCTATTGTCCTTTTTTTCCAAATCACGTTTTTTAGAAATCTTCACAAAGTTGGACAAAAGAAAACTATAAAACCAACAACAAAGTTTTTTTTTAAGATTGATTTGAACAAGGGTCCTCGGCATTCAAAATCTAAACTTTATATTCACTAGACCACAAAACAGAAGAAAACCTTCTGTAAAAAGTGTACATGGAGAATATTGAAGGGGCCAATAGGGTTACTCTATATTATATAGTATAAAAAAAAAAATATTTGAGTCCCCTTGCACAGAATGTATTCTAATGTTTGTATTCATATTTTACATGACATATTTTTTAGGCTGGGATGTAAAACAGTTATTACATTCGGGCTTGGTGTCAGAGAGATCACTACCTCCGCCCCCCGTCCGTCGGGGTGATCGCTTACTCACACACCACGTCCTCATGGAATAGCCAAGTGAAGTTGGCGATGGTCATTAGGTTCAGAGGATGCGGGCTTTTAAATCATACATATATTTGTTTGAACACTGCTGATACCTTGGCAACTGCTTGACATTAGAAAAACTGCGTTTTGTCATTGTTAATTATCATATGCATGTACTAGTGATCGATTGAAATGAACATTGATATTAACTGTGGAAAATATCCTATATGAAGAGTTCATATTTTGAGAATGGCAAATATTAGATGTGGCGGAGTTAAACTAGTTGTTTGGGCCCAGTCGTCCCCTATTAATCATCCCTTACAAAGCACAAAATAGTAACATACAATTAAAATCAAATCGTTAAACGTTCAATTCATCAAGACAGACCCTGTGACAAAAGACCACAAGAACAAACGAACGGTAGAAGAACTCTCTACAGACCAGTCGCTTGTACTGGCGGCTAGCTGAGAATCATTCATCGACTGATATAAAATATCGATTTAAAATCCAATCCGACACAACACTTCAAACAATTAATGATTTGGCGAAATATTATCGCACAAATACTAAATATTTGATGGCTATAATGCTCCAAAATGACAATTGATTAAAACACTTTTTAATATTTTAAAGTACAATGTAAGTATCAAGTTGTTCAAAATTCTACAGGAAAATACTAGGTTCTAAGATTAAACCAAAATATTCACTCATATCCTTTGCGTGATAGATTTGAAGCCTTTTTTTTCATTTCCAAAACATTGTTTTTTAATATTATGCCTGAACATAGCGTAGATAAGAACAATACAAATTCCCAAATAAAAGCTTGTCATGTAATTAAAAAGCTGTCAGAAGGATAAAATATTGACAAGTTCCAAACAAGACTGATAAGTCTTTCTGTACAAATAACCTAGTAAATAGTAAAAACACGTAGACTACTTTGGCTAAGTTAATGCTTATTGGCAGAACTTTTATTATCATGTTAACACACATCACCAATGCAACGAAGCTTTACTATAATCAGTTCTACTTTATAATTGCTTATTTGATCGAATTCCGCCTTCTGTTAGAACACCATTTACATATACTTCTAAGTAGCTATTAATTCCTTAAGGTTCATCTGTACCTTTCGTTAAAAATAGCGAAAATTTCTGCCTATTTTTTTGTATATGCAGAACAAAAAGTACAAATAAAATAATAAAATAAAACATAGCTGGACCTAGATATGGTAATTTCTGATTCAATTTCTTTCAATTTTTCGTTTTAAGTTCCTTAAAAATAAAGATCTCTTTTTTTCCTGTTCAGATATTAAATTGAAAAAGGACAAACTATCCCTATTGTGCCTCTTAGATGAAACGAGGTGAACACTTTTAGTTAAATCCCTTATTGAAAGTTGCATGAAATTTGAGGCCACAAGAAAGGGTGAAAGTGATATTAGCCTTAAATCGGGTGTTTTTAAAAGCGGAGAAAATAGAGATCTGTAAAATAAAGGATTTTTTCGGGAAGAATTCATAGAGAAAAGGTAAGAATTTTTAATATCTAGGTCCAGCTACAATTTATATTTCAATTTTATGTGCAGTTTTAGCTGTGCATATACTGAATAAAAATGACAACAAAGTTCCAGACAATAAATATTGCTACGCCTGACGCGCGTTTCGTCTATTCAAGACTCATCAGAGGCGCTCTACCAAAAATATTGAAAATGCAAATAGATTAAAAATAACGCCATGTTTTAAAGAAAGGTACAGATGAACCTTAAGTATGGTCAATGATCTGTTGTACATGGTAAACCGGTCGATAGTTTTGCTATTATCTTTAAGGGTTGTTGTAAAACTTTCCGGTTTACATTTTATCCATAACATGGTTTACTTGTTCAAGGTGATAACGTCAACCTCACCATCGAAGTACTTTCTCTTGAAACGACATTTCTAAATTTGCATGCTCCTATGGCAAAACAAATCAATTGGATTATAGACCGATTGCGAGTTCATCCATTCTGGAATATTCCGGATATTAGAATGTCCAAATGTCAAAGGTCAACCGAGGTAAGATCTGACGTCAGAACACGAGGAGCAATGGAAGCCATCCGTTTACCGATTTATTTCAAGAAAAATTGAAGGAAAATTGAATAAAAAGTCGTATTCGTCAATTTGTAATGGTAAAATACAGATGGGTCCGAACCAAACCTGTATGCAAACCAAACTTAGAAAGTAAACCAAAAGTTTACTATTTGTTTACTCTCATGTTGGTTTGGTTTACTATGAGTAAACCATGGTTCACTAATAAGTTTACTTTCAAAAGCAAACCAAACCAGTTATCTAGCTAGTTTGGTTTACTCAAAGTAAACCACACCAGAAAAGTAAACTTAGTTTACTACGTCAGAGTAAACCAAACCAGGTCGCTGGTTTGGTTTACTCTGAGTAAACCAATAAAGGCCAAGAGTAAACCAAACCAGATCGCTAGTTTGGTTTACTTTGAGCGAGCAGGCGCAGTAAAGAATAAACTCTTTACTATCCGATCTGCGCGTCACGCTAAATCACAAAGTGGGAGTAACTCAGAGTAAACAAAACAAGATTCAAAGTAAACCAAACCAGGCCGCTGGCCGCTGGTTTGGTTTACTCAGAGTAAACTAAACAAAATAAAAAGTAAACCAAACCAGGCTGCTGGTTTGGTTTACTCAGAGTAAACTTAACAAGATTCAAAGTAAACCAAACTAGGGGTCTGCTTTGGTTCACTCTTCTAAGTTTTGTTTACTTCGGAAAGCAAACCAAACAAGAAAAGCAAACCACGGTTTACTAGGTGTAAACCATGGTTTACTATCTAGTTTAGTCAAGTAAACCAAACCAAACCAGAAATGTAACCTAAATGTTTACTTTTGGTTTACTTTTGTACAGGTTAGGTTTGGTCCCATCTGTAAATATGAAAACATACATTTCCTGGGGGTTGGAGAGAGAATAACAGGTTTCCTTATGTATTCATCTGGGAGTAAGTACAAGTAAAATCGGAGTATTGTCTTTAAATCACAACATTGTTGTTTCTAATTCCTCGTTTTAATTATTATGTCAATCAAAAAAACTACAATCATCTGAGAAATGCAGCTCATTGTGCAAACTTCTTAAAGACATAGAACCTATCAATTTCGCAATTTTTTACATTGAATAAAAAATACATATATCAAAAATATACTATCTAAAACTTACCTTTACCAACATAAAAATTCAATGTTTTGCAGTTTTCTATAAAATAATCTTATTTTAATTATTCGCGTTGATTAAGTATTGTCTAGCATAAACATTTCCTCTTGGTAACTGGGTACGGTTAAACTGAGAAACGAAATGTAACCAAACGAGGTAAAGAGAAAATGAAATCGGTAAAATGAGAAAAACGACTGGTGTCGGCTAAAATCGATTCAGTTTTCTTTTTACCAGTTTCGCTCGATTTCGTTTCCTTTGTTTACAGATTTTTGTTTCTTATTTTACTGTTTTCGTTTCCTTCTTTCATGTCTTTATCGATATCGTTTTTGTTCCGCTCCGTTTCGTTCGGTTACTTTTTCTTAGTTTATCGGTACTCGCAAGTGTTTACATTCTATAATTAGTTTGTCCTTTTTTTTGACACTGCGTTTTTTTTTTGTTCAGTTTTCTATCGAAAAGAATACTTTCTGGCAGGTTTTTTGAAAATTTAACAGTTTCTTCAAAGGCTTTACAATGTATTCTTCAAATAGTGTGAATTTCATTATTTTCTAAAAATTGCCAAAATGATAGGTTCTATGTCTTTAAGTGATGACATCAATCGGGGATCAACATAACACCGTGTCAACAATTAGCCTGTCAATATAATGTTTATTCAGCATTATATCGTGTGCCATTATACGAACTGTACATTCAGTAAATATGAAAGCCAAGACTTTTTAGGCAAAAGTGTATAGTACTATTTCATTTTATTACATTTGTATCATAAAAAGCTTGTCATAATTTTTTTAACATACTGCCAGAATGCGATAAAATCGACCAATAAGTCACGCTGCTGATTTCTGTACCAACACTCTAAGCAATCTCTGTACCAACACTCTAAGCAATCAACAAAATATATTACTATGGCGAAGTTTATGGTCATTGACGAATATAATATTGCCATGTTAACACATGAAACATCACCAAGCTATGAAGCATAACGGTAACATTATACTATTCTATTGTTTGTGTTGTAGTATTAAGCTAAATGTTCGAATTTAACCAAATGCCAGTAGATATAAATAACAACGAATTGTTCTGCTTGATAAACAATGTTAGTGATTACGCTCATGAGGCGCATTTTACATCTGCCTGGACCAGCATCGTAAATTGGGTTTCATGTTCTATATTTCGGTTATATTATTTTATTCTCTTCATACCTAATAGTGTTTAACAGTTTCGGTGGAGAGTGCCCTTCTGATGAGCCTCAGATAGACAAACGTAAGAGTTATCATACCCCCAGAGGAAAATTTCTTAAAGTATAAATTGAGTTTAATGATCATAGCATCGTTTTATTGAATAGAAAATAAAAAGATGTGGAATAAGTGTACGCGACACAGCCCACAATTAAACGGCAATTTAGAAAAACCACGATGGACAACCGCCAGCAGCCTTCAACGAGGCCATTTGGCACTGCTCGCGGTTCTGCAATTGACCCATGGTCTAAATAAGAAGCATATAATTCAAATCCAGCCCTGAAATAGTCACAGATAGACCCCCTTCTTAAACAATGAACAGAAAACATCAAAAAGACAAGTACAAACGAAAGCTTTGTCAAAGATTCCTGGCTTAGGACAGGCACATGTAATAAGTGGCGGGGTTAAACTAGTTTTTTGGGCCCAACCTTCCCCCTATCAATATTCCTAGACAAAGCACAAAAACTAAACACACAATAAAAATCAAATCGATCAAAGTCCAATTCTACTAGAGAGAACCTAAGACAAAAAAACAAGAACAAACAAAAGGACGGTAAAGGAACTCTCTATAGAACACTCGCTGTTACTGACAGCTAGCTGAGAATCATCAATCGACTGATGTAAAAAAATCAAACGTATCGATTTTAAATCCGACGCAACACTTCAAACAATAATGATTTAGTGAAGTGTCATCACACAAAACCGACACGCTTGATCGCTATAATGCTTAAAAATGACAATAGTAAAAACGTTTATGGAAGTTTTAAAGCAAGTATCAAGTTTTCAATATTTCTGCCAAAAAACACTAAATTCAAAGATTTAACCAAGATATTAATTTCATATCCTTTCAGTAATAAATTTTGAAGCCATTTTTTCATTTCTATTGGATTGCTTTTAAATTTGTGAGCTTTATAAAAAACGTTACCATAAAATTCAGGATGTGATATTTCTTTCACTATAAGAAAGTGACGTGTACAATTAAATTTTTCAATAAGAGATCGATACTTGTGGAAGAATTTAGAAAAAGATTTTACTAATTTGTGGTATCGATAACCTTGTTTTAATAATTTTTCAGTAATAAAACGGTTTTTATTATTAAAATCAGAAACACAACTGCAGATCCGAGCATATCTTACTAACTGTGAAATGTAAACCCCGTATGACGGCGCTAGTGGAACATCTCCTTCAAGAAAAGGGAAATTTATAATAGGGAAGGTAAAGTCGTCACGATTAACATATACTTTGGTATGTAATTTTCCGCCAATAATACTTAAATCTAAATCTAAAAAAGGACATCTATCACCGGTGACGTTAGATTTGTTCAAGGTTAATTCAGAAGGATAGATATCTGTAATAAAATTAGAAAATGAAGGATTGTTGAGTGCAAGAATGTCATCTAAATATCTAAAAGTATAATTGAAAGTTTCGATTAGGTTCTGTTTGTTCGGGTCTTTTTGTAATTTAGCCATAAATTGTGATTCATAACAGTATAGGAAAAGGTCGGCTATAAGTGGCGCACAATTAGTACCCATAGGAATACCAATAATTTGGCGATAAATTTGTTTACCAAAACGTATGTAAATATTATCTAACAAATAATTTAGAGCAATAATAGTTTCTGCATCAGTCCATTTAATGTAACCCTTTTGAGCCTCGTTACTAAAAAATGATTTACTAAATGATTTTGAAACTCTAGAACAGATATAATCACTTTTAGACTTGTCAAAACACCATTTAACCAAATATTCAAATTTCTTTTTAATCAGATTATGTGGAAGGTTAGTATATAAAGTAGAAAAATCGTAACTATCAACGGTATGAAAAGTATTTTCAAATGCACGAAGCTTGTCCAAAACATCAAGAGAATTTTTTACACTCCAAAAATAATTAATTCCACTGTTTTCGAATACCTTTTCACAGTATTGAATAATAAATTCCTTCATAGTAGTTAAAGTAAGAGATAGAACTTTGGAAATATGGGTTAAAGAACACTTACTTGAAGCAGAGATAAAACGAGATTTATATGGATTTTTGTGCAATTTAGGTATCCAGTACATAGTAGGTAACTTAAAGTATGTCGGGGCAACTCGAAGTGCTGTGGTCGCTATGATATGATCGTCAATGATACCTGATTCTGTCGAATGCACGGGAACGAAAGTGTTCGAATTTTTTATTTCGTTCATTAAAACCTCAAGGTAATACTTTCTTCATACCACAACGACATTGTTAGCTGCTTTATCGGCGGGAACAAACACGTGTCGCAAACCAAGTAAACGGATTTTTGACTTTATTCGATCAAGGTATGTATTAGGCCTAAAATCTACAAATGAATTTTGAAATTGGCTAATTCTGAGTTGAACAATTGCCATAAATTTATTAATAAAACGGTCTAGAGATTTTGAGTCGGCCCCTTCTCTCCTGATCCAAGATTTGCAATAAGAGAGAAGGGAAGTTTTGATACAATTTAGGCAGGAATTCCAATTAATTTTAGTGGGTGGTCTAAACTTTGGTCCTTTTTTCAAGAAATTGATAACTTCTGGGTCATTGACGATTGAAAGGTCTCCGGTAACAACATGATCACAAGGAGCATATCTGAAATCAGATTTAGCACAGTCGCATGATGAAGGAACATTCGTGTCTAGTTCTTCATCAGTTGTAGTTGTTGTATAGTTAAAAATAATGTTACGTGTAGGTTTCTTATATTTATAAGATACAATAGGTGGTTCGGTATTAGAAAAATAAGGTGGAATGAGATCTTGAATATTAGGATCCATAAATATACTAGATATATTACTGAAAACTACAGCAAGGTTAGTAGTTCAGCGAACTATAATAATGACTTTAGAGCTAGAAAAGAACAAATAGAAATAGAGGAAAAAGATATTTTTGAAAATGAGTTTGTAAATAACTCTGATAGCTTCAATGAAAACTTTGAATTACATGAATTAAAAGAGGCAATTAATGACACAAATGACAGTGCCCCAGGAGAAGATAGACTCTCATATAAAATGTTTAAATACTTTTCTGATAGAACACTCAGTGTAATTTTGCTCCTAATCAATCAAATTTGGACCCTTCAAGTGTTACCCCTTGAATGGAAACATTCCATTGTAATACCCATCCCAAAACCTGGCAAAGACCCTAGTGATCCATCATCCTACAGACCCATATCCCTCACCTCAAATCTGAATAAAATCATGGAAAAAATGGTAAATAATAGACTTAGATGGTTTCTAGAAAAATTTGATATTTACACACCTAATCAGAGTGGTTTTAGAAAAAATAGAAACACTGTCGAACAATGTCTTAGATTAGAGAATGAAATTCAAAAGTCATTTGCAAAAAATCATATTACAGTAGGGGTATTCATAGATTTTCATAAGGCTTTTGATATGCTATGGAAACATGGGTTACTCAAGAAAATGAACAAATATGGTATTAAAGGAAACATGTTAGCATATGTAAATAACTTCTTAAGTAATAGAACATTACAAGTGAGAGCAAATGGTGCTCTATCAAATATTTATAATGTTGAAAATGGAACACCACAGGGTAGTTGTATCAGCCCAATCCTTTTCAATATAATGGTCAACGATCTACCAGATTCCGTAAAGCACTCAAAAATCTCACAATTTGCTGATGACAGTGCGATATGGAAATCGGGTCCAAGTCTTGCATTTTTGCAGAACAAAATCCAACAAGATTTGAACGCTATTTATTGCTGGTGTACTTCTTGGGGATTTGATATTTCCCCTACGAAAACGGTCTGTCTGGTATTTCTAGAAGAAAGTCCTTACAAAAGATTAGCTTAAAGCTAGGTAAAGATGCCCTTCAGGTGGTAATAGAAACTAAATTTCTTGGTATCATATTTGATAGCAAACTCATATGGAAAAAACATATAGACTATATTCACCATAGATGTATGAAAGTTATAAACTGCATGAGGTTACTTACAGGTACTTCTCGGGGTGCAACTTGCAAAAACACTCCGTAATATATATATTGCAATGATAAGATCCAAAATAGACTATGGAAGTGAGGTCTATAATACTGCCTCTCATTCAATAACAAAAAAGTTAGATCAAATTCAATATCAAGCCCTTAAACTATGCACTGGGTCAATGAAGGGTGCATCACTTTCATCATTACAGGTAGAAATGGGAGACCCCCCGCTTAACATTAGAAGACAAGGTCTAATATCAAAATTGTACTTGAATTTACTAAGTCATAATGACAATCATCCGGTAAAACGAGAAGTTCGTGATACAAATACATTTACTCTATTCAACAAAAGTAAAAAGAAAACCTTTCCATTCTGTTGCAATAAATACAATTAAAAATTATAGTGATGTACAATTTGAAGATATATATAAATATCAAGAATCTGACATACCACCCTGGAAACCAGTAGTTAGTACGCACTTACACAAGCTTGTAAATAAAAAAGATCTCGATCATATCATCAAAAGTGAAACCGATATCTTTATTGACAGTAAATACAATAACTTTATAAAAGTCTTCACGGACTGATCAAAAGACACAAACAATGAAGTAAGCGGCTGTGCTTTTGTATGCCCACAGTTGAATTATTCAGAACAGACTCGTCTTCCTAAATTCACATCGGTGTTACTATGTGAGCTATATGCTATAGCATTGTGTTTAACCTGGCTTAAAAACATTGAGCCAACTGACGTGGCTATATTTGTAGATTCATTGTCAGCACTTCAAGCTATTGAAGGGTCTGTTTTCAAAATTAAAAAAGATCTACA
This sequence comes from Arcuatula senhousia, assembly GCA_963971305.1. Taxonomy (NCBI): domain Eukaryota; kingdom Metazoa; phylum Mollusca; class Bivalvia; order Mytilida; family Mytilidae; genus Arcuatula; species Arcuatula senhousia. The sequence goes on along the minus strand of OZ020313.1, from coordinate 27,140,560 downwards.
ACAATTAGGCTTTAATATTATATTAGAATGGGTACCTAGCCATGTAGGGGTAAGTGGTAATGAGAAAGCGGACAAAGCTGCAAAATCGGCTCTGTCTCTTGCTACTACTACACAAGTTCCCATTTATAAAAACGACATCAAGACGTTTTCTAAACAAATTATTTTAAAAGCATGGCAAAAACAGTGGAACGATAATGATAGCAAAGACTTATATTCTTTAAAACCAAAAGTAGACTTTAAAATGCATATGCATAATCTGAAAAGAAAACAGGAAAAGGTTCTATATATGCTACGTAATGGCTATATAGGCCTTAATAAACATCTTAATAAAATTAACGTAGTAAGAAACCCATTGTGTATTTATTGCAAACAGTCAGAAACAGTATATCATTTTCTTTTCGAATGTAAACAGTTCACTGATGTCAGAAAATCCATGATCACAGAAATGAAAGAGAGAAATGTAGAATTTTCTCTGTATAGTATACTGCAAGGCCCAAACTTTATGCCTGTATATAAATATGTCATTTCCACTGGAAGACTTCAATATTTTAGCTAAATACCAACAGAAGTTAATCTAAAGCCTTTGTACAGTTTACTTATACTTTAAATTAATACTTGCCATATTTAGTCTTCTTTTCTATCAAATTAGTTTTACTGGTATTTATTTTGCTCTGTTTTAGTTTAAATCCATATATATAGCACATGTATACAATCCATGAATATATTATTCACTTGTTACCTCATGACATCATGACCTATTTCTATCCTGTAAACAATCATGTACTTTAATCACGAACAATTCGTGTTCACGGCTCATTGAGCAACCACAATACTAGTCCAATACTTCTGTGCTACGACCTGTGTACTTTTATACTGATGAACTTAACGGGAACGAAAAGCCACTATGCGTGTAATTCTTACAGATTTGTAACTTTTAGGGAAATAATGCTTACCAACTACCTATACATTTGAAGTACCGAAAAGAAATATTTATAATACACCATTATTTTCAGCTATGCATTACTGCACCATTTGATTTAAAATTAAGAATTCACTATTCTATCCCTAATGTTTGGCTGATAGATGTTGTGTATATCTTTGGATCGAATCCTCTTACGAAGGAAAGAAAATACTGATATTATTATTTTTTCTATTTTTATGTAGGTAGGGGTGACCTTTCCAATATCACCTACAATGGAAGGGTCACAAATATCAGTATATAAAAATTTTAACTCTGATTTGGAGGGGGAGGCGGTACTTCAAGTATAGGACTTGTACACAAAATATGATATATTGTTTTTAATATTACTTAACAATATATAATAACAGTCTGCCGAACCAAGTCATCTTTACAGGAAAAATAACTAACAAACAAACAAACAAACAAACAAAAACAATAACATATCATATTCCATGTATATACTACACAAATACTTCCTTAGATAACTATACTTTTTATATGAACAAAATCAAACTCTTTACACTAAATAACTTAGCTACTCAAAACTCACTTTAATATACAGAACATAGCAATAAATGTACCAGAAAATAAATTATTTTCTACATATTTTCTTAATTTTGTATATATTGTCTTTATGACATATATGCAATGTCTGCACATGGTAAGCAAACTTCTCTTCGATCCCGCTCGACCTTTCGATGGGACGGGAATTTCAGGTTCCTATGGGTAATTATTTATAAACAAATATATTCCTACCATATGCCCAAAGTCTCTGAACAAATTTACAAGAATGATTATGTTAGTCTTCAAGTAAGATACAAAATCAAATAAACTGGTGGGAATATTTCAAAATAAGGGATGTAAATCGAGGGTCGAATGGGAAACGTATCAAAATATTAAGACATAGTTGTCGAATGAATAAACTGGTCTTAGCACAGAAGCCAATTTTCACCCCATCTTTTCTCTATCGTACATATTTGACCTTTAATTGATACTTGGTATTATCCTAGATCTAATTTTCCCATTACCCAACAAAATTTCTAAACATTTATCATTTACAAATATAGGCATTAGGACTCTTGTCACACTCTTATATTTTTTTTTGGGGGGAGGGGGTATTTATCATTATGTTTTTTTTTGTTTTTTTTTATTACTATTATTACTATTTACTTTTCTTTTTTGTTTCTTTATTTTTCTAAACTTTTTTTTTCACACACTCATACTCACCATGAGTTAATTTATATAATCTAGTCGTTAATTTGCAGACATAAAATGCAATAAGTAAAATGGCGCAATTACTCTTGTAGTAAGCCGCCTACCAAAACAAAAAGAAGAAGAAGAAGAAGAAGACTAGATATATTTATGAAGTCAAGTCCTCTATTAATGTAGGTTAATTTTATAAAATGTCGAATGTGGTCTTCTGGGTTTTCAATTTTGGGAAACAGTTTATAATAACAAAAAGAAGAGATGATGAGTGCACCTTCATATAATGGACTTGCATGAGATATAGTACTACATTCCAAACGGATACTGTTTAATTTAGAAATGGGTATTGAACATAGTTTACAAAACAAATGATGACGTCCATTATTTTTAAAGATCAGTAATACTTGAGTCAGAGCGATGTTGTTTTCTGACATTACGATTTATTCGTTTACCATGTGACCGTTTGTTCCGTTTACGAGGAATCACTAAATTCATGACATTTATGTTTGATGATCTAGATATGCTACCCTGTCCCATGATGTTATCGTTAAGACCCAGAGGGTATGCGGTTTGTAATTTTTTGATCCAATCAAGTTCAGCAAGTCGTCTTTCTCTACGAAACTGTCTTTTACTTAGATTTAAATCTCTATTAAGAATTTCAAGTAGCTGAACTTTAATATACTTCATGTTGTGGTTGTGTTTATGTAAGTGTTGATAAAGATAGCATTTATACTTTTTAAAGCGGCGAAAGCGATACAGATGTTCAGAAGTTCTTTTCGACATACCTACCAGTCTCCCCTACATACTGAATATTACAATTAGGTTCGGATCAAGATATTAAATAAATTAAATTTGTAGTGCGTCAGTTAACATCTTGGGTCAATTTAGTAGAGAAAGTTCGTCCATTTATACTAGATGTAACAGTGGTGTTTCTGTTTAACCTGTTTCACGTTTGTCATAGCAAATGTGCAAATATACAAACATAGCGTATGTCTTCTTTGAAAACTGATCATTGCCATTTTGTGTAGATTGAGAAGTTTCGTTCGGACCAAACTTATCAGCAAAGGAAAATGCGTACAGAACAAATCAAACCAATTATCGAAACTAGTTGGAACTGAAAAAGGGCGTTATATATTTTGAAATTCGGCTACATTCAGGAAAATAGATAAATGTCATTGACAGGATAAACTAGTCAGTTGTTGGTGTATTTTAAGTAGTTCCCATAGTCAACTTTTCCTTTTTGTGAAGCAATACTCTGTCAGCTCCAGCATATGGGGTTTACGTATCACTACTGAATCATTATTCCTGAGTTTTTGGGAAGTATTGTGACTTCCTTTATAGAGCGCCACGGATGACAAGCAAATTGTTAAAACAGGGTTACGTTGCTTTCCGGTTGTTGTTGTCACTCGGGAAATTTTACAGAAGACATCATGTGCTTGTAGACAAATACGTGACTTCCATTGCTCAGATGAGGGCAGACTTTGATTTGACATATATTTTAGTATTGTTATCTTTTCCGGATTTGACCCAAAATAAATCAGTCGCTGGCAATATGACGTGTGTGCTATAGCAATTATATATATGCAAGCAAGAAGAGCTGGCGGTAGTCCATTGTGTCTTTTTTCTAAATTGACGCTTAATTGTGGGCTGTGTCGCGTACACTTATTTCACATCTCATTATTTTCTATTTTTACTCTTCCAAAAAACTTGAATCCACTCCCGTTTCGACTTGAGTTCGCGTTGCTGATTGCGGTTTGGTTGTTATATATGTTTTTTGTTTGTTTTGTTGTTTGTTTTGTTGTGATGATTTTATGTAACCGATTTTTGTCTGTCTTTCCGGATAAGTGATTTTTTCCGCTTTAATACACCTTTGCTTCTCCCAAGGAGTTGTTTCGGCCAACATAAATAAAGAAAAAAAACATTAAAGAACAGTGGGTGTCAAGTTCTAAAGAAAAAACAATTACATATTATTTTCACTTTTAATGGACATTGTTCTTTAACGTCAAACCAGAATACAATCTAAAACACTAAGAGCAAAAAGGTTTCGAAGAGGACATGCATGCTTATCTCCTTGTCACCTTTTTGTCATTAGAGCTCATTATTGTAGAACTTGTCGAACGTTGAACTCATTACCATAACAGGAAAATTCAATTGTTTCATTAACGTTTACGTTGATGACAAAAAGTCTTTTATAAATGTCAATTTCTCGAATTTAGCTAACTTTGTTTACCGTTAATGAGCAGTGTCTGGAAAAAAGGTTTCTAGTTAAATTGTAACTTGCTTCCCGGCAGGAATAAGCTGCGTACATAGTTTCTATGCTATAATGAAGAAAAGCATAAAAATATCAAAAAGGTGATTTCAAATACATCTGTCAGACTTGCATGCATACCGTATAAATTGTTATTTATGCGGGTATCTAATTTCGCTTTTTCCCTATAGTTTGCAACTCGCGAAAAAATAGTCCCGCGAAAATAAAATTTCGTAAATATTATGTGTACAGTATACACTCTGATATTGGAAATCGCTAAAATTGAATTCCGCGAAATTTAGCTCCCGCGAAAAAAAACAACTTATACGGTAATAATTTTACAAGTAAAAAAGTACTAAATTTTACTAATTCATCTGTTTAAATAACTTAAGCAAATTACATCATAAGAGTTATACATTGCAGTTACGCAAACTAACTTGAAGACTGTTACTATATTCATTTATTTTGTTTGCACGTCTTCACTTTGCGTTATCAGCTCATCTCGCATGGCGGGAATGATTCCTTTTCGGAATGTAATATCTAGCAATTCGTCAGCATCGTTTATCTCATCGTGGTATTGCTGCAGAGCCCATTTAACGTACACCATAAACTCATTCCAGTCGACTTGGCCGTCCTCATCCATATCAATTGCTGCCCATGCCTTAAGTGTATCGTTACATCTGTAACATCCAAAAAATGGCGCCATAAAACCATTGTAGAACTGATTAAACTCTAATCGGTCATCGTTTTGAACTTTATCTCGCATATCCCATTCATTCCATCTTCTTCTGAGCTCTTCAATAAGATTCTGTGCATGAGGAGTTTTTACTTGATCTTTAGCGATTGCCTCCATCATATCGTCTGTCAAAGATCCTCCAGCTCGGTCAAACAAAACTGCAAGGCCTACTTTCGACATATACTCTTCTTTTCTGAATGATTTAAAACAAACGATACAAATAATGAAAAAGTAAAAAAAAAGACTGTATAGAAGATAACGCTAAGGGACACTGTCATTAATGCAATACACGTCGTTCAGTTCTTTACAGGGTTGAAAAAAATGAAAATTTGACAGAAAAGTCTTAAAATCCAAGGTTTTAGGAAGGAAAACAAAAGTTCGTTACCGGATCCTATGATCGCAATGGAAGAGGGAGGTTTGGCGCCATAAAACCTGGTTTAACCCACCATTTCGTTTGACATGCCTGTACCAAGTCAGGACCATTGCGGTCCACCAATTCTCCGGTATGAATGATTTGTTTTTGTCGTTTTCTCTGGACTTTGAGATTGATCATTCAGGTTCGGTTGTTTTGTTATTACCTTTATTATATATTCGAGAGCGATTCTACAGATGAAACACCTCTTTTATAGCCTTACTCTTTAAGGTGTGTTTTGTGCTACAAACTACAAACCTATTGCCTTTAAGATCTTCAAGCATAACTTCTTTCATTCTGGTGGCAATTTCCTCCGTAAAATTTTCATCTTCACCGAAAAGGTTTATTAATCTCTGACGAATCATTGCTGGAGAAGAAAGGGTAGTTATCCGGACAGGTGCTTTTTCGCAGAAGAAACTAGCAAGATCAAATTCTTCTGGATTCATATCAAAAACGAAATCTAGAGCTCGTGCGCCATAAATTGGCTGCTTGATGTGGGGTGGCACTCCAGTAGTGAGTTTAGTGACGTTGATTGCGGCCTGTCTAAGATATGTACAGTTGAATTTCTTCAGGACTTTCTTGTTGCCTAGCCTAATAAGGTTAAGGAGAGTTACGCATGATGCTGCATTGCCCATTGACGATCCTTCTAAACATACACTTGCCCATATTCCATTAGCACCACTCATCAAAACCTACAAGAATTAGGACAAGCATTACTCACAGAACTTATGTCATTGGTGCCAGGATTTTGGCTTATTCTATGTTTAATCACCACGGACTGTTTTTTATCAGTCAGTAAATATAATCAGGAAATGTATGATACAAAATTACAGCTTATCCATTTCAGTAGATAAAATTACTCTATTTTATTGACCGGGTTGGTCACTGGTCAATTATTTCGGACGTCCTCGTTTAAATCTTACCTAAACGATGAAGAAAATTAAGCTCCGTCCAACCTTGTGAAAAAAATAGAATAATACAATTTTGAAATGACAGAATGAAAAAGAGTGATAAAGATGAATTTTTAAAATCTATGATAAGACATGACTTACAGTTCAATGTTTAATATATATATACATGCAGTGCAATTATTTAATATGTTTCTTGTATCACATGTCATGAAAACTGTTTGTCCTCATTTTTTATATATGAATGAACGAATCTAAAGTGTACTCACCTCTAGGGCTGTCGCATCGCAATATCCAAACTTTTCATGTACATGTGCAAGAAGATGTCCATTCCATTTATTATCATCCATGATCTGTCTGATGTAGGTGGTCCACATGCCGCATTCTTCCGGAAGTGACTTACCACGTGGTTCCTCAAACATGATCCCAAACAAACCTACTTCCTTTTGTAGTTGGCAAAGGAAATCGACAACATAGAAAACTCGTTCTGAATCTTCTGGCATGGCATCGGGAAGGTCTCGGAGGCTGACAAATATCTTTCCATTCTTATTCAGGTTTTCATATGCCCATATGATCCACTTCTTTATTAACTCACAGAGCTGCTCAACTTTAAATTTGCTGAAATCATACGTCGCATCACCAACGTCAACTTCAAATATGACATTGTATAGACCAACTTCTTGAAGTTTCTTCAATCCTATTGGTACATTTTCAGTGTCTGGAACTTTCTTTGTTATTTCTATAAACAAAAACATTAAGTAATCAAAACTCATCACAATTATAAAACAACTTTTCATGTAATATGTATATTTCTGTTGTGGTATATGTGTTTGCATACAAAAGCGAAATCCCAAAATATATAATTATATATAAATGTTCCGGACAATATGAGTATTTTGACTATACGCGTATGGTCATGACCATGCATGTATTGGTATACTCATAAAGTCGGACCGTACATGTATGGTCGGACATGAGTATATATGACGAACAAGACCATACAAGAATTTTGACCATAAAAGTATTTTTCGTAAGTGGAATAAATTAAAAACTAAAATTGACGTTATTTTTTCTTTTGCGCAATACTGAATTATAAGAAATTAATACAAACATTAATTGTTCAAAGAGAGAACACTATCTTAAACAGGACTTAGCGTTGTTGGTTGGTGATTGACAAATCCTACCGTATGGGACTTTACATTGATACTGGGTACCATATATTAAATCGCTATCATTAGTAGTTGCGAGTATTTAAGAAATCTACCAATATTCTGATGATGAAAGTTAAAGAAAGTTGTATAGGTTTGTATAACTGATACTAGGGGAAAAAACGTATATTTCCTAACAAACTAACAAGAAAAAATCGATTCGTTTTTGTTTTTCTCGAAAACATTTTCTTTCAAACGGAACTGTTTTCGTTTTTTTTCAATTAATGAAATATCTGTAGTTCTGATTAGACTCGACCATATGAGTATAGCCATACGGCCTTGACCATACGCGTATGGTCCAGATACTCATCGGGTTAGGAACATATACAACATATATAATATATATTTGTATGTAAGGTCTTCCCAGTTTTTAAGTACACATACTTACTGTCAGTTATTTCTGAGAAAGCCCATAGTCCTTCGCGATCTTCGCCTCTATCCACCAACTGCTTGATAAATATGTCATCAACTCGAGTCATGTGGTTAAACGAGGCAACGATGGTGTGTTTGAATCCACATTTTTTTACTTCGTCATAAATTTGCCATTTGCTCTCTAATGTGTGCCCCCTTAGCTGCCCGACCGTGCTTTCTCGGATGGAGTTATCGAGGACGAATATATCTAGATCTTTCAATCTATCATACTTTTCTATTGCCTTTACAGCATCTCTTTCGTAATTTTTAGACAGGCGCTTGTAGTAGGGTAATTTTCCATGATCGGACATCTGTAATAATATAACTTTCTTTCAAAAGAAGTGATAAAACAAACAAAAAACCAATACATTATCATGCATTCATGAAAGAAATTAAATTTAATTTTAAAAAAATGCAAATTGAAAAAGACCATTATTAGACTTTTGTTTCTCCACAGTACGGGTTTAACAGAACACTTAAACATTATATGTTGATACGCTTTTATTAGAATCTATGTATTTGTAACATTGAAAGATCATGTACGTGAGAGTGCATAACTTAGGTACAACCACTGTGGGGTTAGGTTTTTTTTTGGCAAGTGAAGAAGTAGCATGATAATAAAATAAATTTGTTCTTTGCGATAAATTTTGATTTAAATGAAAAAAAAGTTTTGAATTTCTCATGGGAGTAGTAGAGATGTCGAAAGCTCTTATTATTTCTCGGGACGTCCCCGACGTCCCATAGGCTGCCTGTGACGTCATATCCACTTCCGGTCGGCCATCTTGCTTCCGGTTCCGCCATCTTGCTTCCGGTCGGCCATCTTGCTTCCGGTTCCGTCATTTTGCTTCCGGTCGGCCATCTTGCTTCCGGTTCCGGTGACGCAACATCCGGTAATTAAGGGGAGGTAATTCCGCAATTTAGTCGTTTTGCTGTTTGTTTGATCTTCTTGTGGAGTGGATCTCGTGCCATTTCCATTTGCCACATAATGTTATTGACATAGCGATTTTTTAGAGCTTCTCTATAGAGCGGGAGCAAATCCAAGTCAGCTTTTGATAGTGCCTCTTTTTCGTGGTGACCTTTTTCCGTGTATTCATCCACTTTCTTTTCGTGTTCGTCTTTGTAGCTGATCATCACTTGTCTAATAAAGCCACTCCACGGATCGAACTGTTTTCCGGGGTAAGTTTCTTCGTCTTCAGACAAGTCATCACTCTTTTCTGATTCCGTATCCTCCTCTTCCTCTTCCTCAGTTTCCCATTCCGGGTCCTCCTTCAACCATTCCGGTTCCTCCATTTTTCTTTGATGCTTCTGTTCTTTGTGTCTCTGTAGATTGAACAACTTTTGGCTTGTGTATCCGCATTCGTCGCAATGGTACATCTTTCCTTCTCGGCGTCCGGTTTCTATCTGGTGATTTTTGTTCCGTCCGTGTTAATTTATCTATCACTTCTGAATAGTATAACATGTTGTTAACAGAACCCTCATTACCGGTGCGGATTTGATCGGGTCTTGTTAAGTTGTCTTTCTTTCTTTTCCATACATAGGCAAAGAATGCATTCCTCAAATTTGCTAAGCTCTTTCTATTGTATGCAAGCTTCAAAGCTTTAAATTATCCGTCTAAATTTCAAAATTGTCTAAACCCTTTCTATTGTATGCAAGCATCAAAGCTTTAAATTATCCGTCTAAATTTCAAAATTGTCTAAACCCTAAGGTTCGTCCTACCCCAGACATAGGTTGAATATCTTAGTAATAATTTGGTTCCCCAGTTTGGTAGTTTTGGTTATACTGTTCTATGCTCTTCATATTCATACAGTGTTTGGCATTTTCAATATTTTTGGTAGAGCGCCTCTGATGAGTCTTGAATAGACGAAACGCGCGTCAGGCGTAGCAAAATTTATTGTCTGGAACTTTGTTGTCATTTGTATTTCAATGCTTTGAATCTACGCCATTCTTTAAATATTTGCTGGCATTCTATGCACGGCACAATTAAATTTTGTTTCGATTTATAAAACTGATCTTTTGGCTTCCTCTCGCCGCATTTACGACAAACACGTTCCCCGTTCTCACTTTCAATGTTCTTTTCTATGAGTTTTAGAAGATAATCCATTACATTTACGTGCGTCTTGTTCGAATACATTTGAGCCACTGACAACATTGATCATTCATTTTGCCTTTTCAAAATTGTATCGTCCAATCATCTCTCAGCATTTCATCACGTGACTTACTCTTTGCTCTTCTTGCTCTTTTGATTGCTCAGTTTGCTCTTTTGCAGCTCATCTTGCTCTTTTGCAGCTCCTTTTGTTCTTTTGCAGCTCCAATTGCACTTTTGCAGCTCATCTTGCTCTTTTTCTTGCTCATCTTGCTCTTTTGCAGCTCTTTTTAGCTCTTTACCTTGCTCATCTTGCTCTTTTGCAGCTCATTTTGCTCTTTTGCTTTGCTCATCTTGCTCTTTTGCTGCTTTTCTTACTTTGATCACCCAGTAGCAGCAGCAGCAGCAGCAGCCATTTTACCCTCTTCCCCCTTTCACTTACGCAGCAGCAGCAGCCATTTTACCCTCTCCCCCCCTTTCACTTACGCAGCAGCAGCAGCAGCAGCCGTTTTAACACCTTCTCCCCCCTTTTTTTTCACTGAAGCAGCAGCAGCAGCAGCAGCCATTTCACACTCTTCTCCCCTTTCACTTATGCAGCACCAGCCGTTTCCTTACCTTCTTCCCTTTTCTTCTAGTTGTGTTTTTCCTGTCCTGTGTTAACTTGTACAACTTTTGTCAAGCAGGGAATCCAGACCACTTTATACTTTTAATTTTCCATAGGCCCTGTGTTAAATCTGTTGGCGACTCGTGTCACCCCCAGATCTCAGCAATGAAGTCGTGTGTAATCATGCGGAACTAACTATTCCATTGAGATCATTTTGTACTTGATAACCCAATATCTTCTAACCAGTTCAAACCGGTTCTTTTCGTTCCGATACTACCCCTTTGCAGTTCTATTTTTAATCCTTACCCTAACTCTAGCTATTCTAGTTTGTAATTCTAACCCTAACCCTAACCCTAACCCTAATCTCTAACCTTAACCTTTTCTCTTTTCAGTTCTATTTTTAGCCCTTACCCCAATTCTAACTATAACTCTCTTTTATAGTGTTGTCATTGTATTTTTAACCCTTACCCTAACCCTAACCCTTGCTATTCTTGTTTGTTATTCTAACCCTAACCCTAAACCCTAACCCTATCCTCTAACCCTAACACTAACCTCTAACCCTAACCCTAACTCTTTCTCTTTTCAATTCTATTTAAGCCCTTATCCCCATTCTAACTCTAAGTCTCTTTGCCTTTGTTGTCATTGTATTTTTACCCTAACTCTAACTCACCCTTCTCTAACCCTTTCTCTTTTCAGTTCTATTTTTAGCCCTTATCCCCATTCTAACTCTAACTCTATTTGCCTTTGTTGTCATTGTATTTCTAACTCAAACCCTAATTTTCTTTTCTCTAACTCTCTCTTCTCTAACCCCAACCCTTTCTCTTTCCATTTCTATTTCTTTACCATTTACTCTAACCCTAACCTAAATTCTCCTCTGTTGTGTATAGTATTTCTATTCATGTTCGTACCCTAACCCTAACTCTTCTGCTATGTAGCCTTAACCCTAACTCTTGATCTCTTTGCAACTTGTGTTGTTGTTCTGCTTATAAAAAGGATCAAACCAGTACTTTAAGCCTACCCCACAAAGCCCGGCAAATTCCTTACAAAATGGTATCAAATACAAGACTTAAAACACAGTAGAAACCAAGAGTTACTTCCCTTAGATTGACACGAAAGAAAGAATATAAAACTAGACCTCACAAGCTTTACAATGACATATTACACGCTAAGTATACAACAAGAAGAAAAAGGGGACACCTAATGGTCAAGCCCTGACTGACCACTGACCACTACCGACGCAAACAACTCAAAAATGGCAACTACACCTTGCGACCTTTCCAACGATATACGACAACCCAACCTTTGATAAGAAATAGGAAATGGTCACCTACTGGTCAAGCCTCTAATGACCACTGAAGACCACAAAGAAAATCATCAAAGAGACATTGTCTTACTAAAAACAATCAACAAACCCGAAAGGAATCGGTCAAGGAATAACTAAGTTACAAGCCTTTTACCGTTCGGTGACTTTGCGGAATTACCTCCCCTTAATTACCGGATGTTGCGTCACCGGAACCGGAAGCAAGATGGCCGACCGGAAGCAAAATGGCGGAACCGGATGCAAAATGGCGGAACCGGAAGCAAGATGGCGGACCGGAAGTGGATATGACGTCACAGACAGCCTATGGGACGTCGGGGACGTCCCGAGAAATAATAAGAGCTTTCGACATCTCTACTACTCATGGGGCTTATTTTCGCTGAAATCGCCATGAAGAATTATGAGCGAATAAGTCCCCATCCCAAATATTTTTTTTTATTTTTAGTTATGGGAATGAATAATCGGTAAATAGCGCAAATCGTCTTCCACTTTTTAAAAAAAGCGCAAAAAAACATCCCTGCAACTTTCACTGTATCTATTAGGTCAAATAACCTGTGTTTGATTTCCCATTTCACGATGTTTTGATCTTTTAATAATTTTAAGGAAATGCTTAAATGTTAGTTTAAAAAATAATTTAATTGTCTATAAACAGTAAAACTGACTTAAACTAAGTTTTTATGGTATATCTTGAATGTGATCGCTATAACCCATATCTTGAACGGGGTTTAAAACATTTATATCAAGTTAAGACGGCTATGTTTATATCCCGTATATTAATAACAATTACTTTTAGGTAGGAACGACTTAAATCAACTACTTGTACACCCATTTTGGTTTCAATTAGTATCATAGTTTCTTAGCAGATACGGAAAAAATAATGCCCAACGGGTGAAACCTCTTACATGGATTGTTTATTCTTCTACACAGGTTATATGTTTACGCAGACCTGGACATGCTGATTAGGTTTATCTTGAATCCAAATTATTTTATCTTCGGCGGTTATTAACTAAAGCTTTTTGCAAAACAAACTCGTTTGACATCAATGTTAGTTCAAAAGTAATTATGAATATATTTTTTAACAAATGAAAAAAAAAACGCCACGTCTGTTTTGTGCAAGTTGAGTCTGGTCCAAATATCAAAACACAGTTGTGACGTCATGCTATTGTTAATGCAGTACTTTATCCTACCGATTAGTACTGATAAGTCTTGATATTACACTGCAATCTAGTAACATATGAAAGCAATTCTATACGGTCAGTTCTAGTTTTATTGTGACTTTAAAGATTCCTCAAGTATAAATGTCAACACATTTTCCAATAATGTATTCCAAGCCTAGATTCGAACCCGAAATCTTTCTCTTTACAACCAACGTCATTAAGCGTATTGCTACTGCTGACCCGATCAAATAGTTTTGAGCTACGGTATTCAAATTTGATTGTATTAACGTATATAATACCATAAATAAAAAATCATTTTGCCATGACTGAAATCGAACCCGAATTTTTGTCTAGATACATGTAGTCCACGACATTAACCATTACGTGGAAGACTCAATCGAAATGCGTTCAGTTAAGGGATTTTAATTATCTGTTTGTATTGACATATATAATGATACATATGGAAAATTATTTCTGATCGCTTTATGTTTAAATTTTACACTGTTGTTATGCTAAACGGGTGTTTAAAGTAGGATATAAGCCTTATACAGTCTATTCGGTAAACTATAGGACAGGTCTAATATTTTACCGAATGGACTGTTTACGGCTGAAATCCTTTACATACTCTTTACATATATGACATTCTCTTAAGAGTTGTTGCGATTTTCAAAATTTATAGTTTTACGAGTTCTAAAGATATTTTCTTCCAACATCTTACGAGCTATTTTCGAGTTTTCACGATTTCTTTAGATAACCGGAAATTTTTCCCACCCTCGTCCAGCGCCAATGAAAATGATTTTAAAGCGTTTATGAGCATGTTACCGTATCTAAATAAATAAATCATAACTGACGGCTGATAACATTTTGTAGCATTTAAACAGTTTAATATCAACGTTGTATATTTTATTCTCAAAACACATATAATATCTGGTTATGATCTTTCTCTAAAACATTCGTGACTGTGTTGCTTTCTTGTTCCTCAAATATTCAATGCACTGATGATTTTACGCATCCGTCGTTATGAGGTCAGCTTTAGTTTTAGTTGTACATCTTAATCTGACACTCTAGAATGACTTTTTGCAAAGCTTTATGACAAACCTGATAACTTTAAGTTTCTAAGAGCTTGTTGTACAAAATTATTCAGTCTGATCAGGTTTTAAAGTCTACGTTCCGCACTTGTCACGGTATTTGTCGTTGGATAATGACGATTACCCTGACAGAGCGTCATAGCTCTACCAAAATTGCTAGCAAAAGGTAATAAACGTTGCTTTGGAATTTTAATTGGCAGTTACAACTTTAATCAGGAACTGATTCCTTTTCCATCATATTTACAAATACCAAAACGCGGGTATAAACGGTTAATTTGGATTTGCTATATATCGATATTTCAAGGAGTAACCTCTCATCAGTAGCATTTATATCAAAACATTGGTAGGTCAAATCCAAAATGTTGAAAACGAAAAGTACTCAAAACCAAAACGTTCGAACAAGGAAGCCAAATCAAGCACCGAGGATATCGACCATGTGCATTACAAGGAAAGAAACCTGGTGTTTTAAACAATTTTGAATTTTAAAATCGGAAATTTCAGCAACAAAAATATTAGAAATTTTATGGTAAATCGTGTCAGACAAGTCTGACGACCGGGCTTGTGATTACATATCTTAGACTATTTTCATTTTGCCATGTTACTGCTTTGCTGATTTAAGTCGTTAAGAATATGTCTTCCTACCGTTGTTGTTTGTGGTTAACTATTGATGTTGTTGTTTTTGCTTTGTTTTTTGTTTTTTTGTTTGGAAGGGGGAGTCCGGAATAAGCGGTTTATCTTCAAATTATTTGTTTTTTGCTATATTTAATTATCCATATTCCGCCGAATAATCGTACTTTAGAAGCATTTGAAGCTTTATACCAAATAAATATTTGAGAGTGATTAAAGTTCGCACAGTCTAATACCATTGTGAATAGTCTGTGAACCACTTACTGACGACTTAGCTGTAATAAATATTGGTTCTTTTATAATCATATTAGTTGTGACTTGTGCTAAAAGTTGTACGTAAATGAATGTTCTGCTCTGGTTCCTTTGACATCTTTGTTACTGTCGATATTTTCATTTAATTCATTAAAAACACTGCGTCGTTTTAGTTATATAAATAAATATATATGTTAAAATTAAATCGATTTGAAAAAATATTCACCGCTTCCCTCACAAACGGCAATGAAGCGTAAATGAATAAAGAGTAACTAAAACGATGCTATACATAAACAAACTTATTAATAGGGGTAAAAATGTACGCAATTTGTTTCTATGAGGTTAAATGATAAGAAGATTTGTTAATATTTTTGGCATTTGTGTGTCCTTCATCAGTAAAATAAACAAATATTAAAAATATATACACAAGTAATAAAACGGTCCAAAAATACAATTGGTTTGTGTTCAAATTCTGCTTGATGAAGCTGTACGCTCTCTGGCAAAATATCTTAAACAAAATTTAAATAATCGAATTCTTAAACTAAAGCATAATAAACCACGATTGAAAAAGAATAAAAATTGTTTTTATATAAAACTTCATTGAAAAGGTTTTTGACTTTGATAGTGCTTAAGAATTAACTAGTGTTTCGCCCATAAATACCCAATAGAATGTGCTAGGATAGGAAGCAAAAAATAAGGCAAGTCATGATTGAAAAGAAAATAGTTGCTAAAAAAAGACGAAATGTACTAAGTCAGGACCATTGCGATCTATAACTATTCTGGTGTGTCTTCCATGTTTTTTCTTTTCTCTTTGGACATTGAGATAGATCCTCCAAGTTCGTTAATTTGTTATTACCTTTATTTTCTTAAAAACGACGAATAACATTCTAATAAAATAACAATAATGAGAAAAACATCGGCAAAATTATCAACAAAGTTTATAAAAAAAGGAGTAGGGGCAAAAAGGCCCCATTTTAGCCTAAAATATGATGGTTATGTACTAGTCTCCATATCTGGCTACAATATAGTGAAATCTCTGCAGGTCGAAACATTTCAAAATTAAAAATTTAAGTGTCATAATGACGTCACATTTGACGTCAATAGTGATTTTAGGAAAAATGACAAAAAATGAGAAATTTTGGATCAGGAAATATTCTCCGCACACGAAACACAAATTCAGATCTTCAGAGAAGGTTTACATGACCCATATAGACAAACTGTTAAAATGCAAAATGGCCATTTTCTGAATGAAGGTCAGTTTCATTATATATTTTTTATCAAAACAATGTTTTATAAATTAAAATATATAATTGAATATTTAGTAAGTAATTTATGAGCATTTGACAACAGAATTCAAAGGGTGAGACTCGGGTTAAATTTTAGGCAAAAACAGGTCTTATCGCCCCCATTCCTTTCAAACAAAAATAATAAATTTCAGAAACCCTCTTATATTCTTATACATAAACCATATATGTAAATATACGTATCAAAATGTATGGATAACCTTACCTTTCTTTATAGTTTATACCTTGTATTATTGCTGTCAAGATTGATAGTAATGCTAAATTTACTAAAATATTTCACTTATATTTAAAAGTTTTGTAAAAAAGAAATAAAACGCTCTGGTTGATTTTTCGATACAGGTATGTGGTTTTATTTATCAGTAATTCAAGGTTCATAGGGAAAGATTTAACTTTTTGAGCAAAAGTTTAAATATTTAGAAAAGTTGACTTATTATCTGAACAAATTAAGTGTAGAAACTCATAAATATAAACAAACCATATTATATTGACATAAGTTTTGAATTTTTCATCCATGCAAATTTTTTGTTTCAATTATTATTTAATTACTGAAATTATATTTGTTGTATCTGTTGTTCATCTTCTATTCTAAATTTTGATATAATGAATTTATTTTAAAGGAAATGTACTGATAGATTTAGCGTGTAAGATATAGCCTAGTTCTGTGATCAGGGCGCGCTTCAAATCTTTCTACTAACCCATGAGTGAAAATACAGGATACAGTTTTCTTTAGAGAAATTGTATTTAAAAAATGTTTTTTAAACGGAGAGCATATTGATTTTGTAACTTTATTATTAATAAAGAATTTGAAGATAATATTTTTTTTTAAGGAAACCGTTTTCTTATTTATTGTAGAAATAAAAAGTACACCCTTATCCAGTTAAACATTTAACGTTGCCTCAATACACTTAAGATTTACTTTACTTTGCATTTACAACCAAATCAGTATCAATTTGGTACACAAAAGCATGACATTTATGAATATATTGTCAAAATTATGAAAAAGTGGGAAATTTATGTGGAGAATATATTCCTTTTATTAAAGAAGCGAAATATTTTTCTAAGATGAATAATTAATACAAATATTTTTTCTTATATAAAAGCAAATATAATTAAAATATTTTTAATTCTTTTTCTTCTAGCAAAAAAAGCATATCACATCAAAACATAATGTCAAAAGTCTTTTTAAGGGGATATCCAACACTTAGGCTAAAAAAAAATGTGTGGTTTAAAATTTTCTTGAAAATTTGCAAAAAAAATCACTTTGATAAAATAGATTTAATCCTAAGATCTTAAGAAATTTGAAGCGCAGGTTTCTTGGGAATATTTTTGTTGAACATAATTGATTTTCAATATTTCCTATTTTGATCACTGAGAAGCTTGATGTCATTGATTAAATGTAATTAACGAAAACGTTCAACTGATTTTTAAGAGTTATCTAGCTTAGGTGTTCTGTACCCCCTTAATATGGATATTTATCACACTGTTACTGTTGTTTTGGCTAGGCTTCAATCAAGAACTCATTATATATTGTTTATCTTTAAACTAAATGAAGTCTGACAATGCCAAAAACTAAACTTTTAAACAATTGCTAAATTATGTTTTGTACACGGTTGCATTTAGACGAACGCATGCCTAAACTATTTGTCACATTGATCAAAAACGTAAGGTAGCTACTAAGGTAGGCATAACATTTTTTTATGATTTGAAAACGAATTTTAAAGATGCTTCTTGAATGAACACTGATAACCAAATAAACGGCATTTTTTTTCAAAAATAACGTCTAAAATTGAAAAGTAGTGAAGAGTTGGTAAGACAAAAACAATTAAAATGGAGATGTTTGAGCAATTCATGTTTATGTTTCAGAAAGAAAGAGATATTGAGACAAGAACAAAAAGTTAACTTCAATATTGAAAATTGTTTATATCTCATTTGCACGTTCCAAGATATGAAAGCGTATTTATACACAGTACGTTATATACTGAGTGACATTAAAAACGCAGCACTTTATTTTTCGGAATATTTTTTATTTAAGTTAAAGTTTCATTAATTGGAAAGGATAGATGTGTTTTTAACCAATATGTAAGCAATCGATACATTCATGGTTCATTAATTTTTTAAACTTTTCTTCCTACAGTACTCCCGCACAAACGCACGAAATTCTTGTTTTGACATGCAGACATGCATGAATAGCTTCAATCAAAGTCCGTTTGTTAACCTTAACTTACGGTAACAAAAATTCCATCCTAAGTTTTCAAGTTCTTTTCGACACAAATTTGATAATGCAAAGGCTTTCAGACAACCAGCGACATGAGGTTTTGGCAATGATCCAAGGAGGGATATCTTGGCGTGAAATTGCTCGTCGAATGAATTCTGCACAATAGACAATTACTTGCCTGTCCCAAAACGACATTATCAGACGGGTTCAGTAAACAGCAGAATCAGGTCTAAAAAGACAACTTAAACGAGCTGTAAGGAGACGCCAACAACCGTCGGTCACGCTTCGACGGCTTAAAATTGTCTTACAAGAAGAATGGAACAATATTCCACAAGAACCAATTCGTCGTTTTATCTGATCAATGCCACGAAGTTGTCCCGCATGCATTGCAGAAAATGGTGGTCACATTCGCCTTTGACTGTGGGAAATTCAGATTTGACTGTAAAAACTGTGTGAACCGTTGCATAGAAAAGAATCAACATTAAATTTAAACGCTTGCGTCGAATTGTTGCTATTGTTCAGAAGTTTTGAAAATACCATTTGTTTAAGTAATGTTGTTTCTATACAAAAGCATATTTATGTAAATACTAGTGTTGCGTTTTCATTGTAGCTCAGTATATATTCAAACACATTTATCTTCACAGACAATACCATCACAATAAAGGTAAATGGCGAATGTCTTTGAAAATGGTTGTTTATCACACTGCTACATTTGTTTTTAGGTGAGACGACAATCAAGAACTCAGATATTTTTTTTATCTTTAAACTAATACCATAATGAGATAATTAAATTTACGTTGATTACAAAACAGGCTTTTGTAAATGTCAATGTCGTGAAAAAGGTCGAGTTCGTATTCAACTAATGAACAATAGCGAGAGTTTTGGAAAATGAGTTTAAAAAGGTTTCTGACAATAATAAGTACAAAAGATTAAAATGTCACATTTTTTAATACTAATTGAGTAAAAAGGAACAAAAACTTTGGCAAAGGAAAAAAACAAAACAAAAATGCAGAGTAATTATTGACATTTAGATTACCATAACTGTGCCGTTCATCATATGTTGTTTTCGTTATTTTTCTTAATTAAGAAAGTTTTTTTATAAATATAATAATTCATATACAATATCCAATTTTTATACTTAATATTTATAAGTGATCTAATATACGCTCTCGTTTATTTGACATATGTTATAATATTCATTTAATTTATTGGCTAATGTTGGGCTTTTATCAGTAAAATACAAAACTCAAAAGCAAAAATAGATAAAATGTCTAACAAAGAATTGGTTGTGTTTAAGGTCTGATTTTGCATACTGAATATTCAAAAACCAGCTTTAATACATTTAATCACTAAGAAAGTTGTGACAAATATTGTTTATCAATATACGTGTACACATGTAGTAAATCGGTTGAAGATCCAAGGTCATGAATAATGAATGAAAGTTTGAAGTATTATAAAAATGAAGTCTGTTAATGTCAAAAGCTGAACTTTTAAACAGTTGCTATTTTTTTTCAGGGTTGCATTTAGGCGTACGTAAACCGAAAATGTTTTTTTATGCTTTTGAAACATTGATTAAAAACTAAAATCAGCTACGAATTTACAAATACCAAAACGCAGGTATAAACGGCTAATTTGGATATGCTATGTATCGAAATTTCAAGGAGTAACCTCTCATCAGTAGCATTTAAATCAAAACATTGGAAGGTACTAAAGTAGGCAAAACATTTTTTGATATTTGAAAGAGAACCTTAAGGATGTTTCTTGATACCAAATAAATGGAATTTAAAAAAATATTAACGTATAAATCTGGGAAGTCAGCAAAAAGTAATGCAGATTTGATAATTTTGACAAACAAAAGATTTGTCTTAAATGTACAGAAAAAAATGTATAGAATACCTTACCTTCCTGTAAAGTTTATACATTGTAAAACTGCTGTCAAGGAGACGATAGTTATGCTTAATTTAATACAATATGTCTGGTTATATTTCAACTTATTCAAAAAATATCTTTAAAAGGTATACATGAGACGCTCTAGTTAGTTTAACACTGTTAGTATCTGAAATCTGAATTCATCTATCACTTATTTGTTAATTATCATCGGAAAAGAATGAACTCTTGAAAAAAGGATTAACACAAAAATGGTTTATGCTTTTGAGTTGTCTTCTTCTTCGTGCTGTTCTCGTTTATGTTAACTGGTTTTGTCTTAGACATTTCGGACTTTTGACATTCGAAAGTCCCCTTTTGTTCCTTTCTAAAACTATGGCGTAAGGTTTTTGTTTAGATTACAATTATTGTCCTCTACAATTTATTGTTTTGTTCTGATTGACACAAGAGGAAAAGGGAAAAATAAACATAAATATTGTGTATAGTAAATACATAAGAGCTTGATGGAATTTTTCGCTCACCTGGCCGAACCAATTTGACTGAAACTTATTAGGCATGATATATGGCATGTTGGCTTCAAATGATTTTCATTTTTAATTGATCAGATAAATACCATAGCCGCCGTTGCTTAAAAAAGAACAGGAGGTAAAACAGCAGTTTTTTGCAAATAATTTAAAAACGGTGACAGATAATAAATTCTGGCATAGTGAAAAACGGATCAGCACGGCAAGATCTACCTGCTGTAAAATTTTGAAAAATTACAACAAACTGTGTGGGAGTTATTCCCCCTTTTCTTAATTTTGTCTGCTTTTTGCACTTATTTTGTCTTATATCTCAAGAACTATATAAGATATTGAAAAAAAAATAATTGCATATTAATCAGTTTATTAAGCTGTACAAAATTGTCCATTTTGTCATAATTGTCAGATGACCCTGTATAGGAGTTACAGTCCCTTAAAGGCCAAATATAATGGTTTTAGCCTTATAGATTGTGAACTATAGAAGATAGAGAAAAAATTGCCTGCTTTAATATTCGCCTAATTGAGATTTGCAAAATTGTCCATAATGTTGAATTGATCAGGTAACCCATTACAGGGGTTATGGCCCCTGAAATGCCAAAAATAGTATGTTCTAGCCTTATAGATTGAGAACCTTAGTAGAAAGAGAAAATGTTTTGCTTGGTTAATTGAGCTAATGGAGCTCTTCAAAAGTTTGTTTTCTTTACATGATTTGACACACTGAAATGGAAATTAGCAACACGACGGGTGTGCTATAACAGGCAGGAACCGCTTACTCTTCCCGGGCACCTGAGTTCACTCTTGTCACGACTTGAGTTCGCGTTTTTTTATTTCCGTTCGGTTGATTTTTTGTTTTGTATTTCTTTGTGTTTTTGTTAGTGTTTACCGGTTTCGTCGTTGCCCTTTCGGACTTTTGACACTTGAATGCCCAATTGGTGCCTCTTTGCTTCTCCATAGGATCAAAGTTGTCAGATGACCACTTTTAGGGGTTATGGCCCCTAAATTAACATTTTATCATGCTTTGCCTAAAAAATGAAACTATTACAGATAAAGAAAAGCTTATGCTTGCTTAAATGTTCAGCTAATTGAGAACTACAAAATTGTCCATTAGGCCTATATTATCAATTTACCCTTACAGGAGTTATGGCCCATTAAATGACAAAAAAGTAGCATGAATGTGATATTAAGATTGTGTTTCATAAAAGATTGTGCCATCCATTCGTTTGCTTAAATGCTTAGCTGAATTGAACTTACTAATGGTTTAAATTTTATTGTCCTAATGGGGTGTTGGCAAAGTGAAATATTGTTACATTTATTCATTGAAACCATGTAAGCGATTCAGGCTCCTGTGAGCCTCTTGTTTAAAGGGAGTAAGTTATTTTCAATTTAATGGTTAAAATACTGATATGCACATACATGGAAAGATTTATAACTAAATCAGTATTCAGTTGATGTACAAAAACAAGACTTCTATAGATATATTTTTAAATTTTCGACTTAATTGATATGTAATAAATGAGTTATTTTCTTGTAGAAGCGACGGGTTCTTTCAATAGATAATGGATGCGAATAACTTGATTCTCTTCAAGCGTAATTTACTAAAATGATATCTTCTTCTTATTTGTTCTTATCCACCAGCATAAAAAAAATATCAAATAAAAACAAAATGGTATCCTGGTATGGCAAAAATCGCGCTGCTTGGTAGCTAATCAATGACAAGATCGGAGATAATTGCTGGTATCTTTTTAAATACATGTTTATCACAATACAACAGTTTTTATTAACTCTAGACAGCAATGAATAATGCCTTATTGCAGATATTGTCCATCTTTCAATTCAAACAAATAATAAGAAAATACAAATTGCGTTGGTGAATGGTGTCAAGACAGGCTTTCGCAATAATCAACGTCGTGAGAAAAGTCGAGTTTGCTTAAACCTAATGGACAAGTCTGGAAAATGGTTTTTAACGTTTCTGGCAAACAAAATGACAGCAAGGTAAAATGATCTTCAGAAAAAAAACTAAACGTCTAAATGAGTTCAAACTTTGAAGCATATTAAGAAACAAAGCAGTAGATAAAGGTAATAACAAAATTACCGTACTTGGAGGATTAATCTTAATGCTCAAGAGAAAAGACAAAACATGGAAGACACACCGGAATAGTTATAAATCGCAATGGTCCTGACTTGGTACAGGACAATTAAATCTTTAATAGATATTAGACATTAAGGTTACGAACAGTACATGCCTGTTTTTCTGTTAAAGCATCTTTTGTCGTGACAATCAAATTAAACAATGTTTCGATAAGACAAACACAATTATAACGGACATGTGGGAGCAACACGTGTTTATGTTTCAGAAAAAAGAGAGATATAATGTCAAAAATAATTATAAAGTATAAAGTGAGATGTAATTCTAAATCTGACGTTTAATTCTGTTTCAAATAACCTAAGTATCTCTCAATCGAGTTTTTTTGTTCAAAAAGACATCTAATAATATCAAACAAAGTACAGTAAATAAATAACACATTTATAATATTTATACCAGAAACTGCCTTTAAAAAATGCAAGTGGAGATTATATTGAAGCGAGAAAACATGCTTGATTTGACATGTCATGGGTCCATAGAACAAATCAACCATAAATAACAGATACATAAAAACAACGGTTGTAGGCTTATTGCACATGGAATTTTAGTACTTTTCGTTCAATACTTTTTTATCTTCAATGTAAGATAATTCAAGTGATTTGTCAATATACAATGGAGTTACATAATCTTTATACAGAGCCTAGCACCCAACAATAGCTCAAACCCTAAATGGATCTCATTTGATCATCAAGGTCTTTAACATGTTTACTCCATAGGTCATTTAGTTACAAATACTTAGTACGAGTGTTTTGGTATAGTTGAAGCATAAATCTTAATCTTTCCGTACTCCTAATAGGACAATATAGTTCTTGGGTTAAAAACTATTTATTAGTCGGATAATTTTGTGGGTATAAGTTTCTTTTATTATCGTAAACGAGGTTGTTCATCTCATGCGTAACCTAAACCTGAACGTGAAAGACCCTTTTAATAGTTCGATAAGAGTATGCTTCCACAAAATTAAGATTTTATCATTGTGGTATTATATATAAAAACGAAGTGGTCAGGTAAAATAAACCGTCGGGTAATCCAGCCTACATATATTTTTGGTTATACTGTTATTTTTGGTTATACTGTTCTATGCTCTTCATATTCATGCAGTGTTTGGCACTTTCAATATTTTGGTAGAGCGCCTGTGATGAGTCTTGAATAGACGAAACGCGCGTCAGGTGTAGCAAAATTTATTGTCTGGAACTTTGTTGTCATTTGTATTTCGAACACACGTGAAGGTTAGCACTGCTGGTGGCGTTTAAATTCCCCGAGGTTAGCCCGCTCCGGTACCAACACTTTTGAGTTGGAGAATACATCAAAGCTTTAAATTATCCGTCTAAATTTCAAAATTGTCTAAACCCTAAGGTTCTTCCTACCCCAGACATAGGTTGAATATCTTAGTAATAATTTGGTTCCCCAGTTGGGAATTTTTGGTTATACTGTTCTATGCTCTTCATATTCATGCAGTGTTTGGCACTTTCAATATTTTTGGTAGAGCGCCTCTGATGAGTCTTGAATAGACGAAACGCGCGTCAGGCGTAGCAAAATTTATTGTCTGGAACTTTGTTGTCATTTGTATTTCGAACACACGTGAAGGTTAGCACTGCTGGTGGAGTTTAAATTCCCCGAGGTTAGCCCGCTCCGGCACCAACACTTTTGAGTTGGAGAATACATCAAAGCTTTAAATTATCCGTCTAAATTTCAAAATTGTCTAAACCCTAAGGTTCTTCCTACCCCAGATATAGGTTGAATATCTTAGTAATAATTTGGTTCCCCAGTTTGGTATTTTTGGTTATACTGTTCTATGCTCTTCATATTCATGCAGTGTTTGGCACTTTCAATATTTTTGGTAGAGCGCCTCTGATGAGTCTTGAATAGACGAAACGCGCGTCAGGCGTAGAAAATTTATTGTCTGGAACTTTGTTGTCATTTGAATTTCGAATACACGTGAAGGTTAGCACTGCTGGTGGAGTTTAAATTCCCCGTGGTTAGCCCGCTCCGGTACCAACACTTTTGAGTTGGAGAATACATCAAAGCTTTAAATTATCCGTCTAAATTTCAAAATTGTCTAAACCCTAAGGTTCTTCCTACCCCAGACATAGGTTGAATATCTTAGTAATAATTTGGTTCCCCAGTTTGGTATTTTTGGTTATACTGTTCTATGCTCTTCATACTCATGCAGTGTTTGGCACTTTCAATATTTTTGGTAGAGCGCCTGTGATGAGTCTTGAATAGACGAAACGCGCGTCAGGTGTAGCAAAATTTATTGTCTGGAACTTTGTTGTCATTTGTATTTCGAACACACGTGAAGGTTAGCACTGCTGGTGGAGTTTAAATTCCCCGAGGTTAGCCCGCTCCGGCACCAACACTTTTGAGTTGGAGAATACATCAAAGCTTTAAATTATCCGTCTTAATTTCAAAATTGTCTAAACCCTAAGGTTCTTCCTATCCCAGACATAGGTTGAATATCTTAGTAATAATTTGGTTCCCCAGTTTGGAATTTTTGGTTATACTGTTCTATGCTCTTCATATTCATGCAGTGTTTGGCACTTTCAATATTTTTGGTAGAGCGCCTCTAATGAGTCTTGAATAGACGAAACGCGCGTCAGGCGTAGCAAAATTTATTGTCTGGAACTTTGTTGTCATTTGTATTTCGAACACACGTGAAGGTTAGCACTGCTGGTGGAGTTTAAATTCCCCGAGGTTAGCCCGCTCCGGCACCAACACTTTTGAGTTGGAGAATACATCAAAGCTTTAAAATATCCGTCTAAATTTCAAAATTGTCTAAACCCTAAGGTTCTTCCTACCCCAGATATAGGTTGAATATCTTAGTAATAATTTGGTTCCCCAGTTTGGTATTTTTGGTTATACTGTTCTATGCTCTTCATATTCATGCAGTGTTTGGCACTTTCAATATTTTTGGTAGAGCGCCTCTGATGAGTCTTGAATAGACGAAACGCGCGTCAGGCGTAGCAAAATTTATTGTCTGGAACTTTGTTGTCATTTGTATTTCGAACACACGTGAAGGTTAGCACTGCTGGTGGAGTTTAAATTCCCCGAGGTTAGCCCGCTCCGGTACCAACACTTTTGAGTTGGAGAATACATCAAAGCTTTAAATTATCCGTCTAAATTTCAAAATTGTCTAAACCCTAAGGTTCTTCCTACCCCAGACATAGGTTGAATAACTTAGTAATAATTTGGTTCCCCAGTTTGGTATTTTTGGTTATACTGTTCTATGCTCATCATATTCATGCAGTGTTTGGCACTTTCAATATTTTTGGTAGAGCGCCTCTGATGAGTCTTGAATAGACGAAATGCGCGTCAGGCGTAGCAAAATTTATTGTATGGAACTTTGTTGTCATTTGTATTTTGAAGTTCATGTTTAAGGCCGATCTAGTAGTGTCCACTGTTAAAACTTTTGATTTTACTGGACACAAATTCAATTTCATTTGATTTACAGCAAGGACAATATACTGAATTTAATCTGGATTTCTTAAAATAATGGACACTTCGATAATTCTGTAAGTTTAGTAGTCTTCACAATAGCTCGCATGGCCAAATGATAATGCAAAACAGTTTGTACTGGTGTTTTACAGTGTTCTCAGTGACTGCTTTCATTTAACTATATATTGATGCTAAATAGATTTTATAACAGTTAATAATCATCAAATTGCCATGATAAAATAATATCGAATTGTCTCAGAATTGTCCAAGACAGTAAAAATTTGAAACTAAAAATGGTTTCATTAAAATAGCAAAAAGTCGAGGAAATAGACTCGTGACGATTAATTCAAGGGTATAAGCATGCATGGACTTATATCTTATAAAATAACTCCGTGGTATTAATATAATTGACCCTTTTATCAAGTCAATTATATATGAATGTAATATTGTACATGTAGTTTAGTTTTTAATTTATGAAATAAATATTAGGGAATAAAAATTAAAACTATAAAGTGTTCAGATAAAGTAGAGAGGTGCACATATACAGTATGTCAAAAAGATTGTGTAATAGTGTGAAAATCTGTTAAAATAGTACCCTGAGGTACATATAATGGATAGACTGACAAACACCAATTCGATCCTTAAAATAGCCCCTCAATTCAATTTCAATCGGGGCTATATGATAATATGGCTTTTGGGGTTAATTGATTTACCATTTATTTTTTGACTTAGTAAATATCTGTTTTGTAGTTGTTTTTTTTTAGTCATATTAAAAGTTGGCCTATTTTTGTAAATTTTCTTTCCTCTTTAGCTACTCTTCTAAGAAACTTATTATAATAACAAATAACTATCAAATCCACATCCTCTTCTAAAATAATGGGAAATGTTTCTTATAACATGCGCGTTCGTTCGTCTATCTCTCTATCTGTTCGTTCACAATTTTTGTAACTCATTTCCTGGGCTTCCACTGTATGGCTTTATTTCCAATTTGGTTTACAGAGTTGACGAAAAATATTGAAAGCCAGAAGGAAAGATAAAAAGATTTCAGCGGTTAGAGAGAAACCACATTCTGAAGAATTTCTGCTCACTGACCAAGAACACAATCCCTGACGTCCTCCGCCGAGCACAAAAAGATCAAAGTCGGCTCATTAAAAATGGGAAGCCCATACACAGGTCGGGGATTTTACCTTTTAAGGTGATTGTTTTCAAAACAAATCGCATTGTCGCGTCATGGTTTTTAACCAATCATCTAAATGAACTGCATTGCATGTCGGTATTTAAATGTGTAGTATTTGTTTACTATCAACATAAAACACGTGCTTTACGACCAAGAAGATGATGATTTTCAAACTTCCCTGGGTAAAATGTAAAAAGAGCTTTTAAAGTCTTTGTGGGTTTTGCCGACAGAAAATGGTCTAGAAAAACTTTTCCTCGCTCAGATTTAGGATACATAAAGATTTTACCGTAAAATTTACACTTGTTCTCTGACATGATTTTCACCCTTAAGGTAGTACAATAGTAAAAAATCGGTAGGATAGAATTTTTTAAAATTTTGTCATATGAAGTATCTATGTGCATATGTTTGAAAAATATTATAAAAAGAATAGGTCACCGTGCTAAATTTTTGTAGAAAATATATCAAAAACAGTTCAAATTTGGCTATTTTTATATAGATTGTATAGGGAAAAATGGTTAAAATTATTTTTTTCAAATTTTACGGGATAGATTTTTGTTATATTTTGTCAAAACATCAATTTTTGTTAGTTCTTCGAAAATAAGGTATAAAATCATGGGGTCACCGTTAATTTTCTGAAAATAAATTGGAAAAACTGAATTTTCCCTACACATTTCATACAAATTATCTCCCTTGAAAAAAGTTCGGGAAATGTTATAACATGAATATAACAGTTAGGTTTTGTTTCAAACTTATTTTTTCTCGAATAATTTATCATACTAACAATCTTAGTACAGTAAAATATCAATGTTTTTGCCTTTGCTTAAATTTGGTAACATGCTCAGAAAAGATGCTCAGTGTTATACCACTGTACTACCTTAAATATATGTATGGCACGCCACAACCACAATAAAGAGAAAAACGTAGATTAAGTTACTTAATCCTAGATTAACTGAGCTTAATCTAGGATTAACTGACCTAACTATCATTAAGCTGAGAAAAACCGAGTTTTTCTAAAAATATACTACTGAAACTAAGATTTTCTCATATTTTTCAGTTAATCTAGGTTTTTCTCAGCTTAATGTGAGTTATGAGAAAATTGAAGTTTTAGTTTAGAAATCTAGATTTTTCAGTAATTCACATTTAGCTAGCTTAATCTAAGATTAAGTTCCCAGAAAAGGTGGGTTATGTTCTGGCCAATCAAAATTCCTCCCAGAAAAGGTGGGTTCAACTTATCTTTTTGCCAATCAAAACGCTCGATATATACGACTTAACTGTGTTTATCAGTTACACACCTTTGAAAGTACCACTTAATCTTAGTTTAAGTAACTTAATCTAGGATTAACTGAAGTATCTATCATTAAGTTTTGAAAAACTAGGATTTTCTAAAAGTTTTCAAGAAAAACTAAGTTTTTCTATTCAAACTCAGTTAAACCGAGATTTTCTGAACTTAATGATAGTGACGAGATAATCTTAGTTTAAGTTAAGAAAATCAAGGTTTCTCTGTAACTTACATTTAGCTGGGTTAATCTTAGTTAATGCTACTTAATCCTAGATTAAGCTCAGTTAAACTTGGATTAAGTAACTTAAACTAAGATTTTTTCATTAAAGTGGTTACGGCGTGCCATATATATGCATCTTTTTCAGTTTGAAGTTTATTGCATATGTTTATTGCGTTATGCATAACATTTTATATTCTGACAATTTTTAACCGCACAAAGAACCTTATTGGCAGAGATCGACGTATGCTTAGACGATGGCTGTTCGAACACTCAAGAATTAAAGCATCAAAAAGTTGAAAAGACGAGAATAAACAATTCGCAAGATTTTAATCAAAATTAGAGGTTTACATGTCTAAAATTTATAAATCGGGAATATAAGCCCTGAAATTGTGTGTGTAAATAACAAATCACTAAGCGATAAGGGGGCTTGTTTTAGTGTAAGATCTATATATTTTACAAAAAGACTGTTTAATCAGTTCAATATATGACAAAACATATCACCAATATAAACTAACAAATATGAGCCACAGCCCACACACCCCGCTCTATCAAAATTCATTTTGATCAATTATAAAATTGTCAGTTTTAAGAAAATCCATTAGGTGGTTTAGGGGAAGTTTAAGCTTATAACAGATATGCATCTCTATGTGTAACTAACGGATGGACGGACATCCCTATAACCATAAACCAAAACTTTCAAGTGGGGTACACAACCAGGCAAAAATTCAATATATACTGAATAATACATGGCAAAATATGTATCATATGCTGTATTTACCCGAGACACCTATATCATACCGAGGGCCAACGGCCCGAGGTATGATATAGGTCGAGGGTTAATACAGCATGTGATGCAGATTTTGCCATGTAATGTTCATTATATCATATAGAATAAAATATTGATATTGTGTAGGGGTGCGATATAGGGTATGCGATATAGGGTAAGGGGTGCGATATAGGGTAAGAGGTGCGATATAGGGGGTGCGATATAGGTAGTGTGCTTTGTCCTATAATGCATATTAAAAAAAGACTATATTAATACTTAAATATATGATATAAGTATATAAAACTAACCTTAACAGACACGCCCGATAGAAACGAAACACAGCCAGAGCACATATTCCTTCTCCTGTCTAGCAGTCCATATCCTTCGGCCAATTTAAGGACGCTTGTCGGAATATGCCTGGAGTCAAGAATTTTGCTGGTCCCGTAAAATGAATGCTCTTTGAAGGAGCTTTTGCGTGCGAAGGAGGGCATTTCGAAAACTAAATTAACACTCCAAGTACACGTTAGTAATAACAAAGCAAGTTGAATATATCCCATGTCTTAGAAAAGTGAGAGGCAACCAATAGAACTGAAAGCTTATTTATACTGCTTCAATGCAGCTATAATTGCAAAACATGCATATCCCGTGCCCCAAAAGCGCGAATATCTCTTGAATAGGCCTTTAAACCTGTTTTATAAGACGACATACATAGTCAAGTGGAATAAATGAAAAGTTTTTTAATATGTTTTCAATTTCTAATCTGAGCGAGGAAAATGCAGACAACGGCATAGGTTAACTATTTATTGCAAATAAATTGAAAAAAATGAAAATTGAAATTCCCGTAGCATATTGAAAATGTACTATTTTCTACAGTTAACACGTGTTTTACTAAAGTATTTACGTATAGTAGCCCACAATGCAATGCATACCATTGAATCGATTGGTCAACTTTAAAGGTCATGTTTACAACTTAATGTCAAGAATAATTATTTAAATGTATTCTAATTTATGCTGACGTAATAAAACTTAGTATACCCGACCTGATACATGTAAGCAACAGACCTGAAAATGCATCCCACCATACGAACCCCTACCTGGAGCTTCTTACCAAATATTGAAAGCCTACAAATAATAGTAGCCGAGAAATCTGTTACAAAATAATGGTACGACAGAACACACATACGGACGGACGCAACACATTTATAGTAACATCAATATTTTTTGGCGCGCTGCGCAAAAATAATTCGAACAAAAAAATCTATGCCCCCCCCCTCCCCCTTAAAATTACATCTTACTTAATGATTTTATTTTTTTCTTGTGTGGTATTTTACCTGGCCGCTAGGGGGATTATAATTTTTAAGCAAAGATAATCCCTGAGAAGAGTTCACTTGTCACTGTGGTACGTAACACAACCGTAACTCAACGGTTACTTTCCTAAGAACGATTCGTTGATTTAACTAAAGACCGAACCTTACCTTACCTCTGTATCTTGACCTCCTCATGGGAGAACCGTAAGAACATGCCTTTGAGATCATTTTCTATTAAAATACACATTTTTGGCAACGATTAAACGAGAACTCCATTAAAAAACTAAAATACATATTTAATTTTAACTTTACAACTTGAAACTCGTGCAAAATAAGCTTGTTTTCGTCTTAAATTAAGTACATGACCAATAACCGCTCCCCTTTCGTTGAACGGTAGCAACCGTATGAAGTTGAGAAAATGTATGGTTTACTGTAGATTCGTAAAAAATAATTCACGAGCGCCGTCAGGCGCGAGTGAATTATTTTTACGAATCTACAGTAAACCATACATTCTCCTACTTAAACCATTTTACACCGGGGAAAATATATAATATATAAATGTATAGATATGATTAAACATTAATAGCATCTGTATTTTATGAAAACTTATTAAAACAACGTAGTTCCGACATCCCATCCGATCCTTCATAATGTTCATAAATTTTCCCGCCTTATTCAAGTTCATCGTGAGCAGATTGTGAGTACTTTTAACATGTTTTATAAATGGACAAGACGGATTTAGTCGTGTTTTTTGTAAATGGATTTTAATTTGGAAATTCATCATGGATTATTTAGAATTTCAACAATGGATTTATTTTTCGTTCTCGGGAATAAAATACAGAAGCAAGCAAAAGGTAAGATGTTTTAAATAACGTAATGGTTACTTAGAATTTGGGTAGAAATTAAAATTACAATGCAAAAGATATAATTTTGACACATTCTAAACCACTCTTTACAAAGAAAATGCATGTGTTTTTATGTTTCCCTTTTTAAAGTCAAACACATTTGAAATGTTTGCTGCTTAAAACGATTTTACAAATGAAACATTTATTGATGTTTATTATATCGGTCACTTCCAGTTGTGGATCCAGAAGGGGAATTCCGGGGTTTTGAACCCCCCTTTCAATTGAAAATTTATTTATTGTTTTGTGCATATTTTCGGCAAAAAATGTATGGAGCCTCGTTCTATCAGAACACTCCCTAAAAAGGTTTATTAGATATCTATCAGTTTGATTATGTCCAATGCCTATGGCTTTTACATAGCAAAAATCTATAAACAAAGGCTATTGGTACTTTGCGGAACGGAACGAAACGGAACGGAACGGAACAAGACATGGGGATCCATAAGGGGAAAATTTTTATTAATATATTTTTTTTAACTATGACAAGGACTTGCTTCTAAACTAGTCCTTGTGTATGAATTTCACATTATTGTATCATAAATTAAAAGTTTTATAAATCATCCCTACTTTAATAGTCTGTTCAGATATTTAAAGCTATATTTTAACATGGCCTTAAATAATTAGTAAACTAGTAAGTTGTCAACGCATAATGAAAGTCATTGCTGTCTCTCAGCCATTTTTTACTTAAATAAGACATATGTACATGAAGATAAATTTGAGAATACAATCTTGTTCCGTTTCGTTCCGTTAAATACCATTACCCGGGGGCTAATGGTACTTTGCGGAACGGAACGGAACAAAACTTTTTTCTTCCAAATTTCATTTTCGCACAAAGTTTCCACCATCGTGATAAGAAATAGACATATGAAACACTTGAAATGTAAAGAAAATACAACAAGTTGTCCGCAATTATTTATTATACCTACCTTCTGAGAAGATGAACCTATTCAGGCTAGAACTAAAAGGAGTGCGTTTAGATCTAGGTATAGTATTGGGTTATCTTAGAAATAGATGATAGAGACTCTGATATGCTACTAATGACGAAAATCGAAAAAAAAATCTTGTTCCGTTTCGTTCCGTTAAATACCATTACCCGGGGGCTAATGGTACTTTGCGGAACGGAACGGAACAAAAATTTTTTCTTCCAAATTTCATTTTCGCACAAAGTTTCCACCATCGTGATAAGAAATAGACATATGAAACACTTGAAATGTAAAGAAAATACAACAAGTTGTCCGCAATTATTTATTATACCTACCTTCTGAGAAGATGAACCTATTCAGGCTAGAACTAAAAGGAGTGCGTTTAGATCTAGGTATAGTATTGGGTTATCTTAGAAATAGATGATAGAGACTCTGATATGCTACTAATGACGAAAATCGAAAAAAAAATCTTGTTCCGTTTCGTTCCGTTAAATACCATTACCCGGGGGCTAATGGTACTTTGCGGAACGGAACGGAACAAAACTTTTTTCTTCCAAATTTCATTTTCGCACAAAGTTTCCACCATCGTGATAAGAAATAGACATATGAAACACTTGAAATGTAAAGAAAATACAACAAGTTGTCCGCAATTATTTATTATACCTACCTTCTGAGAAGATGAACCTATTCAGGCTAGAACTAAAAGGAGTGCGTTTAGATCTAGGTATAGTATTGGGTTATCTTAGAAATAGATGATAGAGACTCTGATATACTACTAATGACGAAAATCGAAAAAAAAATCTTGTTCCGTTTCGTTCCGTTAAATACCATTACCCGGGGGCTAATGGTACTTTGCGGAACGGAACGGAACAAAATTTTTTTCTTCCAAATTTCATTTTCGCACAAAGTTTCCACCATCGTGATAAGAAATAGACATATGAAACACTTGAAATGTAAAGAAAATACAACAAGTTGTCCGCAATTATTTATTATACCTACCTTCTGAGAAGATGAACCTATTCAGGCTAGAACTAAAAGGGGTGCGTTTAGATCTAGGTATAGTATTGGGTTATCTTAGAAATAGATGATAGAGACTCTGATATGCTACTAATGACGAAAATCGAAAAAAAAATCTTGTTCCGTTTCGTTCCGTTAAATACCATTACCCGGGGGCTAATGGTACTTTGCGGAACGGAACGGAACAAAACTTTTTTCTTCCAAATTTCATTTTCGCACAAAGTTTCCACCATCGTGATAAGAAATAGACATATGAAACACTTGAAATGTAAAGAAAATACAACAAGTTGTCCGCAATTATTTATTATACCTACCTTCTGAGAAGATGAACCTATTCAGGCTAGAACTAAAAGGAGTGCGTTTAGATCTAGGTATAGTATTGGGTTATCTTAGAAATAGATGATAGAGACTCTGATCTACTACTAATGACGAAAATCGAAAAAAAAATCTTGTTCCGTTTCGTTCCGTTAAATACCATTACCCGGGGGCTAATGGTACTTTGCGGAACGGAACGGAACAAAAATTTTTTCTTCCAAATTTCATTTTCGCACAAAGTTTCCACCATCGTGATAAGAAATAGACATATGAAACACTTGAAATGTAAAGAAAATACAACAAGTTGTCCGCAATTATTTATTATACCTACCTTCTGAGAAGATGAACCTATTCAGGCTAGAACTAAAAGGAGTGCGTTTAGATCTAGGTATAGTATTGGGTTATCTTAGAAATAGATGATAGAGACTCTGATATGCTACTAATGACGAAAATCGAAAAAAAAATCTTGTTCCGTTTCGTTCCGTTAAATACCATTACCCGGGGGCTAATGGTACTTTGCGGAACGGAACGGAACAAAAATTTTTTCTTCCAAATTTCATTTTCGCACAAAGTTTCCACCATCGTGATAAGAAATAGACATATGAAACACTTGAAATGTAAAGAAAATACAAAAAGTTGTCCGCAATTATTTATTATACCTACCTTCTGAGAAGATGAACCTATTCAGGCTAGAACTAAAAGGGGTGCGTTTAGATCTAGGTATAGTATTGGGTTATCTTAGAAATAGATGATAGAGACTCTGATATGCTACTAATGACGAAAATCGAAAAAAAAATCTTGTTCCGTTTCGTTCCGTTAAATACCATTACCCGGGGGCTAATGGTACTTTGCGGAACGGAACGGAACAAAACTTTTTTCTTCCAAATTTCATTTTCGCACAAAGTTTCCACCATCGTGATAAGAAATAGACATATGAAACACTTGAAATGTAAAGAAAATACAACAAGTTGTCCGCAATTATTTATTATACCTACCTTCTGAGAAGATGAACCTATTCAGGCTAGAACTAAAAGGAGTGCGTTTAGATCTAGGTATAGTATTGGGTTATCTTAGAAATAGATGATAGAGACTCTGATCTACTACTAATGACGAAAATCGAAAAAAAAATCTTGTTCCGTTTCGTTCCGTTAAATACCATTACCCGGGGGCTAATGGTACTTTGCGGAACGGAACGGAACAAAAATTTTTTCTTCCAAATTTCATTTTCGCACAAAGTTTCCACCATCGTGATAAGAAATAGACATATGAAACACTTGAAATGTAAAGAAAATACAACAAGTTGTCCGCAATTATTTATTATACCTACCTTCTGAGAAGATGAACCTATTCAGGCTAGAACTAAAAGGAGTGCGTTTAGATCTAGGTATAGTATTGGGTTATCTTAGAAATAGATGATAGAGACTCTGATATGCTACTAATGACGAAAATCGAAAAAAAAATCTTGTTCCGTTTCGTTCCGTTAAATACCATTACCCGGGGGCTAATGGTACTTTGCGGAACGGAACGGAACAAAACTTTTTTCTTCCAAATTTCATTTTCGCACAAAGTTTCCACCATCGTGATAAGAAATAGACATATGAAACACTTGAAATGTAAAGAAAATACAACAAGTTGTCCGCAATTATTTATTATACCTACCTTCTGAGAAGATGAACCTATTCAGGCTAGAACTAAAAGGAGTGCGTTTAGATCTAGGTATAGTATTGGGTTATCTTAGAAATAGATGATAGAGACTCTGATATACTACTAATGACGAAAATCGAAAAAAAAATCTTGTTCCGTTTCGTTCCGTTAAATACCATTACCCGGGGGCTAATGGTACTTTGCGGAACGGAACGGAACAAAAATTTTTTCTTCCAAATTTCATTTTCGCACAAAGTTTCCACCATCGTGATAAGAAATAGACATATGAAACACTTGAAATGTAAAGAAAATACAACAAGTTGTCCGCAATTATTTATTATACCTACCTTCTGAGAAGATGAACCTATTCAGGCTAGAACTAAAAGGGGTGCGTTTAGATCTAGGTATAGTATTGGGTTATCTTAGAAATAGATGATAGAGACTCTGATATGCTACTAATGACGAAAATCGAAAAAAAAATCTTGTTCCGTTTCGTTCCGTTAAATACCATTACCCGGGGGCTAATGGTACTTTGCGGAACGGAACGGAACAAAACTTTTTTCTTCCAAATTTCATTTTCGCACAAAGTTTCCACCATCGTGATAAGAAATAGACATATGAAACACTTGAAATGTAAAGAAAATAAAACAAGTTGTCCGCAATTATTTATTATACCTACCTTCTGAGAAGATGAACCTATTCAGGCTAGAACTAAAAGGAGTGCGTTTAGATCTAGGTATAGTATTGGGTTATCTTAGAAATAGATGATAGAGACTCTGATCTACTACTAATGACGAAAATCGAAAAAAAAATCTTGTTCCGTTTCGTTCCGTTAAATACCATTACCCGGGGGCTAATGGTACTTTGCGGAACGGAACGGAACAAAAATTTTTTCTTCCAAATTTCATTTTCGCACAAAGTTTCCACCATCGTGATAAGAAATAGACATATGAAACACTTGAAATGTAAAGAAAATACAACAAGTTGTCCGCAATTATTTATTATACCTACCTTCTGAGAAGATGAACCTATTCAGGCTAGAACTAAAAGGAGTGCGTTTAGATCTAGGTATAGTATTGGGTTATCTTAGAAATAGATGATAGAGACTCTGATATGCTACTAATGACGAAAATCGAAAAAAAAATCTTGTTCCGTTTCGTTCCGTTAAATACCATTACCCGGGGGCTAATGGTACTTTGCGGAACGGAACGGAACAAAAAATTTTTCTTCCAAATTTCATTTTCGCACAAAGTTTCCACCATCGTGATAAGAAATAGACATATGAAACACTTGAAATGTAAAGAAAATACAACAAGTTGTCCGCAATTATTTATTATACCTACCTTCTGAGAAGATGAACCTATTCAGGCTAGAACTAAAAGGGGTGCGTTTAGATCTAGGTATAGTATTGGGTTATCTTAGAAATAGATGATAGAGACTCTGATATGCTACTAATGACGAAAATCGAAAAAAAAATCTTGTTCCGTTTCGTTCCGTTAAATACCATTACCCGGGGGCTAATGGTACTTTGCGGAATGGAACGGAACAAAACTTTTTTCTTCCAAATTTCATTTTCGCACAAAGTTTCCACCATCGTGATAAGAAATAGACATATGAAACACTTGAAATGTAAAGAAAATACAACAAGTTGTCCGCAATTATTTATTATACCTACCTTCTGAGAAGATGAACCTATTCAGGCTAGAACTAAAAGGAGTGCGTTTAGATCTAGGTATAGTATTGGGTTATCTTAGAAATAGATGATAGAGACTCTGATCTACTACTAATGACGAAAATCGAAAAAAAAATCTTGTTCCGTTTCGTTCCGTTAAATACCATTACCCGGGGGCTAATGGTACTTTGCGGAACGGAACGGAACAAAAATTTTTTCTTCCAAATTTCATTTTCGCACAAAGTTTCCACCATCGTGATAAGAAATAGACATATGAAACACTTGAAATGTAAAGAAAATACAACAAGTTGTCCGCAATTATTTATTATACCTACCTTCTGAGAAGATGAACCTATTCAGGCTAGAACTAAAAGGAGTGCGTTTAGATCTAGGTATAGTATTGGGTTATCTTAGAAATAGATGATAGAGACTCTGATATGCTACTAATGACGAAAATCGAAAAAAAAATCTTGTTCCGTTTCGTTCCGTTAAATACCATTACCCGGGGGCTAATGGTACTTTGCGGAACGGAACGGAACAAAAATTTTTTCTTCCAAATTTCATTTTCGCACAAAGTTTCCACCATCGTGATAAGAAATAGACATATGAAACACTTGAAATGTAAAGAAAATACAACAAGTTGTCCGCAATTATTTATTATACCTACCTTCTGAGAAGATGAACCTATTCAGGCTAGAACTAAAAGGGGTGCGTTTAGATCTAGGTATAGTATTGGGTTATCTTAGAAATAGATGATAGAGACTCTGATATGCTACTAATGACGAAAATCGAAAAAAAAATCTTGTTCCGTTTCGTTCCGTTAAATACCATTACCCGGGGGCTAATGGTACTTTGCGGAACGGAACGGAACAAAACTTTTTTCTTCCAAATTTCATTTTCGCACAGTTTCCACCATCGTGATAAGAAATAGACATATGAAACACTTGAAATGTAAAGAAAATACAACAAGTTGTCCGCAATTATTTATTATACCTACCTTCTGAGAAGATGAACCTATTCAGGCTAGAACTAAAAGGAGTGCGTTTAGATCTAGGTATAGTATTGGGTTATCTTAGAAATAGATGATAGAGACTCTGATATACTACTAATGACGAAAATCGAAAAAAAAATCTTGTTCCGTTTCGTTCCGTTAAATACCATTACCCGGGGGCTAATGGTACTTTGCGGAACGGAACGGAACAAAATTTTTTTCTTCCAAATTTCATTTTCGCACAAAGTTTCCACCATCGTGATAAGAAATAGACATATGAAACACTTGAAATGTAAAGAAAATACAACAAGTTGTCCGCAATTATTTATTATACCTACCTTCTGAGAAGATGAACCTATTCAGGCTAGAACTAAAAGGAGTGCGTTTAGACTTTCCGTAT
The DNA here is from genome assembly GCA_963971305.1 of Arcuatula senhousia. Lineage (NCBI taxonomy): Eukaryota > Metazoa > Mollusca > Bivalvia > Mytilida > Mytilidae > Arcuatula > Arcuatula senhousia. Next base: position 27,101,229 of record OZ020313.1, on the reverse strand, counting down.
TTGGCCTATAAAAACTAAATAAAATTTGCCCTGTAAAACTCTTTCAATAAGTTTTGTTGAGATGTAAAAGATGTTAAAGGGGAATTTTGTGCAAAAAAAGGGAAGAAACAAATGATTATAGTAACAGAACCACGAAGATACTTTCTTTATTCCTTATTGATACTGAAATTAAACAACATAATTATGGATCATACTTTATACAACAGCAACTATGAAATGAGATTCTGGTAGTACTAAAATAAAACAATATGGGTCATACTACAAAAGAAACTACGAAATGAGATTCTGGTAAAAAAAAACATGTCAATTTGTATTTGATTCTTTTACACTAATCGATAAATGTTTCTTAGCTAGTTGTCACTAACTTCGAGTGTTCTCAAGAGAGTTCCTCTACGTCTTGTTGTTTTCGCACAATATTTTGTCTTAGGTCCTCTCTTGTTGAATTGAACTTTTGTCGATTGAGTTTTACAGTGTGTTTTATATGTACATGTATGCTTTGTGCAAGCTAATCAATAGGGGGAAGGTTGGATCAAAAACACTAGTTTAACCCCGCCACATTTTATATGTGCCTGTCCTAAGCCAAGAAACTTTGCCAAAGCCTTTGTTTGTCCTTGTCTTTCGTTGATGATTAAGGGATTAGTTTTGAAACTTTTGTATTGTATTATAAGTCTTGGGCCAATGCATGACGGCAAGCAGTGACCTCTGGTCATGTTGAAGACTGCTTGATGTTTTCCGTTGTGATTTTTTGAATTGCTGTTTATGTTTGTGTAGTTAGTTGTATCGTATACACTTATTTAACATCTCAATATCGTCTGTTGTTTGTATAAAAATGCATTTATTTAAATAGCTTTACAATACATGTACCAACAATTGTTTAAAATGTACCAATCTGATATGCAGCTTTTGGTATCAGGGGCGGACCCAGAAATTTTCGAAAAGGGAGGGGGGTCCACATACTGGGTACTGTTGGCCAAAGGAGGGGTTCCAGACCAATTTTCCTGAATATCTACACGAAAATTTAAAAATTTCGAAACCACCCCCTTCTGGACCCGCCACTGGGTATAGGGGTTTTGTAATTATATTCTGAGTGATATAGGCTGACATAAAACTTTTAAAGGGGAACATGGTTTGATTTTTATGGCCCGACCACGTATGTGGATCGGACATATAGTTTTACCCTTGTCCGTCCGTCCGTACGTCCGTACGTCCGTACGTCCGTCCGTAACACTTTGGTTAAGTTCTTGGTTAAGGTCCATTACTCGGATACTAGATGTTGGGGGTGAATGATATTTCACCACCAGATGGGTCTTGGGTAGGGCTACACCACCCACTAGAAATTAGGTCACTGTGACCTATATTTTATGCATGAACGACTTCGGTTTAGTTCTTGGTTAAGGTCCATAACTTGGATACTAGATGTTGGGGGTCAATGATATTTCATTACTAGATGTGTCTTAGGTAAGGTGACACCACCCACTAGAAATAAGGTCACTGTGACCTATATTTTACGCATGAATGACTTTGGTTAAGGTCTTGGTTAAGGTCCATTACTTGGATACTAGATGTTGGGGGTCAATGATATTTCACTACTAGATGTGTCTTAGGTAAGGTGACACCACCCACTAGAAATTAGGTCACTGTGACCTATATTTCACGCATGAATGACTTTGGTTAAGTTCTTGGTTAAGGTCCATATTTCAGATACTACATGTTGATGGTCAATGATATTTCACCACTAGATTTGTCTTGGGTAACATGACGCCACCCAATAAAAATTAGGTCACTGTGATCTATATTTTATGCATGAACGACTTTGGTTAAGTTCTTGGTTAAGGTCAATAACTTGAATACTAGATGTTGGGGGTCAATGATATTTCACCACTAGATGTGTCCAGGGATGTGTCTTGGGTAAGATGACACCATCCACTAGGAATGAGGTCACTGTGACGTATATTTTACGCGTGAATGACTTTGGTTAAGGTCCATATCTTGAATACTACATGTTAGGGGTCAATAATATTTCACTACTCGATGAGTCTTGGTAACATGGCACCACCCACCAGAAATAAGGTCACAGTGACCTTTATTTTACACATGAACACTTTTGATCAATTTCTTGGTAAAGGTCCATATCTAAGGTAATACACATTGAGGGTCAATGATATTTCAAGAACGGGAGGGCCATCCTGTGGCTCATAGACACATTTTCTAGTCTAAACTGATTTCTCATGCAGCTACTAGTATCTTAAGCTTACAGCTCCAGCTTCGTTCCGCTATAATCGTGTTCTGTGTCACTCTATCAAAATAAATCTATTAGTGCATTACCATAATCCTATTGCATCATTTAGGCGAATACCACCTGATCCCCCATCCTTTTTATGTTCAGCAAAACTGGTCTGGAACACACTATTGGTTCACAGAGAGCCAGTATGTGGCATCCCCTCCCTATAAAATGTGTCAGTATTCGCACCCTGCCAAGATATATATCAGACATAATAGCAAATCACTACAGACGTACAGACGGACAGTTAAGGGTACAACTATATATATGTCAGGTCAACTATATTCGTGGTCGAACCATAAAAACTTGATTTTTCAAAAGGTAACTTCTAGTATGGTTTTGCCTGAAGCTATGCTTGGTCTAATATCGGCTGCTTCACGAATGCCATACCAGAAAATGGTATACGGGTATTAATTTAACTCATCTGCCCGTCTGTACTAACAATTTTTGTACGCAATTTACTCCTTCGAAAGTACCAAACTTTAAGAAAATTGCAACACCAGACTATTTTTAAATGTTTTTTTAGAAAGTCTTTTACATGGCCATAGTTGGGTTACACTGGTCGTAAACATGTCGGACCTCACAAAAATTAGAAAATGTGAGTTAATTACAGCTTTTTTGCAACTACGGAATGGTGGTAAAAAACAAACGTCGAGGACCTTAATAAGATGTTGAGATCATAAAATTAAGAAGACGACCCAATAATCAAAGTAGAAGTTAAATAGTTGTTGTAGCCATTTTGCCTGATTTTTCCAATTTAGTCTATATCATGAAAAAGATATTTGAGCAATTAAAACTGCATATCGAACTGTAAAAATGTATTTATTTGTACATGTAAACGTTAAAAGTTGTAGGGACGTTCCTCTAAGAAGTTATTCCCCATGTAAGGCACTAAAATTAAGGGGATCCCGCATTAAATTTGAGCTCAATACCACGAACAATTTAAAAGGCCTGATTAACACGACGGATGTGCTATAGCAGTAGGAACTACTTAGTGAAGTTACTCTTCCGAAACACCTGAGTTCACTCTTGTTACGACTTGAGCTAGTGTTGCTAGTTGTTTTTCAGTTATTTTTGTGGTTTTATGTTGTTTCTTCGTGTTGCCGTTGTCGTTTTGTCTTCGAAATTTCGAAGTTTTGATATTCGGATGCCGCTTTCCATCATCTGTGTCTCTGAAAAGTATCATTGCTGACCAGGTTTGCGATTCAGACTACAGTACAGAGAGTCTTTAATTTAGTATGAATTCGAGAATTAATTCCAATCCTAGGGAATTTGTACTAAACTCAACAACAGATATCGCTGATAATCAACTACATAAATCCTATAACTATCAAGCTAATCGAATGAAATATTTTTCTCACAACCATACAGACTGCGGCCGTTCAAATTATAGATTGTACGTTTGTCAAATTATTGAATTGCCGAAAGGTTTCCCATTGACACCAATGGAAAATCATTTGTTAATGACGATTTCCACTATAGCTTTCCATACGTCTTAACATTAGGATATGAAAAAATAATTTTGTAAAAAAGTCTTTTCTGTAAATCTTTTGTAATTATCTAATGAATATATGCTTAATATGTACTACGGTTGTCAAAAAGCATGAAATAACCAACAAAAATAACTGATGGGAGACGACTTTTGGGTTAGCCGTTTCATTTTTGGAGGCCTCCTACGTTACCGTTAATTTATTTATTAATACAAAACCTGCTTTATAGGAAAGTTAATAGTCTGAATTGCAATATTAATGCTTTTTAGAGATCAAAAATTAAATTAGAGCGGCAAAAAATGAAAAATATATATCATTTTTACGCATTTTCTCAGAGCCAACGAAAACGTCATTTTACGTCATTTATTTAACGTTCCTAAATATTGTTTTTGCACTTATTGCAAAAAGCCATCTTTTAGAATAAAATCCAACTCACTATTTTCATTATAACTCATCGCAATTATAAGAGCCGAGGGTTCAAAGCGAACACTCAAAATTTAAAATTTTCCAACTAGTGAGTTTTGACCCCTAATATTTTAAATTTGCCCGATAAAAACATGTGACGACCTGTTTTATCTGAAAGTAGAGATGTTCCTCTTTAAAATGATATACAATATAGGTGTGTGTTCTGTCGGAGCATTAAACTCATTTTTTTCCAAGTCAAACCGCTGCACTACAGGGATTTTATACAGATTAGTCCCAATAATAAAAAATTTGTGCGAAAATGAAATTTGGAAGAAAATTTTTTTGTTCCGTTCCGTTCCGCAAAGTACCATTAGCCCCCGGGTAATGGTATTTAACGGAACGAAACGGAACAAGATTTTTTTTTCGATTTTCGTCATTAGTAGCATATCAGAGTCTCTATCATCTATTTCTAAGATAACCCAATACTATACCTAGATCTAAACGCACCCCTTTTAGTTCTAGCCTAAATAGGTTCATCTTCTCAGAAGGTAGGTATAATAAATAATTGCGGACAACTTGTTGTATTTTCTTTACATTTCAAGTGTTTCATATGTCTATTTCTTATCACGATGGTGGAAACTTTGTGCGAAAATGAAATTTGGAAGAAAAAATTTTTGTTCCGTTCCGTTCCGCAAAGTACCATTAGCCCCCGGGTAATGGTATTTAACGGAACGAAACGGAACAAGATTTTTTTTTCGATTTTCGTCATTAGTAGCATATCAGAGTCTCTATCATCTATTTCTAAGATAACCCAATACTATACCTAGATCTAAACGCACTCCTTTTAGTTCTAGCCTGAATAGGTTCATCTTCTCAGAAGGTAGGTATAATAAATAATTGCGGACAACTTGTTGTATTTTCTTTACATTTCAAGTGTTTCATATGTCTATTTCTTATCACGATGGTGGAAACTTTGTGCGAAAATGAAATTTGGAAGAAAAAAATTTTGTTCCGTTCCGTTCCGCAAAGTACCATTAGCCCCGGGTAATGGTATTTAACGGAACGAAACGGAACAAGATTTTTTTTTCGATTTTCGTCATTAGTAGCATATCAGAGTCTCTATCATCTATTTCTAAGATAACCCAATACTATACCTAGATCTAAACGCACTCCTTTTAGTTCTAGCCTGAATAGGTTCATCTTCTCAGAAGGTAGGTATAATAAATAATTGCGGACAACTTGTTGTATTTTCTTTACATTTCAAGTGTTTCATATGTCTATTTCTTATCACGATGGTGGAAACTTTGTGCGAAAATGAAATTTGGAAGAAAAATTTTTTGTTCCGTTCCGTTCCGCAAAGTACCATTAGCCCCCGGGTAATGGTATTTAACGGAACGAAACGGAACAAGATTTTTTTATCGATTTTCGTCATTAGTAGCATATCAGAGTCTCTATCATCTATTTCTAAGATAACCCAATACTATACCTAGATCTAAACGCACTCCTTTTAGTTCTAGCCTGAATAGGTTCATCTTCTCAGAAGGTAGGTATAATAAATAATTGCGGACAACTTGTTGTATTTTCTTTACATTTCAAGTGTTTCATATGTCTATTTCTTATCACGATGGTGGAAACTTTGTGCGAAAATGAAATTTGGAAGAAAAAAGTTTTGTTCCGTTCCGTTCCGCAAAGTACCATTAGCCCCCGGGTAATGGTATTTAACGGAACGAAACGGAACAAGATTTTTTTTTCGATTTTCGTCATTAGTAGTATATCAGAGTCTCTATCATCTATTTCTAAGATAACCCAATACTATACCTAGATCTAAACGCACTCCTTTTAGTTCTAGCCTGAATAGGTTCATCTTCTCAGAAGGTAGGTATAATAAATAATTGCGGACAACTTGTTGTATTTTCTTTACATTTCAAGTGTTTCATATGTCTATTTCTTATCACGATGGTGTAAACTTTGTGCGAAAATGAAATTTGGAAGAAAAAATTTTTGTTCCGTTCCGTTCCGCAAAGTACCATTAGCCCCCGGGTAATGGTATTTAACGGAACGAAACGGAACAAGATTTTTTTTTCGATTTTCGTCATTAGTAGCATATCAGAGTCTCTATCATCTATTTCTAAGATAACCCAATACTATACCTAGATCTAAACGCACTCCTTTTAGTTCTAGCCTGAATAGGTTCATCTTCTCAGAAGGTAGGTATAATAAATAATTGCGGACAACTTGTTGTATTTTCTTTACATTTCAAGTGTTTCATATGTCTATTTCTTATCACGATGGTGGAAACTTTGTGCGAAAATGAAATTTGGAAGAAAAAATTTTTGTTCCGTTCCGTTCCGCAAAGTACCATTAGCCCCCGGGTAATGGTATTTAACGGAACGAAACGGAACAAGATTTTTTTTTCGATTTTCGTCATTAGTAGCATATCAGAGTCTCTATCATCTATTTCTAAGATAACCCAATACTATACCTAGATCTAAACGCACTCCTTTTAGTTCTAGCCTGAATAGGTTCATCTTCTCAGAAGGTAGGTATAATAAATAATTGCGGACAACTTGTTGTATTTTCTTTACATTTCAAGTGTTTCATATGTCTATTTCTTATCACGATGGTGGAAACTTTGTGCGAAAATGAAATTTGGAAGAAAAAATTTTTGTTCCGTTCCGTTCCGCAAAGTACCATTAGCCCCCGGGTAATGGTATTTAACGGAACGAAACGGAACAAGATTTTTTTTTCGATTTTCGTCATTAGTAGCATATCAGAGTCTCTATCATCTATTTCTAAGATAACCCAATACTATACCTAGATCTAAACGCACTCCTTTTAGTTCTAGCCTGAATAGGTTCATCTTCTCAGAAGGTAGGTATAATAAATAATTGCGGACAACTTGTTGTATTTTCTTTACATTTCAAGTGTTTCATATGTCTATTTCTTATCACGATGGTGGAAACTTTGTGCGAAAATGAAATTTGGAAGAAAAAAGTTTTGTTCCGTTCCGTTCCGCAAAGTACCATTAGCCCCCGGGTAATGGTATTTAACGGAACGAAACGGAACAAGATTGTATTCTCAAATTTATCTTCATGTACATATGTCTTATTTAAGTAAAAAATGGCTGAGAGACAGCAATGACTTTCATTATGCGTTGACAACTTACTAGTTTACTAATTATTTAAGGCCATGTTAAAATATAGCTTTAAATATCTGAACAGACTATTAAAGTAGGGATGATTTATAAAACTTTTAATCTATGATACAAAAATGTGAAATTCATACACAAGGACTAGTTTAGAAGCAAGTCCTTGTCATAGTTAAAAAAAATATATTAATAAAAATTTTCCCCTTATGGATCCCCATGTCTTGTTCCGTTCCGTTCCGTTTCGTTCCGTTCCGTTCCGCAAAGTACCAATAGCCTAAACAAAGCAGTGGATTATTCATTTTCAAGTCAGAAAACACATGGTGAACAGCTAGTATTATTTCGAAATTTCTGTACCAATAGCGATTAGAGACAGACCATTTAACTTGAAGGGGGGCCTTGGTTTTTCGTTTTTGTCAGAATTTTTTTTAATTTATTTTTCGAAGGCATCGCGACAGAATATTTTGTTCATTATTGTCATTTTTTTATATGGCAGAAATCCAGAATATTTTTTTCTTACCCACTGCTGCCGAAATATTTTTTTCATCAAATTTTTTTTTCAGAATATTTATTTAGGAAAAAAAACAAGCTTCCCCCCTTTAAGTTAAATCGTCGGTCCCTTAAATACCTTGCTATTTGAAGAAGAAAAACAACGGCAAATTGAAACATATTGAGCACTTATTGACACAAATTTCTGTACAAACGGTTGGTTTTATCAGATTTAAAATGTACAATTACAGCTATACGCTTACCTGTAAATAACAAAATCAAATTGCAATGATCACTCGACAAGGAATACTTGTTTGCTGTATTATTTGTTTTTTCTCATTCATTAGAACACGGATCGTTACACGTACCGGCTATTGTTAACACTGAATAGTTCTGACGACAGTAAAAAAAATCCCTGTGTATAAGTATCATCGAAAAGGAAAATCGAGAAAATGGTAGACAAGTCTTATCCTAGCATGTTGTGTACCATTTTTAGCTCACCTGGCCAAAGGCCATGTGAGCTATTGCCATCACTTGGCGTCCGTCGTCGTCGTCGTCCGTCGTCGTCGTTAACTTTTCTTCAAACTTCTTCTCCTCTGAAACGGCTGCACAGATTCAAGCCTAATTTGGTCTGGTGGTACCTTAGGGTATCCCCCACACAACTGATGTGGGGATTTTTGATTCGTCGAAAAACATGGCCGCCGTTGCTAAAAATAGACCAGGGGGGTCAGACTACTGTTTTTGGCTTGTAAATCAAAAAGTATAAGAGATAGATGAAATCTGATGCCACGCTACTGCTTCAGTATCAAAAGCTTTACAAAAGTCTCCATTGCGTCGAAGTTGTCAGAGGATCCCTTATGGGAGTTACGGCCCCTTAAAGGTGAAAAATAGCATTTTTTCATGTTTTTGGCCTATAGAATGAAAACTATTGCAGATAGAGAGAAGCTGTTGCTTGCTTAAATGTTCAGTTCATTTAGCTCTACAAAAGTCTCCATATGGTCAAAGTTGTCGGATGACCCCTTACAGGGGTTATGGCCCCTTAAAGGCAAAAATAGAGTTTTTGGCCTATAGCATGAAAACTATTGCAGATAGAGAAAAGCTGTTGCTTGCTTAGATGTTCAGCTCGTTTAGCTCTACACAAACCTCCATACGGTCGAAGTTGTCAGATGACCCCTTATAGGGGTTACGACCCCTTAAAGGCAAAAAATAGTGTTTTTGGCCTATAGAATGAAAACTATTGCAGATAGAGAAAAGCTGTTGCTTGCTTAAATGTTCAGCTCATTTAGCTCTACAAAAGTGTTCATAGGGTCAAAGTTGTCAGATGACCCCTTATAGGGGTTATGGCCCCTTAAAGGCAAAAAATAGAGTTATTGGCCTATAGAATGAAAACTATTGCAGATAGAGAAAAGCTGTTGCTTGCTTAAATGTTCAGCTCATTTAGCTCTACAAAAGTTTCCATAGGGTCAAAGTTGCCAGATGACCCCTTATAGTGGTTACGGCCCCTTAAAGACAAAAAATAGTGTTTTTGGCCTAAAGAAAGAAAACTTTTGCAGATAGAGAAAAGATGTTGCTTGCTTAAATGTTCAGTTTAATTAGCTCTACAAGAGTCTTTTTAGGGTCAAAGTTGTCAGATGACCCCTTTAAGGGGTTATGGCCCTTTAAAGATGAAAATAGTGTTTTTTGCTTTGGAATGAAAACTATTGCAGATAGAGAAAAGCTTTTTATTGCTTAAACATTCAGCTCATTTATCTATACAAAAGTCCTCAAAGGGTTGACATTATGACCAGATGAGCGATTCAGGCTCCTGGGAGCCTCTTGTTTTTCCCATTGTCTTCTTCTTTGTTAAAAAAAATAACCACACAAAGTACATTTTAGGCTGTCTTCAGATTTCCAGCGGTTATCGATAGCCGGTCACTGTGTAGAAACAAAAGCATACAAACAAATTTGCAATCAACACACGTCTTATGTTTCTTTATTTGAAGTAAAATTGTTTTATTTTTTTTTCTAGATTTACTACCAATCACTGGATGAAAAGGAGCGCTACAGATGTACATCTTAATGTGGAGAACAAAGAACTTTTATGTCATACATGTACCACTATTGTCGCCAATCATGAATGAGCAAAAATTTCTCAATGTCAGGATTGTTTTATGTGTTTGGACAAATAAGATAAATATTCATGTGCACTTTTGAGACACTTTGAAAACGTCGATTAAATTGGATTATGTTTCGGACAAAATGGAGTATTTCATCATCGGAAATTTGAGATTTTTGAACGCATGGAACAAATTCATTTATTGTTAACTAAAAGTGATTTTATTTATTTTTTAGATGAATAAAACTTGATTCCTGTATTCAATGCATTTTTATGGCCCTTTAGAAAGGTAAATTTCTTGAAAACTAATCACTCCCGGTCGGTTATCTGAACCCATTGTTTGCCCTGAAGGTTTGTGATCAGTGGACCGTGAAAAGTTCATGGAACACTGATTATGAACAATAGATAGCACAGTGAATTCGTAAAAAATAATCAACACTTTAAACAATAGAATGACGTCATTAAAATGGTTTAAGCTGCTTAGGTTTCTAATATTGGATAATAAGCTTAATATAGCCATGATGTACGTTATGATTTGGTTTTATTCCTGCGTGCTAACATATATTTTGTCTGTCACAATATCTATTTACTCATAACTATTCTACTGTTATTCATCGGAAATCTTATAAATGTGTCGCTGTCTCTGTAAAAGCAGGTGTCACAGATTTATCGTTCATGTTGGTTTCTTATAAGGGACCGACCATTAAACTTGAAAGGGGGGGCCTTGGTTTTTTCCTAAAAAAATATTCTGAAAATTATTTTTGATGAAAAAAATATTTTGGCAGCTGAGGGTAAGAAAAAAAATATTCTGAAAAAAGATTTCTGCTATAAAAAATAATGCTGATAATGAAAAAAAAATTCTGTCACAATGCCTTTGAAAAAAAAAAACAAGCCCCCCTTCAAGTTAAATGGTACGTCCCTAAGTCCCCTTACTTTTATGAACAAACGCCTGAGTTATCTCATAACCAGTGAATGAACAATTAACAACTTCCACTAACTTAAAAGAAATAGAAAACTTGGAACAATTTATCAAGATCATTTTATTTAAAGGAGGTTGTTCCTCATGATTAGTATACTATTAACTGTAACTGTATGTTAGTTAAGTTGTTAGTGATGTATACACTAGTGTTGCATGTGTAAAATCATATATCATTTGCTTTCTTTTCTCTGTACTAATTAAATGTTTATGAGAAATGAAGTAATCAGTACTCAATGAAAGCAAAATAAAACTGATGATACTCAAATATTCGGCAGGTATTATAAAAATGGAGTTAGTCACCTGTCAAAAATTAAACGTTCAAAGAAATTGCTTAAACATGTTTTCTACGTTCAAACATTCCATTTGTGCATAGGGAGGGTCCAAAATATATTATGTTATTTTTAAATTTTGAATTAAGCATTGTCAAATGAGAATTACACAGTGAATTATATAATAAGTGTGATGACTTTTCTTTCCAAATTATTGTAAATTGTCCTTTCTTTAAAGCGATGTACCACTAGCTTTGTCTGATATGAAGGACACTCCCGAATGGAAATCCTCATACGTGTAACTTTTGGAATTATTTTATCATTAATATACAAATTAAGACGTATGATTGCCTTACCTTCCCATAAAGTTTATACCTTGTATTAATGATGTGGAGAGCGATATTATGCTTAATTTACTAGGACATTTTAGTTTTATATTAGCTTACTATAAAAAAAATGTTTAAAGGATATATAGAAATGAAATGCTCTGGTAAATTTTACTATGCAGGTAAATTTCATCTGTCATTATTTATAAGGTTCATCGGAAAAAACTTAATGTTTTAAACAAAAGTTTTTAGATCATATTCAGAAAATTAACATTTTATCAGAACAAAATACTTATTTTTTAAGACTAAAAGAAATATCAAATCACTATATGATATTGTCATAGGTTTTTAATTGAAGATAACACCTATTTTGATTCAAATGCTGCTGATGAGAGGTTACTCCTTGAAATATCGATATACAGCATAACCAAAGTAATCATTTTATACACGTCATTTTGTATTGTATTTAGCATGTTTAGATAAAAAAAACTGATAAATCTTATCTGTAAGACTGGGCTAAGCTCTGTGATCAAAACGCAGCTTCAATCCTTTTACTGACCCATGGGTTAAAGTACAGATTACATTTTGTTTCATAAAATGCATCGTTTCCTTAAGTATCTTTTTTGTTTAACAGAATGTTGCATCAAGAAATTAAAGATGATAATTTTTTAAACGGAATAGTTATTTTCATATTCATGGTGGAATTGAAAAAAATACTATCACAATAAAGAGTCGAATGTCATTTTTAAAATAGATTTTTATCACAATTTAGCAGTTTTGTACAATCAAGAGCTCATTATTGAAGATATTTTTTCTTATCTTTAAATTAATACAAAATGAGAAATTGAATTTACGCTCATGACAAAAATGGCCTCTGCATATGTCAATATCGTGAAAAAGTCGGGTAAGTATTCAACTTATGAGCAATGTCGGGAGTCTAAAAAGGATTTGAAAAGATTTATATGTAGAAAAGATTAAAATGCTAATACATGTATATTCATTAAGTCAAAATGTTTCAAAAATCGAAGCAAAATGAATCAACCGAAGAAGTTCTGAACAGCTTTTTTGATTTTGATTTTGAAGCATAATAAAAAGAAATTAGTAGAAAACAAAGACAGTAAGATATTAGGTATGTTAGGCTTCCAATAACTATGCCCATCTTCACGTGTTGTTTTCGTTGATTTTTTTCGGTAAGAATTTGTTAAATTTTGTCCTGAAAGTCTGTCTTAATTTGTAAATATAATCTAAATAGAAAAAAGACCTTCAAGAATCCTGCTAAAACATTTCATGCTAAAGTAACACGTTCAGTAATTTAAAGATTGTTCCTTGTACCATTTTAACCTAGTATCTAAATCGTTATGTATTTTACTGAAAAGTCAATAATTAATAAATAAATGAATAAAGGAATAAAATATTAATAATATAAAACAAAGAAGAGTAAATCAATAACACACTTATAATATCTTAATCAGAAACTTTCTTTTAAAAAAGGCAAGGTTAGATTTTTGATGTGAGAAAACATGCTTGATTTGTTCCTGAGAATAAAACATTTCATGCGTCTATAAAACAAGATCAATCAACCATATATAACAGATACATGAATACAACGAATGCAGACCTATTGCATATGAAACATCTGTTTTTGTAGACATGACTTCAAAACTTATGGTTTTGAGTACTTTTCGTTCAATACTTTTGGTTTTTGATCTTCCAATGTTTTGATTCAAATGCTGGTTATAAGAGGTTACTCCTTTAAATATCGATATACAGCATAACCACATTAACCGTTTTATTTCCGTTTGGGGGATTTGTATTTCAAAGTTCGGACTAGTACTACGAAGTATGTTTTTGTATATTTTTTGTCAAAAAGGGATATCCTTTATTCCAATAGCATTTTGGATAAAGCCATCGAATCTGTTTCTGCAGTGACATAATCGCAAACTTTGGAACCAAGAACTAGACCTAGATTTATTATATACCCTACCATCCTCTTATTAGACGATAAAGAGATGTGGAAAAAGTGTACGCGACACAACCAACATTAAAGAAACGGCAATTTAAAAAATCACAATGGAAAACAGCCAGCAGTCTTCAACATGACCAGAGGTCACTGCTCGCCGTCTTGCATTGGCCCAAGACTAAAAATACAATACATAAGATTCAAACAAATCCCTAGAATATCAAAGAAAGACCCATTTCTGGACATAAAACCAAAACAAAACAGATAGTGGACAAGGACAAACAAAAGCTTTGGCAAGGATTCCTGGCTTAGGACAGGCACATATAAAATGTGGTGGGGTTGAACTAGTTTTTTTAGCCCAACCTTTCCCCTATTGTTTATCTTGTATAAAGCACAAAAAATAACACACTTTAAAAATCAAATCGGTAAAAGTTCAATTCACCAAGAGAGAACCTGAGACAAGAGTACTATACGAGAACAACGAAACGTAGTTACTGACAGCTAGCTAAGAAGCATTTATCGATTGATGTTAAAAAATCTAACATATCGATTCTAAATCCAACATAACACTTCAAACAACAAATGATTTAGTATTATATCATCATACAAAACCGACATATTTGATCGCTGTAATGCTTCGAAACAATACAATCATTGCTATACGGAACATTCTGTTGCGTTATTTCAATTCCATTATCCAGATGGTTGAACACAATATGTCGACTGTGTTTACCTCTCTACCTCTGACTGCATTCTGCAAAATTCGGAGTTTAAGGCAACATCTAGTTTCCACCTCGTGCGATAAATGCCACTAGACGTCATCATTCCAATTTTTTCGGGGGTTGTGGTCGACCAAGCCTTAACTTGGGAGACTGAGGAGATTGTCAGTCCCTCAAACTCATTCCAGTTGAAGAAAGGTTTTACCTGCATATCCAAAAATGTTATCTACGCCATTTGCTGTGCTTAGGGTAGACCTATCGTCTACTGGGAAACAGATTTTCCGAACACAGACGGAGTATTCTTAAATGCGAAGACTGCTCAGTCAGTCAGAACTTTTGTTTGCTGAACCACAGCGTCTATGATATGCAAGTAGCCGTTCTCCTTCTACAAACTTGAACTGGCAAAAAAACAAAGACAGTTTCTTTAGCAGAGAATTTTTAGGAATATTTCAACCATTTGGCATTAATGTAAAACGACAAATGTTTACCTAATATTAAACTCCAGATTTACGATTTACGCTTTGATGACGTATGTTATTCAGTAATTTCCGCTCTTTTCAAACGAACTTTTTATTTTTCAAATAGTACCTAGGGATCTGAATTCGTCATTCTATTCTCGTCAGCCGATGTGTGAACATCTTATCTTTAAAGCCCCTGAAGGATTTAATGTCCGAAAATTTAGGCACTTTTTACTGTCTTGTTAATTTCAAACTCTTTATTGTGATTTTTTTATTCGTTTTTACCTATTAAATGTGGTTTACCTTCTAAACAATTCTTTTATAAGTCATAACCTAATAACAAGTTTTCCATAAGTACCGATTTCTAGATCAAAATATAGACCTCAGACATCCCAGAATATGTTTTTAAAAGATTCCTAAATTACATAAAAATCCATACAAACAGCGCTTCATTGCAGGGTCATCAAAATGTACCACTAAACCTCTTTCACTATGTTGACTTCAATACTAACGACAATAAAACCCGGCCTCCAGATATATTATGATTGTTGTTATTCTAGGAATGATGTCAATAAAATGTGGATCCCGAAAAATTCGAAAGAACTATTGGAGATTATTAACTCAAAATCAGTTTCATCTTGCAACAGCATCAAAACTTTCGATTTCTTTACTCTTTACACTTCTATTCCGCATGAACAACTAAAATCACGATCGGCACAGCTGAATAAACGCAGATTTTTCAAAAAGAATGGGTACAAATATCTGGTAGTCGATTGCAGTAAGACTTACTTTGTAATCAATGACTCTAAGAAAAAGAAAAAATATACAGAAGACCAAATAGTCGACATGCCCAATTTTCTTATCGACAACATATATTCCAATGGGCACTAATTGTGCACTTTTGCTTGCTGATTTGTTTTTCTTTCATATGAAGCAGACTTCTTATAATCTCTTCTAAACAAAAAAGATCGTAGACTTGCTCTCTCTTTAAACCTCACGTTCCGTTATATTGATGATGTCCTTTAACTGAACAATTCTCGATTTGGTGACTTTCTTTATCTCATATATCTTCAGGAACTTGAGATAAAGAACACAACAGATTCCAGAGAGTCTTCTTCATATTTAAATCTACATCTCAATTTCAACAAAGCTCTATGACAAACGTGATGACTTCAACTTTCCAATCGACAACTTTCCCTTTTTGTGTAGCAACACTCCGTTTGCTCCTGCTTATGGAGTCTTCGTATCACAGTTGATGGCTTGAGCGAATTACATCGATTTCCTCGGCAGAGCGTCACGTTTGACACAGAAATTACTAACGCAGGGTAATGTTGCTCCACGGTTGCCGTTTTCACTCAAGAAATTTTACGGTAGACAGTATGCATTCGTAGACAAAATTGGGAATTCTATCTCTCAAATGAGTGCAGATGTTGTACGCTTATTCTTCCGAAGCATCTGAGTTCACTCTTTTTATGACTTGAGTTCGCGTTGTTGGTTTCCGTTCGGTTGATTTTGTATTTTGTGTTTCTTCGTGCTGTTCTTGTTTGTGTTTACAGGTTTTGTCGTTGTCTTTCGGAATTTGGCACGCGAATGCCCCATAAGTGCATCTTTGCTTCTTTCATTAAACTCATGTTATATAACTGAATATAAAAAGTTAACTAATTCTACTACACAAAAGTGCATTATTTAATATATAATGAAATATAATTCAGTTATGACTTGTCTATTACAAAATTTCTTATAACAATAAAATGCAAGATAGAAATTTGGCCTGATCAAATTTTGTTAATTTGATTTAGAATATCATATAAAGTTCATACCCTAAGGTTTCAATAATTAAAACATAGATAAGTTACCACCTACATACTTATTTTCTAACTTTTCCGATTTTTTAACGTCATATGTAGTTGTTACCTTAATGTTTATGTACATGCCAAGTTCTAATTTGATGTATAAAATAGTTTTATTATCAGATGCATCTTTTTTTCATAATTTGAAATATCATATATTTAAGTCATAAAGAAAATTGTATTTAAGCAATAAAAATATATATGTCGAATATCAAATATTCAAATTATACGTAGTATTTTTAAATCCAATGTGATTTTGGTTGATAGTTATTTTATTCATTGTCGATCGGGCATATCAGTTTTATTACTTTCCTCCCACCTTTTGAAACATTTTAGGTACATACACACTGGTAAACGTATACATGCACTTTAAAGTTATAACTATATTAAGTTTCTGGTGGATCTTTTCGTTTTCGAACCATACATCAATACAACCATTTGCCCGACTATTTGTTTCGTATTTAGACTTTGACAGGACCATCACAGGCACCACGCCTTTCCTATATGGCCGACAGAAATACAAATGGAGTTTCGTATTTGCTTTTGCCAAAATAGTTGGTCAACCATATTCTTGTTTCAAATGTTTTAAAGATAGCGGAAATAATTTGTATGTAAATACTTTTAAATCATACATTTGTATTAACAAATTAACATATTTTCAAAATTTCTTATTTCATTTTGAATTTGGATAGAATATTCTAGCCGATCAAATGAAATTTGGTGCATTCACGAAACCATTTTCAATTTCAATGTCATGAATATAGTGTCAAGCTTACAAAATGAAGAAATAATCAAATGGTAAACATAAATAAGTATTTTTAAGATCTGTACATGTGAAAACAATTTAAATATTTATTTTTGTTTCTTCTTAGGAATCGCTCTTACTGACCAAATAAGGCATCTTGACCACACGTAAGCCTTAAAAGGCTATCCATGTAGAAATCAGACAAAAGCCTACTGAATCTGGCACATAAAGAATGTTATCCCAGCAAATTTATTGTTTTAATGTATTGTTGTACTCATATGTAAAACAAAAATCACAATGATTTCTTTGAAAGCAACATGGATGACTTATGATTCAGCCTTTAAGTTCACGAACAAAGCAACCAAATTTGGCAAATATGCAAGAGTTGTCTCCTTTTTCTGCATATTTACAATGTATTCTATATAAAGTATATCTTAGTTTTCACTTCAATAAACCAAAACTTTGCATTTGTTTTGGGGAATGGATGTTAATCTGATTTGAAATCAATGCTTTTTAAAAAAAAACAAACAAACTTGGTCATGTGCTAGCAACTGCCTGGGTTTTTTTAGACAGTCTCTTTATATTTTACTACACATCGTTATCCGGGTAGCCTCATGAATAAAAATTACAACAAAGTTTCAGACCATATATTTTGCTACCTCTGACGTGAGTTTTGTTTATATAAGACACATTAAAGGCGCTCTACCCAAAATACGGAAAAGGCCAAAAGATTTCCAGACTATGAAGAGCATTTGAACAATAAAACCAAAAATACCGAAAACCAAATAACGTCTAAAGTTAACCTTTGTCTGCGGTAGGCAGAACCTTAAGTATAAAGACAATTTTGAAATTGAAACTGATAATTCATATATTTGATGTGTTCTTCAATACAAAGAGTTGATGCCCAAGCGGGCGAACCTCTTAGAATCATAACTCCACAAGCAGCTCTAACCTTTACGGGTGTTAGAACCAAAAATTACTAAACAGCTCAAGACAATAAATTTTGCTACCCCTGGATAGCGTTTCGTCTTTTTAAGACTCATCAGGGGCGCTCTTCTCAAATTATTGAGAAAGCGAAACGGGATTTCCATTTTATGAAGAGCATTGGACAATAACACCAAAAATACCGAATAGGCAAATCAAATTATGACTAAGATCAACCTATGTCTCGGGTAATAATCTCTCCCCACAATGTGGTGGTTTGAACAGGGTTTTCTGTTTTTGTCATTAAATGATCAGCTGGGGAGTAATACCCGAACAATCTACATTTTAACGAACCATTTTGACGACTAAATGAACAACAATTTAACTTTTTCCATTGTTTAAAATTGTGATAAAGCTCTCTTTATCTACACGCCAGTACTGAATTTTTGCAGACTGAAAACAATACGATACTAAAAAATGCAACACCTGGTCATGGCAATCAGTATCAAAATTGAAATATGAAATTAGTAATCTACATGTATCACCAGAGGGAGCGTCTATCAACACTGACCTCTATACTATCGCGCTAAGGATTGTGGGTAATTTCCCCGAATTCGGGGATTGAATATCATTAAAATATTTCCCATGATCCTTAGCTCGATAGTATAGAGATCAGTGTTGATAGACGCTCCATCTGGTAATAGATTGCTGAAATAAGTAACCTCATTCTACACTGCATTGTTTTATTTGAATTGTTGGCATTAATGAACTTTGCACAGGAACTTTTTCTCATAAAAGGATACCCCTGCTTCATATGAAATTTGTATTACGAAAAAAAAACACTTAAGACCCTCATGATTTCCGATTGCAGAAAAATGAATGATTTTTATTTCAAATATCAGCTATGTTAAGAGTCATCTGCTTTGAAAACTTTTAATAGGAGGTTTAGTGTATTCTTTTTCCATTTCTTTTAAATGATCTATCCTTTCCTATGTATTAACAAAATAACACCAGATGTATTCCTGTAAAATCAAATGAAAACTCTTTTACATAAAAAATGTTTTAAGTAATATTGTTCATGTAAACCGGAAAAAAATTTTAAGAACTACTGAACATGCATCTATATGTACTGATAAAGTTTTCTAATGCTTCTTAAATATACGTAGATTAGTATCCTCAAAATGCTTGGCATGAATGGCGTATATCTTGACTAATAACATAATGAATAATGAAAACTAAGTAAATGCATTCATGTCAAATTCTAATTTGTTAAATTTCAGCTGCAGTTTTGGCATTTACGGACATACTACAGAATTAAAAACAAGAAGATTTAAATTATATTAAATTAAATCGTTTATCGAAGTGGCCCGTGCCATTTCTTCATTAATTTAACTTTTTGTTATGGTTTTCAGTCGTATAAAACTAGGTCAAGTAAGATCGGTGAGCAACGGTCCCCTAGCAACAGCGGGTGCGCATGAGCACGTCAAACTTGCTTTCTCATCCGACATATCAAACGACAAGACGTAATAAATTTTGCTCCAACAACATCTGAAAATATACACGTCTGATATATTTGAGCGCATTTCAATGACAGATGCTGCCACGTGTAGAAATATTATATTTCAAAGTCATCTGAATAAATCAACCAACACATTTTGAGAATATTTACAAACGTTATATAGTTACAAGCTATGATGTTGGTAAAAAGCATGTGAATTCATCTCGACCGTGTGTGTTGTCTTGCAAAAAAAAATTGTCCACGGTAAAGTATTTTTATAGTAATTAATGTCACTAGGAAATAATGTTGCATTAAAGTTGTATCTAATTTGTTTTTACATTTCAGTAGCCAATAATGTTGCGGAGATCAGCAAGGAGTCGTAAGCCACCTGCAAGGCAGTAGCCGTATGCCAGGAACAGAGTTCCACTCCCAGTTACTGCAGGAGATGCCACATCAAGGGCTAATGCAAACTCATCAAATGTTACAGTGTCAACTAGGACGACAGGCACCTCAATATCTCAACATCAGGGGATAGTGGCAGCTCCTCTAATGTCACCATGTGTTACAGTTAATGTTTTCCAATCATTAGTTTCTAGTACACCTGTTACCAGTGCTATTCCTGAGCACATACCTTGTACAATGTCTAATATGTCATATGCAACAAGGTTTGGTACAACTATGTCAATGGTTACTTCAATTATGCCAATTTAAAATATATATGACAATACGCCACCTATTACACCCATGGCAAGTTGAAGATGGCAAGGGATGACATTTGTTATAATGTGTCTGCATCTATCAGACAAAAAATTCTATCGGGAGAATATATTGATGTTTCTCAGCTATTGCAGCCACAAGGTGGGGTCGATAAGTCTGACCATAAGCTGTGTATTATTAATGGGGAATTAGTCATGAAGCCTAAAACACAAGCTAAGGTTTTGAACAAAGAGAGCTGGACAGATGCTTTCATTGTTTTCATAAGTATACATTGTTCATTACACCAAAATAGTTATCATCAATTATTAAAGTACATGTACACCATTAGGTTAGGTGCAAAAAGGTCACTAGGTTGGAGCCTGTATGATAAACAATTTCGTATAAGAAAAGCACAGAATCCATCACTAGCATGGGACGTGATTGACCAAGAGCTGTGGTTGCTAAACATGGGCAATTCTACACCCAATTCAACTCAAATGAATTATACCAAAACCCATTCTCTTAAATGTTACACGTTTAACTATCAAGGATCTTTTTCAGTTAATATGTGTCCATATTCTCATTCGTGTTTGCACTGTTGTTTACAGCACCCAGTGATATATTGCCCAAGACAAGATTTGCTACCAAACAGACAAAATATGAATTTTCGGGCATCATTTGACAATAATTACAATACTGTGGCTGGTAGTCAAAGCTCTTTTCGTCCTTGTGCAGCAGGCGCTGCAGTTCGTCCTGGCCCAATACCACGTTTTCAGGCTTCTAGGTTTCGTTCTCAATAATTAAACTTGGGTTATTTTAGTTGTTAACTTTTTTTACAATTAAAGGTTGTTCAGGATCTGGGTTTAGATGTCAGAGAGATTTATTGACTAAATTATGGCAGAACGGTTATACGCCTATCAATGATGAAATATTGGAGAATTATTTGTCAGAATATGACAAATTTGAAGATGCAAAACTTCTGGTTACAGGTTTTAAGGAAGGGTTTAGGTTAAACTATACTGGACCAAGGTATCTGTCAAGTCAGATAATTTGCTTTCTGTGAAACTTGATAAATGCAACCATGCAAAAATTAGATGACGAGGTTTCGAAAGGTCGTATGTTAGGTCCCTTTATGGAGAGACCAAATGTCAAACCTCAGAGTCTCTCCGATTGGGTTGGTTAGAAAGACAGATAATAGTTGGCACCTCATAACTCATCTATCCTTCCCAGAGGGTCAAAGCGTTAATGATTTAATAGATGAGGAGTATACAAAAGTAAACAATCCTTCATTTGATAATGTTTAAGAGGTGATTTCGGAATTAGGTAAAAGGGCAAAATTGAAAAAACTTGATATAAAATCGGCTTTTCGTTTATTATTTGTACATCCAGGGGATTTTGAATTGCTAGGTATTCAGGTTGATGGTCAATTTAGGATTGATAAAAATCTGCCAATGGGTTGCTCTGCTAGCTGCTTTTTGTTTGAGAAGTTTAGAACGTTTTTGCATTGGAAGACGGAAAAAGAGTCTGGTTTGGATTCATTAGACCACTATTTAGACGATTTTTTATTTCGGGGCTCAGCTTCTTCTGATAATTGTAAAAAACTAATGGACTGCTTTGAAACTCTTTGTTCCAAGCTTGGTATTCCTTTGGCTGACAATAAAACTGTTGGTCAAACAACTTATATTATATTTTTAGGTTTGTTGATTGACAAAATCAGGATGATGGTTATTATTCCAGATGATAAAGTACAAATGCTTAAGGGGGGGCATTATGAAAATTCTGTCTAAAGTTAAGGTTAAAAGAGTTTGAAGCGATACTGGGCTTGATGGCGTTTTGTGTCCGAGCAATTACATCGGCTAGGATTTCATGCGAAGGTTTTATGATATGTAGTCAGGTATGTCAAAGAAAAGGCCGTTTTATTATGTAAGAACTAACATGGCTATGAAAGATGATGCTTTGGTTTGGAATAAATTTTTGGAGTCGTTTAATGGGGAATGTGATTTGCCCAATAAAGTATGGGTTACTGATGATGTTTTACAATTA
This sequence comes from Arcuatula senhousia, assembly GCA_963971305.1. NCBI lineage: Eukaryota > Metazoa > Mollusca > Bivalvia > Mytilida > Mytilidae > Arcuatula > Arcuatula senhousia. The sequence continues at coordinate 27,078,857 of OZ020313.1, read as the reverse complement.
TATACTGACAGCGCTGGTTCCTCTTCTTTAGGTTGTGGTGCTTACTTTGCAGGGCATTGGGTTCAGTTTAAGTGGCCAGATTATTGGAGGGGTGAAGATTTCATATCCGACATATCATTTCGTGAACTTGTTCCAATATTATTGGCTTTCTTGGTCTGGAAAGAAAACTTTTTCGAAGTCAAAAAATGATACTGAGAACTGACAATCAGGCTCTAATTTCTATATTGAACAAAAAGACTTCTAAATCAAAGTACGTTATGCAGTTGTTAAGACCCCTTGTTTTGATTATGATGAAAAATAGTGTGCAAGTTCGTTCTGTCCACATTGAAGGAATAAACAATTCTATTGTTGATGCCTTATCTCGATTTCAGATGGAGAAATTTCGAAGATTGTCCCCAACTGCCGACTTGAACCGATCCGAGATTCCGGTGGAGTTTTGGTCGATTATTTCCGCCCTGAATTAGAGTACCTCTTAGGGAATTCTGTGGCTCCCAGTACTTCTAGACAATATGATTTGGCTTTTAAAAAATTTGAAAGCTTAAGAACAGAATATGGACTGCAGAATCTTTGGCCAGTACCTTTAAACGATATTATCTAGTTTATTGCATTTCTATATAAAAAAATTTTCTCATTCCACTGTAAGTGGCTACATTTCAGGATTGAGCTTTTTTCACAAGATTAACAATTATTAAGATCAAACAAATGTATTTTAGTAAGAAAACTATTGGAAGGGTTAAAAAGAACATCGCCAAGGTGTGATGTAAGACTTCCATTCACTAGAGGATTATTTGCAAAGTTTGTCAACATCCTGGGTAGTGTTTGTTATAGCGTCTATGAATCGTATATGTTTGAATCAGCATTTTGTATTGCTTTTTATGGGCTTTTAAGGGTTGATGAATTAACGAGTGAGAGTAAAGGCGTAGTTGGACATGCTATACAGATTAAAAATGTACAGGTGCATCCTGATCATGTTCTAATTTATCTTGTCTCTTCTAAAACTGATCAGATTGGTAAAGTTACAACAATTCACATTGGTAAGCACCATATAGACAAATATTGTCCTGTGCACAATTTAAAGATTTACTTGAACATGCGACCTAATAGTCCTGGTAATTTATTTTGCCATTTCGATGGTACTCCTTTGACAAGGTATCAGTTTTCGGCAATATTAAAAAAGTGTGTTGAAATAGCAGGAAACAAAGGGATCAAAGTCACAACACACTCTTTCAGAATTGGTATGGCAACAGTTTGCGCAATGGAAGGTATATCCGAGGAAAAAATAATTTCAATAGGTAGATGGAAATCGGATGCATACATGAGCTATATTCGTATACCCTATTAATACTAGGTTAGGTTACTGTAATTATAATTTTCAGCAATAATAAATTGCTGTTACAAGTTTTCAGGTGTAAATAAGACAGACATATGGATTGTGAGATCCTCTATTGTACGAGATGCTTTAATAGCCGCTAAATCAAGACCTGGTGGAATCCATTTAAATCTGCAGAGGTTGGGCGTCAGAATATTTTGGCAGGGCCGTGGTGGATTGAAATTGATAAACCTAAGACGGCACATCAAATTGTTAAAAACCCTGGCATATGAACCAAAGTTTATTGTCATACATATTGGTGGTAATGATTTGGGGGGTGTAGACTTGGGTATCTCATTTTCAGGTTGAAACGCTTTCTGGCTTGGTTAACTCTGGCGTTGCCTAAAACTAAAATTGTATTTTCACAAATTTTGCCCCGGTTAAACTGGAGATATGCAGCAGGTGCAGAAACCATTGAAAGAGCTTGTAAAAGAGTGAATAGTTCAGTTGGGGCTTTTATAACTAGAAATGATGGGGGATATATAAGATATCCAGATATTGATCAGGCATTACTAAAACTGATGGGGTACATTTGACGCCTACACGGAACCAAATTTTGCTGAATAACCTACAATCGGCTCTCGAAGATATTTTATGCAAGAGTTAAGATGAACAATTGTAGAGGTTTTACTTGACTTGTGTGTACTTGTAAATATGTTTGAAATTTCATTTGCAATTGTTATTTACATTTATCGGCGGTTGACCAAGGACACACTAATGCAGCTCCCGTCCCCCTAATATCATTGGCGGTTGACAGGTCCATCATTTTCGTCAACTCACTGATTCCCTGTCAATTTGGCAGTTTTCGCTGCATTAAATTACGGGTTAATACCTTTTCATAGTTACGTGTATACAGAAACAATGGACTGTTGGCAGTGGCCTCTGATTTTCCAGGGTCATTTGCTTCCGAAAATACTGGTCCAAATCCCATTTCACATTTCTGATCTGATTCTGATTTATTTGTCGGCGATCATACAGTTTTCAATTTGCATTTTCATTTTCAATTTGCATTTTCACATTTCAATTTATTTACAGTGGTCAATATTCGCCAAAATTGTAAAAATAGTACTCAATAATGATTTAAAACTTATATTGTGTTTGTCTTACATGCGATAATAAGATTCACTAGCATCCGTCGTATTAGTTTTCACTCTTCATTTGAGATGTGGATAATGTACACCTTACAATAAATATTTATGAAACACGAAAAATGTTTAAATGTACATGATGCAATATAACTGGCACAAAACCATTCTGCTCAGGCATATTTGGTGCCAGCATTTATTGGTTCTTTTGCAGTTTTTTCGAGGACGTTCTTAGATAAAATGAATTAGTTATATTAGAAATTCCATTTAAGCTAGAAAATGTAAGTGCAGATTGCACTATCATTCTTTCTTAATTGAATTCAGGACGTTGTTTTCATACTTCGTTTTTTGCTTAATTATGTTAATTGTAGTATATAAATCATTGTCGACCAAGCTTAATCTTTTTTTTACCAATTTCTCCCACAAATTAAATGTACATCTTATAATATTCTAATATTCTATAATTGGCATACAGATAAATCGAATATAAAGTTGTAATAGCGAGCATAGCTCGCAAGCGGGCACGAAGTGCCCGCTCGAGCGGAGAGCTCTACGGTATTTGTTTCCGCGAGAAATTTGCTAATGCTGATTTAGATTTTTTATGGTCCGGAAAGGGTTATTATTTTAACAGGACCGGAGTGAATGTTAAAATAATTTATAAGAAAAGAAATAATGCTTAAAAAAATAATAAATTGCGCTTTTTACAAGGACATAATATTCTTAAAATAATAAATACACATAAGCTGCTCGTTTCGTCTTGGTTATATGCACGTACGAAACTAACGTGTCTCGAAGCTTAATCGCCCCATACCATCTCGCCCCAAAATAAGCAAATGGAAATATTGGAAATTAAATAAAAGCGATGGCCCTGAATGTCGACATTTAGAACAAAAAACGTAGTCCCTTTTAGCTATGCTCGCATTTAGGCAATGCCTACTCCATATTATTTTCTTCGTTTCTCAACATCCATTAGTCCGTGCTATACTTTGAAGGAAGTGGTACTCGGGGACACTGCCTAACGTATACGGAAGCATTTTATACGCCCAGTTATCTAAAAATAGAGGACAACAATACTGTTGTTTATAATTTAACAGTTTAAGGACATTTTAAACAATGTATGTCAATAAATTTTCATAATATACATCTGACAAAGTTTGGCTATTCTTTAAAATTTGATAAATTGATCTGTTTGGTCATTGTTATAATATTTTTTGGTTCTGTTTTTGTTTTATCAAATCAAATATTCTACCGGTTTTCCAAGTTTTCTATGGAGTTTACGTATCACAATTGATTCGTTACTCCAGAGCTTGTGGGAGTTACATCGATTTCCTTGGCAGAGCGTCACGTTTGACACAGAAATTGCTAACACAGGGTTATGTTGCTCCTCGGTTGCTGTCTTCACTCAAGAAATTTTACGGAAGACACCATGTACTCATAGATAAATATGGGATTTCTATCTCTCAGATGAGTGCAGATGTCGGTTTGTCATAGGGTTTTGTTTTGTCTTCCTTTACCGGATTTGACACACTGAATTGGAAATTGGCAGCGCGGCGGGTGTGCTATAGCAGGCAGGAACCGCTTACTCTTCCGGAGCACCCGAGTTCACTCTTGTTACGACTTGAGTTCGCGTTGTTGATTTCTGTTCGATTGTTTTTATGTTTTGTGTTTCCTTGTGCTGTTCTTGTTCATGTTTACCGGTTTTGTCGTTGACTTTTCGGACTTTTGACACTCGAATGCCCCTTTGGTGCCTCTGCTTATTTCTATCCCTAGCGTGTCTTCCAGAAAAGCGCTTCACACGCAGTGAAATTTTGCTTTTGTACATTTACCAAAATCATTTCAATATGCGGATCGTGTCTTTCTGGCATATATTCCATATTCTTTCCTTTTTAATATTGCTGTATCCCTTAAGTTTTCATTATACATTCTAATGCAGATTTGAATGTTAAGAGCCGCTAATTTTTACTTTGGTCTTTTGAAAAGAAATGCCAATGTCTTCGAATTTGACAAAAAGATTTTCTATTATTTAGAACTTGCATCAATTACACCAAGGGTGGTGGTTTTCTTCAGGTTCTCTGGTTTCCTCTGCAATTATGACGCACTGTTATGTAAGGCCACCACTGTCTTAAATATCAATCATTTTGTAGAAAACAGACAAAAATGATTTTCTATCTTTCCGTTTTACATTTATGTTCATCACAATGAACAATTATGATTGTCAACCAAAAAACTGTCTTTTGACTGGATTCAAGGTTATTTGTTCTAAGATAATCTGACGAATCTTTTTTACATTTCGAATATAATGGCTGATAGTTAAAGTCTTTTTAAGGGTATGTGCGGTCTTAAATACATTATTCAATTGATGAATAAGGCATGGCAGCCTGTAAACTATGGCAGCTGAATAAACAATCGAGTAAACTTAATTAATCATTTATTTTACAATTCAAATTAAAATAACGTTTAAGTCAAATTTAAAAACAACGAGTACAAATGTACTAAAAACAAATGACAAATTCAAGAATCAGCAAAAGAAGCATTCTTCAAAATGTAAATTGAACTTTAAATTTATTTTCAATTCTTTGCTTTGAATAATTTTAATTTGTTGATATTAATCAAAATCCTGGAGAATTGTCGATGGCGTTGAATTTTAGTTTATGATGTATATCAGTCATAAACATCAATGTCATTGATAAAATAACCACCAAAGTTCGCAAAAATGTAGGGCCAAAACATGAAATGTAACGAAATGCTATATATTTTTGCAGTCCCCGAAGGTTAACACAAACCTAGATGTCTGACTTGTCTGAAACCAGATTACCATCTTTCCTTTATATTAAAATATCCGAATATCTCAATTAAATATATTCTGCGGTGGATTTGACTTCCCTGTTTAAGTGTTTTAGGGAATAATACTTTTCTGTCAGTTCGTTTTGGATTTCAAACTTCCAATGTTTTTTTTTCAAATGCTGCTGATGAAAGCTTACTCCTTGAAATATGCATATACAGCATATCAAAATTAACAGTTTTAGACCGCCTTCATATTTTGCCCTTTGCAATTAAAATGAAGTTTTAAATAAATTAAACTGCAAAGTAATTACTTGAATTAAAAAAGTAAATAATGTTTTGTTTTATTAGGGATCTTGAACTTCTTTTCTTTCATGGGTATAAGATCATGATTGTACGCGACACAATCTCCAATATAAATGGCAATTTAAACAAATCCACAACGGAAACAGCCAGAAGTTTACTTATTTAAGCAACTATTTTTTTATTTCTGCTTAAAGTTAAAATTTTAAAGCAACATTGTATTAGTTTCGTGAATAAAGCATATTTTCATGGCAGACAAGTTCGATTGAATCGTGTTTGTTTTTTTTTTGAATAAAATAGTTTTGACTGACATTCAAGAAAAAACAGTAATATTGGATATCATCACTTGTGAAATTCAGTGTTCCTAAGACTTATAAAAACTAAGAAGGTGCCAGCAACAGATTTGAATTACTAGAACGATATACTAAAAACAGCTGCCAAAGCCAGATGCTTATGTATTAGATCTCTTTTCGTCGCCCAGAACGTCTAGTTATAACTTACTGCCTATTCCGTCATCTTTCTATTATCATGATTATCGTCTGTCATTCATCGGGTTTTTAAACCTACCCCAGAATATGTTCGCATCTTCCATTGTCGGTTGGATTGTGACTGTTGATCATATGTTTTCAATCATATCTTTTAAATTATGATGCCATGCGTTAAACTGTAATCGTTATGTGCTATAGCAAGCAGAAACCGCTTACTCTTTGGGGCACCTGGGTTCACTCTTGTTACGACTTGAGTTCGCGTTGTTGATTTCCGTTCGGTTGATTTTGTGTTTTGTGCTTCTTGTTCTTTACCGTTGTCGTTGTTGCCCTTTCGGACTTTTGACGCTCGAATGTTCCATTGGTGCCTCTTTACTTCTTATGGTATTTGAGTCTTTTTAAAGACTTGTCAGATTTATCTCAATTGGTGTTATTTTGTAATTATATCTTCTGGCTGGCATCGTTTTAGAAGTCATTGTTTGAGATTCGTGGTTCAGTGGACAGTGGACATCCCAGTGTCAGGCTTATTTTGTTTACGTTTTTCTATTTGTTAATATCTTATTCTTTCAGCATTTTTAGGTTTGGATTCTGACCTAAGAATATAATTTTTGTATTCTACTCCTGATCAAGCAACAAAAACAAAATGATAAATCATCGACGTAAGATTTCTTAAGTCATTTTTAAAGTATTTTTTTTCTTCGCGTTGAATGATTAGATGTCATATGCTCATAAATATTATAAAATTCAAAAAAAAATATGAAAACAGAGTTGATTTTGATTAATGTAACAATAACAGTTATCCACGCCGCTATCAGCCTTGAAATAAAGCACATCACAGTTGATGATAGATGTAGAACTAAACACTTTTTGTAAATTACAACTGCCGGCTTTTTGTAAGCTAAATTAAGGCTTGAATAAGTTTACAGCTTGCGAAATTTAATGAGCTTTTGATATTTTTGAAATTCTAGTATATAATGTATGAAAGTATATGGTGTAATACAAACGGCAACAAATGTAAATGAACATGAGACTATAATACAAATGTTAACTCCAACTGCAATTAAATTTTATGAGCTGTATGGCCATTTCGGAAATTTATTCCTCATAAGCAGCACTAAAACATAGGAACATAGGAACTCCACAATGATTTCAAAAAAGAAGTTTTAAATGTATAAAACCAAACGAGATCCAAATTAATGTTAGTAAGGACAAAACTATGGTGGATGGAGTTAAACATTAAGTTTTAGAATTCACATAAATTTTGATAACTTAAGCATTTGTATTAATTTAATGTCATGTAAAGTTTATAAATAGATGGTCATGACGAAAATCTTTGACTAAGATTTCTGTTAATATAAAAAAAAATCAGTTCCATGTTTTTAATGATTTGATGTCATTTGTTGAATCAGATCAAATTTCTAGCTTTTAAGAGAAAAATAGAATCTGGTTTTCAAACTGATGAATATTACTAAAAATAGTTAACTGTTAAGATACTCAACAATGCAGATGCTAATAAACGTAGAGCAAAAACCTTTTAACAACTGCTGTTCATTATTAGCCAAATAAGGGCTTAAATGAAATGATTAGTTTTTCAATTTGTCTTCTGTGCAGAACTTTAAATCAAACTAACATAGAAACACACTTTAAAAGCTTTTAGTTAAAGTGATTCAGTGACGATAACCGGCAAATTATATAAAAATATTTTTCTGTTTAGTTTTTAGGGCATGTCTACTTTTAACTTCAAAGTCGGTTTTTATAGCTGCAGTATGTTGTCTATTTACTTTCCAGATTTAAAGGTTGTAACAGAACAACGAGACTCTAAAAAAACAGTGAAATAAGTAATATTTTCCCTTCAAAATATTTTTATTCAAATTGTATCAATTTTTTTTAGGGGGGAGGGGGCTTCAAGTTAAAAGTTTTAATACACAATAAATATATAAATATATAGAATATGACTATAAATAGTCATGTTTTTGTTACCCAAAAAAATTAAAAGTACAAGTTCTTTGGAAATATAAAGCTGTTTTTCTTTACATAAATCACTCAAAAAAATACGCTACTTAGTAGTTACTAGTTACTTATTTCAAGTAGTGATTTTAGTAATGAACTACTTATGCATTACTTATGATTACTTACTTTTAGTAATAAAATTCATACATATTACTTATTTACACAATGTTACTTATTTTAAGTAAGATTTTTCTTTCAGTAACCGTTTAAGGAACCAAAATACTTGAAGTAGTATTTCGTTACTTTAAGCTACAACATGAATTACTTTCAGTACTCAGTTGTAGTATTGATCATTATTTTTTCTTAAAGCAAATTAAATAAACTTAAATTGACCTTGTCTATATATCTATATTAATGTTAAAAGGGAGCTTGTATAATACATGTAATAGAAGAATACATTTACACGTATAATTGTAATTTTACTTCTTCCAATAACTAAAGATGCAAGGACAGTTAAGAACAATTAAAAAAAAATCATCATATAATTTATTAAAAGAAGGCTATTCTATATAAATTAGTCAAAATTATTACAAAGTCATCAAAATATTAACAGGCATATTATTAAGGTTTGATAATCTTTTTAGTCTTTGAACACTTCGTGCCTACATCCAAGTTAAACAATCAATTTTAAATGATGAGGCTTGAATAAGATTTGGAATTAAAAATTATCAAAGTGAGTTACATAGCAACAATAATATAAAAAATAGTAAAAATTGAAAATTAAGTAATTATTTTAATTAAACTTGATATAGAATCATCCTATTTTGGTAATTTAGTGTTAATCACTTCATTGTTTTAATGAAAGTATAAAAAAATCAGTTATTTCACTGTTAAATTGTCTCAAATTCTCTTTTTTTTGGAATTTAAAAATTATCTCCCTTGAACTTTAGTAATTTAAGAAAATGAAACTATTTTTGTTTCAATTTGAAATCGAGAATTTAAATCTGCGAAACTCATAATTATAAACTCATACTAGCAAATGGGTATTGGTATCATGTTATTAACTCAGAAAATAACAATTAAACTAGTGTCATTGTCTTATAAGTGTAACTTAAAGTTGAAAAATTCATATGCTGACAATATAAGATTACTTTTATATAAATTGAGTTTCAATCATATTTGGGAGAATCAAAATACTTTCTCTAAATCTAGACTTTTACATGCTGTTTCTAGTAAGCTAGAAGCAAATTTGATTTTATTTTGGAAAAAACAAATATACTGTGACGAAAATAAACCAAACAAGAATAAATTAAGAACCTATAGAGAACTGAAATTAGAATTTATCTTAGAAAATTTTCTATTACTTGACATTCCTAAAAATATTATATCTAATTATGTTAAGTTCAGAATAAGTAATAGTAATCTTTATATTGAGCAAGGGCGTCATAACAACACACCTTTAGACCAAAGAGTATGCCCTTTATGTAGAAAGGATGATGAGGATGAATTCCATTTTGTATGTAAATGTGAAAAGCTACAATGCACTAGATCTAATCTATTTTAAAAGATTGAAGAAATCTGCCCTAATTTTGGTAACATGTCAGACAGACAAAAATTCATATTTGTATTAAGAAGTAATGATTATGATATTATGAAGGTATGCGTTTTAGGTATTTTTGATATGGCTAATGAGAGAAAAGTGCTATGCTGTTAGACTATATTATAATTACTCAGTAGATGTGTATCACCATGCAATATATTAAGATTTGCTTTATATGATATATTTTAGTGCTTAACTAGCTTTATTAAAACAGAACATTAATTAATAAATATAAATTGGAATAATAGACCCCTCAGTCCTGCTTGTCTGAAAAATGTTGTTTGATTATATGTAAAAATTGTATTGTATCATTGTCTGTTTTATGTATCCATGTATGTGTTGCTGATTATAATCCAAAGTTGGATTTTAAATCAATAAAATATTTGAATTTATTTTAATTATGTTATCCAGAATTGAAATGATTAACTTTAAGTAATATTTTTTAAAACACTATAATTATAAATACCTAAGATATACACCTTGAATATTGTGTTTTTATTGAACCGATAAACAAAAGCATAACTTCAATTTAAGCAAACTACAAGTAAGCCATAAGGTTTGCTATAAGTTGATATTAGCAATGCAAATACTGCAAGTAATTGTAAACCGAGTGATAATATAACTTCAAGTAAATGCTTATAGTGAAACAAAAGTAGTAGATGAATTACTTAATCGAACTTGCTGTATTACTTCAAGTAATTATTGTTTTTTACAAATAGTATTACTTAAAGTACAAATTGCACTTATAGTAACAAGTAATATCAACTACTTACACGTTACTAAGTATTACTTAACCGTCTGACAACTTTCCCTACTAATGGAAATACTTAAAATAAGTAACATTTGTAGGGTTTTAAGTAGAATTTTTTTTTGAGTGATTGTGTGTAAAAGTTACCTATCTTTTATGACTTATATATTTGTAAAATCTCATTACTTGTGGGTAAAGCGAGCAAATCTCACCAAGGACACCTAAAACTAAAGTTAAAGAAATATGCAGATGCACTATATTCTTGCAAAAAGTTACAAAGACTAAAAACCTATATTTCTTCATTAAAAAAAGTTATAAATAATATTGTACTTCATTATAAGTTTATTAATGCAACTAGAGACTAGTACAGTCATGGCATACATTGACAAACAATGACAATGACATACGTACATTATAAAACAATGACAATGACATACATGAACTTCATTGACCGACATTAATTTCCATCTCAGAAGAAAAAAGAACAAACTAAAGCACGACTTAAGGCTAGCATAACATGCATAAGTAGTACATTTACCAGAAAAGGAAATCGATTAAGATAAACTATTTCTTTGTTCCTGTGTTGGACCGTTGTTCCACATTTGATTTTGAGCTGCTATTCATTGTAAGATGCTTCAGTTGGGATGTTGTATTTTTATCCAACCAAAATATGTTTGCCAAACAAGTAAATTTGTGAAATCAGGGGTTATCACAAGTAAGCATTACTTCTAAGAATTTATTCATTTACACAATTTCTTCTATTTTAGTTGGATGGATACTTGAAGCATTTATGTGCTAAACGTTTGGATTCCTGACACTTGTGTTGACTTCCGGAAGGGTATGGGCGATGGCAATCATATCAATTGAAAGGGGAAAATATAATAAGGTAAAATGTCTCAAATGCTTTTTTGCGTCAAAACTCAAGAACTTTAATTTTAAGTCTTATATCTAGACTCAATACTCAGAAAGCAATAACAGGTAACTGTATAGCGTATACTGGCTCTCTCTTATAAACTCGCTATCTTATATATTGATGATGTGCTTCCACTGAAAAATTCTTGATTTGGTGACCTTCTACATCTCATAAATCCTAAGGAACTTGGGATAAAAGACACAAGTCTGCTTCATATTTAAATCTTCATCTCGAAATAGACTCTCAAGGAAAACATTCAACAAAACTCTATGACAAACGTGATGACTGAATTTCAACATTCCGTCTGCTCCAGCTTATGGAGTTGACGTGTGACAACTGATTCGTTACTCCAAAGCTTGCATTAATTACATCGATTTCCTCGGCAGAGCGTCGCGTTTGACACAAAAAATGTTATCACAAGTTTATGTTGCTCCTCGGTTGCTGTCATCGCTTTTCGATAGAGATCATGCACTCATAGATAAATAAGGGATTTCCTGTCTCAGATGCAGATGTTGGTTTGTCATAGATTTTTATTTTGGTTTCATTTACCGGATTTAGCACATTGAATTGAAAATTGGCAGCGTGACGGGTGTGCTATAGTAAGAAAAAACCGCTTACTCTTCTTAAGCACCTAAGTTCACTCTCATTACGACTAAAGTTTGCTTTTTTAATTGATATTCAAAAGTTAATGTATTTCCATGTTTTATACCTTCTGTGTTTTATTAGTCCTGTCCTTGTTTGTTTTTACTGGTTTTTTTTCTGTCCTTTCGGACTTTGACATTCAGATGCTCCATTGGTACCTCTACTTCTTAAATTTAAGAATTGTTTTTTTTTTTCAATAAATGGTTTTGACTTACAAATATCTCAATAAACGAGGTTCCTATCTCGAAATTCAAATTATTTTATTTTACGTTAAATTGTAAAAGGCAAAATAAAAACGAAAGTTGTCATAATCTCTATAATCTCTATTAAAGAGACATTCTTTGATTGCATCTCAAACCTTTATCGAGTGGTCATCTATATTTAAAAATATGATAAATGAAACGTCGTTTATTTTCAAATTATCAATATTTCTAATCTGAAAAGTTAAATATAACTACCTCAATGCATGTTGTGTGTATGTCTCACAACTTATTGGCTATACCACTATTCAAACATTTTTTATTTTCCATTTCTTTTAACAATTACCCAACACCAAGACAGAGAATGTTTACACAAAAAGAAATGTTGATATATTCCACTTGACCAAACGACTTTCTAAGATCGTTTCTTTTTTCAGATACCAAAGATTTCTGGCGACCATGGACCATCAGTCTACATTTTCACCTAGAAATGTAATATTATTGTTATTCTACTTGTTTTGATTTCCTTGTTAGAGGTCAACGCCGGTTTGTAGTCCTGTGAATAAAGGTAATAACAAAACTACCGAACTTGAATGATCAATCTCATAGTCCAGAGAAAATGACAAAAACGAATCAGTCATACCGGAGAATTGGTGGATCGCAATGGTCCTGACTTGGTTCAGGCATTTCAAACGAAATGGTGGGTTAAACTAGGTTTTTTGGCGCCAAACCTCCCTCTACCATTGTGATCGTCAAGACCATAATAGTGGCTCCCGCAGGGTTAAAAACGACCTGCGACCTGAGGGCTTTTTAAGGGCGACTTCCGACCTACACTTCATAAAATCGACCTATGCCAAAAAACGACCTGCGACCTCCGCCAAAATATGCCTTTTAAAAGCGACCTTGCGACCTCAGGCCCCTTTTAAAAGCGACCTCGCGACCTGAGGGGGGTACCCTGCGGGAGCCCCATAATATATATAGTTACATAGAATAGCGTGACACTGTAAAATTTGCTTAACCCATAATATATAGTTACGTAAAATAGTGTGACACTGTAAAATTTTCTTGGAATTAGGTTTTATATGTCGAACATAATAGGACATGTAGGATATAAAATTATCATAAACAAAATACAGAAGCTTTTGTCTGGAACTTTGTTAAAAATTTTATTTGAGAGAAACACAACACCAGAAGAATTTAAGATCGCAATGGTCCTGACTTGGACAGGCACTTCCAAAGAAGTGGTGGGTTAAACCAGGATTTATGGCGCCAAACCTCCCTCTTCCATTGCGATCTTAGGATCCGGTAATGACCATAGAACACAACATAGTTGTGAGACACAATAGGGATATTGTGATATATGATATGATATATGATACTGTGAATCCTAATCAGTACCATTGCTCTCTTCAATTTCTCTGGTATGTCTTCCTTGTCTCCTGTCATTTACATTTGAGATTAAGTTCGGTAATTTTGTTATAACCTTTATAAAGTTATATTTTTTTCTGCTCATAACTCAGCCGCTGTTACTTCTGGGATGTTGATATTTTAGGAACATGTTACATAATTATGTGGATTTCTTCCCAGCTGCATTTTCACTGAAAAGTTTATATTTGTCATTCTTTTTCCTCTATCATTCATTTTTTTCTCCAAAATCCGTGAATTCAGTTCACTTATCTCCGCTTGCCCCGTTAGTAGTATAGTCAAGACGCTACAGGGGCTAAAAACTGAGCCACGAGCCATGAAACGAAGAACTGCACCCTTAATTCCGAAAAACGAGCCATGAATCCAAGACATACAACCTTGATTCCGCGCCCTACATCATTTATAATCTTAATTCCGAGCAATGTTTATATTTTTAATATTTCATTTTTAAAGATGGACATCTCTCTTTTTAACATATATACCCGAGGCTATGTAACAACACGTTCGATGAAACAAACAGATCAGACTTATATGTTTATATAAAAATGAAAACATCTAAAAATGTATCTCTTGTTTTTTCGGTCTTTTGTTAACCACTTATAAATAATCCGTATAGTTTACTTGTAAAACATCCCCTTAAACCCTTTAAAAGATTAAGTTGCCATGTTTGATCATTGATTAAATAACCAGAAAGGATTAATTTGTATATTTTCTATTTAATAACCCTATGGTTTGATGTCAATACAAACAAATGCATCTATTTTATATTAATTTAAACAAGAGGCTCCTCTCATACTTCCGGACCGTCGTCCGTCTCAGGACTTGAGACCTGACTATTGTGGCTTAAACCCCCTATTTTATCTTTTTCATTATTTTTTCTTCTTTTTCTTTTTTTTTCTTTCTTCTTTTGTTCTTTCTACCTTTTACATTTTTTCCATAGTTTACAGCAGAATCTTCTAACACTCGACTCATCGAGACCTGAAGTAAGCCTTTCCAGGGTAGTTCATCCTCTATTTACTCTTCCGTACACCGGGTGGTTGTAGTCGTTTTCTGTATGGTTTTACGCGTTCCACACGAGGAGTATTTACGCTTTCACGCGAAAAGTATTTACACGTTCCACATGAGGAGTGTTACCATTTCCGACCATCAAGCCCGCTTTTTGTCTAAAGTGACGCTCCCACTTCTCTGCATCGGGAACATACAGTTTCCACTCTCTTTTGGTGTGATCGTAAACCTCAATCGAATCCATTTATTCACTATTTTCTAGACTGTTTTTTTAAACTTTTGCATCATTGGCAGCTAAATCCCTATAGGAAAATGTTCTTATCGCATCCTCCATGGAAACATTCTTATACCTTTGTCGGGGAAAATACACACAATACCAGCCACACGTGTCGGTGTCGTAAGGTTTAATACGTTCTGTAAGAGTATAGTAGTTCGGTCCGTTTTTTTCTCTAAAATATTGCGGAAATGACGCTGCATGGTCTTCTTGGAATCAAAAGATGTAAATCTTTAGGACGGTATGTAGCGACTGGTAGATCTAAAAGATAGCTCATAAATTATGTTTTAATACGTTTTCCTGGAGGACCCTCCTCCTCCTTACTATCCTCCTCCTCCTCCCCCTCCTCATTATTTTCTATATCCTCCTCCTTCTCACTATCTTGTCTTATATAATTTTCTCCCTCCTCCTCCTCCTCATTATTTCCTCCTCCTTCTCCTCTTCATTATTTTCCTCCTCACTATTTTCCATATCCTCCTCCTCCTCACTATCTTGTCTAATATAATTTTTTACCACCTCCTCCTCCTCCCTGTCTTCTCTCATACCTCTTCCTTACTCTTTTTGTGTTCTGTTAAAATATTGGGACGTTATCTAGCAATTTCCGGTGTCGTATGTTTCAGGTCGACCAGGAGGTAGTCCCATGGTCTCTCAGAAGCATCGTCAAACTCTCTCAATCAATATCTTGGTTTGGTTGGGTACATTTAGCTTCCTAGAGTAGCAATCTGTTGTTTGTCCTATAAAAGGTTTTCTAACATTTAGGGCACTCCATGACTACATGAGTTCTGTTTCGATTCTTTTATAATCTTCCGAAAATTGCGGAGGCAGACTGTGTGATCGTCCTTTATTGTGCATGTGCGCAATTGATCGTCTTTCAATGTAATTTCCAAGTGATTGAAACAAGTCCCACCCATATACCTACGATATAAAGGCCTTCAAACACAATGTCCAAGGGTTAATCGCGATTGGATACTGATTGCAACAGCGGTAAAAATGTATCTTAGGCATACGTGACGTCGACGAAATTGCAGCACAGGAAGATTCTTCTGGACGGGCTAGCAGTGAACATCGTTATAACCAACAGGGCGCATTCCCATTCACTTTGGAGGTTGTAGGGGCTGGGCAAAGAAATTCTAAGATGTCCGCCTCTATTCTCGGGAAATAATTTTAGCGAGTCTTCGCTACTCAGAAACAAATAAAAACTCCTCCATCTCGACGTTGAGTTTAAACACCCTGCGTTTTCCTTATATACTTATAAGTTTTGCACGACACCGGAAATTGCTAGATAACGTCCCAATATTTTAACAGAACACAAAAAGAGTAAGAAAGAGGGTATGAGAGAATACAGGGAGGAGGAGGAGGAGGAGGAGGAGGGGAAAAAATATATTAGACAAGATAGTGAAGAGGAAGAGGAGGATATGGAAAATAGTGAGGAGGAAGAGAAGGAGCAGGAAAATAATGAGGAGGAGGAGGAAAATAATGAGGAGGAGAAGGAGGAGGATATGGAAAATAGTGAGGAGGAGGAGGAGGAGAGGGAGAGGGAGGAGGAGAATAGTGAGGAGGAGGAAGAGGAAGAGGAGGAGGAGGAGGGTCCTCGAAGAAAACGTATTAAAACAGAATTTATTAGCTATCTTCTAGATCTACCAGTCGCTACATACCGTCCTAAAGATTTACCTCTTTTGATTCCAAGAAGACCATACAGCTTCATTGTGAACACGGGTCCAGCTCAGTGGGTAGTCTTTCACTTCCCGTCCGATGGACCAGAGTTTTTCTATCCCATGGGACGCACACCGGATTCTTACTATCGTCATTTCCGCAATATTCTAGAGAAAAACAGACCGAGCTACTACTAGTATACACTTACAGAACGTATTAAACCTTACGACACCGACACGTGTGGCTGGTATTGTGTGTATTTTCTCCAACAAAGGTATAAGAATGTTTCCATGGAGGATGTGATAAGAACATTTTCCTATAGGGATTTAGCTGCCAATGATGCAAAAGTTTTGAAAACAGTCCAGAAAATAGTGAATAAATGGGTTCGATTGAGGTTTACGATCACACCAAAAGAGAGTGGAAACTGTATGTTCCCGATGCAGAGAAGTGGGAGCGTCACGTTATACAAAAAGCTGTCTTTATGGTCGGAAATTGTAACACTCCTCATGTGGAACGTGTTAATACTTTTTGCGTGAAAGCGTAAATACTCCTCGTGTGGAACGCGTAAAACCATACAGAAAACAAATAGGACCATCCGGTGTACAGGAAAATAAAGAGAGGATGAACTACACTGGAAAGGCTTACTTCAGGTCTCGACGAGTTGAGCGGTAGAAGATTCTGTTGTAAACTATCGAAAAATGTAAAACGTAGAAAGAAAAATAGAGAAAGAAAAAAAAGAAAAAGAAGAAAAAATAATGAAAAAGATAAAATGGGGGTGTTTAAGCCATCAGAGTCAGGTCTCAAGTCCTGAGACGGACGATAGTTTTGAAGTGTGAGAAGAGCCTCTTGTTTAAATTAATATAAAATAGATGCATTTGTTTGTATTGACATCAAACCATAGGGTTATAAAAAAGAAAATATACAAATTAATCCTTTTTGGTTATTTAATGAATGATCAAACATTACAACTTAATTTTTTAAAGGGTTTAAAGAGTAAACTATACGGATTATTTATAAGTGGTTAACAAAGGGCCGAAAAACAAGAGATACATGTTTAGATATGTTTTCATTTTCATTCTCAAGTACTTTACAATTCATATACAGATTTAAAGGGGGTGTTTTACACGTAGCACTTGACAAGTTCTTTCATCTTAATCCGACCGAATTGAGTAGTGAGTGTTACAAGACAAAATCAGCTGTGGTTCCGGTATCCTGACATTCTTATCTTTGTTTACATTACAACACGTGCATTTGTTTGTATTGAACGACATATGGGTCTGATCTGTTTGTTTCATCGAACGTGTGTGTTACATAGCCTCGGGTATACATGTTAAAAAGAGAGACGTCCATCTTTAAAAATAATAATAAAAAAATATATATAACCATGGCTCGGAATTAAGATTGTACATGATGTAGGACTCGGAATTCATGGTCAGTTCTTCGTTTCATGGCTCGTTGCTCGTTGACTTTACTACTCCCGTTTGTTCATAAGTTCTGGTTTGAAGAATTTGGGGAAACTTTTGTATTGGTCTGTGTATAATTCCGAAAGCTAAACCGTTGACAAAAAGACAGCTTTAGTTAATCATTACGCGTAAAAGAACTGGTTTTAAAAATTAGAGGCATATTGCCCTGCTTAAAAACGCTTCACTTTTTGCAATTGATTGTAAAATGTCCAGTTTTCATACTCGATAGCTATATCTAATATGTTCATTTTAAAATGTGTCTTATTGTTTCTTTGTGTACATCACAGGCAATTGAATGTAATAATTCATGTATGGTAGATTTAATATTTCTGAAAATCCTTTTCTGAACTATGACTAACATCAAAATAAATAAAAACTTTTGAACAATCCTCGTAAAATTGTTTTGTCTCTTATCCAGCTAGTTTAGTTTTGACACATATTGGTTTTCAATACCAATTATTTCGATCGATTTTCTAACGTTGATAATAGTTTTGTTTTTGCTTTAGGTCATCTGAATATGACAGACACGATAGACCTTTATAAGGACTTCCGGTTTCTTCTTATGAAGTTTCGTACTATTTGTCAGCTTTACATGGAGCTCTCAGACAAGGAAAAGAACACTATCCAGCCTCGTTAATCTCCGACCATATATATCGTCCAACATCGGAGTCAATGCAAGGACAATGGCCTTCTCAGGTGGTCTCAATATCTTTATACGGTCTCAAACAGATGTTGGTTTGTCATAGGGCTTTGTTTTGTCTTCCTTTACCGGATTTGACACGCTGAATGGACTATTGGCAACGCGATCGGTGTGCTATAGCAAGCAGGAACTGCTTACTCTTACTCTGAGCACCTGAGTTCACTCTTGTTTCGACTGGAGTTCGCGTTGTTGATTGATATTCAGTTATTTTGTGTTTCCATGTTTTACATGTTGTCTGTTTTTATATTATGGTAAAAATATACCAATGGGTCCTTCAAACAAGTTCTACATTCGTTTTAAGGAAACAATGTATCGACACTAATTTTGAACATATACAGATATGAAATTAACAACTCACCTTGATGAAAGTCAGTTTTATTCATATTCTGATACATATTTGGAAGCCTAACGTAAATTCATTGTTTTGAAAAAGAGCATGTGTAATCTTGTACATTCGAGTTTTTTATGTAAACCTTTTGACAACTAAATTTTGACTATCATGTTAGCACCAGGAAGCCGGTTTGACTATCAGGTTAGGGTTAGTATTTCCATAGGTTTAAATCAGGCAGCAGCCTCGACTATCAGGTTATGGGTTAGCATTTCCATAGGTTAACATCAGGGAGCCGCCTCGACGATCAGGTTAGAGTTAACATTTCCATAGGTTAGCATCAGGGAGCCGCCTCGACTATCAGGTTAAGGTTAGTAGTTCCAAAGGTAAGCGTCAGGGAGCCGCCTCGACTATCAGGATAAGGTTAATAGTTCCAAAGGTTAGCGTCAGGGAGCCGCCTCGACTATCAGGTTAGCATCAGGGACACGGCTCGACTATCAGGTAAGGGTTAGCATTTCAATAAGTTAAAATTAGGCAGCAGTCTCGACTATCAGGTTAGAGTTTTATTTCCATAGGTTAACATCGGGGAGCCGCTTCGACCATCAGGTTACCATCAGGGAGCCGCCTTGACTATCAGGTAAGGGTTAGAATTTCCATAGGTTAGCATCAGGGAGCCGCCTCGACTATCAGGTTTGGGTTAGCATTTCAATAAGTTAAAATCAGGCAGCAGCCTCGACTATCAGGTTAGGGTTTTATTTCCATAGATTAACATCGGGGAGCCGCTTCGACCATCAGGTTACCATCAGGGAGCCGCCTTGACTATCAGGTAAGGGTTAGAATTTCCATAGTTTAGCATCAGGGAGCCGCCTCGACTATCAGGAAAGGGTTAGCATTTCCATAGGCAAGCGTCAGGGAGCCGCCTCGACTATCAGGTTAGCATCAGGGAGCCGGCTGGACTATCAAGTTAGGGTTAGTTTTTCCATAAATAGCATCAGGGATCCAACTCGACTATCAGGTTAGGGTTAGCATTTCAATAGGTTAAAATCAGGGAGCAGCTTCGACTATCAGGTTAGGGTTAGCATTTCCATAGGTTAGCATCAGGGAGCCGCCTCGACTCTCAGATTAGCATCAAGGAGCCGCCTCGACTACGACTATCATGTTAGCATCAGGGATCCGCCTCAACTATCAAGTTGGGGTTACCATTTCCATTGCTTAGCATCAGTGAGCCACCTCGACTATCAGCTTAGCATCAGGGAGACGTCTCGAATAAGAGGTTAGCATTAGGGAGCCGCCAGGACTATCAGGTTAGGGTTACGGTCAGGGTTGTGCCTCGTGCCAGGTTAGGGTTAGGGTTAGAAAAAGGTTCAGGTTAGGGTTAGAGTTAGGATTAGGGTTATGGGTTAGTGTTAGGGTTAGGGTTAGGGTTATGGTTCAGGTTAGGGTTAGGGTTATGGGTTAGTGTTAAGGTTAGGAAATAGGGTTAAGGTTAGGGTTAGGTGTTAGGGTTAAGGTTACGGGTGTTAGTGTTAGGGGTCAGAGTTAAGATTAGGGTTAGGGTAAGGGTCAGGGGTTAGAGTTGAGGGATACAGTTATCGTAAGGGTGTGCATACTCTTCTATTAAAATACCATCATGGAGCCGTCTCGACTATTAGGTAAGCCTAGGGTTGTGCCTCGTGACTATCAGTTTAGGTGTATGTTCAGGGTAAGGATTTGGAGTTAGAGTTTAGGGTTCGGGTCTGGTTATCATCAGGGCACCACTTCTATTATTAGGTTAGGGTTAGCATTTCAATAGGGTTAGTATTAGTGATAGTCTTGTGCCGCCTTGACACTCAGGTTAAGGTTAGGGTAAGGGTTTTGCCTTCTGTAATATCACGTTAGGTTAAGCGCTAAAGTCTTTCAAATATTTGCTGTCAATGTTGTCGAAATCGTCAATATGGAAACCGATATCGACGATATCGACGACATCGACAGCAAATATTTGAAAGACTTTAGTATTCAAATAATGAGTTTTAGTTTCCTTTTGGTTTATTGACCTACTATCGATATCGGTACGAAATTGATGATATCGACCACATCGACAAAACATGTAAAGATTTCATAGTGCAATGATTGCTATTATATTTACACTTGATCATAGACGATATCGGAACGATATCGAAGATATCGACGATATCAACAGTGCAGCCTAGTATAAAAGCTAATAAAACAAACGTTTGTAGTTTTGTCGATAACGGTATGATATAAATGATATCGACGATATCAACAGGTAAGTAGGAAGTTACTGTTTACGCTTTAGTTGACAAAATCTTTGACGATATCGTAATGACATCGACGAGGATTTAGAGTTAACATGTATATCTGTAATTCAACACAGTATAACATGGAATAAATACATATTTTGGCACATATTCCATATTCTTTCGTTTTTAATATATGTTCCCATTGGTAACACAAAACCAATGTCGACCATATCGTAACTACATTGTGTCTTGGACATACCTCAAAAAATTATCTGTTATTTTTTTATTCTTTTTTTTTACTGTCGTTACGTTCTATCA
This sequence comes from Arcuatula senhousia, assembly GCA_963971305.1. NCBI lineage: Eukaryota > Metazoa > Mollusca > Bivalvia > Mytilida > Mytilidae > Arcuatula > Arcuatula senhousia. The sequence goes on along the minus strand of OZ020313.1, from coordinate 27,057,375 downwards.
TTAAAAAGGCTTCTAGTATTTAAAATAGTACTGACATTTCTTAGACAATCCATATTTGGATATATAGGGATAAAAAACTGAACACGTATTGATTATATATGAAAATATGCTCATAATTTCAACGAAGACAGAAAAAGGATTGTTTAAGTTTTTTTAAACGTCGTATTTGTTATTAAATCTTGAAAATTTCTTTCAGGAAAATATGATGATTGCTTATTCTACTTTTGTGCCACGACAGCCATTTGTGAAAAAATAAATAAATCGGGAAATTATAGGTCGATTAGTTTGATGAATTAAGCTGTGCATTTTTGAAGATGTTTTTTGACATTGCTGAATTATTATAAGCAAATAACGAGACATAAGGCATCCGAATGTCAGAGGTCCGCAATGACAAAATCAGTTAAAACCAGAGAAAAAAATATAAAACACACACAAACATCAAACTTCACATACTATTGAATGGATCGCACCGTACATTGAGGAAATTAGAAAAACACTAAATGCACATGAATTTAAGTTGTAAGACCTAATAGGATTTAAATAAGTATTTATCACTTCAAATTTATGGTAATGAATTTAAAATTTTAACTTGTCGCTGCTTGTAGTTCTCATATTGCACTTTTAAAGATGTTGATTTCTTTTTTGGGGGTCAACTAAGTCATGCAGCAAGTGTTTATAAGCATGTGTCGAATTTTATAGATCAACCTTCAATAAAGCATTGTAATAGAAACCCCTGCATTATAAGTCCTATTGCCTTACCAACCCATTTCAAGTTTTTTTTCTAGTGGCAGTCAGAACTCCTTTCTTCGATTGGAATTGCGGTATCTCATCCGTTTTCTCAATTTATCAGCATGTCCAAAACAGAGCACCCTGAACTTGATATAAAGTCAACCCGCTTTTTTCCACGTATACCCCAGTTGGTTGAATGGGATAACTATCATTATCATTTTCAATGCCAGAGCTTGTAAAAACTTTTCTGACTTTTTGATACGACACCGCTTTCTCCGTGACCGACTGTTAGACCAAGATGACAAGAAAATCCGTCTCATACGGTCCCTAAAACAATGCAACCTTCGTTATCAGCCACTGGTTAAAAAAGTTAAAGTTAAGTTTGTGATTGTTTTGATAAGTGTTTTGCTGATTGTTGTACCTAGATGAGCATCTAATTATCCCTACTATGTAATCACAACCGTGTTGCATTTTGTATTACCACCGGACCCTGAGATTGCAATGGAAGAGGGGGGGTTGGAAAATAAAACCTGGTTTAACCAACCAATTCATTTAAAATGCCTGTACCAAGTCATATCCATTTCGATCTATGACTGTTCCGGCTTGTCTTCCATGTTTTGTCTTTTCTCTTTGACATTAAGATTGATCCTCCAAGTTCAGTAATTTTGTTATTACCTTTATTCGTGCTTAGTATATATATTTATTATCGTTTGTATGTTCAATGCCTTTTATAACCTATATAGTGTGGGTAAGGCGTAAATCACCAGATCTCTCATTCACTGTCATGTGTTTTACATGGACGTAATGCGTTGGGAAATATGTCAAAGGTTTAACATCTTATTGGTGTTTACTGGTTTCGTCTCTGCCCTTTCGGACCTTTGATATTAGGATGCCCCATTGGTACATCTGTTTCTTTCAGATTTTAAGATTAAATATTTCGTTTATTTGTTAAATAATATGATAATTGCATCTTAATTCATCTGTACTTTATGTTACTTTACCACATGGCCTTAGTTTATTAGTATGTATAATTATGCATCTCTTTGACTTAAAATTGAAGTTAAATGGAATTTTTCAATAGTTAAACTAATTTTTATTCCGTGGTAATGCTTTTTATGTATTAAAATGTCATTACAATCGTCATAAATTTTACATGTCAAAGACATCTAATTTTAAAAGTACACGCTGGGGAAACTGTAGACTTGGTACCCGTGGGCAGTTCAAAGAAAACGTGGGTTGAAAACGATAATGACACCTTTTTTTAAATTACCCAATAGTCTATTGATACACTTCGAAAATTTCCATATTCATATAATTAAACATCTCTATTGAATTGACTAGCGACTGCGTTAAAAGATATTTTCAATACATTACTAATTTATATGCCATGGTAATATTAAAAACGAAAGAATATGGAATAAAAATGATAATGCTTTTTTGTCTATTTTGTGTATATCTGTGTGTATATCAAATGTCATTACACATTAAATATTAAAAGATATTTTCAACATGTTCAATACATAACTAATTCATATTTCATGTTAACCATAAATGCTTTTTTGTGTATTCAAATGTCATTACACTCGCCATTAAACTGCCATATAAAAGACTTTTAGTTTCAAAAGTACACACCGGGGAAATTATAGCCTTGGTACATGTACCTGCAAGCATTTCTAAGGAAAACGAGGGTTGAACATGTTGAACAAGGTGACTCATCGTGATAAAAACACAATTTTTTACACAAAATGAACAAATCCAGACCTTTTAAAAAAGTATTTCCTATTAGGAACCGACCATTTAACTTGAAGAGGGGGCCTTGTTTTTTTCCTAAAAAAATATTCTAAAAATTATTTTTGATGAAAAAAATATTTTGGCAGCTGAGGGTAAGAAAAAAAAGGATTTCTGCTATTTTAAATAATGCTGATAATGAAAAAAAATATTCTGTGGCAACGCCTTCGAAAAATAAATATTTAGTCCGCGCTCTGCGCGGAAAAAAAAATCTGATCAAAACAAAAAACCAAGCCCCTCCCCTTTCAAGTTAAATGGTCCGTCCCTTATCTCTACCAAGTGAAACACGAGAATAGTGTGTGTTTTTTCTTGGTAACAGAAAGATTTTTCAGCTTAATAATACATATACCAAAACGGTTATAAAACGGTGTAATTTGGTTATGCTGTAAAGCATATTTCAAGGAGTAACCTTTCATCAGCAGCATTTGAATCAAAACATTGATAACCAAAAGTATTGAACAACGAACTAAAAAAAATCGAACAGGGAAGCCAAATCCGACACCGAGGATATCGATAATTTACAGTGCAAGGAAAGAACCCGGGTGATTTCAACAATATTGAATTAAAGAAACGGAAATTTCAACGACAAAATAGTATTAAATCAAATTGGTAAATTCCTGCCAGACAAGTCTGAAGACCAGGCTTGTGAGGACCATCGGGCAGCGGTGTTTCAAAATACACATACCAACGGTTATAAAATGGTGTGGAAATTCAACAATTTTATGAGGGTGTTATAGCCCTTTTGGTACGCAGTATTCCGTGCTTTTAAAAGGTATTTGGTACGCCAAGGTGTGGTACGCGGTACGCGATGTTCCGAATTTTTAGGCTTTTGGTACGCGTGCAAAGTGATCTTTAGAGTATTTGTTATTCCAGTCTTTTTAACGGTATTCTGTCCTTTTCTAAACGGTATTCGATATTCCGGGGGAGGGGGCTGTGACACCCCCTTTTATATGATCATGCAACATATTGGTCCCGGAATAATATCGGCATCTTTTTACACCCTTTTTATTAATTACATTATAAGTTAACGAAAATTATTGACATATAAATTTTGTTGTCATGATTTTCATTGCATTTTTACTTAAAATGTATGCCAAAATATCAAAATGCATGATTTTCGCATTAATTTCATTCCTTATATCCATTGTCATGAACAAAATACATGTGCATGATTTCACACAACAACAAAAAATAAAATTGAAAGTCATGCTTGGTACAATCGTCTGTAAACCCTGACGGCTTTGCCAACAGAGCAAGCTATCGATTGGCCATTATCAAATGAAAAAAATATTTAAAAAATAACACCTTTAAGTCAATGTTTTGAGCGTTGAAACTCATATGACAAGAATGGGACTAAAAAAAACATATACCGTCCAAGGCCCTCGATCGTAGTATGATCGACTCTGTATAACATATTCGTCTTTAAAGTAAAATTAGCTAACGCAATATCGAATAAAAGGTAATTCTAAGTTTTCTTTGGTATTTTGGGGGTTTTTCTTGGGTATTCTTAGGTATTCTAGGGTATTCTTGGACCGATGCTTCTCTTTACTGTATCATCATTATTTTCATTATCATGTGGTCACTCCTTTCATATTCATAGCAACACCATGCATGTACATGTACTATTAGGAAGATAAACACGAAAAGGATGATAAAAGTAACATAAAAAGATGGCAAGAAATATCAGGGCGGAAAACAAAAGAAAGGAAAGGGCAGCGGTGTGTAAGGGCAGATTATCTAAGTTTATGTGGTAACACCAGGACAGTCTACAAAGGGGTCTTTTACGTGCATGAAGCGTAACATTCTTCACACTCGTTGACCTAATAAAGTTAGCACTTGGTCATTTTAGTCCGTATTATGATCAGACAGTTCCCAGCGCATGAGGGCCACCCTATTCTGCTATTGGACTGATCACTGAGTTCAGAAAACAATTTGTTTGAACTGTACTGAACAAATTACAATAACAAACATACAATGTACAGATGAAGTACTTCACCTTTACAAACGAAACACAGGCGTGAACTAGTGGCAAATAAAGGTAATAACAAAACTACCGAACTTGAATGATCAATCTCATAGTCCAGAGAAAATGACAAAAACGAATCAGTCATACCGGAGAACTGGTGGATCGCAATGGTCCTGACTTGGTACAGGCATTTCAAACGAAATGGTGGGTTAAACCAGGTTTTATGGCGCCAAACCTCCCTCTTCCATTGCGATCTTAGGATCCGGTAATGACCATAGAACACAACATAGTTGTGAGACACAATAGGGATATTGAGGTGATCATCTCAGTACAGCAGACCAGTCGAACACTAATTAAAACAATTAACTATCATATCTTTTAACTCAATTTTGAACTTTTCTACAAGCTCAACCCAACACTCGTGGACCGTTCGTAAAATATGATCCGGTTGACATGGTGAGTTTGGTCGCCAGATGGGGATCACCCTGACAGATTCACACGGCTGCGGTTCAGATAGAAATTTTGATTTGTTGTTTTGTTGTCGAGTAAGTCATCATGTGGCAAGTGCATTCACAATCGAAATGAAAAAATGAAAAACAAAAAGGAAAATGAACATTAAACAGGAAAAGGGGCAAAATTGAGAGGGAAAATGAAAAAGGAAAAGAAAAAAATGAATGCTGAGAAGGAAATGGGTCATTTTCTAATTCATGTTAAAAACGAAAGGAAAATGAACGTCAAAGAGAAAAATGGGTCATTTTCCTATTCAGAATCAAAAAGGAAAAGAAAAAAAAAAGGAAAATAAATGACGAAAAGGAAATGGGTCATTTTCCTATTTAGATTCGAAAAGTAAAAATGAAAAACGAAAAGGAAACAGGGTTATTTTGAATTTCCTGTTTAGATCCGCAAAAGAAAAGGAAAAAAAACGAAAGGGAAGATGAATAACACAAAGGAAAATGGACCATCTCCCTATTCAGAATTGAAAAGAAATAAATGAAAAACGAAACGGAAAATTAATGTCGAAAAGCAAAATGGTTTCTATATTAACTGTATTCATATAAATTTTGAAAAACTAAAAACCAAAATGAAAGAACCTTAGTTAGTGAGTACGCTCACATTCCCCCGCATTTTACTACTGGACTATAGAAAATAAAGAGAATAAAAAATTCCTGGTAATATGCATAACGACATATCGTGTACTTCTTGCATACCAAGTTTCATTAAATTATTTCAGTGGGTTCAAAAGAGTAGCGTTTACAAACTGTGATCACATACGAATTAGTAGTTTAAGAGGAGTTACATCCACAAGAATTACGATTTTCCGAAAATGTCTAAAACCAATGGGCTAAAGCTCCCATAAAAATTTGTGCATAAAAAATTCCTGGTAATTGGCAAAACTACATTTGGTATACTTTTGGCATACCAAGTTTCATTAAATCTTTTCAGTGATTTCAGAAGGGTTGCGTTCACAAGCTGATGATAGGGTTTTCTGCAAAAATTTCAAATTTCAAAGGGCCATAACTCCCACAAAAATTTGCAAAACAAAAATCCCTGGTTATATGCATAATTAAATATTGAGCACTTCTTGCATACCAAGTTTCATTAAATTCTGTTCAGTGGGTTCAAAAGAGTTGCGTTCACAAACTGATCACAGACAGACGGACGGACGGACTGACGGACCAGTCAAAAACAGTATGCCCTTTGCAATTTCGTTCCGTTAGGTATAAAATGAAAAGGAAAATCACTCGTGTTAGGTAAAAAAATAATGTATAGCGGGAAATATTTGCGAGGTTTTAATTTTCACTTTATAAGCGATATTCGAGGAATCGCTAAAATTTTAAGATCTCGCTAAATTTCATATACTATATATACACACTCTATATTCTGAAAGCGCGAAATATTTACACCGCTATAATTAAAACAGCTCCTTTTTGGATACAAATCGTGAAAATCATGAAAATAGCACTCGCTAAAATTAGCCGACATACGCTAAAGTTAACAAGTCGAAATTTTAACTCAATGTCAAGTGAATGGTGCAGATCATTTGGGGTAAAAATCTGAAATGTTTTGAATTCCAGTTTTAGAAATAATAAAAAAGAACACTTTTTTATCCAAAAATCGAAAAAAAATTCTTTTTTACTCATAATTTGGATTGCTACTGCTAAATTCAGCAACAAGAGCTGAAAAACAACTTCAAAAATGTGTGTTGTTTTAAAGTGTGATGTTTGGGAACATTAGATTGACATTATCAGATTTCAGACTGCAAAGAAAGTTAACGTCTGACTTCGGGGCTTTAATATAAAAACTTTTGTTTAGATCTGATAGGAAAACGATATACTGCAACACTTTCTTGCTAAAAATTATCAATTATCTAATTAAATGTTGAATATGTATTTTTTTAAAATAAATTGACACACAGTTTCTTTTTTCCATTAGTACATATGGACTAATATGATTTGTTTGATGTCAAAACTTTCGTATCATAATATCAGTCAAAATGAGTCAAAAGGAAAAGGTTTATATAGATTTCAGATATCTTTTGATATTCAATAAATTACATTTTATACGTAGTTTATTCAAATTTGCCTCATGGTTTAAGACTCTAGCATAAGTTTATAAAATCATATATATTAACTAGAGCCAAGGGTGAAAACGTGATTAATTCTACTTCCGTGGTAATGCAGATAATGCCAAAATTCTCACATCAAAGACGTCTAATTTTAAGGCAAAAAATGTTATGATAATAAAATAAAATTAACAACTGAGTTACTAAGCGATTACGACGCACAAGAGTCAACAGAATAAAGTACACATCACCGGGGAAAAAAATGCAGACTATTTAAAAAAGAAAACGTGGGTGAACTGTAAGTTCGTGGCGCCAAAACAAATCACTCCCTCTTTCACTGTACATGTCATGCAAGTGATTTTAAAATAATTAATTTAATATTAATATTTTACTCTGGTAATAAACAACATTTTTTATCGATATTGACGATTTAAAACCATTAACCTACAATCCATAAAAGGTACGACACGAATATAGTGGGTTTTATGTGTTAACAGTACATGTTTTTAGGTTAAAGGTAATGGAAATTCAACCATTTTTAGGCCTTATAGAGTCATAAAGCTATCTGATTTTCGCGTTTTTTTTTCGTCTAGACAGGATAAATCGGTCAGTCAATATTGCTACCAGGGGATCTATAACAGAACATTAATCGACGTGTATTGTATTTTAAATGTTATACGGATTGTCTAAAATGAGAGGTACATATTTATACCCCAACATAAATGCGATATAAATGTGCACTACATATCGTGTATCAATACTCATTGACGTTTACTTAAGCATTGTTGACCTTTGACCTTTGATCAAGTGGGAGGAGCTAAATTACAGATTTCTTAACAAATGTGCAAGTGTGCGGAGTGATGCGTATGTTTCGATATAGTTCTTTATTTTTATTGCCTAGATTTACATTATATAGCTCTGCCTTTTAACGCTTTAGTGCTTTGATTATATGTTCATGCAATACATTGGTCTTGGAATATAACCAACAACTATTAAAGCGGAAATCAACCGATGCATTTTGTTACATTCTTTTTAATCAACTGCCATAAAAAGAAAACAACTTGCATTCTAATTCTTTGTGTTTCATATTAAACACAATTATAGCAAAATAAACTATCAATCAATCATCCTTACCGTGTGAGAAGGCCGGCAGCAGGACTTAGATAGTCGGTAAAAGTCTTATCAAGAGCCTAATGTATACAAGCAAATGTTAGTACACTACTGAAAATCCATGGTTACGATCCGCTATTTCTCACCTTCATGAAGATAAGAGATAGCGGATCGTAACCCTTGGCTAGCAAAGCTGATGAAAATCAAGCGAATTGATGTAAGAAAAGAACTAAGCTTAAAAATTGTTTGCATAATATGCCTGCCATTTTGACTTTTATCTTCAGCGAAAAAAATCATGAAAAAAAAATTATATGGATATCAATAATCATCGGTACGATCATGTCGTATACCCATCCAGGACCTATTGTTTAACGCATATTTACTACTATCACCATATGGTCATGTGGTGAAAATATCACAACCCAATGTTGCGACTCTCTATCCCTTTTTCGAGGATGGTTTCAATTTTTGGAGGGAACGAAAAAGCAATAGAGGACTATAAGTACTATGCAAGTGATAGACATTTTATTAAGTTAGATATCAGAATATAGGGTCAATCGGGACTGTTACACAAGGTTTCACTCCAAATGTGAAGTGGGACCAAACTAGTCAGCTAACACAGGGTTGCCAAGCATCCTTGAAACCTGGAAAAACCCTTGAATTTCATTTGTCAGTTCAAGTTCCTGGAACAGACGTTGAATTTTGAAAAAAAAAATGATAATATCCTTGAAAAACACTGAAATTTGATATAGTTCAACAATCAAATGTTCATGATTTAACTGTTTCACAGAAAATTTCTTTGTGAGACTGAAATTTTGTCGACTATTTTCATCCTTGAAAATGACTTAAATACCCTTGAAAAGTCCTGGAAAACCCCTTGAATTTTGCAACAACAAAATAGTGGCAACCCTGCTAACAGGAAGTAGCAATCTGTTTCGTATAATCATGGAAGTATCCAATTGATGCCTTGACAGTTTATCAGATCTGCCAGGATTAGTTTAAGGAATTAAATTTAACATTTTCATCAATCTAACGAATGCGAACACTATAATTAGCATTAAACAATAGTCACGAAAAGAAAGCGAAATAGGTAATTTCCTCTTAACATTTCTCAAGCATTAAAAGTCTTCTATTTTAAAATTCGATTTTGGTAAAACGATATTTTTTACAAAATAAAAGCGAAAAGCAATTTATTATTTTTAGGGTAAAAAATCATATATAAGCTTATAAATCTAGGTGCATGACTTTGTGTTCATTCATCATGCTTTCACACACACAAAGCCTAGCGTGATTTGACTGGTCTATTAACATACGTTAATTCATTCCGTTTTCAGTCTTGTGTACAGCGATAAATACCCCCCCCCCTAATTACAAGGTGAAAAAGGATTGGAATGAGCTCTAGGTGATCATTTCACTGTCCATTAAAAAAGTGTCAGCAATTGTTATGATTATTGTATTCAACGGTGGAATTTTCAACCCGTAATACCGCATATATTTTCCAAGGCTGTATATTTCCGTTTAGTCTAAGTACTTATGACAAATTTTCATTGTCCCCTACATGGAGACGCCCAAAGTAGACCGGCAACCCACCTTAATGCAGTCATTCCAAGTTTTAACAAAATAGGGATGAACTCCGTTGTTGAATACATGCATATAGAACTGTTAACGAATCGCGCAAATATATTTGTCCTTGTTTTAGAAGAAATGTTAAGTTCAACGTAAATTATATTTATTGTTTTATTATTTTAAATACAGATCGGTTGATTTTGAGGCAAAATAGTAATTATTAGGTCATTGTATGAAGGGCTATAAGTCTTATAACTCACCGTAATAACAACACAATTTTGATATCCTTCGGATTTAAGAAATGATACCAATTTTCTTGTTCTGTTCTTGGATTTGCATCCACCACTTCAACACTTATTTAATATAAGACAAAAGAAACCATTCTTAACTTTGCTAATCATCAAATTGTCTGGTTTTTCCAAGTCAGGACCATTGCGATCTTCAATTTCTACAGTATGTCTGCCTTGTTTTGTCTTTCCTCTCGGACATTTGGAATTGATCCTCCATTTTTATTCCCCGCCACACAAAGTTGCGAGGTATTATGTTATACGCACAGTCTCGTTTAGTGCCTGTTCGTCAGTCCGTCTGTCCGTCCACCGAAGGGTTCCAGATGATTACTTGAAAACGCGTCAAGAGATTTGAATGATATTTTGCATGGCTGTTGAGTACAACAAAATAAAAATCAAGTTCAATTTTCAGGATGTTCCGAAAAATATTTTTTGAGATACATATAGGCCACTTTGAAAAAAATAAATTTCATTTGCATGTTGAAATTTTCTGATCTAAGAAAGATAAATTCAATCTTAAGTTTTAATAGGGCAAAAATAGTTTACATTCTTACCCTATTACCATATATTGGGTTCAGGATTTTATTATTAATAACGTGTATATAAAAATTTTCATTTCGTCTCTATACTATTTCCACTGAGGGTCAGAATTTTTTTATATACACACAATAAATAAAAAACCAAAACCTGGACCCAAACGCCTGTGTATATTATTCTTAGTATGATAAGAAAAATAATTCGTTACCAGAGGGGTTTGAGGGCATGGTGTGTCATGCCCCACTGTTTCAAATGATAAAATACTATATTGTGGCGGGATATCATTTAATGTCCCATTAATAGGTGCCCTATGTTTATAGCTTAGTATTACCTTTATTTTGATATCAGGCATTTGGTAGAAAAATTTCAATCATTTATTGGCGGATGATGATTTTTATAGGCTTGCTTGCCTTTTGTAGCTATCTTGTCGTGGGTATTCGGTCTTGACGAAGTAATCCTGTCTCGCTATTTCCTAACCATATATTAATGGATCTAAGATCTAACATTCACATATGTAATTTGATTATTTAGATGCCAATGTTGTACAAATCTGCTAAACTGTTATTCAAAACCACATTCCAGCAAAGGTTGACTCATTAATAAAAACTTAAATTGCCTTTCCAATAGAGATTGTGATAACTTTATAATTTTGGGGGAAATCCCATCAAACCTGTAGCCTGTCAATTTACAAACGCTGTCATAACAGGCTGAAAACTCAAACGGCTTTGTACAGCAGATTTTTATTTTTTTTTTGTACACATATTTGGGTGATCTTGATCTATTACAATATTCTTTATATTCAATATTTCAGCTGGCAACATTTATAAAAAAAAATCTATAAAAAAAACTTATGCCATTTCTGAACGTGATTATCAATAAATATGTATGTTCATTCCATGTAATATGATTATTAATATATCCACTCTTCTTAGACAAAAAAGAAAATGAAAAAAAAAGAAAAATCAGCTTGATTTTAACTGATTTTATGATGTCTTGAAAATGATCTAAAAGCACATATTTTTGGGACTAAACTTTGTTATATCATCACGGACATATACTTTTTACAAGTTAGATTTTCTCAGAATCACCACATCCACCAATATGGAAACTTTGAGAGGAACTTGATATAGAAACTCACAATAGACCAAATATGATGAAATTTAGGGAAAATGTTCAATTGTTTTCTGATCAATTATGGCATTTCAAAAATGTAGGTTTGAGAAATTACTTGATTAAGTAAATTTTGACCCTTCAGAAAAAGATCATGTCGTATCTGAGACAATAATTCGATATGATTTTCTCAGGTCGTATTTAGGTAATTGGTGTGAGTTAGATAGTTCACATTGAATTTGTTTAATTTGACAATGCTATATTAAAGTTTTCGGGAATAATACATCCGAGATCCCGATTGATGGCTGTATTAAATACACACACACAAAAAATATACCCTGTCGTCACGAAGGTATAAATAATCAATCAACATGGTCGAATAATTTTGAGTGAAACAAACCACCTTTAAGGCAAATTTGGTTATAAATATATATTCCAAGTCTTCTTAAATTGCATTTCGGTCTAAATGATATAAAAAAAAATTGGACACCAAAAAACTGTGATTTTGGCCACTGAGTAGACTGATGTCAGGTTTAGTCAGTTTTTAAAATTCATTGTGACATTTTTGGTTCTTTTTCATGATTTGTTATGCATTATTGTTATTTCGTTTGTTTGTTATTTTTTTTCAATTTTGTTTATTTTATACTGCATGTAAGGAATTCGGAGGGAACGTGAACGAAAGTCTAAATATTTTTCCCCCTCGCGAATCTGATTTCATTGGGTCGAGAACGGAAATTCATCAAGGTTTTAACTTCACCCATGGTTCCGAACGAAATACCACGCGGTTTTTAAATCAAAATTGTAAACACTGCAGGAAAGGCGCATTCTTTGATTTAAATCATTTCCATTCCCCTATCATGGTAATTTCGTTATTATACATGTGATTCTTGGCAGTTATCACGAATCGTACTGCTCCTTTCTGCACTCTATCAATGTTCTCTCTAGCTACTTAATAGTGCGGCTTGTTGGATCCCATACAGTGGGGCTTGTTTAGGGGGGGTACCAATATCCCATATCCCAATAAATTTTTCATCAAATATCCTGTATCCCAATAAGTGTTTTTCCAGTATCCCATATCCCTGTAAATAAAATTGACAAAAATATCCCATATCCCAATAAGTTTTGCCTCAAATATCCCACTAAGAAAATGTGTGAATATCCCATATCCCAATATACCCTAAACAAGCCTCTACAGTGCTTGCGTATTCCATGGTTGTTCTTACTTTGACATTCTTGGTGCAATCTTTAAGATTCCTTCTTATGAATCCTAGGGTTTTATTTCCTTTTGGGATGGTGTTGTCAATGTGTCTATCCCATGTTGAGTTACATTGGCCTTGGTATGGTGCAGTCTTCGAAATGAAGCTGGACCTGCTGGAAATATCCAGTTAAAATTGGTTCGGTGCAGTTAAATTTTGCAACAATTTATATTAAACATATATAAGAAAAAATTAGCAAATTTGATAAAAATAGGCATTCTGTCCACCAGACACAACTTCCTAATTTCTATGACTGTGGTGACTCCTAGGTATTTACTTGCATCTTGTACTTCAAGTGTGTGTCCATGTAGTGTGTAGTTTGTAGGTATTGGTGGTTTGTTCTTGGGGATTATTCTGATTTTTTCACATTAGAACTCATTTGCCATGTTTCTTCCCATTCATTAAGAGCTGTAAAGTCTTGTTGTAGTAGGTTGCTGTCTCAGTGATTGTTGATGGTGCAGAAGAGAAGGCGGTGGTCAGCTAAGAGTTTGGTTGCTGCATGATGATTTTGCAGAACAGAAATAACAGAGGACCTTAAAAAGTGCCTTGAGGTACTCCTGACGAAAACTGGTACTTGTTCTGATTTTGTGCCTTCTAGGATGACTCTCTGATTCCTGTTATGTAAAAATGAGTGCATCCAGTTGCTAACTTTGGTGTTTGTGTAGTAGGCGTTGGTGTGGCACTATATCAAACACTTTGGCAAAATCCAGTAATATTTTGTCTGTTTGTGTAAGACTTGACAGGTCATTAGTCAAGAAAACAGTCATTTAAAGTAGAAATGCCAGACCTGTCAAAGTCTTATGCAACTCTCATGATATTCATGCATCAGTCAGCAAATTTCTTTGATTGTTTAATTTTTTCCTTTGATCTTACAATTTTTTGTCAAATGTCACACAAGCAACTCATAAAAACTTGAAAATGGCGGTTCAAGACTCAAATCACACCATAGTCAGTGTTCAATCTAGAGCCGGCCATTGTGGCATTCCCACATTTTTTGTTCAATTGAAGCACTTGAAAGAACCTCCTGGGTCATAACTGGCGCAACTTTATTTTTGTTGTTTTGAGAAAGTCCCTTGATATACCGGAAATATAAAGAATATATGCTTGATCTTTAGAACGCCTTTTATCACGCAAATATTCAAGCGTGTACATCACGTAGTCAATATTATTGATTTTTGTGGGTGTGATGTTTCTGCATATTTCCTCATGTTTAATATATCTGTTGTACGAGCGAAACAAGCTAAACCAGCGGAAAACATCATTAAACAGGTGCCGTGACAGAAAATGCCGACAAAGAAATTATTGAAACTGTACAATCTGCAAGTACATGTACATCAAGCTCGAAATCAAAACCTGCCAAACATAAAATCCAAGATCAAGCTCGAAATCAAAACCTGCCAAACATAAAATCCAAGATGGCTGGTTTACAGACATTAAATCTTAAAAGTAAAACAATTGACAACATGTATACATTAATTTATACAGGATTATTATAAAATAACTAAAGTGAGAAGTAAGCTTCATGTGTAAGTTCCAATTTATGTCTTTATTAAACAGCTTTATTTTGTTCTGAAAACTGAAACATAAGCCCTCACTAGTTGTCTATTGAGCACTCCATTCCATCTATGTCATATTATTGACCCCTAGCTACAAGTTATGGCGAGTTATGTGGGCCAGCATGGCTCCTGTGGCCAAATTCTAGATTGAACATGTACACTGCATAGACAAAAGAGTACCATCCAAAACAACAAACGGAAAACACACATAGTTGGATCAACACTCAAATCAGAAGGAAAATTAATCAGAAGAACAAAGCATACAAGAACTACTTACTGTAGCTTCAGTAACCTTATGGTCCGCAATCCGCAAAAATAAGAAAAAATATCGAAAGGACCATAAAGAGCTACAAAAGCCACAGCTATAACATGAACTCATGTAATATTAAAGAGTGTGAACTCTGGTGCTCCATAAGATTAAGCAGATCCTGCTTGTTGCCTTGCACTGCTGAGGGTCAATTCAGAGTGTCAAGTCCTTGAAAAGTTGAATTGATAGATTTAAAATTTCAACTTTTAAAATGTCATGAAATCACATGAACACAGGCCTTGTGTAGAAACTTCATAGAGGTTGGCAGAATTGATCTGAGAATTGAAAAAAAAGTAAAGAAATATTATACATCATGTATCTGTATATATACATTGTACATGTATGAATATTGTGATGATTTATAGTAAATTGTGATAGAATTCAAATACATACATGTACATTTTTTATACGACCGCAAAAAATTTGCGGAGGTATAATGGTATGATGCTGTCGTCGTCGTTGTCGTCGTCTGTTTACTTTAGTGTATACACGATAACTTTAGTTCTAGTTATCCAAATGCAATGAAATTTGACAATGATATTTCTTACCATTAAAGGATGAATGGGATTGATTTTGGGAGTCCCCCCTTTTTTCGTTTGGAAATTAAGGGCCAAAAGGGGCCAAAATTGTAACTTTTTTGTTTGTTCTTACAATAACTTTTTCAAAATCTTCTCCTCTGAAACTACTGAACAGAATTCAATGAAACTTGGTATGATTGATCATTAGGGTGTCCTGCACTATAGTATTGTTTCAATTTCTGATTCGTCAAAAAACATGGCCGCCGTGGCTAAAAATAGACCAGGGGGGGTCAAACTACTGTTTTTGGCTTGTAATTCAAAAAGTATAAGGGATAGATGAAATCTGATGCCACCCTGCTGCTTCAGGATCAAAAGTTCTACAAAAGTCTCCATTTGGTCGAAGTTGTCAGAAGACCCCTTATAGGGGTTACGGCCCCTTAAAGGTGAAAAATAGCATTTTTTCATGTTTTTTCCCTATAGTATGAAAATTATTGCAGATAGCAAAAAGCTGTTGCTTGCTTAATTGTTCAGCTCATTTAGCTCTACAAAAAACTTTATATGGTCGAAGTTGTCAGATGACCCCTTATAGGGGCTACAGCCGCTAAAATAATGTTTTTTCATGTTTTTGGCCTATGAAATGAAAACTATAGCAGGTAGAGAGAAGCTGTTGCTTGCTTAAATGTTCAGCTCATTTACACAATTAAGAATTAGTTTTTGCGACCCCCCCCCTTTTTTCCCCTATTACGTAATTAGGGGCCAAATGGGGCAAAAATCAGAACTTTTTTGTTTGTGGTCCGATTTAAAAAAATTTTTTGGCAAGTTTATTCTTGTCAGGTAGTGAATCCAAATTTGAGAATTTATTTTTGTGACCATCCCCTTTTTCACTTGTTTTGTAATTAGGGGCCGGGGCCGTAATCAAAACTTTTTTGCTTCTGGTTTGTTTTTGAAATTTTTTTTGCAAGTTTATTTTTGTCAAGTAGTGAATCCAAATTTGAGAAATTATTTTTGCAACCCCACTCCTTTTTCACCTGTTACATAATAAGGGGCCAAAAGGGGCCGAAATTGATTTTTTTTAATTCTTGTCCGATTTTGACAATTTTTTTGCAAGAGTAGAATACAAAATTGAAAATTATATTTTTGCCCCCTGGGTCGAAAGTCCACCAGAGCAGCATGTGTCAAAAACCTTTGTCAGTCCACCATGGGCTGCATGTGTCCAGAGCAATAGACTATCCATATTGGGCCTAAAATGTACAGGGTTCAACATGTTGCGGTTGTATCATGCTGCGCTCGGCGAAGCTTTTTATTACTGAATGAGGAGTTCTAACTCTTGATATCATGCACTCAAAATTGCAACCTGCATCCATCCTGCATGAGAAATAAAATTATCTGATCATGCTGATAGTGACAGACCAATAAAAGCACAAATATCAAAGAAATAATGCTTTCAAAAACATATATGCCTTTGCAACAAGGCAGTCAAAACTAGTTATGTATTGAAATAGACTTGAGATTTACATGTAAATAAATATTCTCATATTGTATTCTACATACAGTCAGTGTACATTGTATTTTATCATGCATATTATATTTATTGTTTTAGATGGATTGCCAAGGTTGTAAAGAAAACAATGTCCTTTTACAAGATATTTGTAAGTATAATCTTTGTGTGACATGTTTATATCCGGGGAATTTGTACCCTTTAATCATGTAAATTTATATAGTGTGTAATTAATGAACCCTTTGTAAAGTCAGGTCATGAGCATAAAAACTACCAACATGTAACTTTCCTATTTGTTTGATTTGCATACCAAGATGATGGAAAAATATATTCTTTTTCCAAATGACCTTAGCTAGGGCCATGTAAAAATAAATCTTAGCTTCTCAGACCATTTTTGTCAACAGATGAGTCAGTTTGGTTTCTAATTTATTTTTATACCCTGCCACACTAAGTGGCAGGGTATTATGTTATACCCTCAGTTTTTTTCAGTGTCTGTCCATCCATTCGTCCGTCTGTCCCCGAAGGTTTCTGACCAATTACTTGAAAACGCCTCAAAGGATTTGAATGATATTTTGCACAGCTGTTTAGTACAATTAAATACAGGTCAACTTTGATTTCCAGCATGATCCAAAAAATAGTTTTCAAGATAGGCCACTTTGAAAAATCAAATTTCATGAAATTTTGAGTTTCAGACCAATAACTTGAAAATGCGTCATGGGATTCAAATGATGTTTTGTACAACTATTGAGTACAATAAATTATAGGTCAAGTTCAATTTCCAGCATGATCCGAAAAACAGTTTTCGTGATAGGCTACTTTGGAATCAAATTTTATGAACTTTTGATATTATAACGTGGCGGGGTATCATTTAATGTCCCATTACATGCCCTATTTTTTCCTTGGTCATTAAAGTGGATGAGGCATTTCTTTATATTGTAAATACACAAAAAAGTGATGAGGCAGGTGATATTTTCTTTTTTATTTTATGATAAAGCAATAAAAATTGACAATGAGGCTGCCTCAAAACTGATGAGGCAGGGACCTGAGAAGCTATTTTTTTCAATTTGCCTAAGCTCTAATGATTTTGTTTGAAAAAAAAAACCTTTCTGAAATATAAATATGTTTTTTTTAATAATTAAATTTCTTTTATAGAGCATGCTGTTCACAGCAAGTAATCTTTACTGGTGATAGGGTGAAAACCATAAGCTAAAGCAAATGTTGGGTTTTATTACTTCACCTAAAGATTTCTCTATTTCAACATGTTCAATATATGAAATATATATTGGAAATTTTAAAAATTTTATGACTTATTTTATAGTGGCTGAACTGAAGAAAGTCTCTAAATTTTGTCAGATCTTAGTGAATAGAGACCATCAACAGGCAACAGGGGTAAGGTTATGTATGTCCATCTGTAAGTTCCTCCATCCAAACAAATATTACACACAATTTTGGGCCGAATTTCACAGAGTGAAAAATCCTGGTTATAAAATGGTGAATGTCGGCGGCAGTTGGGCGGATAAAGAAATTTGCATCAGAGGCGGATCCAGAGATTCTGAAAAGAGGGGGCCCACTGACTGGCCTAAGAGGGGGCCCGCTTTGGTCACGCTTCAATGATTTCCTATATATTCAACCAAATTTTTCCGCCAAAAGGGGGCCCCCCTGGATCTGCCTATGTGCATTACAGTTTTCTCAGCAACTACTTATCACAGCCACTTGATATTTGGTATACAGCACCAAGGATTTGTTTTTAGGTCTGTCATTCTTCTTATTCCTGTTTAACAAAATCCGGCCATTTTTGACTGAGATCTTTTTGTGATTTCATGATGCAAAAGCTACATGTATTTGAATTGCTTTATGTATGTAGGAACATAAGGTATTTTCATGCCTTAGGCCTGTCTACTTCCTTTTCCTTATAATTATGTTATAGTTTTTTTTTTTTGTTTTTTTTATGCAAGGCATAATTTTTAGAGGGGATATATCATAAGCATGATAAGTGTGCATTATCTTACAGATTTACTTGTTTACTCAATAAAGGACCAAAGCCACGAACCCTCATATTTGGCCCTAAATCGGGCCATTTTTTCAAATTAATTTGTTAGATAAGATTTTTGTGGCCAAGTAGTCTAGAATGATTACTTGTTACAAAACAAAATCAATTTTAAAGTTTTCTGTACTTGTGACATTGTTACGACGTCATAAAGTGACGCTAAAATTGAAAATATGCTAATTTCAGCAAAATTTCACAATTTTCCATCTGGTTTTTGGTGAAAATGACATGGGCGCCACCCTTCGCCCATAAATATTTTTGCTTAAATTTTATAAATACATTATTTTCTTCATATTTCAACAAAAATTTCGATGGGCGAGGGGTGGCGCCACATAGAAAATCACAAAATTGTGACTGAAAACAAGTCATTTTGGCAAAAAAAAGAAAGCTCACTGATTTAGGCTATTTTTGAAGGGTTAGTGTACTTGAAAATTCATTTATACACCATAATCAAATCTTTTCTCTTTTAACACAGACATCCAGCTATACATACACAAATTTCGGTGTAAAACAAACCAATTTTGATATTTGTGTATTAACAGGGCCAAATATGGGGGTTCGTGGCTCTAGTCCTTTTGTGATAACTTGGTAAGTTTTTCAACGGACAAGGCAAATAGGGCTTTCCAGGAAAAAGTATTCAAGGGGATCAGAATTCTCTCCAATTATTATTTCCTTGGTGGTGGGTTAAACATGTTTCTAAATGCTTATGAGTTGTTAAAAAATAATTAAAATTCCGGTGGTGGTACCCTTAAGTTGGGGGGAGATCCCCCCTATATTTTTTTTCATGTACCTACCTACCTAGTCCTTGTTATGCCCGGAGGCACATAGGGCAAGGACTGGTGATCTCCAATCTTCTCTGTTCTGTGCCTTTATCTCTAGTTCACCCAAGCTAGTTCTAAGTTCTTTCATTTCTGCCTCAATAGTACATCGTCATGTTATTTTAGGTCTTCCATGTTTTCGTCTTCCTTCTGGTGTCCACCTTAACTCAGTTTTGGCTAGGTCGTCATTATTTCTTCTTAATATGTGTCCAATCCATCTCCTTCGCTTTTTCTTCAGAAGAGTTGTCATGTCTTCTGATCCTGCTTTTTCCTGTAAACAGTCAGGGGCATAACCAAAATCAGTTATAAAATTTATAACTTAAATTGGTTATATTTTAAGCATTTTTTAAAGTTTTTTAATTATCTCCCTTGTCAATTTTAGTGAAATAACTAAAATTGGTTATTTTTTCATGTACACATTGAATTTTCTTTAAAGTTCCACATCTGATGATATAATGAGTAGAATCAAAAGTTTGATATAAACATCTGAAGAGAATGATAAAACAAAACATCTGGATGGGTCACTTTGTGGTCTTGGTTTAGGCAATTGCTTTATAATGAGAATTTAATGTCCCATGGGGCCTTACTTTGACTGCCTTGCGTAGTAACTTCCTAGTAGTGCGTAACAGATATTATGGTTTTAAATTAAAGGGGAAATGTTGATTTATCAAAGAAAAATAATAGTATTGATAAGAAAAAATTCTGAAGTCCACAAAGCTGGTTCAAAAATGGCCTTTAATTAAAAAATAACTGAAAATGGTTATATTTAAAAATAGCACATAACTGAAAATGGTTATTTAAAAAATAACTGATTTTGGTGATGCCCTCGACTGGTAAAAGCCCTTATTTGATAACATGAATATATATCATGAACTTTTTTGCAAATGCATATTTTCACATACATTTTACAGGAATTGGTAAAAAAATTAAGTTATATGAGTGCATAAAAAAGAACCTGAAAAACATTTGAAAATCTAAGCTACATATGTATGTATGTATGTATATATAAAGGCTCACAGACATGACAGACAAATATGAAAATTATATAGAAATAAAATGTAAAGTCTTATACATTGTACATGCATGTAGCTTATTTTTTTTCTCCACATGCTTTATAACCAGATCATCATTGAGTTTTTATACGACTGCAAAAAATTTGCGGACGTATAATGGTATGATGCTGTCGTCGTCGTTGTCGTCGTCGTCTGTTAACTTTAGTGTATACACGATAACTTTAGTTCTAGTTATCCAAATGCAATGAAATTTGACAATGATATTTCTTACCATTAAAGGATGGATGGGATTGATTTTGGGAGTCCCCCCTTTTTTCGTTTAGAAATTAAGGGCCAAAAGGGGCCAAAATTGTAACTTTTATGTTTGTTCCTACAATAACTTTTTCAAAATCTTCTCCTCTGAAACTACTGAACAGAATTCAATGAAACTTAGTATGATTGATCATTAGGGTGTCCTGCACTATAGTAATGTTTCAATTTCTGATTCGTCAAAAAACATGGCCGCGGTGGCTAAAAATAGACCAGGGGTGTCGGACTACTGTTTTTGGCTTGTAATTCAAAAAGTATAAGGGATAGATGAAATCTGATGCCACCCTACTGCTTCAGGATCAAAAGTTCTACAAAAGTCTCCATTTGGTAGAAGTTGTCAGAAGACCCCTTATAGGGGTTACAGCCCCTTAAAGGTGAAAAATAGCGTTTTTTCATGTTTTTGCCCTATAGTATGAAAATTATTGCAGATAGCAAAAAGCTGTTGCTTGCTTAATTGTTCAGCTCATTTAGCTCTACAAAAAACTCCATACAGTCAAAGTCGTCAGATGACCCCTTATAGGGGCTACAGCCCCTAAAACAATGTTTTTTCATGTTTTTGGCCTATGAAATGAAAACTATAGCAGGTAGAGAGAAGCTGTTGCTTGCTTAAATGTTCAGCTCATTTACACAATTAAGAATAAATTTATGCGACCCCCCCTTTTTCCCCTATTAAGTAATTAGGGGCCAAATGGGGCTAAAATCAAAACTTTTTTATTTGTGGTCCGATTTTAAATTTTTTTTTTGTAAGTTTATTCTTGTCAGGTAGTGAATCCAAATTTGAGAATTAATTTTTGTGACCATCCCCTTTTTCACTTGTTTTGTAATTAGGGGCCAAAAGGGGCTGTAATCAAAACTTTTTTATTTCTGGTTTGTTTTTGAAATTTTTTTTTGCAAGTTTATTTTTGTCAAGTAGTGAATCCAAATTTGAGAAATTATTTTTGCAACCCCACCTTTTTTTCACCTGTTACATAATAAGGGGCCAAAAGGGGCAGAAATTGATTTTTTTAATTCTTGTCCGATTTTGACAATTTTTTTGCAAGAGTAGAATACAAAATTGAAAAATTTATATTTTTACCCCCTGGGTCGAAAGTCCACCAGAGCAGCATGTGTCAAAAACCTTTGTCAGTCCACCATGGGCTGCATGTGTCCAGAGCAATAGACTATCCATATTGGGCCTAAAATGTACAGGGTTCAACATGTTGCAGTCGTATCATGCTGCGCTCGGCGAAGCTTTTTATTAACAATTATAATACTTTTCTAATCTCTTATTTTTCAGCATGGTGACGGGGATTTTGTTGATGCTCCACAAGACACTGTTTCAATAGAGTAAGTTAGGGTTGAAGAATCTTATAATAAAAAACAGAGTGAGAAATTCCTATATCTACAAAAAATGCAGTAAAATTAATATTAACACATCCCTTTACAGAAAAAAGTCCCCTAATGCATGGTGTGCAGATTTTTTGTTACAGACCTCCCCAACCCCAAACTTTGGGTTCTATTTACTTTAACTTTTTTGCCGTATTTTTTTTTTACAGTTAACAAATAAAGAATGCTGTAGAAGCAGAAATATTCGTGGGGGATTTAATTTCGTTTATTTCGTGGATAAGAGAAATCCATGAAATTAAATCCCCACGAATTTGAAATATTTAGTTGAAGAGTGTACTTGAAAATTAAAATTCCACGAAAATTTGTCCCCACCAATTCAGCTTTGTGCTCTTAACCACAAAATTTTATCCCCACGAAAATAAATGATTATACAGTACACTTTTCATTCGTTCATGCAAATTTTAGGGTTTGAAACAAAATAGTCTGTAAAAATAAAATCCAGAAAATTATTAATCACCAAACACTTAATTTTAATGTTCAAAGCAATTAAAAATTGTGCATGTAAAAGTGTTCAAAGGTTCAAGATTAAAACATCATGGTGTTTGACAGAAATGTCAAAACAAAAAGTTTTATTCAATACTGGATCCATACCAAGAAGGTTCAAAATGACATATTGTTGAAAAAATTGACTGAAAGGCAGGATTTTTTCAGCCCCCTGGCTCTCAATGTTGATAATACTGATGAAGAATACTGACAATCTTACAAATAGGCATAAAATAGGGTTAACAGGTCTGCAATCTCATACTTTAAATTTTAATAGGATATATTGTTGGAAGTATGTGATAAAATATTTATCTTTTATTGATATGTATACAGAATAATAAAGATGATTTAATTTCTATTTTCAGGGATAAAGCCAGGGACTTGTATGTGGCACACAAAAGACAAAAGAATACTGGCGAAGAGGTTTGTTTAAGAAAATAAGGAGATATTTTTGTAGTTGTAATTGTTCACAACACAACCTAAATATATCATTGAGTAAGAACTGCACATGAATAGAAAATAATGAGAAGTGGAATAAGTTTACGTGACACAGCCCAAAATCAAGGGGCGGTTCAGAAAAACCACAATGGACAACCGCCAGCAGCTTTCAACAAGGCCAGTAGGTGCTGCTTGCAGTTCTGCAATTGGCCCATGGTCTAAATAAAATGCATATAATTCAAATCCAGTCCTGAAATAGTCACAGATAGACCCCCTTCTTAAACAAGGAACAGATAACATCAAAAAGACAAGTACAAGCCAAATCTTTGTCAAAGATTCTTGGCTTAGGACAGGCACATATAATATGTGGCGGGGTTAAACTAGTTTTTTGGGTCCAACCTTCCGCCTATCTATGGATGTACATGAAGTCATCATCATTTGATAATTTTATATCCTTGATCAGCAAACTAAAGATTGAGTTACTATATAGAAATCATTTGTCCTCGTCAATCCATCTGTCCAAATATTTGCTATGTGTAACCCCTTCTAAAACTCTGGATGAATTTTATAAAGCTTTACACAAAGGAATAGAAAATAATGAGATGTGGGATAAGTGTACGAGACACAGTCCACAATCAAGGGGCAATTCAGAAAAACCGCAAAGAAGATCATATTGCATGTAAAAATTTCTTAGCGCTTGATTATCATTCAGGGGATATGATTGGACTTTTATGAAAAAAAATTCAAATACAGAAACATTTATTCTTTTGTAAGCTCCCACACAATTGTTGTGGTTTGCATGGCATCAATAAAATTATTGTGATACATTAATTAGTTTTTTATGGTCATCACAAAGCAGCTTATTATAAAACATTTAACAGTTTTGAGTGGCATAAATAATTTATTGGGTAGGGAAGAAATTTTCATAACAGTTTTTCTCATTAACTACTTATCACAGCCACTTGATATTTTGTATTCATCATCAGGGTGGAGTCTCATAATGTAAGATTCTATTTCAAATCTGTCGCTCACCTACTTTCTGTAAAACCAAATCCAGCCATTTTTTAATTTGACAGATTTATATATTTTCTTTTTTCATACAACCACTTTGTTTTTCTCATTTTAAGGATGAAGTCACAGATGAGCATTATCTGAAGAAGTGGAAGAAGATTAATGATAAAGCTCGTCAGAAATGGTTAGATAAGGCAGCAGAAGAAATCAAGAGAGCTGTAAAATCAGTAAAGACAGAAGTAAGACCAAATTAACCTGCTCCTTTGCCATCTTATATAATAAGTTAAATTGCTTAATTTAGTATGGCTGGTCCTGAAAAATCTGTGTATTTTTCTTAATATTTTCTTTTCACAAAAAAAAGTTATCCAGTGCAATTATATCTGCAATAAAATGTCTTCCCAAAACATTATCAATAATTTAACTGAAAATGTAAATTTTTTACCTGTGTTACTGAAGGCGGAAGCAGTTCTAGGAGCCAGGTCACTCTGTCTGTCTGACTGTTATTAGCGCTATAGGTACATGTATGTGTCTTGTGTCATCTGAATCTCAAAAACTAAACACTAGATCTTTCTGAATTTTTTAAGAAATTCCGCACAAATGTTTGAAAGAATGACAGAGATTTTAGGAAATAATAATTCTATTTTGTTTTCAGTATCTTTATGAGATCTGAATGCACTAATGGTTCTCCTTATGAAAATAACTGGTTTAATATGGAAACTAGACAAATTTATCAGGATTGGTTGTACTGAATTTAGCAAAATTTTGATTTCAGTTGCACACAGTGTAATTTGTATTACTACTAACAAAAGGTGCTTCATGGCTGGATAACTTAACTGACCTAATATTGAACCTCTATCCTCTCTTTATTTAAATTTAATTGAAAATGATATCCTTATTCGGGAATCAGTAATGGTCCTTATTTGATATGCACATGAATTTACCTGTTATATTTTTTTTATTGAAATAAAACTTTTAACACCTGATTCTATTTATATATTATTTTCTCTGATTTCAGGTCAAACATGTTGTGCACAAAACCAAGCCCAAAATACAGATGCCCAAGAAAAAGTTAGTTTAAAGGAAGAAGTATTTTTGATAAGTCCTGTTCACATGGTTTAGTTGTACCGGTATTCCTCAAAGCAGATGCAGTGATTTTTCTAGCGCTCGTCACTTTCGTCATTGGCGAGAAGATAATTTATTTGTTGAAAATTTTTCAAACCAATTTCGCCACTTTAATTTTCAAAAATGTAGAAAATTTTCGTCCTTTTTAGCTCACCTGGCCAAAGGCCATGTGAGCTTATGCCATCACTATGCGTCCGTCGTCGTCCGTCGTCCGTTAACAATTTCAAAAATCTTCTCCTCTGAAACCACTGAACCAATTTAACAGAAACTTGGCAGGAATGATATATGACATGTTGGCAACAAACGATCCTCATTTTGAAATGCTTTGATAAAAAACATGGCCGCCGTTGCTAAAAATAGACTAGGGGGGTCAGACTACTGTTTTTGGCTTATTAATCAAAAAGTATAAGAGATAGAGGAAATCTGAGGCCACGCTACTGATTCAGCATCAAAAGCTCTACAAAAGTCTCCATTTGGTCAAAGTTGTCAGATGACCCCTTATAGGGGTTACGGCCCCTTAAAGGTGAAAAATAGCATTTTTTCATGTTTTTGGCCTACAGAATGAAAACTATTGCAGATAGAGATTAGCTGTTGCTTGCTTAAATGTTTAGCTCATTTAGCTCTACGAAAGTCTCCATAGGGTCGAAGTTGTCAGATGACCCCTTATAGGGGTTACGGCCCCTTAAAGGTGAAAAATAGCCATTTTTCATGTTTTTGGCCTACAGAATGAAAACTATTGCAGATATAGATAAGCTGTTGCTTGCTTAAATGTTAAGCTCATTTAGCTCTACGAAAGTCTCCATAGGGTCGAAGTTGTCAGATGACCCCTTATAGGGGTTACGGCCCTTGAAAAATAGCGTTTTTTCATGTTTTTGTCCTACAGAATGGAAACTATTGCACATAGAGATTAGCTGTTGCTTGCTTAAATGTTCAGCTCATTTAGCTCTACAAAATTCTCCATAGGGTCCAAGTTGTCAGATGAACCCTTATAGGGGTTACGGTCCATGAAAAATAGCGATTTGATTTTTCATGTTTTTGGCCTACAGAATGAAAACTATTGCAGATAGAGATTAGCTGTTGCTTGCTTAAATGTTCAGCTCATTTAGCTGTACAAAATTCTCCATAGGGTCGAAGTTGTCAGATGACCCCTTATAGGGGTTACGGCCCCTGAAAAAAGCGATTTTTAATGTTTTTGGCCTACAGAATGAAAACTATTGCAGATAGAGATTAGTTGTTGCTTGCTTAAATGTTCAGCTCATATAGCTCTACAAAAGTCTCCATAGGGTCAAAGTTGTCAGATGACTCCTTATAGGGGTTATGGCCCCTTATAGGTGAAAAATGGTGTTTTTGGCCTATAGAATGAAAACTATTGCAGGTAGAGAAAAGCTGTTGCTTGCTTAAATGTTCAGCTCATTTAGCTCTACAAAAGTATAGGGTCAACATCATGACCAGGTGAGCGATTCAGGCTCCTGGGAGCCTCTTGTTTACAATAATCAGTTAAATCTTTCGTCATTTTCGTGTAATTCAAATTGACAACAGATTTTACTATGAAGCCCTATTGATTTATGACCCAAGCTGTCTGCATAAACACCCGGAGGCCGGATATGTTTTTACAGTTAATTAACTGTTAATTGGTTTAAATGAATCATAATAACAGGTGCTTGACCATCGCTGATTGATTTCGAAATCAATCATGAATGAAATATACTTGACCAATCAGGAGAAAGTTTATTTTTATATCAGCTGAAAAATATTGATTTGTTTGTCAACCCACGTGCTCTGACCATGTTGACAAAATGATAATTCTTGTGTAAATATCACAAAAACTTAGAAGTAAATATAGATGAAAGGATTTACCTTCATGAAACTATTTTATTAAGAACATCCTGTAATCCAAAAACATCCTTTTTCATGCATTAAAAGGAGATCAGATGAAAAGAACTTTGTTTACATTTTTACGATCTCCTTCTTCTTCCTTTTATTACCCTCCTTAGATAGGAGCACCTCCATTTCAGCGGAGGTTCCAATGATTTTGAGTTAAGAAATTGTTTTGTTTTGTTTAATAACATCGAGCCACCTTAACACTAAACTAAATTTGTAGAGCTCCTTTATAGGACATGAAGGATGTTCTGTTTTGTTGTCTGTATCTTCCTCCTTTTAGCATGTTTAGGGACCACCAGTCACTTATCATTACCATTATGAAAATGGTAAAACAAAAACAAAACTGCTTCTTCAAATGAGAAAAAAGAGAGACTTTATGTGTGCTTATAGCTTTCTATGAGCATGTTAAACTTGATGAGCAATACATATTTTCCCTTAATTTGTAAAAAAGGGTGGTGGGGGTGTTATCATTTTGTTATGCCTAAAATATTAAAGGCAAAGAATCTGCAGTACATTAAGTATGATTGAAAGGGGAAAAATCAATTCAACAAATGTTAAGATATATTTTATTGAACATGATAATAACTGTTGTAATCTGTGTCCTGTCCATGGTACTGAAATTATAATATACATAGCTATAACCTGCACATATAGAAATTCAAGTATTGGTATTTTTGCTTCAACCAGACTGCTAGAAGCAAACATGGTTATGGATTATTAGGTTGCACATTTTGGTCGACCGCTAAAGTGACTAAAGCCCTCAAAATCCTGGAAAAAACCCTGCAGATGTTAACTCATTTAGTGTGTCATGGAAGACTTAAAATGTTTTTATGCATTTAGCAGAGAAATTGAAATGATTGGGGTCTGTAAATGCATCCCTTAGCCTTTCCCCAAAGTTTTGCCTGCAGACTTTCGTTTATAGGCTATTTCAGATAAAAAAATAAACATTGGGATTTAAAAGGCACGTTATTAAATCAGGGTTATAAAATGGTGAATGGCAGGCGGCACGGAAGTAATTACTTGTCACATCTCTTTGATATTTGGTATACAGCATCAGGGTGGGGTCCAATAACATGGGATTCAATTTCATGTCTGTAGATCACCTACTTCCTGTTTAAGTAATCTGGCCAATAATTAAATTTTACTTAAACAACTGATTTAAAAATCATTAATTTAAGTAAGGCTGTGCACTGTTAATATATCCCTTGAAACAAAGTTTGTGGGTGTATAGGAATCACCCAGTCTGTCTGCCTATCCACATATCTTGTAAGCACAGCTTGTCTAAACCCATCAATGGATTTATATGAAAAATTTAGATGAAGAGAGTACATCATATAGAGATGTAGATGAAAAATATTTATTGCTGTTGGCTATCTTTCAGAGTGATAATTTGATTTATTTATTATTATTTTTATACGACCGCAAAAAATTTGCGGACGTATTATGGTATGATGCTGTCGTCGTTGTCGTCGTTGTCGGTGTCTGTTAACTTTTTAGCTCACCTTGCCGAAGGCAATGTGAGCTTTTGCAATCACTTGGCGTCCGTCGTCCGTCGTCCAACTTTTCAAAAATCTTCTTCTCTGAAACCGCTTGGCAAAATGTTTTGAAACTTAGTAGGGTTGTTCTGTAGTATATCCTCTACAAATTTATCGTTCGAAATTTTGATTCGACAAAAAACATGGCCGCCATGGCTAAAAATAGAACATAGGGGTAAATTGCAGTTTTTTGCAAATAACTCAAAAACCGTAACAGATATCAAAATTCTGGCATAGGGTAAAAGTGATCAGCACCTCAAGATCTACCTGCCTAGAAATTTTCAAGAAGATCCAACAACCGATGTAGGAGTTATTGCCCTTTTTCTGGATTTTTTCCAAAAAATTACTTATTTAGCCCTATATCTTGAAAACTATACAAGATATTTCAAAAAATTAGATTTCATATGAATAAGCACATCAAGATCTACAAAAGTTGTAACAGAGTCAAAGTTGTAGGATCGTTCGTTTAGGAGTTATATCCCTTGGATTGTAAAAATTGACCATTTTCACAGTTTTTTGTTCAACATTTCAAAAATCTTCTTCTCTGAAACTGCTTAGTCAAATGAAATGAAACTTAGTAGGGTTGTTTAGTAGTATGTGGTCTACAAAATTATCGTTCGAAATTTCAATTCGACAAAAAACATGGCTGCCATGGCTAAAAATAGAACATAAGGGTAAATTGCAGTTTTTTGCAAATTACTCAAAAATGGTAACAGATATTAAAATTCTATTTGAATAATAATGATCAGCACATAAAGATCTACCTGCCCTGTAGTTTTGAAGAAGATCTGACAATAGTTGTAGGAGTTATTGCCCTTTTTCTTGTTTTTTTTTTCAAATTTTGCTCTTTTAAGACTTATATCTTGAAAACAATAAAAGATATTTGAAAAATTTAAATTGCATATGGTTAAGCACATAAAGATCTAAAAATAATGTAATGGGGGGTCAAAGTTGTAAGACCTTTCTTGATAGGAGTTGTTTCCCTTAGAACATTAAAATTGATTATTCCACAGAGTAGCAGTCCTTTGTTAAAATATCCAGCATATAAGTATCATAGAATACAAGGTGAGCGATTCAGGCTCCTGGGAGCCTCTAGTTAGTGTTTCCAAATAACTTTAGTTCCAGTTATCTGATTGCTATGAAACTTTACAATGATGTTCCTTACCATAAAAGGATGAATGGGATTGATTTTGGGGGTCCCCCCATTTTTCGTTTAGAAATTAGGGGCCAAAAAAGGGCCAAAAATACTACTTTTTTGTTTGTTTCCACAATAACTTTAGTTCTAGTTATCCAATTGCTATGAAATTTGACAGTAATGTTCCTTACCATACAAGGATGAATGGGATTGATTTTGGGGGTCCCTCGTTTTTTTGTTTCGAAATTAGGGGCCCAAAAGGGGCAAAAAAAAATTCAAATATTTTACTTTTTTCCACCATAACTTTGGTCTTACTTTTTTCCACCATAACTTTGGTCCTAGTTGGCCTATTGCTGTGAAATTTGTCAAGAATGTTTCTTACAATAAAAGAATGAACCTGATGAATTTTTGCGCCCCCTTTTTCTCCGTTGTGTAATTAGGGGCCAAAATTAAGAATTAAATTTTTGCGACCACCCCTATTACATAATTAGGGGCCAAATGGGGCCAAAATCGAAACTTTTATTTGTGGTCCGATTTTGAAATTTTTTTTGCTAGTTTATTTTTGTCAAGTAGCAAATCCAAATTTGAGAATTTATTTTTGCGACCCCCCACCCCTTTTTCACCTGTTACGTTATAAGGGGCTAAAAGGGGCCGAAAGCGAAACTTTTTTAATTCTTGTCTGATTTTGATAATTTTTTTTGCAAGTTTATTCTTGTCAAGTAGCAGATATATTTTTGTGTCCCCTTTTTTTACTGTTACGTTATTAGGGACCAAAAGGGGCCAAAATTGTAACTTTTTTATTTCTGGTCCAATTTTGAAATTTTTTTTTGCATGTTTGTTCTTCTCAAATAGCGGATACAAAATTAAGAATTAATTTTTGCGATCCCCCCTTTTTTCGCCTATTACGTAATTAGGGGGCCAAATGGGGCCAAAATCGAAACTTTTTTATTTGTGGTCCGATTTTGAAATTTTTTTTGCTAGTTTATTTTTATCGTCAAGTAGCGAATCCAAATTTGAGAATTTATTTTTGCGACCCCCACCCCTTTTTCACCTGTTACGTAATAAGGGGCTAAAAGGGGCCGAAAGCGAAACTTTTTTAATTCTTGTCCGATTTTAATAAAATTTTTTGCAAGTTTATTCTTGTCAAGTAGCAGATATATTTTTGTGTCCCCTTTTTTTACTGTTACGTTATTAGGGACCAAAAGGGGCCATAATTGTAACTTTTTTATTTCTGGTCCGATTTTGAAAAAATTTTTTGCATGTCAAATAGCGAATACCAAATTAAGAATTAATTTTTGTGACCCCCCCTTTTTCCCCCTATTACGTAATTAGGGGCCAAATGGGGCTTTTTTATTTGTGGTCCGATTTTGAAAAAAAATTTTGCAAATTAATTCTTGTCAGGTAGCGATTCTAAATTTAAGAATAAATTTTTGGGGCTGTAATCATAATTTTAAGAAAATTCTGGTTCGATTTTTTATTTTTTCCCCAAACATTATTCTTTTAAAGAGTAGAATACAACATTCAAAATTTATATTTTTACCCCCTGGGTCGAAAGTCCATCAGAGAAGCATGTGTCAAAAACCTTTGTCAGTCCACCATGGGCTGCATGTGTCCAGAACAATAGACTATCCATATTAGGCCTAAAACGTACAGAGTTCAACATGTTGCGGTCGTATCATGCTGCGCTCGGCGAAGCTTTTTATTTTTTTTTGGGGGGGGGGGCAAAATAGAGTTTCTAAAATGAAGCAGGGGGGGGGACTTTTTGTGGTCTTACTGGTAATATTCCATGTGTTTTGTAGATCTGGATATCAATATTTTACCTCTATACAAATGACCAGTCTTATGGAACAGGAAGATGTCACTAGTAAAAATGTCATGAAGAAAATTGGAGAAAACTGGAGCCATCTCACACCAGAGGAGAAAAAATCCTTCTCTGTGAAAGCTGAGGAAGTAAGTCTTTCAACTACTAGTACTGTCAGCATGGAAGAAGCAGAAGTACCAAAGGGGCATCTTAATGTCAAAGTCAGAAAGGGGGGATACAAAACCGGTAAGCACAAACAAGGACAGGACCAAAAAACTGTCAACTTATGAAACATGGAAACACAAAAACCACTGCATATCAATTAACAATGCGAACTTAAGTCTTTAAGAGAGTGAACTCAGGTGCTCCAGAAGAGTAAGCAGCTCCTGCCTGCTATTGCACACCTGTTACGCTGCCAATTTCCAATTCAGTGTGTCAAATTCTGAATTAGGAATGGTTTTACAGCCTCATACATTTGTTATATTTCTTCAGGTGATCAAATAAGTATTTTAGTAGCAAAATGTCCTAGACTTT
This sequence comes from Arcuatula senhousia, assembly GCA_963971305.1. Lineage (NCBI taxonomy): Eukaryota > Metazoa > Mollusca > Bivalvia > Mytilida > Mytilidae > Arcuatula > Arcuatula senhousia. Next base: position 27,025,071 of record OZ020313.1, on the reverse strand, counting down.
TGAAAATCATAAAATCATATCTTGCCGGTCTATTGTTTTCTCTTGGTTGCCTCAGCCATTTAACTCACTTCCCTGTATGACTTATGTGTGGAAAGGGTTTTAAGTGCCATTCTCTGTAAGAACCAGGCAATGGGTGAATCATGATTAAAAAAACACACAAGTTTGACTTCAAAATACTGTTCAAAATGCTTATTAAGTAACAAAACATGCATTGGCACTTTTTTTAAAAGTCAGTAATTTGAATTTGAGATATATTTTGGTTGAAATGCATATAAAATTTGAATCTACGGGAGATAACTCTGTTAAGTCACACTTAATTCCTGTCATTTTAACAGAAATTTTTCTCCATCCTCTGATACTTGAGACAACAACTTATGTTTGTTTCTTCATTAGAAGGCTATTTTGAATGACAATTTATTGTCAAAACCGTGTGTTTTTAAAATCATGATTCAAAGTTTTTAAATTTTGCCTGATTCTTACAGGGAACTGCACTTAATTCCTAACACACACACACACATGTCTATTGCTTTTTTCTGCAGGCCTTCAAGCAATCATTAATAGATTACAACAAGCAAGTGCAGAATTTGTCTTCTGAAGAACAGCAACAGCTGATAGTTGATCAGAAAAGGGCTGAAGACGAAAGACTACAGGTAATTTGACTATTCGTGAGAAATATAGGTGCTCCTCTAAAGGAGTGGACTAAATGATTTACTCACCCCCAGATAGTTTTTTTTTGTTTTTAACATTTAAGCCTAGATGAGCATGTTTGAATAAAAATTAACTTTGAAAGGGTAGGGAATCATTTCTAGAAGATCCTGTTTCACCCATAAAATTTTTATAATCGATATGCCCCCAAAAAAGGAAATGGCTGCAAAACTTCTGTGGAAATTTTAACTTTTGCCTGTTGGTGACTGTTGCTATGCGTGAGAGAAATAAAATGTACACAATACATAAATGTTAACTGGATTTACTTTAAGATTTCATTGAGTCATTTTAGGTTATGTAGGTTAGTTTGAAGGCCATTGTAAGATCGCTTAAAAAAATGCTTTGGCACAGATAAGTTATTTAAAAACAATTGTGTCTTAGATTATTCCTTAGGACATGCAGAAGTGTATTTTTATAACAGCAAACTGTTATTTTACATTTTCGCCGTATTTTTATGGTAAACGTGAAAAAATTACGCTTATCGGTCATACATGCCAATTTTACCATTTGAAATAAAATGACTATTTACATTCATTTTGTTAAATAGAATCTAGAAATTATTAACCACTGTCTATTATCTTTTGGTACAGATAACTTATTTAAAAACAATTGCATCGTAGAGAAATCCTTAGAACATGCAGAAGTGTATTCTTATATTATGTATTCTTGCTCAAATGTGGAAGGTAACATACATGTGCACATACATGCATTAACTTTTTGTATTTGTGTTATATCAAGTACATGTACTAAGATCAGTCTGAAATTGTAAATTTCCAAGTAGAAAGACAAAGCAAGCAAGGAAATTCAGGGAAAAGAGAATATTCCGATAGAACTGCATTGGTACAGGCATTTTTAAAAAGTGGGTCAAGGCTTGTTCCATGATTTCCAGTACTAATCTTGTCAATGCAATATGTTTCTGAACAAAAAAACATGCGAAATTCTCTCTTAAAGAACTTATTTTTTTATGTTCCAGAGAATAGAAGCAAGAAAGAAAGCTAGAGGAAAGATGAGACAATCTTTGTGAGTATGGAATAGACAATACTAATTTCACTGATGCCTTTAGTTGCCTTGTTGTCCCCCGCCGCAACGCGTCGGAGGGACTTAGTAATGGTCTCCGTCCGTCCGTCACGTTTTTTGTGGGTGCAACTCCTCGGACACTACTGAACCGATGTTGCTGAAACTTTACACAGTGATAGGGTACAATAAGTAGATGATCATCCCATATTTGAAATTTTCAAAATGGCCGCCGTTTCCATGGAAACAGGGAAGAAAGGTCAAAATATAGGACATTCAATATCTCGGTTACCTAGGTGCACAGGGTTCTGAAATTTTGTAGGCTGATAGAGTAAAAGGTACTCTATAATAATACGGAAAAAAAATTTGAAGCGATATTTACGGTTTTCGAGTTATTTACGAATTTGTGATTTTTCAGTCCGAAAAATGGGACTTTGTCAAACGTTTTTGTGGGTGCAACTCCTCGGACACTACTGAACCGATGTTGCTGTAACTTTACAAAGTTATAGGGTACTGTTAGTAGATGATCATCCCATATTTGAAATTTTCAAAATGGCCGCCTTTTCCATGGAAACAGGGTTAGAAAGGTCAAAATATAGGACATCCAATATCTCGGTTACCTAGGTGCACAGGGTTCTGAAATTTTGTAGGCTGATAGAGCAAAAGATACTCTATAATAATACAAAAAAAATTTGAAGCGATATTTACGGTTTTCGAATTATTTACAAATTTGTGATTTTCCGGTCCAAAAAATGGGACTTTGTCATATCAAACATTTTTGTGGGTGCAACTCCTCGGATACTACTGAACGGATGTTGCTGAAACTTTACACACTGATAGGGAACTGTTAATAGGTGATCATCCCATATTTTGACAACCTATTTCTATCGTTCTCAGAGAATGTTTTGCTTGAATTGACATACCACACAACTTTTATGCGGCGGCGGGGGACACATGGCTACGCGTAGCAATCTTGTTTTGTGCTTAGAAACCTACTATTTTCCCCAAAAAATACTTAGACTTAAAGGAAACATTTTGTTAATTTGCATAAGGGCAACCTCCTTTTTGGAAACAATTTTTACCCTGTGTCCAGTATACAGTCGAGGGCATCACCAAAATCAGTTATTTTTTAAATATAACCATTTTCAGTTATTTTTTAATTAAAGGCCATTTTAGAACCAGCTTTGTGGACTTCAGAATTTTTCTTATCAATACTTTTATTTTCCTAACAATTCTTTTTAAAATGTAAGTGGAAAGTCCACCAAAAGCTGAATGTGTCAAAAACATTTGTCAGTCCACCATGGGCTGCATGTGTCCAGAGCAATTGACTATCCATATTGGGCCTAAAACATACAGGGTTCAACATGTTGGGGTCGTATCATGCTGTGCTCGGCGAAGCTTTTTATGTATCAAAGATTTTGTGATTTGTGATGGAAATGATAGATAATTTTTTGCTTTATAATTAAATGACAAAAAAAAACATTTAAGGTCTGTGTGATTGATTCCTCAATATATATGGTAAAAATTGGGGGGATCAGACTCCTTTAGACTTTGAACTGTGATGTTTTTGCCTTAAAAACCATGAAGTCGCATCAAGATTTCCAAAGTTGAATTTTAAAGTTTATGAAAATGTCATAAAAAGTTGGGGTCAGTGTATAAAAAATTTCTTCTTTATTCAAATGAATAGTCAAGAGGAGTTCCAAAATCAGATCTAAAAATTTTTGGTGATTTAAATGTTTCTTTTCTTGTTGTAATTTCAGATCAACAATGTCACCAGCAGTTCAAGGCAAGGTATGTGAAAAAGAGGCAAAAGGGTTTCTAAGGGACATTCAAATACTGTGTATTCATTTATTTTCGTGGGCATTAATTTTCATGGTTTGATGAAAAAGGGTCAGTTTGTGGATTCTTAAATTCACACTTCTGAAGTCTGAAGCATATAGATCAATGTTGAATTTCCTTTTAGTGGGGTATCAAATTTTGTGGGTCAATGCCACCCACGAAAACCATGAAAATTGATACCCTGCGTAAAATAATGAAACCACAGTATTACAAGGCCAAGACAAAATCACTAGACTCAAAAAACAAATAAAAGAATAACAGCATACTGTAAAGCGGGTTATTTTCAAGTAGTTATACGACCGCAAAATTTTTGCGATCGTATTATGTTATGGCGATGTCGTCGTTGTCGTTGGCGTTGTCGTTGTCGTCGTCGTCTGTAGACACTTTGGTTTCCGTGCGATAACTTTAGTTTTAGTTAACCAATTGTTATAAAATTTTGATATGATGTTTATAACCACTAAAGGAAGGTTGGTATTGCATTTGGGGTTTCTGGCCCCTACCGTTTAAGAAAAAAGGGCCAAAAGGGGCAAATATGGGTATATTGACAAAACGTCTGTAGAATGTTTAATTTTCATCCGATTTTGATCATTCTTTTTTTATTGTATTCCTCAATAAATTCTGTCAACAAATTGTATCAACAGCTTTGATGTTTCTTGTACAGTTACATTGCTACTGGGGGTCAAAAATGGGCCACACCCAAATAATTGACTTTTTTATTTGTGGTCCGATTTTCAAAATCTTTTTTTCATTGGAATCCTTGTGAAAATCCCTGCCTGCATTTTCCAATCAGATTTGCAATATCTCTTACTGTTTTTGAGAAATTAGGGGTCAAAGGGGCCAAAAACACCATTTTTAAAAGTTTGTCAAGGCAAATAGTTTTAAACCAAAAATTAAGATGTAGTGGGCCTGCCAATTGTTATGAAGTTTTGATATGATGATTATATCCACTAAAGGAATGTTGGTTTTGTATTTGGGGTTTGTGATCCCTTCTGTTTTAGAAAAAAGGGCCAAAAAGGGCTAAAACGGGTGAATTGACAAACCTGTTGTAGAATGTTTATCATTCATTTGATTTTGAAAATTCTTTTTTTATGGAATTCATCATTAAAATCTACCAGATGTGTCAATGATTTTGATATGTATTTCACCATTACATTGCTACAGGAGGGGCTAAAGACAGGCCACGCCCATAAAATCAACTTTTTTATTTGTGGTCCGATTTTCAAAATCTTTTTTTCATTGGATTCCTTGTGAATATTTCTGCCTTATTTTTTGATGGGATTTGCAATATTTTTACCGTTTTTGAGAAATTAGGGGTCAAAGGGCCAAAATTGTAAATTGATACATGTATATAAATAAGGCTTTTTGTATTAGATGTTGATGTAAATATAAATGTGTCAAAAATGCATTTTTACATTTAAGTCCACCACAGGATGCATGTGTCAAAAAGCTTTGTAAGTCCACCATGGGCTTCATGTGACCAAAGCAATGAACTATCCATACTGGGCCTCCAACGCACAGGGTTCAACTTGTTGCGGTCGTATCATGCTGCGCTCGGCGTAGCTTTTTATTTTTATTATGTCTTCCCCAACTTTTGTGGGGAGACATATTGTTTTTGTCCTGTCTGTCCGTCACAAATTTTGTCAGCGCAATTCCTCTTAAACAATTGAACAGAATTCAACCAAACTTGGTATATAGGGTGGGCACCATATGAAGTTGTGCATATTACAAGGAAATTAAGATTCTCAAATTTTTGTTAGAGTTATGGCCCTTTAAACTGAGAAATTTGCAGAAAATCATTGTTGTCATCTTGTCAGCGCAATTCCTCTTTAACTACTGAACCGAATTCAACAAAACTTGGTTTATAGGAAGGACACCATATGTAGTTGTGCATATTACCAAGAAATTTTTATCCTCAAATTTTTGTGGGAGTTATTGCTTTTTGAACTTAGAACTTTTGAGGGGAAACGGGGGAGACATCGTTTTTGCAGGCAAAACCAAACTTTAATTTTGTTTTTTTATGTGTTGATTGAAATCCTGTGAAAATATCCATATAATGGAAAACATATTTACATGTATACTTATTCACAAACTATGAGAATGACTCTCTATTTTTTTTTTTCTCATACCTTTCAACACTATAACTTTAGAAATTTATCCCGCAAAATATTATGCTGTACTGTATACAACATAAAAATGAACTGAAATCAGCAATGTGAACTTAGGGGCTCTGTAAGGGTTTATGGTTCCAGCTTGTTTTGACACACGTGTCATGTTTGCCAATGATCAATTTTGTGTTAATCTAATCTGATGAAGATTGACATGACAAACACTCTGTGACACACCAGAATGACAAGGAATCAAAAACAAACAACACAGAGCTCATTGACAATAACTCAAGTGGCAGGAAACGAAATTTATATTGTAGATTATAACCTGACAAAAAAACTATGATCCTGCAATTTTTTTTTTTAGAAGCATAAAGTAACTACCATGACCACTGATGTTTCTGATGATGAAGAGATGTCTGAGGAAATAGAAAAAGAGGTTCCAAAGAAGAAGATAATTGTGGTAAAAAGAATTGTTTATGCAAACTTTTGCCTAATAGGGCATTATGTCTTTTTGACATATTTTTGTTTTCATTTATCTGTTGTTTAAAATTACCTACAACAAAGTTCTACGACACTCTCTATTTTCGGCTGCTTCTACTCCTAAGTTTATACAGGTATCAGTATGTTATATTACAAGATGCATGTTTGGACCCAGTGGACATCTACATCCTGCCTGCCAAAAGAAAAATTTTACCCAATGCATACATGTAAAAGCAGGACTGTCACTGATACACTTGAAATTCATCTTAACAGGAAAATTGAAAAATGGGTTACTTTCCTTTGTCTTGTTTTGACATCACAAAAATTTATGTCGAGAGTTTACTCAAAAATTATTTGTCAAGCAGTAGACTTTAATAAATAGATTAAGAGGCTGTCCATGTAGAAATCAGGCAAAAGCCTACAAAAGCTGGCACATGAAAAATTTTATCCCAGCAAATTTATTGTTTAAATGTATTGTCTGACTCATATGTAAAACAAAAATCACCAGGATTCGTTTGAAAGCAACATGGATGACTTGCCATTCAGCCTTTAAGTTCATGAACAAAGTAACCAAATTTTGCAAATATGCAAGAGTTATCTCCCTTTTACTGCATATTTTCAATGCATTCCATATAAATTATATCTAAGTTGCCACTTCAATAAACTAAAAATTTGCATTTGTTTTGGGGAATGGATGTTAACCTGATGTGAAATCAACGAGAATTTTTGAAAAACAAAATTTGTCATGTGCCAGCTATTGCCTGGGTTTTGCTTGGACAGCCTCTTAAAGGTTGCAAAATTTTGCTGGAAAATCAAATTTGTATAAAAATTCATGCATACAACTTTAACATAGATATCATTTTTTACAGAGACACTTATAAACATTGACAACTTTTTCTCAACTCTTTATCCCAATGGTTCCTGCCAAAGCTAGCTTGTTTTCTTTATTCAAACTAACTACAAAAGATAAAAAAATTGCAAGGGTATCCTAGGATATATATTTATGAAAAGTTTGTGCCATCAATATTCATAAGGAAAATAAAACCTTGCTAAGATTAATCCTTTGGGTTGCATTCCAGACGGTTGTTCTTGAGGGTACGAACGCATTCCCGGGTCACAGGAACACCACTCGAACGACGAGAACATTCTAGGGTGCGAACAAGACTCTCGAACATAAAGAACACACGAAGTTGTGTTCTTCAAATGTATAAATCATAATTTACATTCAGTAGCATTTAAACTTATCTTAATTTTATTTCTCTTGCTTTTGTCATTGACGTGGTATGTAAATATTGAGTTATAAGTACTAATAGTCAAATAGGTCAAACAAATTTATTTGATATTTCGATCGCCGCCATTTTGAAAGTTTGTTCTCGGATCTCATACCACCTCCTAACAGGGGTACGTTCTCAGAACAAAACATCATTCCGAGTGATGCGATCTACATGTTCGAGACCATAAAATTGTTCCAAGAACCTGCACTCGTACCAAGAACAGTCCTCTCGAATGCAGCTTTATTGTTTAAAAGCTGCTATTACAGTGATTCCAAAGGTCCAGTCAGACAGTCTGACATGTCTGGTAAAAATTGGCTTGGTCTGGTAAAAAATTTAGATTTTTTTTTTTTAAATGGAATTTATAAAATTAATGTTTTAGATAGTTTTTGCTCCAGTAAAATCAAAAGAACCTTCGGAATCTTTGCTATTAAAAGATGAGATACATATCAAATTAAAAATCTTGCAGATGCATTGTAAAACGACAGGTAAAATTTAAACCAAATTGAAATATCTCTTTATAAAAGGATTTGTTTAAAAAAAGTATACTTAAAATATATATCTCCCTCTACAGGAAAAGTCAGACACCAAGGTTTTAACCCCAAAAAAGAAATTCAAGTCTTCCGAGTCCTCAGACCATCATGAAGAAGAGCCTACAGCCAAAAGACAAAAATTGTCACCTAAGAAAAAGAAGGCGAAAAAAGAACCATCTTCAAGCTCATCTTCTAGTTCAGAATCTGACAAACAGACTACCAAACCAGCAAGTCCTGTCAAAAAGACCATCAAATCACCCGTCAAGAAGGCGTCTAATTATGTCACACAAAGCAAGTCGGAGTCTGATTCCGATTCTGACTCTGATTCAGATAACGAGGCAGAGAAAAGTATTTTGAAGAAGCCAAAGTTTTCCACTAGTGAAACTAGTAGTTCTCCCAGCAAGACTGCTAAAAGTTCTAAGCAGAAGGATAGCCCCAAAAAGAGCAAGAGTGCCCCATCTTTGAAATTGAAGTCTTCAAAAAGCTTGCCACCCAAGTCTCCAAAGGTAGGTTTTAAGGTGATTTTAAAAACTTCAAAATGTGATTTATTATTTAGTTTTAGTTTTAAGTGAATGCCATTTTATCCTTTTTAAAAGAAATCAGTCAGTATTCAAAATTATAGTTCTTGTAATCACCATTTGAAATTTAATCTGTTGTCATTATACATAGTATTTAGCTTATTTTTGTTAAGGGCTGTTCCAGCAAAACATACATGGGACGGGGGGAAGGCACTTCTTTGAAAGGGGAGCCACCCATAGAATTTAATTTTTAAACTCACAATATTTTCATTGAGTTTGCACAAACTTTTAAAGCCCACCCATAGCGGCAATTTAAATTTGCCTTCCCCCTGTCCCATGTATGTTTTGCTGGAACAGCCCTAAGATCTTTGTTTTCCTATTGCTTTAAATGGTTTTATTGTTTTAGTGTGGTTTTTTTTAATGATTATTTTATCTATTTAATTTCTGGCATACTTTTTATTAGCTCACCTGGACCGAAGGTCCATGTGAGCTATTGCCATCACTTGGCGTCCGTCGTCTGTCGTCGTCCGTCGTCGTTAACTTTTCTTTGAAAATCTTCTCCTCTGAAAGGACTGAAGGGATTGCTTTGAAACTTTGCACACTTCATCTATGGGATGTCCTCTATCAAGATTGCACAAATGTTGACCGCCGTCTAAACAACATGGCCGCTGTCACTAAAAGTAGACCAGGGGGGGGGTCAGACTACTGTTTTTGGCTTGTAAATCAAAAAGTATAAGAGAAAGATGAAATCTGATGCCACGCTACTGCTCCAGCATCAAAAGCTCCACAAAAGTCTTCATTGAGTCGAAGTTGTCAGTTGACCCCTTATAGGAGTTACGACCGTTTTAAGGTGAAAAATAGCATTTTTTCATGTTTTTGGCCTATAGAATGAAAACTATGACAGATAGAGAAAAGTTGTTGCTTGCTTAAATGTTCAGCTCATTTAGCCCTACAAAAGTCTCCATAGGGCCGAAGTTGTCAGATGACCCCTTATAGGGGTTTCGGCCCCTAAAATAACATTCTTTCATGTTTTTGGCCTATGGAATGAAAACTATAGCGGATAGAGAGAAGCTGTTGCTTGCTTAAATGTTCAGTTCATTTAGCTCTACAAAAGTCTCCATAAGATCAAAGTTGTCAGATTACCCCTAATAGGGGAACGGCCCCTAAAATGACGTTTTTTCATGTTTTTATACGACCGCAAAATTTTGCGATCGTATAATGTTATGGCGATGTCGTCGTCGTTGTCGTCGTCGTCGTCGTTGTCGTCTGGGAACATTTGGTTTCCGTGCGATAACTTGAGTAATTGTTGACCAATTGTTTTTAAATTTTGATATGATGTTTGTAACCACTAAAGGAAGGTTGGTATTGTATTTGGGGTTTGTAGCCCCTACCGTTTTAGAAAAAAGGGCCAAAAGGGGCTAAAACGGGTGCATTGACAAAACTGTTGTAAAATGTTTGTTATTCATTCGATTTTGAAAATTCTTTTTTTAATGAATTCCTCATTAAATTCTGTCAACTGAATGTGTCAATGATTTTGATATTTATTGCACCGTTACATTGCTACAGGGGGTCAAAAAGGGGCCACACCCCAAAAATCCTCTTTTTTATTTGTGGTCCGATTTTCAAAATCTTTTTTTCATTGGAATCCTTGTGAAAATTCCTGCCTGCAATTTTCAATCAGATTTGCAATATCTCTTACCGTTTTTGAGAAATTAGGGGTCAAAGGGGCCAAAAACGCCATTTTTAAAAGTTTGTCAATGCAAATAGTTTTATACCAAAAATCAAGTTGTAGTGGGCCTGCCAATTGATATGAAGTTTATATATGATGATTATATCCACTAAAGGAATCTTGGTTTTGTATTTGGGGTTTGTGGCCCCTACTGTTTTAGAAAAAAGGGCCAAAAAGGGCTAAAACGGGTGTATTGACAAAACTGTTGTAGAATGTTTATTATTCATTAGATTTTGAAAATTCTTTCTTTGTTGAATTCATCATTAAATTCTGTCAACAAAATGTGTCAATGATTTTGATATGTTTTTCACCATTACATTGTTACAGGGGGCTAAAGACAGGCCACGCCCATAAAATCAACTTTTTTATTTGTGGTCCGATTTTCAAAATCTTTTTTTCATCGGATTCCATGTACACAATTTCCTATTATTTTTTATCGGATTAGCAATATCTTTTACCATTTTTGAGGAATTAGGGGTCAAAGGGCCAAAATTGTAAATTAATACAGTCATGTATAGAAATAAGGCGTTGATGTAAATATATTTGTCAAAAATGCATTTTTATAAGTCCACCACAGGATGCATGTGTCAAAAAGCTTTGTAAGTCCACCATGGGCTTCATGTGACCAAAGCAATGGACTATCCATATTGGGCCTCCAACGTACAGGGTTCAACTTGTTGCGGTCGTATCATGCTGCGCTCGGCGTAGCTTTTTATTGGCCTATAGAATGAAAACTATAGCAGATAGAGAAAAGCTGTTGCTTGCGAAAATGTTGCGGTCATTTAGCTTTACTTAAGTCTGCATAGGGTGATGGTTGTCAGACAACCCCTTTTAGGGGTTACGGCCCTTAAAATAACGTTTTTAGCTCACCTGACCCGAAGGGTCATGTGAGCTATTGTCATCACTTGGCGTCCGTCGTCCGTCCGTCGTCCGTCGTCCGTAAACTTTTTAAAACGTTAACTCCTCTGACACCATAAGTCCAATTGCAACCAAACTTGGTATGGTTGTTTATTAGAATTCGGTGCTTAGAACTGATGTGGGGATTTTTGATTTGTCATAAAACATGGCCGCCATGGCTAAAAATAGAACATAGGGGTAAAATGCAGTTTTTTGCAAATAACTCAAAAACGGCTACAGATATCAAAATTCTGGCAAAGGGGAAAAGTGATCAGCACCTCAAGATCTACCTACCCTGAAATTTTGAAGAAAATCCAACGACCCATGTAGGAGTTATTGCCCTTTTTGTGGATTTTTTGCAAATTTTGCACCTGTTTAGCTCAATATCTTGAAAACTATACTAGATATTTGAGAAATTTAAATTGCATATTGTTAAGCACGTCAAGATCTACAAAATAAGTAATAGGGTCAACGTTGTAGGACCTTTCCTTTTAGGAGTTATTGCCCTTAGAACGTCAAAATTTAGCATTTTAACAGCATTTCCTCATTACATTGAAAATGTTAACTCCTCTAACACTTTAAGTCCAAATGGAACCAAACTTGGTATAGTTGTTTATTAGCATTAGGTGTATAGAACTGATGTGGGAATTTTTGATTGGTCGTAAAACATGGCCGCTGTGGCTAAAAATAGAACATAGGGGTAAATGGCAGTTTTTTGCAAATAACTCTAAAATGGTGACAGATTTCAAAATTTTGAATGGGAACAAAAGTGATCAGCACCTCAAGATCTACCAGCTCTGAAATTTTGAAGAAAATCCAACGACCCATGTAGGAGTTATTGCCCTTTTTGTGGATTTTTTGCAAATTTTGCACCTGTTTAGCTCAATATCTTGAAAACTATACAAGATATTTGAGAAATTTAAATTGCATATTGTAAAGCGTATCAAGATCTACAAAATTTGTAACAGGGTCAACGTTGTAGGACCTTTCCTTTGAGGAGTTATTGCCCTTGGAACGTCAAAATTTAGCATTTTAACTACATTTCCTTATATTGAAAATGTTAACTCCTCTGACACTTTAAGTCCAAATGGAACCAAACTTAGTATTATTGTTTATTATTATTAGGTGTATAGAACTGATGTGGGGATTTTTGATTGGTTGTAAAACATGGCCGCTGTGGCTAAAAATAGAACATTAGGTTAAACTGCATTTTTTTGCAAATAACTCAAAAAGGGTGACAGATTTTAGATTTTGATTGAGAACAAAAGTGATCAGCACCTTTAGATCCACCATATTGTCAGATGACCCCTTTATTAATCTTATGAACCTTTCAATGTTGAATAGATTTTGCCTTATAACCTTTACTTCAGGCACATATGTCAGGTGAGCGATTCAGGCTCCTGGGAGCCTCTTGTTTCATGTTTTTGGCCTTTAAAATGAAAACTATTGCAGATAGAGAAAAGCTGTTGCTTGCTTAAATGTTCAGTTCATTTAGTGCTACAAAAGTTTTCATAGGGTCGAAGTTGTCAGATGACCCCTTATATATTTTTTTTCATGATTTGGGCCTATGGCTACAGAATAAAACTATAGTACATGTAGATGGAGAAAAGCTGTTACTTGCTTAAATGTTCAGCTCATTTAGCTCTAGAAAAGTTTTTATAGGGTGGACATCAAGACCAGGTGAGCGATTCAGGCTCCTGGGAGCCTCTTGTTTTATCTGCAGTCTTTTGACTTTGTTTTATATTAACATGTTATTAACATAATTATTTCAACTTGTTTATGTCCCGATGATGGCTGCAATATCGCCGACGGGACATTAAGCAGCCAACAATCAATCAATCAATCATAAAAAAAGACTGTTTTCTGTCAAGCCAGAATTGAGAAATAATCAGAAATCTTTAGGTTCAGAAAAATCATTAAGACATTGAATACAACCACACTCCCCCAATTTATGGGATCATTTCCATCTACCTGCAGGAATAAGAGAAAATTATAACACGAAAATAACCAGCTATTCAGCATCTTAAGATTATCTTTTCTTCTCGTTACAGGCTAATCCATTCCTTGACAATGACAGCTCTGACAGTGATTCAACTGAGAAATTAAAACCTAAAGTAAATGTAAGTATATTACACATGTCTTGGAAACTCGAAAGTCGCAACCAAAATTCCGGGATCCGGAATTTTGTGATTTAGATTTAATGTAATAAACTTGAGAAATCAAAGAATGTCACTCCATGTATAATTGTTGAATAATTGTAAATAAAAGCAAAAACAGTTTACTTTGTTCAATTAATAACGTTAAATTACATTTTTCCTTAAATCCGGACTTGTCCTGGTTAATAGAATCGCCTTGACAATATAAAAACTATTTCTGGCTTAATATACAGGCTTAACAATTATTTTTTGTATATTTAAGATCTGTGACAAATTTCACGTGGAGTGACATTCTTTGATTCTTGCAAAAGGTGTTCTTTCACTTAGTATCAATAAACTTCAGGGTAACAATATTTGGTTGCGACTTGTGAGTTTCCCAGGGCAAGGATTTCTCAACTTCTATTATTTGTAGGACTTTGATATTTGGTATTTACTTTGTGGTTTATCAAACTTTTTCTGTAAATTACATGATTTTCTAAATTTGTTCACTCATTAGTTTTACATTGTGACAAGTTATACATCAGGGATCACCACAGGTGAAAAATTAAGGGTGGGGGAACATTTGTCAGATTTTTTATCGTATAAAAAGATTAATCAACACATGTTCATTTGGTTTTTGCCTTATATCCAAATGCAAAGGGTAAAAGTAAACTTCTAGAAATTTAGATTTTATCAAGCAAAGACTACACAAAATAGCATATGGATTACTTTTTATACGACCGCAAAATTTTGCGATCGTATAATGTTATGGCGATGTCGTCGTCTGGGGACATTTGGTTTCCGTGCGATAACTTGAGTAAATATTGACTAATTGTTATGAAATTTTGATTTGATGTTTCTTACCACTAGAGGAAGGTTCCTATTGTATTTGCGGTTGGTGGCCCCTACCGTTTTGGTAAAAAGGGCCAAAATGGGCTAAAACGGGTGTATTGACAAAACTGTTGTAGAATGTTTATTATTCATTTGATTTTTAAAATTCTTTTTTTATTGAATTCCTCATTGAATTCTGTCAACAAAATGTGTCAATGGTTTTGATGTATATTGAACCGTTACATTACTACAGGGGGCCAAAGACAGGCCACACCAAAAAAATCAACTTTTTAGCCGAGTTGCAACGAAGTTGAACTCGGCTATTGTGATGATGATGGCGGGCGGCTGGGGGGGGGGGGGGGGCGGGCGTCAACAATTGGTTTCCGGACCATAACTCAAAAAGTTATGAACCGATTTTAATGAAACTTTGGGATATTGTTACATACCATAAGAGGAGGAACCCTATTGATTTTGGGATAAATCCGTTCGAGGTCAAGGTCACAGCTACAGAAAAACCTTAGAAAATTTCTTGAATTAGTGGTTTCCGGACCATAACTCAAAAAGTTTTCAAATGATTTTAATGAAACTTTAGGATATTGTTACATACCATAAGAGGAGGAACCCTATTGATTTTTGGGTAAATCTGTTCAAGGTCAAGGCACAGCTACAGAAAAACCTTAGAAAATTTCTTGAATTAGTGGTTTCCGGACCATAACTCAAAAAGTTTTCAACCGATTTTATTGAAAGTTTAGGATATTGTTACATACCATAAGAGCAGGAACCCTATTGTTTTGGGGGTAAATCCGTTCAAGGTCAAAGTCACAGTGACAGAAAAAGGTTAGAAAATTTCTTGAATTAGTGGTTTCCAGACCATAAATCATAAAGTTTTCAAATGATTTTAATGAAACTTTAGGATATTGTTATATACCATGAGAGGAGGAACCCTATTTTGGGGTAAATCCGTTCAAGGTCAAGGTCACAGCGACAGAAAAACATTTGAAATTTACTTATACTCAAATTCAGAATAGTGGTACCTTTATCAATTGAATTTAAATGACACCAACAGGTTTGACAATTAGGTGTCTTAAGAGAAGAAAGAGGTTTATTATTAGGTCAGTGAAGTCGGCCAGCCATGAAGCACCTGTTCAAGTATAACTCATAAAAAGAATATCAGTTCAGGTAGAAATTTAAATGGATCAAACTGACCATTTGATCAGTAATTATTGCACAGGTGTGATCCATTTAAATTTCTACCTGAATCGATATGCTTCATGATTTAATACTAACAACAGGTTCTTCATGGCTCACCAACTTCACTGACCTAATATTAAACCTCTTTCTTCTCTTAAGACACCTAATTGGTAAACCTGTTGGTGTCATTTAAATTCAATTGAAAAAGGTACCACTATTCTGAAAATGAGTATAAAAAAGCAGTTTTTGTTCAATTACTCAAAAAGTTGTCAACAGATTTTAATTAAACTTTGTAATGTTGTTTCAAATTATAAGAGGAGAAACCCTAATGTTTTGGGGTAATTTCGTTCAAGGATCAAGGGCAGAGCAGGAAAGTTTTGGTTAATAAAATACGGCAACTCGGCTTTTGCACCCATGTGCATATTGATTTTTTATTTGTGGTCCGATTTTCAAAATATTTTTTTCATTGGAATCCTTGTGAAAATCCCTGCCTGCATTTTTCAATCAGATTTGCAATATCTCTCAGGGATTGGGAAGGCAGGGGGCCATGGGCCATTGGCACATCAAAAATGAAAATGGCCCCCTCTCATTTTAAAAATTTTTATAGAATAGTAAGAAATGGCCCCTTGAAATTTTGATTTTTTTATGAAAAAAGTGGTAAATGGCCCTTTGCAAATAAATCCTTCCCAATCCCTGATCTCTTACTGTTTTTGAGATATTAGGGGTCAACGGGGCAAAAAACACCATTTTTAAAAGTTGGTCAAGGCAAATGGTTTTACACAAGAAATTTAGTTGTAGTGGGCCAGCCAATTGATATGAAGTTTAAATATGATGATTATATCAACTGAAGGAAGCTTTTTATTGCATTTGGGGTTTGTGGTCCTAACCTTTTAAAAAAAAAGGCCAAAAGGGGCTTAAACGTGTCAAAAATTTCATTTAATATAGAAATAAGATTTGTTTCTATTAAATGTTATTGTAAATATATATGTGTCAAATATGCAGTTTAAAGTCCACCATAGAATGCATGTGTCAAAAAGCTTTGTAAGTCCGCCATGGGCTGCATGTGACCAAAGCAATAGACTATCCATATTGGGCCTCAAATGTACAGGGTTTAACTTGTTGCGGTCGTATCATGCTGCGCTCGGCTTAGCTTTTTGTCCCCCGCCGCAACGCGGAGCGGGGACTTGGAAATGCCGGTGTCCGTCCGTGCGTCCGTCACACTTTTTATGTCGCCTGCAACGTGTTGCAGAAGCGACATATAGGGGTTACTTTGGCACTTTCCGTCGTCTTGCGTCGTCGTCCTGCGTCGTCGTCCTGCGGCGTCACAAAAATTTCCGTCGCAGTTTTCCAGGCAACTACATGCCACAGCCTCTTGATATTTGGTATGTAGCTTCATTGCATAGTACTATAAGGTGTAAAGCGATTTTATGCCCGAAAAATAACGACTTCCTGTTTGACGAATACTTAATGTTTTATATATAATGGACATAGATGCCAAATTTTCGTCGCAGTTTTTCAGGCAACTACATGCCACAGCCTCTTGATATTTGGTATGTAGCTTCATTGCATAGTACTATAAGGTGTGAGGAGATTTAATGCCCGAAAATTAACTGCTTCCTGTTTGGCGAACAATTATAGATACGCAGGCGACATATGCCTTCCGGGGAAGGCTCCATCTAGTTTTCGTAACACTTTTCTCAGTAACTACTAATCCTAGGGTTCTGAAATTTTGTATGCAGACTCCTATTGAGGTCCCCCAAGGTGTAAGTGATTTTCAGGTCAGTCTGACATCTACTTCCTGTTTAACGCCTTAGTCATTTTTCTCCCATAGGCTCAATGGTAAATTTTTCGTAACACTTTTCTCAGTAACTACTAATCCTAGGGTTCTGAAATTTTGTATGCAGACTCCTATAGGGGTCCCCCAAGGTGTAAGTGATTTTCAGGTCAGTCTGACATCTACTTCCTGTTTAACGACTTAGTCATTTTTTCTCCCATAGGCTCAATGGTAAATTTTTCTTAACACTTTTCTCAGTAACTACTAATCCTAGGGTTCTGAAATTTTGTATGCAGACTCCTATAGGGGTCCCCTAAGGTGTAAGTGATTTTCAGGTCAGTCTGACATCTACTTCCTGTTTAACGACTTAGTCATTTTTTCTCCCATAGGCTCAATGGTAAATTTTTCGTAACACTTTTCTCAGTAACTACTAATCCTAGGGTTCTGAAATTTTGTATGCAGACTCCTATAGGGGTCCCCCAAGGTGTAAGTGATTTTCAGGTCAGTCTGACATCTACTTCCTGTTTAACGACTTAGTCATTTTTTCTCCCATAGGCTCAATGGTAAATTTTTCGTAACACTTTTCTCAGTAACTACTAATCCTAGGGTTCTGAAATTTTGTATGCAGACTCCTATAGGGGCCCCCTAAGGTGTAAGTGATTTTCAGGTCACTATGCCCCTTCAACAATATAACGTTCAACGGGCGGGGGACCTGGAATCTGTTCTTGTTATATCAAGTTACAGATGTTGGACTATATAATGCTTGATATTCACCAGTTACTTTCAGTTTGTGTGTTTACATTTATATCTGTTTTGTGTGTAATGATTTGCTGGGAAAGTTGTCTGCATTTATATTTGTTTTGTGTGATATGATTTGCTGGGAAAATGACAACTTTCACCGTTATTTTTGCCAAAGACTAGGAAGGATATGTTGACAGACTTTACAAAATTGTTGACACCATAATTTTCATTGCATTAAATGCTTCTAGCTTTACATTTCGCTTGTTGTTAAAAATAAAGATAAGCTTAATTTAATCTTTCATAAGTAAGGGATGTTTCTGCACAAGTTAAAAGCTTTATTTCAATTTACATGTGATATGTTTTTTAATTTTGTTTGAGCAATCTATAGAGTTATCCTTCTTTTCCCAGTACCTTCCAGTATTATTAAATTTTCCCGCCAATTTTTCCCGTCACATGGTCATTGCTCAATGTAAACAAACATTCTCTGCTCATTCATGAGCTTCTGCATAAATTGTGATTTTATGTGATAAATTATGTTTTGTGGATTAAACTATATTTGTGTGAAGGTAAATATCACCATTTATTGGCTTTAAATAATAACCTATAAAATTATAAGACTTCAGGCCACAAGTTTAAGTGTCAATCATACATGTGTATTATCTAGTGTCCAGTTTTGATTTGCTATTAGAAATTTACATAATAATTATTCAAAACACCTCCCTATTTTTACCATGTCAGCTGCATTCTTTTATCTTTGCTGATCAGATCGATCTTGTTAATTAGTTGACACAAGACCGTTTTGTTGAATATACCCAAAGGGCAATAATGAGGGTCGGTAGGACCTTTTGCGGGACAGCGGGAAAGCCCATTTATTTCAGAGGGAATTCGGGAAAACCCTTAACGGGAACGGGATTTAGCCATTTTCATTTTTCGGGATGCGGGAATCACACATTTATTTTCGAGGGAATCCGGGATTTCTTGTTTTATTTGCCGGGACTTCGGGATCATACCCCCTCCTACCCCCCCCCCCCATAATGTCAATGGCTTGAAATTTGAATGGCTTCTCACTGAATCACAAGTTTTTGTTACTCAGAAAGATTTTTATGTCTCCCCCCCCCCCCCCACTTTTGTGGGGAGACATATTGTTTTTGTCGTGTCCGTCCGTCTGTCTGTCCGTCACAAAGTTTGTCAGCCCAACTCCTTTGAAACTACTGAACGGAATTCAACGAAACTTGGTATATAGGAAGAACATCATATGTAGTTGTGCATGTTACGAGGAAATTTTGATCCTCAAATTTGTGTGGGAGTTGCCCTTTGAACTTAGAAATTTGCTGAAAATCCTCATTTATCATCTTGTCAGCGCAACTCCTCTGAAACTACTGAACTGAATTCAACGAAACTTGGTATATAGGAAGGACACCATATTTAGTTGTGCATATTACCAGGAAATTTTGATCCTCAAATTTTTGTGGAAGTTATGGCCCTTTGAACTTAGAAATTTGCTGAAAATCTTCATTTGTCAGCGCAACTCCTCTGAAACTACTGAACCGAATTCAACGAAACTTGGTATATAGAAAGGACACCATATGTAGTTGTGCATATTACCAGGAAATTTTGATCCTCAAATTTTTGTGGAAGTTATGGCCCTTTGAACTTAGAAATTTGCTGAAAATCCTCATTTATCATCTTGTCAGCGCAACTCCTCTGAAACTACTAAACTGAATTCAACGAAACTTGGTATATAGGAAGAACATCATATGTAGTTGTGCATATTACCAGGAAATTTTGATCCTCAAATTTTTGTGGGAGTTATTGCCCTTTGAACTTAGAAATTTGCTGAAAATCCTCATTTATCATCTTGTCAGCTCAACTCCTCTGAAACTACTGAACCGAATTCAATGAAACTTGGTACATGTGTATATAGGAAGGACACCATATGTAGTTGTGCATATTACCATGAAAGTTTGATCATCAAATTTTTTTGGGAGTAAGGGCCTTTTGAACTTGGAACTTTTTGGGGAAACGGAGGGGAGACATCGTTTTTGTAGGCAAAAACAAACTTTAATTAGAATTTACAATTATGAATTATTTTAACGTGGCACATCAAGTTTGTAGCGTGGTGTAGGTAAATCAAGCGTGGCGGACCCCCACGTTTAAACAGCCTGGGGTGAACCCTGTACATTGTGAGTTTGTGACGCATGTTTAAAAAATGATATAGTGAGTTATTCAGAAATTATTTGAGAGTAACATGTATATATATATATGTTGAAAGAAATTTAAATCTTACTGTTTTCAATTGAGTTGATTATATATGATGTTATATTTTTATATTTACAGACACCAGTGAAAAAATCTACCAGTAAATTTTCAGCATTGAATTCTGCCAAAGCCGCATCCAGTTCGAGTAGCTCCAGTGATTCAGAATAGAATTTATATGTGTAGAAACCTTTGGATAATCTTCAAATAAGTTTGGAAACATTAAAACTTCTTTCAACAAATGAAATATTTAAGTTTTTAAAGGCGGACATTGATTTAGATATAAAATGTAGACATATCCTATTTGCGTACATTATTAAACCACATAGACCTATTCACCTGCACTATTTTTCACAGATTTTCATTTTCACAGAAATAGCTATATACACTGTGAAAACCACTATGATTAAAGCACTAGAAAGTGAAGTTCAGATAAGATCAATAACATATGTACATGTCTAATTGTTAACACTTCTTATGGGTTGATTGATTATGCCCCCCATGTCGAAGAAGAGGCAGATAAACTGTTTAACCTGTGTCCATATTGTGTGTTTTCTTCGTTTCCTCACACTTTCATTTTCTCATTTTTTAATGAGGGTATCCCTAATGAGCATTGACTTATAGATTTCTTGTTTGCAAATGAATGTTAATGAAGGGTAAATTTGAAAGTAAGTAGTACATGTTCATGTATTTGACTCGTATTGTATTAATTTTTTCGATACTATTACAATTTGACATTATCAAGTATGGTCTTGTTAAAAGTTTTTGACCAGATTTCACAAAGTGGAGAGTGGCAAGGGGCGGGTAAGAAATTTTCGTACTTTTCTCAGCAACTACATGTACTTCTCACAGCCTCTTGATATTTGGTAAACAGCATCAAGGTGGGGTCCCATAATGTGGGATTCGATTTCGGGTCTGTCATTCATCCACTTCCTGTTTAACGAAACCCTGCCTTGTTTGACTTTGACAGATTTTTGAAGTCATAGGAACTGAAATTCCCCCTTCCCTGCTTTGAAATAGAGGGGGCATTTTATTTTACCTGTGTATGTCATTATCAGTAATTCCAAAGTTCCATAGTTCTGTGGTACAGTATGCTCACCTTTGAAGGCAAAGTTGCAAAGGGGGGGGGGGGGGGGTATCATTAGCGAGCATTGGTTCACAGATTTCTTGTTTGTCAAGTTAGAAATGTTTTTGTGCTCCTGATTTTTGTCAAACATGTGCATATGAAGTTCTGGTTCATTTGAATAAAATGTGACCATCCAATTGATTTCTAAAATTAAGTATTACTATTTATTATGTAAATAATGATTCCTTTATATTTTGAAAGCTTGATTTGATTTCATTTTAAACAAATGCTTAAATCTGTTTTGATATTTATTATTATTGGGAACAATTGGTTTCAATGTTCAATTATTATTGATGTCTGAGTACATGTACCTCTATTAGCACTGTTTAAACGTATTATATAGCACCCAGTTAAGGCTTTTTAAATTGACTTATAGACCCAAATTGAATATTGAATGGTATTCTGATGATAACAAAGTTATAACTACCCAAAGTGGGTACCTTACATGTATAAGTAGAACAGTCCTGAATATTTTCTATGAAAATATTTACATGATTAGATATATGTTGTTAATGATTTGTTGTTGTGTTTAAGATTAAAGCATTGTTTCTGTTTATTTATTGATATTAAGACCTTTAAAAAAACAGCCTTTCTGATATTTATGCCCCTAACAATAGTGGGTTATCTTCTCATTTGGAAATATTCTTGTTTTATTTCCAGAAACGGTTAGTTAATTGTTATAAGTGATTAAGTTATTTTCTGAGTAGAATGGAACATGCTAGTTAAATATTATAACTGAAAAAGTTTTCCTAGTAGATTGGATTAAATCTTTGGGAGGTAGAATCAGAAATAAGATATTCATGATATTAGATATTGATGAGCGTTTTTGAAAAAGGTCTTCAGGAAATATTTTGTATTAAAGGATAGTTGCTTTTATGTACAGTTACAGTATATCATGTATTATATGTGTAGTGTTGTATATTTATGTTTCGGTTATAATGAGTCATTAAGATATATTTCATTTCATTTATGTAAAAATTGATAAAAATTAGTTATATTTTTCTTACGATAAGTTATAATTTATGTAAAGGGAAAACAGATTTGAGAATTGCTGCTTTCTTTTGTTTTCTCTAATTCGTAAAATTTCATATGTGTTCCAAGTCATTTATCATGAACTTGTTGTAATACCCCTGCTTCAAAAAAGAGAGGATATTAGTTTTACCTTTGCCTGTTTTTGTAGTTTTGTCAATTTCAATTTAGTCATGACTCATCAACTATTACTCCTAGGTTGCTGATATTTGAAAAAAAAACCTCGAAACAGACATGCTGTTTTGTGTCATATATCTAAATTGAAATTGACAGAACTACAAAGTGTTGCTAGGGCATAAAACACACATGCACTCACTCTTGTTTGCTTATCTCTATTATAAACATAGCATAGTTGTGAAGCAGGGGTATCACAAGAGAGCTTTGGCTCTAAGATTTTTATAAGACCGAAAAAATTTTGCGATCGTATAATGTTATGGCGATGTCGTCGTGGTCTGGGGACATTTGGTTTCCGTGCAATAACTTGAGTAAATATTGACCAATTGTTATGAAATTTTGATATGATGTTTGTAACCACTAGAGGAAGGTTCCTATTGTATTTGGGGTTGGTGGCCCTTACCGTTTTGGAAAAAAAGGCCAAAAGGGGCTAAAACGGGTGTATTGACAAAACTGTTGTAGAATGTTTATTATTCATTTGATTTTAAAAATTCTTTTTTTATTGAATTTCTCATTAAATTCTGTCAACAAAATGTGTCAATGGTTTTGATGTATATTGAACTGTTACATTGCTACAGGGGGCCAAAACGGGCCACACCCAAAAAATCAACTTTTTTATTTGTGGTCCGATTTTCAAAATCTTTTTTTCATTGGAATCCTTGTAAAAATCTCATTTTTCAATCAGATTTGCAATATCTCTTACTGTTTTAGAGATATAAGGGGTTGAAGGGGCAAAAAACACCTTCTTTTTAAAAAAGTTGGTCAAGGCAAATGGTTTTGCACAAGAAATTTAGCTGTAGTGGGCCAGCCCATTGTTATGAAGTTTAAATATGATGATTATATACACTGAAGGAAGCATTTTATTGCATTTGGCGTTTGTGGTCCTAACCTTTTTTTTTAAAAAGGACCAAAAGGGGCTTAATCTTGTCAAAAATGTCAATAAATTTAGAAATAAGATTTTTTCTATTAGATGTTATTGTAAATATATATGTTTCAAATATGCATTTTAAAGTCCACCATAGGATGCATGTGTAAAAAGCTTTGTAAGTCCACAATGGGCTGCATGTGACCAAAGCAATAGACTTTCCATATTGAGCCTCCAATGTACAGGGTTCAACTTGTTGCGGTCATATGATGCTGCGCTCGGCGTAGCTTTTTTTTTATTGAAATACAATGTAAAGATTAATTGTACCTTTTTACTATGAATAAGTTTGTGAGTCATGCTTTATTGTATGAGCTTGCTGTAGAGATTTTGGCTTCATAAGATGTCTATTCAATTTCTAAGTTTGTATATTTTCAAGCTTTAAAAATCAGAAAGCTTCAAATATCCATTAAGATTTGAATTACTTATCATCAAATTCATTCATTACCTACTGTTGACCGTACAGGCAAAACAATTTCTCATTCAGAATTCCAGGTTTACTTCAGGGATAATGTAAATACCCTAGCTTTGAATAAGAGGGGTATATTATTTTACCCTTGTCTTTTTTTCCACTTGTAACAAAATTAGAAGTAACTACATGGCTAAGAGGTCTGATATTTTGTATACAGGTTTATCCTATAGTACCATATGGTGAATACTGATTTTGTGCTCCTAAATCATCTACTTCCTGTTCACCAAATAAACTTAGGCAAGACATAATTTTTGGAGAGGGGGTATCGCAAGTTAGCATAAACCCACAGATTTACCCATTAACCATTTTTCTTAAATACTAGTAGTTGTGTATTACCCCTGTGTTCACATTTGTAAGTTTTTAAAATGGCAGCTAAAACATTTTTCCTTCTTGGGGAAAAAACATTTTTATTAATTCATATTTTTGTTCTTGTTGCTGGTATATAGTCACTAACATATTAAAGAAATGATAAAGGAATGTTAACTGATTTGACTACTTGTATCATTTCACTTGAGGTCAACATTAAAGGGATCGTCAAATTATCTTGTGTTTTATATGTGCCTTGCCTTAAAAGAAAGTTGATGACATGTATTGTTTGGGGGAAGCAGAGGTACCAACGGGGCATCTGAATGTCAAAGGTCTGAAAGAGCAGAGACAAAACCAGTAAACACAAGCAAAAATGGACGAAAAAACAGACAACATACAAAACCCAGAAACACTATCAACAACACAAACTCTAGTCCTAATGAGAGTAAATTCAGGTGCTCTGGAAGAGTAAGCCGTTCCTGCCTGCTATAGAACACCTGTCACGCTGTTTGGGTCAGTTTCTCTGTTTATATTTACCTTGAGGTTGAAGCTACTTTTCTATGTTGTGAAGTAGCATCATTTTTTCTCAACATATTCTTGTTTTTATCTATCACAATTTACATTTATCCTCTACTCCACCTCCGTGAATGAGTTTTCATTTAACTTTTACTTTGCCGTTTTGTCACATCACAGATCTTTTTCACCCATTTTCTTCAAATTTATACCTGGGGTCACCAAGTCAAAACATTAACACAAACACTGGGCTTTAAGGGGGTTAACATTATTTAGGTACAGCTCATAAATTACTGGATGATTTTTGTCTTGCCTGCAAAGCAGAGTGGGACATAAGTGTTACTTTACCGGCGGCGTTGGCGTTTACTTTTTGGGTAAGGTTTTATGAGATCCTCCATATCTCAAGAACTATAGGTCCTAGGTTGGTGAAACTTGGTATGCATATGTCCTAGTAGTAGCTTAGCACAGTTGCACCCTCATCTTTTGACCTTGACCTTGATTTTCCGGTTAAGTGACTGACAATTTTCAATACATATAATAGCAATGGTAAGATTTTGTGAGCACCTCCATATCTCAAGAACTATATGTCCTAGGTTAATGAAACTAGGTATGCAAATGCCCCAGTAGTAGCTTAGCACATTTGCATTCCCATCTTTTGACCTTGACCTTGAATTTCTGGTTGAGTGACTTTGATTATTGTTTTTGCATATATTAGCAATGTTTAACACCTTTTGATCTGAGAAACTGAAAGTCCTTATAATTGCAAAATCTAGTTGAAATATTTTTTCTGATGGTGCGGGCAGGCGAGACATAGGTTAGTGTTTACTCTTGTTGTCTCAACTGGGAAATGTAGTGAAACATAGGTGTTACTTAACTCGTGGCAAATGTGTCAACTTTCAAAGTTCAAACATATGAGCACCTCCATATCTCAAGAACTATTATTCCCAGTTTGGTGATACTTGGTATACATACCGTCGTCCCTGTAGTAGCTTAGCACAGTTGCTTTCCCATCCCTTGACGTTGAATTAAATTTCTGGTTGTGTGTTTGGCATTTTTATGCCCCAACCACTTATGTGGATCAGCCATATAGTTTTACCCTTGTCCGTCCGCCCTTAGGCCCGTAACACTTTTGTTAAGTTCTTGGTTAATGTCCTTTTCTCGGATACTAGATGTTGGGGGTCAATGATATTTCACCAACAGATGGGTCTTGGGTAGGGCTACACCACCAACTAGAAATAAGGTCACTGTGACCTATATTTTAAGCATGAATGACTTTACTTAAGTTCTTGGTTTAGGTCCATATCTCAGAAACTACATGTTGAGAGCCATTCACCACTAGATGTGTCATGGGTAACATGACACCACCCAATAGAAATTGGGTCACTTTGGCCTATATTTATGCATGAACGACTTTGGTAAAGTTCTTTGTTAAGGTCCATAACTAGGATGCTAGATGTGGGGGGGGGGGTCAATGATATTTCACTGCTAGATGTATCTTGGGTAACGAGACACCACCCACTAAAAATTAGGTCACTGTGACCTATATTTTACGCATGAATGATTTTGGTTAAGTTCGTGGTTAACTTAGGTCCATATCTTAAATACTACATGTTAGGGGTCAATGATATTTCACTCGATGAGTCTTGGTAGCATGGCACCACCCACCAGAAATAAGGTCACAGCGACCTTTATATTACACATAAACACTTTTGATTAATTGCTTGGTAAAGGTCCATATCCCAGGTAATACACATTGAGGGTCAATGATATTTCAAGAACGGGAGGGCCATCCTGTGGCTCAAAGGCACATTTTCTAGTTCAATACATATATAGTGATGCTTAAGTTTTAGGAGCATCTCCAATTTCAAGAGCTATAAGTTATGAATTGATAAAATGGTATGCATATGCCCCAATAGTAGCCTAGCACAGTTGAATCCATCTTTTGACCTTGACCTTGACCTTGATTTTCTGGTTGAGTGACTGGGAATATGTTTTAGTTTTAAGAGGTGCTCTATATCTCAAGAAATATGAGTCTTGGGTTGATGAAACTTGGTATGCATATGCCCTAGTATAGCTAAGAACAGCTGCGCCTTCCCGCCTTTGACCATAATTTTCACCTGGTTGTGTGACTGACAATACATATAAAAGCAATGTTATAGTTTTATGAGCACCTTTCATATTTCAAGAACTACAAGTTCTAGCTAGATGAAACTTGTTATGCAAGTCCCAAAAGTACATTAGCACAGTTACAATCCAATCTTTTGACCTTGACTTTTGAATTTATCGTTTAGTAACTGACAAGTTTTGAAATCGTATCATGTTATGAACATGCCGTTGTCGTCGTCTGTGGTCACTTTGGTTTCCATGCGATTACTTAAGTTGTGGTTGACCTATTGTTATAGAATTTTGGTATGATGTTTGTTACCACTAAAGAAAGGTTGGCAAATGCTTTTGATGTCTCCATATGTCGTGGTCCCTAACGTTTTAGAAAAAGGGGTAAAATGGATGTTAAAACAAAACCAGCTGTAGGACGTTTATTTATCATACAAATTTAATCAGTCTTTTTTCATTGTATTGTTCAATAAATTCTATCAACAAAATGTAATTAGAGTATTGATTTATCTTGCACCGTTAAATATTGCTTCGAGGGGTCAAAAAGTGGCCACATCCAAAAATCGACTTTTGTCATCGCTTGGCGTCCGTCGTCTGTAAACAGTTTTCAAAAATCTTTTCTGAAACTACTGATCAGAATTTAATGAAATATGGTATGATTGAGTGATCCTTGGGGTGTCCTGCTGAAAAGTTTGGTTTTTGATTGTTCATCTGTTTGGCTTGTAAATCAAAAATTATCAGAGATAAAGGAAATCTGATGCATTTTACATTCTTCAGCATCGAAAGTTCTACAAAAAGCTCCATTTTGTCGAAGTTGCCAGATACTTCCTGTAGGGGTAATGACCTCGTAAAAATGGCGTTATTTCATGTTTTTTTTTGGCCTTAAGTATGAAAAACATAGCAGATAGAGAAAAGTTGTTGCTTGCTTAAACCTCCAG
The DNA here is from genome assembly GCA_963971305.1 of Arcuatula senhousia. NCBI lineage: Eukaryota > Metazoa > Mollusca > Bivalvia > Mytilida > Mytilidae > Arcuatula > Arcuatula senhousia. The sequence continues at coordinate 26,997,457 of OZ020313.1, read as the reverse complement.
CTCATTGAGCTTTTCAATGGTTTCCATTGGGTCTAAGCTGTCACATAAACCCTTTTAAAGGGTTTTGGCCCTTTAAAGGTAATAAAAATGTTTTTTTCCCTATAGAACGAAAACTATTGAAGATAAAAAAAAGTTGTTGGTTGCTTAAACCTTCAGTTCATTGAGCTCTACATAAGTCCACACTGAATTAAGAGGTCAAATGACCTGTTGAAAGGGTTATGGCCCTTAAAAGGTCAAAAATAGCGTTTTTGCCTTGTGGAATGAAAGCTTTTGCTTGCTTTTATCAAAACTTCAGCTCTACAAAAGTCTCCATTGGGTCAAAGTGCACCTGTTCAAATGACCCTTCATATGCATAATAAGCTCTTAGAAGAGTCCTTATAGCTAAACAACCTGGTGAGCAATTCAGGCTCTTGTGAGACTCTTGTATGCGACCGAAAAAAATGCGGACGTTTAATGGTATGATCGTTGTATGTTAACTTAATTTAGTGTTCCCACAATAACTTAAGTTCTAGTTATCTGGGGTAACATGATTAGTGTTATTGTAATTTATTTTGGTCTGCTTTAAAAAAAAAATCCTTTCGGGATGTGGGTGGAAAGTGCACTTAAGGCTGCATGTGTCAAAAAACTTTGTCAGTCCACCATCGACTGGATGCGTCCAAAGCAATAGAGTAGACTATCCATATTGGGCCTAAAACGCACAGGGTTCGACATGTTGAGTCGTATCATGCTGCCGCGTAACGTCCGAAGCTTTCGGGCCCATCTGACATTTACTTCCTGTTTACCGAAAACTTTAAAATTTTTCGTCCGAATATCCGTCACACTTTTTATTAACTCATTACTCATCTACCCTTACTCCTAGGTTGCTGATATTTGGTAAAAAGCTTGATATGGTTATGATTTCTGGTGGGATATGTTTGTGGATTCATCAGCCTTCTCGTTCCTGTTCATTGATAACTTAAAAAAAAATCACGTCAAGCTTTTTATTCACGTATAATTCAGCAATCGTTACTCCTAGGTTGCTGATATTTGGAAACAATCTTGATGTGGACATGATGTATTGTAAGAGTAGAGTTTAGAATTCATTAGAATTCGAATTTTTGTCTAACGAACACTTGCAGCAACTATTATTCCTAGGTTGCTGATTTTGAATAAAGCTTTACATGGAAACCACTGGATATTTGCTCGAAACCAATGGATATTTGCTTCAAAAGCCGAAAACTTTAAACATTTAACACAATACGTAGTTGTGATGGCTGGGGTATCATCAATGAGCATGATCGACTCACATATTTCTTGTAATTCTCTGTCTACAAAAGTAGACGCATTTACACAGGTAGTAATGTGTCATATCGTAAATGGTTTGGTAAAGGGATTTTGTCATGGTTTAGTAAAGGGCGTCATGGTTTGTACAAGGGAAATTTGCATAATGTCGTCTGCAAAAATGAAATTATAATTTTTCCGTACACAAAAGGCGTTTTCGTGAATTTTTAAGGGTAAGATATATTTATACTGAAATACGGCACATGTAAATGATGGAATATATTCGCTAAATCATTGAGGAAAAATAGTTTTGTTCAATTGATAAAATAACATCATTTTATGTTTCAAGCATAAGATAAGGCCAGATGTTGCCCCAAAACAATCATTCACTCTGCATACAACCTTTTGACACATTTTTCAGCGTAATTAAAAGCTTACAAAGCATACATCACAAAAATACAAATGTTTGCTTGTCATGGTTTGTACAAGGGACGTCATGGTTTAGTCAAAGGTGGTCATGGTTTGGTCAAGGGATATTATAAATGATATTTTAAATTGTATTCAATCATATGAGCTAACAGTAATGTTTAATACCTTAAACCGGTCATATATATATATTACAAAAATAATGCATACTACAAATAGACATATCGACCGCTCCCGGGGAAATTAATTACATTATAATTTCAATGTTTGTATGCCATTCATAAGACATGTTAGAGTAATCATGAGATACAGAAATTTCCATATCAGGTTCCATATCATTTCGAGACTCCCATAGTAGGTGGAGGCATAAGCTGAGACAATAACATCGCTCGAAAAATGATATGGGATATGGAAACTCATAGGAAAAATAAATACAAAGGTAAACAGGAAAACACTGACTAGGCATCAGGTTTAATGCATGATTTTGCTTATTGCCGCTAATATATATACTTAAAACTCCCTACCAATGAAGCTTTTCCTTTCAGTATTCATAAGAGGACATCCCATAATTTAAATGATATTCACTACCAACTGAACTATTGCAAAGGACATATCTCAGGGAATATGTTGCTTCATCCATAATACTTTTAATATGATCATACAGGAGTAGCTTGTACTGTCTTTTGTCCCATGCAGGGCCCAGGTGGCGAATAGACCCGCAGCAGAGCCTAGTTTGTCGTAAGAGGCGACTAAAGGTCTTGGGATTCTGACGTCGGGTCAGTGCTCAGCCCACAGAGCGACCAAGTGTGTTCCTTAGGTGGCTGAATAGGGTGGCCCTCGACCACGGGGGGTTGTCAGGTCTTTAATACGGAAACCCTGACCGCTTACCATAGCGGACCAACGTGTGTGGAGAGTCTCAAGCTTTATGCAAATAAAAGACATCTTTGTGGACCGCTAAGTAGTGCACCACATTGGTTAAATCCCCCCTAACCCAACGATTTTTCAAAAATTACCGTTCCTTTGTTTCCGACCCCACTCCCATATTTCATTTATCATCATCATTTCATGTTCATTTTTTCATCCTCTTCATGTTCATCGCCTGTAAATAACCAATCTAGCGTTGAACGGGCGTAAAACACCAACTCACTCACACACTCATTCTAAAAGCTTATACATTAAACATTTTCATATTTAATTGTTCAATGGTAATCCTGATGCATGGTTAGTATATGTTGTTGGCTTAGTGGAGGTCTAGAGCAGAAGTTAAAATGATATATAAAATTTTTTCGGGGGTTTATAAGATGCGTGTTAAGAAACAAGGAAACACAGTATGTTGTCAAACACAATAAAACAGCAGAAAAAAACCTAATATTTTGCCCGATCTCCTAACTTTAGAAAATGTGATAAACCATGACATAATGGTACAAACCATGACAATTTTCTGTTCCCTTTACCAAACCATGACAAAATTTTAATTTGGTTAATAAGCACAATTAAGCAGATTTAAAGTTAACACAGTAAACTTTTATCGTCATGTTAAATTCCTTTCAGCTTTTCACACGATTTGATAGTAAAATAAAGGTATTTTTAGAAAAAATCCCTTGTACAAACCATGACCTCCCTTTACCATACCATGACCAAATCCCTTTACCAAACATTATACGATATGACACATTACTACATGTGATTTAGTGTTTGGGTTCGTCCCAAATCAAATTTACCTCTACGTTTAAGTTACTTCACATAGAAGGAAATGGTCATAAAACTTGATACACATAAACATCAGGAATTAAATTACCATAGAATTGTACTCATACATGTGACGGATCCGTGATGACAAAGCTGGAGATTTTGATTTTTTTTTGCTGGAGATAGGAGCAAAAAGCGGGAGATTTTCAACGCTCATTAAAATTACATTTCAATGTCAATTGGGGGCACTAGCGTGTGCCAAATATTATGGCACGCCATATTTATATTTATTCCTCCCTAAAGATATCTCATAAAATATATATGATATCTTATATACTTTATTAGATATCTTATTAGATATATAAGATATCTCATATAAATGGGAGTTTATAAGATATCTTATAGAACATATGAGATATCTTATAAAACATATAAGATATCTTATAAAACAAATAAGATATCTTATAAAACATATAAGATATCTCATAAAGTTTATCAGATATCTTATAAAAAATATAAGATATCTTATATAATTTAATTTATAAGATATCTTATATAGTTTATAAGATATATCATAAAGTTTATTAGATATCTTATATATTTTATGAGATATCTTATAAGTTAGTTTTTTATAAGATATCTCATAAATTTTACGAGATATCTTATAAACTTTATAAGATATCTTATAACTTTTATAAGATATCTTAAAAATTATTTTATAAAAGATATCTCATAATCTTTTTAAGATATCTTATAATCTTTATGAGATATCTTATGTGTTTTATAAGATATCTTATAAACTTCCATTCATAAACTTAATCGGATATCTTATAAACATTGTTTTAAGAAGATAGCTCATTTTCTTTTAAAGATATCTTATATAGTAAATAAGATATCTTATAAGATTTATAAGATATGTCATAAAGTTTATAAGATATCTTATAAAATATATAAGATATCTTATAAATTATTTTTTATAAGATATCTCATAAAGTTTATACGATATCTTATAAAGTTTATAAGATATCTTATAAACTTTATGAGATATCTTATAAAGTATATGAGATATCTTATAAAGTTTATGAGATATCTATAAAGAGGAATAAATGTAAAAACGGCTTGCCATAAAATATACATGGCTTCACTGATTAATCTCAAACTGTTTATACAATCATCAGGTCAATTATGGCAATAAACCTTTAATTAACACCTTTACCTGTTAAATTAACGTCTACCTAATTGACCAACCCCTAAAACAACGGAAATGTTCTATGACTGAACAATTAAAAAATTTATAAAACCAAAATTTTGTCATGTCTTGATAAAGCGGGATATTATACACAAAAAGTCGGGAGAACGGGAGATGGATCAAAAGGTCGGGAGATTTCGTCTCACGGCTGGAGAATCACATGTATGTGTACTTGTCTCTTCAACTTCATGCTTGAAAGAAGCAGAGGTACCAATGGCCATAGAAAAAGGGCCGGATGTTATACTCGGGAGATACTAAGGGCTACATTTTCTATGGAAGATCGAAGTACATGTATACTATCAATGACACCGTATAATATATTAGGTTATTACAACACAAAAATCTTTAATTCATATCGTTCCTGGAATCAACTAAGGTGGTTGCAGGAAAAAAATAGGCTGCGATGGTGTTCCAAAATTGATGCAGATTTTTTTAAATCCCAAATGAATTAACTTGATTATTCTTGGTCCATGGTGTCAAAAATGTATTCCAAATACATGCACAGGGGCTTGGTACAATTTTTTTTATATATTTACTTCTATAACGTGAAGGGTTATAGAAGTAAATATATAAAAAAAATTGTACCAAACCCTTGTGATACATGTATACAAATTGAATTCAAATTAAATTTTTTCTTTTTACTGTGAAAATTTGATGAAAATCCATTCAGAAATGGCATCAATTTTGGCACGTTGTGCTATATTTGATCAAAACACAAACCTTTACCTAAAATATTTCTAGCATTTGCGGCGATATGGGTACGAGCTCGTGTTATACGTGTGAATTTAGGCCTTTTTGGAAATAAGACATGTTGTTTCGTTCCCCGGCAAATTTGTCACCCTTAAAAATCGAAAATTTTCAATTTCCAATTTCAGGTAATTTTTCCTACCGTTTCTTGACAACAATACATGTATATATAATAAGTAAGTGGTTAAAGAGAAAAGGAAATTGCTTGATTATCAAATCATAAAATTGATAAGCGCTGCATACTAATGTAACCGGAGAGCATGAATTACTTCACAAAATCGACATGTCTTGACCGGGACTCGAACCCGGGACCTCTAGGTTTATAGTCAGACGCTCTACCTCTGAACCAAAGAAGTACTTCCCTTGTTCAGGGATAAAGGCTGGCTATTTAAATCTACTAATTAATGTACGAAGGGGGGCAACCCCGTTACACTTCCCCCTCCTCAAGAGTCATCATACCTTAACACAACTAACCCTGGCTAGTTTTCCTGTTCTAACCGTCGTGGGTTTTTTAGTTGGGCGCCAATGTAACCGGAGAGCATGAATTACTTCACAAAATCGACATGTCTTGACCGGGACTCGAACCCGGGACCTCTAGGTTTATAGTCAGACGCTCTACCTCTGAACCAAAGAAGTACTTCCCTTGTTCAGGGATAAAGGCTGGCTATTTAAATCTACTAATTAATGTACGAAGGGGGGCAACCCCGTTACACTTCCCCCTCCTCAAGAGTCATCATACCTTAACACAACTAACCCTGGCTAGTTTTCCTGTTCTAACCGTCGTGGGTTTTTTAGTTGGGCGCCAATGTAACCGGAGAGCATGAATTACTTCACAAAATCGACATGTCTTGACCGGGACTCGAACCCGGGACCTCTAGGTTTATAGTCAGACGCTCTACCTCTGAACCAAAGAAGTACTTCCCTTGTTCAGGGATAAAGGCTGGCTATTTAAATCTACTAATTAATGTACGAAGGGGGGCAACCCCGTTACACTAACAATAACATTATCCATTGTACATAACGCTTTATAGCTAAGCTTAAGGTTCCACTAAGTCAACATCTGGGACATACATTTCCTATGTAAAATTGAAAAGAATTAGGCCAGTTTTGACTACTTCAATCGATTCCTTTCTGTTACATCTAGTGCAAGCTAGATGTATTTTGTTAAAAAATGTTATTTAAATAAATTGAAAAATTCTTAGTCCAAGTTAGGGTGCGTTTGACTTTTGTGAATTTTTTCTAACAAAAATCAGTATTGTGTTAATTTAAATGAAATTTTCAACAAAATACCACTAGCTTGCACTAGATAATAAAGCTAAAAACTCCTTTTTGAAGTCGATATCATATGTTATGTATTGTTTCTAATTTTTCTGTATAATTCTTTTTAAATTTACATAGGACATGTAGGAAATGCATGTCCTAGATTTTGACTTTAGTGGAACTTTAAAAGTTCTGAAAAACAAGAAAGCTACCTGATGTTGAGCAGGTTGGATGTAATAGCTCATTTGCACATTTATTGGTATTTACTACCAAGTGAACTATATTCATGACATTTTTCATAAGTAAAAAAAATTAAGTTTAAAATTTTTTGTTCCATTGTCCTATATGAGCAACATTTTTTATACGACTGCAAAATTTTGCGATCGTATAATGTTATGGCGATGTCGTCGTCGTCGTCGTCGTTGTCTGGGAACATTTGGTTTCAGTGCGATAACTTGAGTAAATGTTGACCAATTGTTTTAAAATTTTGATATGATGTTTGTAACCACTAAAGGAAGGTTGGTATTGTATTTGGGGTTTGTAGCCCCTACCATTTTAGAAAAAAGGGCCAAAAGGGGCTAAAACGGGTGTATTGACAAAACTATTGTAAAATGTTTGTTATTCATTCGATTTTGAAAATTCTTTTTTTAATGAATTCCTCATTAAATTCTGTCAACTAAATGTGTCAATGATTTTGATATTTATTGCACCCTTACATTGCTACAGGGGGTCAAAAAGGGGCCACACCCCAAAAATCGACTTTTTTATTTGTGGTCCGATTTTCAAAATCTTTTTTTCATTGGAATCCTTGTGAAAATCCCTGCCTGCATTTTTCAATCAGATTTGCAATATCTCTCACGGTTTTTGAGAAATTAGGGGTCAAAGGGGCCAAAAACGCCATTTTTAAAAGTTTGTCAATGTACTGTTTTAGAAAAAAGGGCCAAAAAGGGCTAAAACTGGTGTATTGACAAAACTGTTGTAGAATGTTTATTATTCATTAGATTTTGAAAATTCTTTCTTTGTTGAATTCATCATTAAATTCTGTCAACAAAATGTGTCAATGATTTTGATATGTTTTTCACCATTACATTGTTACAGGGGGCTAAAGACAGGCCGCGCCCATAAAATCAACTTTCTATTTGTGGTCCGATTTTCAAAATCTTTTTTTCATCGGAATCCATGTACGCAATTTCCTATTATATTTTATCGGATTAGCAATATCTTTTACCATTTTTGAGGAATTAGGGGTCAAAGGGCCAAAATTGTAAATTAATACATGTATAGAAATAAGGCTTTTTGTATAAGATGTTGATGTAAATATATTTGTCAAAAATGCATTTCTATAAGTCCACCACAGGATGCATGTGTCAAAAAGCTTTGTAAGTCCACCATGGGCTTCATGTGACCAAAGCAATGGACTATCCATATTGGGCCTCCAACGTACAGGGTTCAACTTGTTGCGGTCGTATCATGCTGCGCTCGGCGTAGCTTTTTATTAAAAGATGATGGTGAAATATTTACTGTTTTCCTGATTGATACTACCCAAATTTGTAAATATTCATAACTCATGTTTCTTTACAAAGAAAATGATCAGCAAGACATTCCTTTATACCTGTATTCACCTTTATCTTCGGGTCGTGGATAAGCAAATTGCTTCTAATGACCCCTTATCTTAAAATCTGATGGATATTTTTCTACACGTTTTTAATACATGGATTGCGCATTTGCAGGATCGGTCACTATTTTAGCCAAACGAGGAGGAACTGGTAAAAAAACTGGTTCCAACATGCTAATGGACGAAGAAAGTAATTTCTTTATTTCCGTTCAAGATTTTTTAATGGGTTGGAAATGTAGATTGTTGGTTTATTTGTCAGTTGCAAATGATTTTTACCCTATATGTTGCATAATTACGGAAGAATCGTTGATAGAAAATGCGGTTCCCTTTGTCTTTCCTTGAATGACGTCGTTTTTCCTCCCCGTGACCCCTGATGACCTCGTGTAAATGACAAGTCAAATCCGGAACGGATATATTGTGCAACCCTAGTATTAGTAACAGGCATTGACAGGACAAATAAACTTATAAACTTATATTGTGTGTGCCCTAACACGAACAAATAAATTTATACAGATTCCAATCCTCATCATTTAATGCAGATTTATGTGACAATCAAATAAAAAAATTAAAATCTCAAATTAATTTTTTTTACCTCATGAAAAATATAGTCTATTTGATACTTAATATTACTATCAAATGAGCTATATAGTGCAAATGAACTATTACACTGAACCTGTTGAGGGAAAATTCAGCTCATAGTATAACTGCATAATTCATTTTCTACCATAAGTGTATAGTATTAACCATCAAAGATCAAATGAAAAAACATATTCAGATTCAGGCATCTAAAACACAGGGAATTGTTCTAGCAACTCCACACGACATTAAAGGCAAACTCCTGTAATAAATAATTAAATCAGGACAATTGATATCTATATGTTCAGCCCTTGTAAAATCCTGAGTATAATTAGAGTTTAGGTCTTGCTTCAGAATTCTTTTGATATATGTTTAGCTTACATGTATGTCAGTCAGGGGCATAACCAAAAAGAGTTATTTTTTTTTATAACTCATTTAGGTTATGCCATTTTCCAAACATAACCAATTCTCGTTATTTTTTCAAAATTGACCATTTTTCAAACACAAATTCCCATCAAAAAGAAAAATGACAAAAGCCATAGATTTTCTGCTTTAATTGAACTTTAAACTGTTTATTACAGCTGTAAGATTACACAACCTCATTTTGTTGGTACGCAAGGCCTTTAAAGATTAAAGATTTTTCCCAATGGGAAATTAAAATGTAATTTTCACAGCTTCCTTTACATCTGCAAGTTATTTTTCCAATTTTTCAAGGGAAGTAACAAAAATTTTACCTAAAAAGTAACCTGATTAACACTGTTTTTGATTATGCCCCTGACTGTATGTGGTGCACCACTTGGTGGTCCTCAAAAGCTTAATGATAGTTCTTCTTGTGGTCATGGTTGACATGGGGAAAAAAGTTTAAATTTCAACAATTGCCCACTTTAGTCTGTGGTCAGACATTCTGTAATGACCTGACAATCAGGATTCATCCTATTTAGCTATTTAGCCGGTACACACCTTGATCGTTGTTGATTGCTGTATAAGCTTATCATTAGCTTTGGCCCAACAACAGAATTTCAAGACAAGCTGCAGTGGACTCTGCTGTCTGACAGGCATACAAATTAATACTGGTTTCAGGTCCAAGATCTTCAACTTCAAATACAACTACATGTACCGGTAATCATATTGAGGACTTTTTGATTAAATCTGATGGACTTTCCATACAGTACTTCAAAAAGTCATGGATCGTTTAATCTCAAATGCTAATTTGAAACCCTGGGCTGTGTGCCTATTCACCAGCTAAGACTGGAACAAAGAATATTCCATAATAAGAATTGATGAGGGTAAAAGCTGACGAAGGCCATGGTTTCATCTTCTTTTTGTCTTGCTTTTTATTATTATTATTTTTTATATATTATAGCATGACATCAGTACAAGAAAGAAGAAGATTACGACAAAATGAAAACTCAAACACATCTAGATCAAGTGATGTCGGTGACAGGAGTTCACAAGAGACCAGCAAATTTCTTTCTAATGAAGATTTGGAAGAACCCTTCAAAGAGAATGATTTTACAATTATAATTCAAGACAAGAAATTTCATTTGCGAAAGGATAACCTTACCAAAGCATCTCCAGTATTCCGAGCTATGTTAACAGGGGACTTTTTAGAAAAGAATGCCTCAGAGTTAGAATTACCAGGGAAATGCCCCCAAACATTTGTTCGATTTCTGAGGCTGATTTTACCAGGGTTCAGTGACCTTTTGACAGGTTAGTTGAGTTAACATTGAGGATGATCACCACTGATATTTTATGTGTCAGGGATTTTGATGAAATTGATAGATGATTGTCTAATTTATTGTAATTTATCAAATGACAAAAAGAAAACCATAGGTGTGTGCTCCTTTCTGAGATATAATAAACCAGACTTCTTTTTTTTACTATTTTTATTGTGCATTGTTGTGAGTTTTTCGAAAAATTTTGGCCTTTTTAACTATGACACTGAAATCAAGATCTTCAAACAATTTTATTCACCTGTGTTATCATTTTGATCGTGAATTTAAAGTCACTTCAAAGATGCACACAAGTTTTTACTTCACCTGTAAGCTATGATAACTGAATTCCGTGTGTTCAATGATTACCAGTCTATTAATTAACCACTTTATTCACATTTTGTAAGTTTTTTTTTCAGTCAACAAAAATAACAATGACTTTATATATGATATACGCGATAAACCTTTATTAAGAATTAAAAATGAAATTTTACACATCTTACTATAATCATTATAATAGTCGATCACTCAATGGCTTCATCATAAATATTTTTAACAATTGGAAAAAAGGCAAAGTGTGTCAGAAACAATCACAAAACAGGCATGGGGCATCCAACGTGATCACAAAAAGGACATTAGGTGTAACAAGATGGGTACTGCATGATGAAAATGACCCAAGTAGGTGGAACTATGTACTGATTTGATTTGAACATATTTTATTCATGAAAATAAACATGAAAAGGATTGGAAAGCAAAAAAATATGTATTATCATGATTATTTATCTTAAGTTATGTTTTTTCAGAAGAAACAGTCCATGCCATACTCCCATTAGCTGATGAGTACCAAACAGATGAATTATTATCAGAGATAGACACTTTCCTGGCAAAGAATACATCAGAAAAGTTAAAACAAGGCAAATTACCTATTTCTGATGTTGTTACGTGCTTATTGGAAGCAGAAAAGTACAGATTATCGAAATATTTAAAGGAATCTATTGGAGCTGCTGCTTATAAACGCTTGAAAACTTTATCCAAAGATCAGAGATTTTCTGAAGTGTCATTAGAAGTTCAAAAGTCGATCAGTTTCAAGCGCTGTTTATGGTTCGAAAATTTGTTCGACCAAAATCGTCTAAACTATAAATTAGAATGTTATGATGTATTGATGGGCAATAATTAAAAGCACATCTATTCTGTGAGGGTCATGAACTTTGACCCATTATCATCTTTGTTTATACCATGCATCCCTGAAGTAAATGGTGTTCTTATAAGGGATGGACCATTTAACTTGAAGTGGGGGGCCTTGGTTTATTGTTTTGGTCAGAAAATTTATTTTTTTAATGCATCGAGACAGATTATTTTTTTTCATTATTAGCATTATTTTATATGGCAGAATTTTATTTCTTACTCTCTGTTGTGAAAATATTTTTTTAATCAAAAATAATTTTTTGAAATATTTTTTTTAGGAAAAAACCAAGGCCCCCCCCTTTCAAGTTAAATGGTCGGTCCCCAAGGTGTTATCCTACAATGTATCACAGGGTATTTTTGGAAAGAGTAAAGTTTGGTAATTTTAAACAATCTGTTTCACTTAAATTTAAAATGATTCTAATGTTCCTGGAATTCAAATTCTGTTCATTGAATAGCACTACAAAATATATTATACAGGAATATAAAATGTATCATTGTATGAAATAGATTTGATATTTTTGACTCACCTGCTCCAAAGGGTCATAATTTCTAGATAAGAATTATTGCATGTTAGTTTGCCTTTAATTTTACTCACAAAATTTGTCCATGACATAATAAAAGCTGTAAAAAATATAACACATTTTTCGTGTACATGTGTAGGTTTGAGATTATAATTTTTGGCCGGATTTTACTGAGTGAAAAATCCTGGTTATAAAATGGTGAATGTCAGGTGGGCGGCGAAGAAATTTTTGTAACAGTTTTCTCAGCAACTACTTATCACAGCCACTTGATATTTGGTATACAGCATCAGGGTGGGGTCCCATAACGCGGAATACAATTTCAGGTATGTCGCTCACTTACTTCCTGTTTAACGAAATCCGGCCATTTTTGACTTTGACAGATTTTTTTAGTTTATTATGTCTCCCCCTACTTTGATGGGGAGACATCATTGTTTTTGTTATGTCCCTTCGTCATTTTGTCCATCACAAAATTTGTTAAAGCAACTTCTCTGAAACTACTGAACAGAAATCAACAAAATTTGGTACATGTATGTATGAAAAACACCATATGTAGTTGTGTATATAATCAGGAAATTTTTATCATCAAATTTTTGTGGGAGTTTTGAATCCGCATGTACATAAATGTTTTTATATTTTATTTTGGTTAACGAAACTTCACATACTTATGGATTACAGGTAGTGTTGCATCCTGATCTTTTGACATTGACATTGGATTTGGTTCATAAAATTTGATACATGTATTAGTTTTGTGATATTTTTAGAAATGTTAGTGCTCAAGTTTTTATTATTAGCTCACCTGGACCGAAGGTCCATGTGAGCTATTGCCATCACTTGGCGTCCGTCGTCGTCATCTGTCGTCGTCTGTCGTCGTCATTAACTTTTCTTCGATAATCTTCTCCTCCGAAACGACTGAAGGGATTGCTTTGAAACTTTGCACACTTCATCTATGGGATGTCCTCTACCAAGATTGCACAAATGGTGACCGCCGTCCAAACAACATGGCTGCCGTTACTAAAAATAGACCAGTGGGGTCAAACTACTGTTTTTGGCTTGTAAATCAAAAAGTATAAGAGATAGATGAAATCTGATGCCACCCTACTGCTTCAGCATCAAAAGCTCTACAAACGTCTTCATTGAGTTGAAGTTGTCAGATGACCCTGTATAGGGGATTAAACCCCTTAAAGGGGAAAAATAGTGTTTTTGGCCTATAGAATGAAAACTATTGCAGATAGAGAAAAGCTGTTGTTTGCGTAAATGTTCAGCTCATTTAGCTCTACAAAAGTCTTCATAAGGTCAAAGTTGTTAGATGACCCCTTATAGGGGTTACGGTCCCTTAAAGGAGAAAAATAGCCTTTTTGCATGTTTTTGGCCTATAGAATGAAAACAATTGTAGATAGAGATAAGCTGTTGCTTGCATAAATGTTCAGCTCATTTAGCTCTACAAAAGTCTCCATAGGGTCGAAGTTGTCAGATGAACCCTAATAGGGGTTACAGCCCCTTGAAGACGAAAAATAGTGTTTTTGGCCTGTAGAATGAAAACTATTGCAGGTAGAGAAAAGCTGTTGCTTGCTTAAATGTTTAGCCCATTTAGCTCTACAAAAGTCTTCATTGAGTTGAAGTTGTCAGATGACCCTGTATAGGGGTTGAAGCCCCTTAAAGGGGAAAAATAGTGTTTTTGGCCTATAGGATGAAAACTATTGCAGATACAGAAAAGCTGTTGCTTGCTTAAATGTTCAGCTCATTTAGCTCTACAAAAGTCTTCATAAGGTCAAAGTTGTCAGATGACCCCTTATAGGGGTTACGGCCCCTTAAAGGTGAAAAATAGCGTTTTTTCATGTTTTTGGCCTATAGAATGAAAACAATTGTAGAAAAAGAAAAGCTGTTGCTTGCTTAAATGTTCAGCTCATTTAGCTCTACAAAAGTCTCCATAGGGTTTAAGTTGTCTGATGACCCCTTATAGGGGTAACAGCCCCTTAAAGGCGAAAAATAGTGTTTTTGGCCAATAGAATGAAAACTATTGCAGATAGAGAAAAACTTTTGCTTGCTTAAACATTCAGCTCATTTAGCTCCACAAAAGTCTTCATAGGGTTGACATCAAGACCAGGTGAGCGATTCAGGCTCCTGGGAGCCTCTTGTTTTTCATTATAGTTTATAAATTTTAAAAGAATTTATAGGGGAATTATTAAACAAAGAATTTATATTTCTTATGTTGGTATAAACGTCAAAATGGACTCAAGTGAAATCTCTTATCTCTTAAGCTTTTCATCTTTTTGTCTTGAAATTTTGATCTTATTACATGTAGTTCTATGCAGTGTTCTATGTGAATTGATCTGAACTAAATCATGAAAATAGAATGTTAAGACTAATCCTTAAAAGGACAAAAGGGTAGAATTTTTTTTGTTTAAAAAAATATATGGTTATATAATCCTAAATGATTGTTTGTTCATGAATATTATGAATCATGTTTATCAGCATATAATATTGAAAACTGACAATTTTTATTAAAACAGGATTATATGAACATTTTGTAGTGTTTTATTCAATGATTATGTTTTGTCAACGGCCTTTTGCAACAAAAACAAACATTTTTGAGTCAGGTGAGCTATTGCCATCACTTTCTCTCCGACAACATAGTTGTCAGATGTCATCGTTGTTAACTTTTCTTAAAAAATCTTCCTTTGAAACTACTGAAGGGATTAAAAAAAAACTTGGAATAAATCATCTAGTGGGTGTCCTTTACCAAGATTGCAAAAAATATGCCTGCTACCCAAGAAACATGGCAGCCATTACTAAAAATAGAACATGGGGGTCAGACACAAGTTTTTGGCTTATAAATCAAAAAGTAAAGTAGATAGAGAATATCTGAAGCAACTTGCAATCTTCAGCATGAAAAGCTCTACGAAAGTATCCATTGGGTTAAAGTTGTCAGATGACCCCTTATAGGGTTTATGGCCCTTTAAAGGTGAAATATAGTGTTATTATGCCCCCGTGACGACATGCTGGGGGCATTAAGTTTTACTCATGTCTGTCCGTACGTACAAATTTCCGTCAAGCTTTTGAAACTTTGTAGGATGGTTCAGTAAGACAAACTATACGTCCTAAGACATTTTGAGACCTGTCAGACATCTACTTCCTGTTTTTGACTTAGGCCAATGTGAAAATATGTGAACATGACTATGAAAATTTCTGTCAAGCTTTTCTCAGGAACCATACATGAGAATGATATTAAACTTGTTAGGATTGTACAGTATGACAAACTATACGTTCTTAGCTATTTTGAGACCTGTCGGACATCTACTTCCTGTTTGGGACTTAGGTCAATTTGAAAATATGTGAACATGACTTTGAAAATTTCCGTCACGCTTTTCTTAGGAACCATACATGAGAATGATTTGAAACTTGGCAGGATTGTCCAGTATAACAAACTATACGTCCTAAGCCATTTTGAGACCTGTTGGACATCTACTTCCTGTTTTGGACTAGGACGAAACTTTTCTCAGAAAGTGAACATGGGTATGATTAGAAACTTGGTAGGATGGTTTCAGTATGACAAACTGTACTTCCTAAGCAACTTTCAGGGACATCTGATTCCTGTTTGGGGCCTAGTGGGGGCATCCGTGTCCCATGGACACATTCCTTCTTTATTTTTCATGTTTTTGGTCTATAGAATGAAAATTATTTCAGATAAAGAAAAGCTGTTAGATATATATCTACAAAAGTCTCCATTGGGTCGAAGATGACCCTCTATAGAGATTTTGACCCTATAAAGGCGAAGAAAATTGTTTTTTCATGATTTTGGCCTTACGAATGAAAACTTTTGCAGATAGAGAAAATCTGTTGGTTGTTTAAACCTTCAGCTGCTTGGGCTCTATAAAAGTCGTCATTGGGTCAAAGGTTTATAAAAGTTACAATAAATGACCAATTGAATGAAAATGTCAATTATTTTGCATTAAATGGACAAATTTCTATAAGGTTCTATCATACAATTTCAACTTATGGAAGATTTGGTAAGCTCAAAAGCTGAAAAATTTAGCAGGCAAAAGCTTCAAGAAGGCATCAACGACTTTCTAGCTCACTTGGTCTTGAAGGTCTAGGTGAGCTATTGCCATCACTTGGCATCCATCATCATCAACTGTCATCTATTAACAATTTTTCAAAATCATCTCTAAAACTGGGAGCAGAATTTTATGAAACTTTGTATGATTGATCCTTAGGGTTTTCTGCACACAAGATGCTTATATTGATCGGTCAAAAACATTGCTGCTGTTACTGAAAATATGATGAAAGAACTGTACAAGGCATATAACTCGGAAACTATTTCAAGTAGGCTAGGTCTTGGGAATCTAATAAAGTGCTTAAGTTGTTATGGATAATATGACATAAATTATGTTCCCGTGCAAGGTAGAATATCACATTTTTTTATGTTTTGGCTTTATTGAATCTATTGAAGAAAGAAAATCTGTTGCTTGCTGAAATGGTCAGCTCTTTGAGCTCTACAAAAGCCTCAATTAATCCGAAATCCGAAAAAGGATGGCCTGGTTTAGGGATGATGCTCTAAAGAATAAACATTTTGTTTTTGACTTAAAGAAACGATTCCAGGGGATCTATAAAAAAATCCAAAATGACAAAAACCAATGCAGCAGGGGTCGTCAAATTACAGAGAAGTATAGAGAATTAGAAAGGAGTTGATAAAAAAAAGGGTTTTCCACTTAAAATTAAAGGTTTTAATGTGTAAATAAGTCTTTTCAAATCATTTAAACTGCAGTAAATAAACATTTTATTTGGACTTTTACTGTCGTTATTCTACTTTTCCTATGCGATCTCCTGTGTCCGTTTACTTTGGTGCTCATATATATCCAATCACTTTGACGTAGCGCACAAATGTTCATACTGCTGTTAATACTAGATGATCACTTTTTTGGAGTTGAAGAGCTTTCAAGTATCATTTTTTAGATTTTTTGTGCTTTCAATGATCAATAAGTAAGCAGACCATTTCTTTGTCTTTTACTATTTTCAGTCACAAGAAAATTTAAACATATTGTGTCATATTCGGAGACGTTAACTCTATGAGAGATTGGCTGAGTATAACTACAATGTATAAACTATAAAGGTTTTGTAGAGCTCATAAAATTGAGCATTGCAGTAAGCAAATACTTTCCTTATCTTATTCTGATTTTAATGTACTTGGAATATTACAAGGAAAGCGGGGTTAATTCTATCTAGGGTCAATTGCAAAACAGTGCATGAGTAGCGACAACTGGCCACATTAAAGGCTGCTGGATGTTTTCATGCGGATTTTTAAAATTGTCGTTTATATTATAGGTTGTGTCGCGTATTGTTATTATTACTTATTCAAAATCTCATTATCTACTATTTGTCAATTTGGGGGTTCATCTGAGATCTTCAACCCAAAGGCTCAATGAACTGAAGTTTCAGAAAGCGACATATCTTCCCTATCTTCATAAGTTTGCATTAAACATGAAAGCAAATGCTTTTGTTACCTTTAAAATGATGTTACCTCTATGAGGGTTGATCTGGTAACTTCGACTAAATGGAGACTTCTGCAGAGCTCAATGAGCGTATAAGGAGTAAGTAAGCATGTTTTCTCTTTCTGCGATAGTTTTAATCTATGGGCCGAAAACATAGGGAAAAAGGCTATTTTTGACCTTTGAAGGGTCATAACCCCCGAATTGTTCATATAAATACTTCGAACCAACTTTTTGCAGAAGTAGATAACCATGGTAACCAAATAAGCAGTCCGAAGGAAAAAAACGAAATGAGTAAACACTAGCGATATCAGCGAGAAGAAACAGACAACATAAAAACATTGGGAACTTAACGTTTGCAAGGAGATGGAACATCTTTGTCTCGGTGTGTACTGGTACATGTATTGTTTTTGGTTATAAATAAATGGGGCATTGGAATCGATACGTTACTTGCATCAGACAGTCGTTTCCTGTCATTGGTTTAAGCCCCAGAACTATATACATAGATGTTTTAAAAATCCAATTCAAAAGCTTGGTAGAAGGTTTGTATCAAAGTTCATTGTAAAGTGGTTCAAAAAATTTATTTTTATCTTATTTTTTTTTACTAAAAGTTAAAAATAAGAGATGATAATAGCGCGAAAATAATTTGAAGATATTAAAACGAAAAACAGCTATTTTTACAATGAAATGAGCTTTCCGAGTCAAGGGTTTACGATCCACTTCGCGCTACCGAGGAAAGCTATGTGGATCAGAAAACCTTGACTTGGGAAGTGGAGCGAAAGTGATCAGAAATCCTTGTTTTTACTTGGTAAATGAAAGTAAATTGGGTAAGAAAACATTGTTTTGAAGTAATTGAGTAAATTGGATCAGGAATCTATGACTTGGGGTGGGGGTGGGGGAAACAATTGAAGTGGATAAGAAATCATTTTTTGACTTAGAGAATGGGGCAATGTCAGAGGCGGATCCACAAATTCTGAAAAGAGGGGGCCCACTGACTGGCCTAAGAGGGGCCTCGCTTTGGTCACGCTTCAATGATTTCCTATGTATTCAACCAAATTTTTCCGCCAAAAGGGAGGGGGGGCGGGCCCCCAGCCCCCCCCCCCCCTTTGGATCCGCCTATGAATGTTGATCAGAAAACTTGTTTTTAACTTAATTGAGTAAATTGGATCAGATATCCTTGACTTGGAAAATGGGATGAATTGGATCAGAAAACCTTGACTGTGGAACAGGAGTGAAGTGGATTAGAAAACCATCCTGAAGTGGATCAGAAAACCTTGACTTTGGAAAAGGAGTGAAGTGGAACAGAAAATTTTGACTTTGGAACAAAAGTGAAGTGGATCAGAAAATCTTGACTTTGGAACAGAAGTGAAGTGGATCAGAAAATCTTGACTTGGGAACAGGAATGAAGTGGATCAGAAATCCTTGACTTGGGAACAGCTAGGAGAGAAGTGGATAAAAAAAACTTGAATTTGGAACAGGGGTGAAGTGGATCAGAAAACCTTGAATTTGGAACAGGGGTGAATTGGATCAGGGATTTTGACCCTATAAAGGCGAAGAAAATTGTTTTTTTCATGTTTTTTGGCCTTAAGAATGAAAACTTTTGCAGATACAGAAAATCTGTTGGTTGCTTAAACCTTCAGCTGCTTGGGCTCTACAAAAGTCTCTATTTGGTCAAAGGTTTACAAAAGTTACAGTAAATGACCAATTAAATGAAAATGTTAATTATTTTGCATTAAATGGAAAATTTTCTATAAAATTCTATCATACAACTTCAACTTATGGAAGATTTGGTAAACTCATAAGCTGAAAATTCGGCAGGCAAAAGCTTCAAGAAGGCATCAACGACTTTCTAGCTCACTTGGTCTTGGAGGTCTAGGTGAGCTATTGCCATCACTTGGCATCCGTCATCATCAACTGTCATCTATTAACAATTTTTCAAAAATCATCTCTAAAACTGGGAGCAGAATTTTATGAAACTTTGTATGATTGATCCTTAGGGTGTCCTGCACATAAGATGCTTATATTGATCGGTCAAAAACATTACTGCTGTTACTGAAAATATGAAGAAAGAACTGTACATGTACAAGGCATATAACTCGGAAACAATTTCAAGTAGGCTAGGTCTTGTGAATCTAATCAAGTGCTTATTCATTTGGCCAAAGTTGTTATGAATAATATGACATAAATTATGTTCCCGTGCAAGGTAGAATATCACAATATTTTTATGTTTTTGCTTTATTGAATCTATTGAAGAAAGAGAATATGTTGCTTGCTGAAATGGTCAGCTCTTTAAGCTCTACAAAAGTCTCAATTAATCCGAAATCCGAAAAAGGATGGCCTTTTAAGGGATGATGCTCTAAAGAATAAACATTTTGTTTTTGACTTAAAGAAACGATTCCAGGGGATCTAAAAAAAATTCAAAATGACAAAAACCAGTGCAGCAGGGGTCGTCAAAATACAGAAAAGTAATGAGAATTAGAGAGGAGTAGATAAAAAACAGGTTTTCCACTTAAGGTTAAAGGTTTTAATGTGTAAATAAGTCTTTTTCAATCATTTAAACAGAAAATAAACATTTTTTGGGGCTTTTACTGTCGTTATTCTACTTGTCCTGTGTGATCGCCTGTGTCCGTTTACTTTGGTGCTCATGTATGTATCCAATCACTTTGGCGTAGCGCACAAATGTTCATACTGCTGTTAATACTAGATGATCCCGTTTTGGAGTTAAAGCGCTTTCAAGTATCATTTTTTCGAGATTTTTGTGTTTTGAAGGATCAATAAGTAAGCAGACCATTTATTTGTCTTTTACTATTTTCAGTCACAAGAAAATTTAAACATATTTTGTCATATTCGGAGACGTTAACTCTATGAGAGATTGGCTGAGTATAACTACAATGTACAAACTATAAAGGTTTTGTAGAGCTCATAAAATTTAGCATTGTAGTAAGCTAATACTTTCCCTATCTTATTCTGATTTTAATATACTTGGAATATAACTAGGAAAACGGGGTTAATTTTATCTAGAGCAAATTGCAATACAGTGCATGAGTAGCGACAACTGGCCACATTAAAGGCTGCTGGATGTTTTCAAGCGGATTTTTAAATTGTCGTTTATATTATAGGTTGTGTCGCGTATTATTATTATTACTTATTCAAAATCTCATTATCTACTATTTGCCAATTTGGGGGTCATCTGAGATGTTCAACCCAAAGGCTCGATGAGCTGAAGTTTCAGAAAGCAACATATCTTCCCTATCTTCTTAAGTTTGCATTAAACATGAAAGCAAATGCTTTTGTTACCTTTAAAATGATGTTACCTCTTTGAGGGTTGATCTGGTAACTTCGACTAAATGGAGACTTTTGTAGAGCTCAATGAGCGTATAAGAAGAAAGTAAGCATGTTTTCTCTTTCTGCAATAGTTTTGATCTATGGGCCGAAACATAGGAAAAAAAGGCTATTTTTGACCTTTGAAGGGTCATAACCCCCGAATTGGTCATATAAATACTTCGAACCAACTTTTTGCAGAAGTACATAACCATGATAACCAAATAAGCAGTTCAAAAGGTAAAAACGAAATGAGTAAACACTAGCGAGATCAGCGAGAAGAAACAGACAACATAGAATCATTGGGAACTAAAAGTTTGCAAGGAGATGGAACATCTTTGTCTCGGTGTGTACTGGTATTGTTTTTGATTATAGATAAATGGGGCATTGGAATCGCTACGTTACTGGCATCAGTCGTTTCCTGTCGTTGGTTTAAGCCCCAGAACGACATACATAGATGTTTTAAAAATCCAATTCAAAAATATTTATTTTTGTTTGTTTTGTTTTTTTAAACTAAAAGTTCAAAAAAGAGATGATAATAACACGAAAATAATTTGAAGATATCAAAAAGATAAACAGCTATTTTAACAATGAAATGATCTTTCCAAGTCAATGTTTTACGATCCACTTCGCGCCACCGTGGAAAGCTATGTGGATCAGAAAACCTTGACTTGGGAAGTTGAGCGAAAGTGATCAGAAATCCTTGTTTTTACTTGGCAAATGAAAGTAAAGTGGGTAAGAAAACATTGTTTTGAAGTAATTGAGTAAATTGGATCAGGAATCTTTGACTTGGGGGGGGATTGGAGTGGATAAGACATCATTTTTTGACTTAGGGAATGGGGCAATGTTGATCAGAAAACTTGTTTTAACTTTATAAGTAAATTGGATCAGATATCCTTGACTTGGAAAATGGGGTGAATTGGATCAGAAAATTTTGACTTTGGAACAGAAGTGAAGTGGATCAGAAAATCTTTACTTGGGAACAGGAGTGAAGTGGATCAGAAATCCTTGACTTGGGAACAGGAGTTAAGTGGATCAGAAATCCTTGAGTTGGGAACAGGAGTGAAGTGGATCAGAAATCCTTGACTTGGGAACAGGAGTGAAGTGGATCAGAAAATATTGACTTGGGAACATGAGTGAAGTGGATTAGATATCTTGACTTGGGAACAGGAGTGAGGGATCAGAAAACATTGACTTTGGAAACGAGTGAAGTGGATCAGAAATCTTTGACTTGAGAACAGGAGTGAAGTGGATAAATCCTTGACTTGGGAACAGGATTGAAGTAGATCAGAAATCCTTGACTTGGGAACAGGATTGAAGTAGATCAGAAATCCTTGACTTGGAAACAGAAGTGAAGTGGATTAGAAAACCTTGACTTGGGAACAGGGGTGAATTTGGTCAGAAAACCTTGACTTGGGAACAGGAGTGAAGTGGATAAAAAAAAACCTTGAATTTGGAAAAGGGGTGAAGTGGATCAGAAAAACTTGTCTTGGAACATTAAGTGAAGAGTATCAGATAACATTGACTTTGGAACAGGAATGAAGTGGATAAGAAATCCTTGAATACGAAAAGGAATGGATCAAAAACATTGACTTGGGAAATGGAGCGAAATGGACTGGAAATCCTTGACTTGGGAAACGAGTGAAATTAGTCAGAAAACCTTGACTAAATTGGGAACAGGAGTGAAGTAGATCAGAAATCCTTGACTCGGAAAAGGAGTGAAGTGGGTCAGAAAACCTTGACTAAATAGGGAAAAGGAGTAAAGTGGATCAGAAAACCTTGACTATACTGGGAAAAAGAGTGAAGTGGATCAGAAAAGCTTGACTAAATTGGGAAAAAGAGTAAAGTGGGTCAAATATCCTTGACTTAATTGGGAAAAGGAGTGCATGGATCAGATATCCTTGATTTAATTGGGAAAAAGAATGAAGTGGATTAGATATCCTTGACTTGGGAAAGGAGTGTGGATCAGAAAATCTTGACTTGTGAAATGAAGCGAAGTGAATCAGAAATCCTAGACTTGGAAAACGAGTGAAGTGGGACAGATATCCTTGACTTGGGAAAGGAGTGTGGATCAGAAAATCTTGACTTGGGAAATGGAGCGAAGTTGACCAGAAATCCTTGACTTGGGAAATGGGGCGAAAACGGTGTCGATCAGAAATCCTTGATTTGGGAAGATGTGTTCAAATAAATACTTTGAATTAAGGTGTCTGAATTGAGCCCACAACTAATACTATAACACCCAAAACATTATTTTGGTACAAATTGTAATTTTCCTATTATATATTTAAACATTCATATACAAAAAGAAATCAAACGAAATTAGAATGTAAATAAATGTTGCACTATTGTTATAATTTCGGTTAATAGAAGTAGGGGAAAAAACATACATCAGTGTCGATATTAGGCAAAATTGATCAGGAACCTCAATCTCGATCCTACTTTTCGTTCACTGTGGACTGTTTTCAAACCGTTCTAGATCCGCCATGAAGCCATTAGATAATAAGCAATGAGAAGGGTTACAATGACTATAGCATAAACAATGTTCAAAATAACATCTAAATACATAGTACAGGTGGGCTTGTATGGTATTTATATATTACAGGAAGAAGTTATACGATTAATGTATATGCACGTCTAAAAATATATAAGCAACTTATAAAATGTAAACAACACATCTGAAGACACACGACTCAATGAGAAGGCCCAGAAACACTTTAGTCTATTATCTATTTTTTATTGGACACTATCAGGCTTGTTTTAGCAAAAATTAGGTTCATTTTTTGTATATTACAAATTATAAACCGCTTAAGTAAACTTAGGTCTTGGAGAGTCTGAAAAAATAAACAGTGTTACTGATTTACCAGACTAAGAGGGACAATAAAAGAAAAGAATATAAATGAATGCAATAGATTATGATTAGCCTATTGATTTCTTGGCTTCTTGCTTTCAAATCTATTCAATCTTTGAGAATTCAAACAAAATCAATCCAATAGATGTATCTTTTCATAAAAAACTAACTTTTTTCTAGATCCATTGACATAGGCCTGTATATTAGAATAACAGGTTCGTTTTTCATTCGGACACAGACCTGTATATTAAATATCTAATATACAGGTCTATGAATCGGTCACGGTTTTTCATGAAAAAAAATAGTAAAAAATTCATAGAAAATCACGACTTTCGAAAATATGGAACGCCAAATTAACATATATTCAATTAATTGTACCTATCTTCAAATAATTGAAGATATCTTCAATCATTTGAAGATATCTTCAAATAAATTGAAGATATCTTCAATTCAATTGTACCTATCTTCAAATAATTAAAGATATCTTCATATAAATTGAACCTATCTTCAAATGAATTATACCTAGGTGCAATTCAATTGCACCTAGGTATAATTCAATTGTACCTATCTTCAATTGAATTGAAGATATCTTTAATTCACTTGAAGATAGGTCTAATTCCAACATCTCCATAATTCATTTGGAGATATCTCCAATTCATTTGAAGATATCTTCAATTCATTTGAAGATATCTTCAATTCATTTGAAGATATCTTTAATTCATTTGAAGATATCTTCAATTCAATTACACCTATCTTCAATTGAATTATACCTATCTTCAATTCAATTATAGATATAGAGACAATTGAATTGAAGATAGGTTTAATTCAATTGAAGATAGGTTCAATTCGATTGAAGATAGGTTTAATTCAATTGAAGATAGGTTTAATTGAATTGAAGATAGGTACAATTGAATTGAAGATAGGTACAATTGAATTGAAGATATCTTTAATTGTGCTGAATTGTACCTAGGTACAATTGAATTAAAGATAGGTATAATTGAGTTGAAGATATCTATAATTGAATTGAAGATAGGTATAATTCAATTGAAGATAGGTATAATTCAATTGAAGATATCTTCAATTATTTGAAGATAGGTACAATTAATTGAATATATGTTAATTTGGCGTTCCATACGAAAAGTCATGATTTGTCATGATCTTTGAAAATGATGATTTTTCGTGACTTTGTAACATCTTCAAGTCATGAATTTCCATCACGAAAATGTAATTAAAAGATCGTGGATTTTCATGACCTTGTTCTACTTAATATATGAAGTCATGGTTTTCCATTATGTACAATTGTTTTATTTAAATGTCATGAAAAATCATCATTTTCCAAGGTCATGGTTTTTCATAAGATATCTGACTGATAAAACAAACATCCAAAACGATTTAAAATGATTGTTCCAAAAAAAATAATCAATTTATGACTATATTTCAATATTGCATAGATAAATACGTATCGTTGAAATATTCAAACTATCTTTTTGCGTGGTCGTTTTCCACTTCGTTTTCGTGTAACGTCGATCATTTTCGGTATTTATAAATACCGCTGAATCAATGATTAATCACGTGACTTCAGTAACTTCCTTTCTTTTTTTCTGGAAAGTTGATTTTTCTCGGAAGAAAAATGTGAAAATACTGACATAATTTCAGAGCTGGGGGCAGGATGTCTACATGTGTAGAAAATCCAATATTGATAGAATCCGATAGTAAGTATACTTCCAAAATATTGGTCCACAAAAAACCAAAACACGTCTTTCTTTCCTGATCGTGTATCACGTCGTGATAACTCATTACTGCCCATTTTCTGGTTAACTCAAACCTTTCACGAGAGAGAGATGACGGGCAGTGTCTAATGTCTGTTAAAAGGGAAGTACATATAACAGAAATGAGTATTAAAACAAAATGTTTATCTTTGTGTAACCCATATTTGATATGATAAAAAATTAAAATATAAAAACATAAACAAGTCATTGATTGTTGTGATTATTATCCTGTTAAACCACAGGGGCCTGTTACAATTTTTTTTCAGCTGGACTGATTATTGATAGTAAACATAAATATTATTTGTAACAGTCTCCTGTTGTTAAAGAAGCAAAGAGGCAGCAATGGGGCATTCAATAGTCATAAGTCTGTCAGAAAGGGCAACGACGAAACCAGTAAACACGAAGAAAAATAGCACGAAGAAACACTAAACAGAAATCAACAACGTGCATGTTAACTCAAGTCGAAACAAGAGTGAACTTGGGTGCTCGGGAAGAGTAAGCAGTTTCTGCCTGCTATAGCACAACTGTCGTGTTGCTAATTTCCAATTACATAAGAAATGGATAAAAATAACAGTATTGTTGCTGTGAAAAAGCTGAGTAAACTCAGAGGTGGAAATAAAAAACATTATTGCACTGATATTTTTAGATAGATTAGAGTCTATCAGGAATACATGGAATATGGAATGATATAATTTTTCAACAGCTTCTCTTTTTATTGTTCTTTTATAACAAAAAAATACAGTGGTGCCTAAAATGTGTAATCTGCACTTGCACCCAGGTTTGTCAAAATTTCACCTAATTGCTTGGACTGTAGAGGAAATTGATGTCAATTATTGTGATTTTTGACAAGAGCCCTTTAAATACATTGTATAACAGTGAATGTATATATACGTCAAAACATCAAACTAACATTCATATTTTGTATATATTTTAATGACTATACTTGATACTTACATTGAAAAGGACTAAAGCCACGAACCCTCATATTTGGCCCTAAATCGGGCCATTTTTTCAAATTCATTTGTTAGATAAGATTTTTGTGGCCAAGTAGTCCAGAATGATTACTTGTTACAAAACAAAATCAATTTTAAAGTTTTATGTACTTGTGACGTTGTAATGACATCTTAAAGTGACGCTAAAATTGAAAATATGCTAATTTCAGCTAAATTTCACAATTTTCCGCCTGGTTTTTGGTGAAAATGACAAAGGCGCCACCCCACGCCCATAAATGTTTTTGCTTAAATTTTATGAATACATTATTTTCTTCATATTTCAACAAAATTTCGATGGGCGAGGGGCAGCGCCATATAGAAAATCTTAAAATTGTGACTGAAAAACAAGTCATTCTGGCCAAAAAGTGAAAATCACTGATTTAGGCTATTTTTGAAGGGTTTGGGTACTTGAAAGTTCATTTATACACCATAATCAAATCTTTTCTCTTTTAACACAGACATCCAGCTATACATACACAAATTTTGGTGTAAAACAAACCAATTTTGATATTTGAGTATTAACAAGGCCAAATATGGGGGTTCGTGGCCTTAGTCCTTTACTGGTACCTGTTGACATACAGGGCCTTTTCTTATCAAGTAAGAGACATATTTGAATTAAACATGACTTTAAAGTTGCAAAAATATATCAGCAATTAGTGTATGAAAGTTTTATTTTATAAACAATAACTACATGTACCCATCCCATAATTTCACTTTATACCAAGGGACCGATCACCATGATCACAGTTTCTTGAATTTGATTCAATGTTATCCAGTGAAAATCAGGGCAAAAGTTTTGATAATTGCGAATGTAAAAATAAAGTTTGAATCCATTCATAAAAGAGTCAATTTTCAAAATATTTTTTATAACATAAAATATAACATTAAGTAATTAAACAAAACCAATTTACAATTTAAAAGTAGATAAAAGTTATCATTTATTTGACACCTTTGTCATGGTGTAAACTTCCAGACCAGTTACACATTTTGAGCACCAAAATTTTCTTACAAAATTGATTGTTGGGACAGCTTAAGAAATTAGGTTTTGAAATTCACTTGCACGAATCCTTGATTTTCCAGCTTGATCTGAAAAATTGTTTTTGAGATTGGCCACTTTGAAAAATCCAATTTCATGAATTTTTGAGTTTTGACTTATAACTTGAAAACGCGTCAAGGGATTTGAATGATATTTTGCACATCTTTTAGTACAATAAAATAAAGGTCAAGCTCAATACAGCCAACTTTCCCAATCTTTACAGGTTTTCATGTTTTTTGTGTCTTTATTTTATAATGAATATACATGTACATGATGTACAAAAATGTAATAGGGAACTTAAAAAATAATTAAAAACCTGATTTCAATACTTTAAAAGTTGGCAGCCCTGATGCCTGGATGAAATCAGACAGTTATTTATTAATTTAGGTCAAAGGTCAAGGTCAGTCACCATTAAAAACCTCAAAGTATATATATGGTGAGGACTTTGAGCATTGCTCTGGATTTTGGTTAAAAGTTGATTCAAATTCTTTGCTTAGTCTTTATTTGACTTGAGCATGTTGAGTATAAGGTAATAATATCCATTTGAGGATTTAATCCATAGTTTAAAAAATAATATAATTTATTTTTGAGCTAAAAATATGCTGGTCTAGTGAAAATATACTTTCTATAAATTTCCTCAATCAAAATTGTATGCAAGCCTTAAGGCAATGTGAATTAATATGATTTCATGAAACTTGCACATAATAAAACTTCAAGGTCAAGTTTCGAAAATACATGATATTGGTCATGTTTGTTTCCAAAGCATATCTTTTGAACATCTTGGTCAAATTTCATGAAAATTTCACACCTGTAAGCTTATAAAGTGAGGAAGGAGCCTAATAACTTTGAGATCAAAAGTCAAGGTCAAAAGTTTTGCCAGGTGGTTACCAATTGCCTATCATCATGCTCATTTTGTCATTTCATTTCAGATGATAGTGATGTTGAAATTCTTCATGAAGAGAAAAATGAAGATCTTGATCTCATATTTGTATCAGAAACCATACATGTAAAAGATGATGAAAAAAGCTCACAGGACAAGACTAAAGTAGAATGTAGCCACGGTAACCAAGATGTCGGCTTCAACCGAAGTCTGAGTATAAGTTCAAATTTAGATTTACATTTGAGATTGAACGATAACAGTGCCTTTGCTCCTATAGGATCTGCTGATAATGTTTCTGGTGCTTCATGTCCTGCTCTTCATACGTCAATCTTGTCAGATACCTATCCTCTGAATCTTTCTACAACGAAAGCAAAGTATGACGACATCAGCGATACATCGGCTGATTCTGGAGATGAAGGCCTTGATGATGAAACAGATGATTCGATCTCTGATTCTGATTCCGATTCCTTGTCATCTCTTAACAGTTGCAGCCAAGGCCTCAATGTTGTGAAACCAGTGTTATTTAAACAGCAGCTAGACAATTCATTACTGCAAAATTCTCTATCTTATTTAAAACCAAAGCCTCTACATGACTACCATTCCTATAATTTACCATCAGGGGACCTAAATTCTAAGGTTAATAATGGTAACACTTGTATGTCTGGTGCATGCACTAGTCAAACGCAAAGAAATACCGAAAAGAAGAGGATTTTACTATGGAAGAGTTATGCAAAAAATGACCATGAAGATAATGCTATACCGGTAGTGAAAAATGTAGATTTATTTGGTCAGAATGATCAGAATAACATACTTTCTAAATCAGGAATGTCTAAATATAGATCTGATGCAAACACAGTGCAATCACAAGATGTGAAGTCTCAACAGAAGTTCCAAGAATGTAAAGTCTCTAATCATACCACATGTCTTTCAAATCAAAATACTTATATTAATACCTCAGTACCTGGGACCAGCACATCTTCAAATTCTTCAAATTATCCTTCAACATCTTCCCAAAGCAAGTCATTTTCAGATGTTTTTAATGAACTGGTACAAGATCTTGATTTTCTCAGCAATGATTACAAAACTGCTTCAAATACGACATGCACATCAGACACAAAGACAAAAACTGCACAGTGTGAATCTGAAGCAAGATCTGGTATCAAAAGGTCCCTATCAGAACAAACTTTCAAATCAAAACAGGATGATAAGATTCTACCTCCTAAGAAACAAATCAGATACTTATATCACCAAGGTAGTGTTGACAGTTGTGATTCCACATGGAAAACAGAAAACTGTTGCCAATGTATGGTTGTTCTACTTGGGGTCAAGTTGTCCCGCTGTCTCCAAGGTCATCCTACCTGTACAAACTGCCTTGAGGAAAAGGTCAAGGTTGTATTGACTGGAAAGGTCAAGGTAAGTTCATGTTATCATTATCATGGTGATAGAAGCTTAGAAGAATGTACCAATGGGGGCATTTGAGTGCTTTAGAAAAACAAATGTATTGATAAAGACCAAGATTAAATCATCAGCACAAAAGACAACAACAATAATGCACAACACAAAACAAAAATACCAACAGCAATCAACAATGAGTAATAATAACTCAGAAAAAACCCACTCAGGTATGTACATACATGGAACAAAGCATTTAAGAAATCAGTAAGTAAATAATCTGCTATTTTTATGTTTCCATCCATGGTCGTCATGATAATGTTACTTGGATCAATCTTACAATTACTAGTAAAAAAAATTAACTTCAAGTAATATCTTGCACTCATATCATACAATTCCATGAATTAAGCATTTCCTAGAATTGAAAGTGTTGTTCAAATGACAAAGTATATGATACTAGTGCATGTACATTTAAGAAGATTGTTGATGAGATTACTAGAGACAGAAACTATAAAATGTATAAAGTTAGATGCTTTTATTTTATCTGTTTTTTTTATTACCTTGTGAGCATGAACATGTGTTAAATAATATGCATATGGTTAGTATTTTGTTGTAAAATATTACTTATGTTTTTCTTTAGGAATCTTTACACTGTCTTAAAGCAGGCTGTGATAGCTATTACCCTATAAGTAAGTATAGATACATGTATTTCTTAAATACATACATGTATGTACTTCCATGATTTATCTTGAGGTTTTATCTTGACAGGTCTGAGAATAGCTGCATATTTATTGAATATAATGTACTTTCCTTTTTGATACTATCTATATCTAGGTGAGTATCAGACGAGTCCAGTATAATATTCTTTTTATCTGTAATTAAAAAATACTCACATTTATATCAAGTTTTCAGTGCAATTAAGTCACAATTATCAAGTGCGCCAATCTGATATTTGTTAGTATCATGGACTGTGTCCATGATACAAGAAAATATCAGGCAGATGAGATCAAAGGAAAAAGCCGCTAATTACCGATAATGAATGTAGCTTAGTTAGGATATTGGAAAAAACTTTAAAGGCTGTTTCAGTTAACATTTATATTTAAATATTGGGAAAGTTGGATTTGGATAAGATGCAACCCTTTTAAGTAGGCTATTAAAACATTTTTCATGGTAAGATATATTTTTCCAAGGTAGGTTATTTGAAACATATTTCTTGGAAAACTTGTTAAAGTATCCATTTTACATGTGTTGTGTCCCATTTCATTTAGGATGTATTATACAATTATCACCCTAGTTGGTGTGTGACCCGGTGTTTTCTTTCCCAGAGAAAGTAAGGTCACCCGAGGGCTTGCCCCGAGGGTGACCTTACTTTTCGAGGGGAAAGAAATGCCTGGTCACATATCATCTAGGGTGATAACTGTTATATTATATCGAATATTGAAATGAAACAATTGAATATTAAATTTCAAACATATTTTGGACATTTTAATCCTTTTTCCATTGAAAAACTACAGTCAATACAAATTTGAAGAAAAATCGTGGGCTCACGTACAAATTCTCACGAGAGGGTGACCTTACCATGCGACCCAACGATTACCGGTTGACCCAGCGAAATATCACATGCCACGTGACAACGTCTAAGCAAATCACAATAAAGATTTTTATATGAGTATATAATATAATGTTATATTATATATTTAGCCTGATTTCTTGAAGTAAAAACCCAGGCTTTAAAATAGGGGATGTCTGGCAGTAGCAGGGCAGGTGATATTTTGGTAACAGTTTCTACTAACATGACCTATCATAACTTCTTGAAGAGAAGGGGACTTGAAATTTCAGAGCTGTGGCTCACTTATAATTACCTGTTCTTCCTGTTTCTTAAATTGTTCCTTTTTCTGTCTTTCGCCTACAATTCAAATGTTTAAAAATCTGTTTTGGTTAATTTTTGTCTCTAGCTGCAACACGGAGCGGGGACATAGAAATGCTGGGCATCTGTGTGCGTGCATGTGTGTGTCTGTCCATCACACTTTTTTCATAACAGATTTCTCAGCTACTATTAATCCTAGGCTTTCGATATTTGGTATGCAGCTTCAGGTAAAGGTCTCATATGGTGGGATGCATTTTAAGGTCTGTCGCTTATCTACTTCTTGTTTAATGAGCAGACCAAGAATTTTTATACAGCGGCAAAAAAATTATGGACCTATTATGCTGTTGTTGTCGTTGGTGTTGTTGTTGTTATTGTCGTAGTTGTCCCTCAATAACTTTAGTTCTAGTTGATGCTTAGCAGGGGACTCAGGAATTCTTTTCTTGTTAAAATTTAAGTATATTTTACAGGTGAACTGAACCAATCCTTGCCCAAAATGGTTGTTGACATCTTGGAAACCAAACTAGATGAAGATCATGTTGAATATATTTCCAACATGCTCCTGAAAAATGCCTCTTCCTCTGATAGCAGTGCTCCTAATACTACAACAAAAGAGGTACCAGTCAGTCCTGAACAACAAGAAACCAGTTCACTATCTAAATCAAAACCAGAAAATAATTTACCAGAGGGGTGGGCAGAGATGGACAAGAAAAAGGTATATATTCAATTTACTTAAATTTAATGAAAGTGATTTTAAGATGGCCTTTCTTACCAAGCAACTAGATTTATAAGATGATGAGTTCAGAGTTTCTACTTGTAATTTGATATCTTCTCTTAGAAAAATCTTGAAAGTGTTGATTTCAAACAACATGAACAATGTATACTTTCAAAAGCAGTCATTTACTGTGATAGAAAAAATGTATAATGTTGATAAAAGTATAAATGATTTGACTCATTGTTATGAATACATGCAAAAGTACATGTGACCTTTTTGAACTTGGCATCTTTAATCTTTCAAACTGAAATTAAAGAAAAAGAAAAAATAATGTATTTGCAACAGATTGGTCAAATTAGCAAAGGCGTACCAATGAAGCATTTGAATATTGTAGGTAAAAAAAGACCATGTGACAAAGTCAGTAGACCTAAAGACCGGACAGATAAAAAATGGGGAAACACATAACATATAAAAAACAAACATAAAACAACAGGTCAAGTAAACTCCAATCAACAACATGAACTAAAGTCAAAATGAAAACCAACTCAAGGAAAGTGTATTATGTATGATGCTGTTTTGAAAATATAATTTTTAAAAGTGTTTCTAATCTTTTTTCATTTATAGGTGTTTGATTTTTTCAAAGTAGAGCCAGAATCTTCGGAATATATCAATGTTGCAACAAAATTCCATGCATCAATGATTTTTCCTTCAGCTGACATTGTCAAAATATCTCGCATACAGAACCCTATATTATGGCAGTATTTTTCAGTGTAAGTGGTATTTATGAAAGAATATACTGTATTGTTATTTATTAGGGCTCCATATCCAGGATGTGGAAGTCCTATATTTTTCATTTTGTCTGTCTCTCTGTGTGTCTGTCCATCCGTCAACACTTTTTGTGAACTTTACAGCTCAAAAACTATAAGGAATACAGATTTCAAATTTTACACAATTATTATAAAGTAGTAATGTAAACAGTCAGATATCTTATGAAAAACCATGATCTTTGAAAATGATGATTTTTCATGACATTTCACCTTTTTTTCTGTCAGCACTATATTTGTCTGATTTCATGAAAATTTGAACTGTCTGTACAGATTTTTTTGTTTGATACGATTCTAAACTCGGTTACGTTACATTTGACCATTTTGTTGTCGTCTGAAATAACGAAAATCGCAAAAACCTACAAAATCAGTGGTACAAATTGTGTACAAGAATGACATTTTTTCGCTTTATTTTACGAAGTTCTTACAAAACCAAGTCGATAAAGATGTTTTGAAATTATTCAAGAACACATTTACAATTCAGGATTTAAAGTTACTTGCAAATATATTGAGTTTCTCAATCATTTTTATGGCCCGACCACGTATGTGGATCGGACATATAGTTTTACCCTTGTCCGTCCGTCCGTCCGTACGTCCGTACGTACATCCGTCCGTAACACTTTGGTTAAGTTCTTGGTTAAGGTCCATTACTCGGATACTATTTGTTGGGGGTCAATGATATTTCACCACCAGATGGGTCTTGGGTAGGGCTACACCACCCACAAGAAATTAGGTCACTGTGACCTATATTTTATGCATGAACGACTTCGGTTAAGTTCTTGGTTAAGGTCCATAACTTGGATACTAGATGTTGGGGGTCAATGATATTTCACTACTAGATGTGTCTTAGGTAAGATGACACCACCCACTAGACATTAGGTCACTGTGACCTATATTTTATGCATGAACGACTTCGGTTAAGTTCTTGGTTAAGGTCCATAACTTGGATACTAGATGTTGGGGGTCAATGAGATTTTACTACTAGATGTGTCTTAGGTAAGGTGACACCACCCACTAGAAATTAGGTCACTGTGACCTATATTTTACGCATGAATGACTTTGGTTAAGTTCTTGGTTAAGGTCCATATCTCAAATACTACATGTTGATGGTCAATTGTATTTCACCACTAGATGTGTCTTAGGTAACATGACACCACCCAATAAAAATTAGGTCACTGTGATCTATATTTTATGCATGAACGACTTCGGTTAAGTTCTTGGTTAAGTTCCATAACTTGGATACTAGATGTTGGGGGTCAATGATATTTCTCCACTAGATGTGTCTTGGGTAAAGTGACACCATCCACTAGAAATGAGGTCACTGTGACCTATATTTTACGCATGAATGACTTTGGTTAAGTTCTTGGTTAAGGTCCATATGGCATATCTTGAATACTACATGTTAGGGGTCAATAATATTTCACTTCTCGATGAGTCCTGATACATGGCACCACCCATCAGAAATAAGGTCACAGCGACCTATATTTTACACATGAACACTTTTGATCAATTTCTTGGTTAAGGTCCATATCCCAGGTAATACACATTGAAGGTCAATGATATTTCAAGAACGGGAGGGCCATCCTGTGGCTCATAGACACATTATCTAGTTTACCCAGGAGTCTTTCATGTTAAACCGTTTAGTCACGGTTTTTCGTGACAAAAAAAAGTGGAAAGTCATAGAAAATCATGACTTTCTAAAAGTCATGATTTTTCACGATCTTTGAAAATTATGATTTTTCATGACTGTAATATCTTCAAGTCATGAATTTCAATCACGAAAACGTTATTAAAAGAGCATGGATTTTCATGATCTTGTTCTACCTTATATAAAGTCATGGTTTTTCATTACAATTGTATTATTTAAATGTCATGAAAAATCATCATTTTCCAAGGTCATGGTTTTTCATAAAATATATACTCATCTTCAACATGTGTCTTTTCTATTTCAGTAAAAGATCAGAGATGATTCAGGAAAATGAGGGTCTGGAGGTTGAAGAGAGGAAATTATTCCACGGTACCCAGTCTGCTGTATTGGAATCCATTTGTAAGAAAGGATTTGATTGGAGGGTTTGTGGAAAGAATGGCACAGTTTATGGACAAGGTGACTTGAATAGGCACTACCTTTTGGGCTAATCTTCCAAAAACATAACAAACAAAAACACATTATAGAAAATTTTCACATACAAGTACAGGTACATGTATTTTATTGTGTCGCAATTTTAAGATTTTTAGTCCCCTCCTCCCCTACCAGCGAAAGCCGAAGGGGACTATAGGTTTGCGCTCTGTCCGTCTGTCCGTCTGTCTGTCTGTCCGTCTGTCTGTCCGTCTGTCACGCCTCAGTTTTCCACACTTTTTTTCTAAACGCTTATAGATAATGAACTGATTTTTGGTATGTGAGTTTACCTTGATGAGTTACAGATCAAGTTTGAGTTTCGTGCCGGTCCGCAAATTTTTATGGGAGTTATGGCCCTTTGAACTTTGAAAATTCACTAAAATTTCAGTTTTCCGCACTTTTTTTCTAAACGCTTATAGATAATGAACTGATTTTTGGTATGCGATTTTACCTTGATGAGTTACAGATCAAGATTGAGTTTCGTGCCGGTCCGCAAATTTTTATGGGAGTTATGGCCCTTTGAACTTTGAAAATTCACTAAAATTTCAGTTTTCCGCACTTTTTTTCTAAACGCTTATAGATAACCAACTGATTTTTGGTATGTGAGTTTACCTTGATGAGTTACAGATCAAGTTTGAGTTTTGTGCCTGTCCACAAATTTTTATGGGAGTTATGGCCCTTTGAACTTTGAAAATTCAATAAAATATCAGTTTTCCGCACTTTTTTTCTAAACGCTTATAGATAATGAACTAATTTTTGGTATGTGAGATTACCTTGATGAGTTACAGATCAAGTTTGAGTTTCATGCTGATCCACAAATTTTTATGGGAGTTATGGCCCTTTGAACTTTGAAAATTCAATAAAATATCAGTTTTCCGCACTTTTTTTCTAAACGCTTATAGATAATGAACTGATTTTTGGTATGTGAGATTACCTTGATGAGTTACAGATCAAGTTTGAGTTTAATGCCGGTCCATAATTTTTTATGGGAGTTATGGCCCTTTGAACTTTGAAAATTCAATAAAATATCAGTTTTCAGCACTTTTTTTCTAAGACTTATAGATAATGAACTGATTTTTGGTATGTGAGTTTTCCATGATGAGTTACAGATTAAATTAGAGTTTCTTGCCGGTCCACAAATTTTTATGGGAATTATGGCACTTTGAAGTTAGAAAATCCGTTGCAATTTTATTTTCTACACTTTTTAGCTCACCTGGACCGAAGGTCCATGGGAGCTTATACCATCACTTGGCGTCCGTCGTCGTCGTCGTCGTCGTCGTCTGTCGTCTGTCGTCTGTCGTCGTCGTCTGTTAACAATTTTTCAAACTTTAACTTGTCCGACACCATAAGTCCAATTGCAACCAAACTTGGTACAGTTGTTTAGTAGCATTATGTGTACAAAACTATCGTTCGGATTTTTGATTCATAAAAAAACATGGCCGCCATGGCTAAAAATAGAACATAGGGGTAAATTGCAGTTTTTTGCTAATAACTCAAAAACAGTACCTGATATCAAAATTCTGGCACAGGGTAAAAGTAATCAGCACATCAAGATCTACCTGCCCAGAAATTTTCAAGAAGATCCAACAACCGATGTAGGAGTTATTGCCCTTTTTGTGAATTTTTTGCAAATTTTGCACCTGTTTATCTCAATATCTTGAAAACTATACAAGATATTTGAGAAATTTAAATTGCATATTGTTAAGCACATCAAGATCTACAAAATATGTAATAGGGTCAACGTTATAGGACCTTTCCTTTTAGGAGTTATTGCCCTTAGAATGTCAAAATTGAGCATTTGAAAAGCATTTCCTCATTGCATTGAAAACGTTAAATCCTCTGACACTTAAAGTCCAATTGGAACCAAACTTGGCATTGTTGTTTATTAGCATTAGGTGTATAGAACTGATGTGGGGATTTTTTGATTGTTCATAAAACATGGCCGCTGTGGCTAAAATTAGAGCATAGGGGTAAATGGCAGTTTTTTGCAAATAACTCAAAAACGGTGACAGATTTTAAAAGTTTGAATGGGAACAAAAGTGATAAGCACCTCAAGATCTACAAGCTCTGAAATTTTGGAGAAAGTCCAACAACCCATGTAGGAGTTATTGCCCTTTTTGTGAATTTTTTGCAAATTTTGCACCTGTTTATCTCAATATCTTGAAAACTATACAAGATATTTGAGAAATTTAAATTGCATATTGTTAAGCACATCAAGATCTACAAAATATGTAATAGGGTCAACGTTATAGGACCTTTCCTTTTAGGAGTTATTGCCCTTAGAATGTCAAAATTGAGCATTTGAAAAGCATTTCCTCATTGCATTGAAAACGTTAAATCCTCTGACACTTAAAGTCCAATTGGAACCAAACTTGGCATTGTTGTTTATTAGCATTAGGTGTATAGAACTGATATGGGGATTTTTTATTGGTTGTAAAACATGGTCGCTGTGGCTAAAAATAGAACATTGGGTTAAACTGCATTTTTTTGCTAATAACTCCATAAGGGTGACAGATTTTTGAATTTTGATTGAGAACAAAAGTGATCAGCACTTTAAGATCCACCATATTGTCAGATGACCCCCTTATTAAACTTATGACCCTTTCTATGTCAAATAGAGTTTGCCTAATAACCTTTACTTCAGACACCTATGTCAGGTGAGCGATTCAGGCTCCTGGGAGCCTCTTGTTTATTGTTCCTTGTAGATAATAAACTGATCAAGTTTAGGTATTCATTTGTTTGACAAATTGTTACCAGTGACTGAAATATGAGGCCGGTAGGGGACTATGTATTGTTTTGCAATACACTCAGAATGCTTGTTTTCTGTGTATTGAAATTTAAAAGAAAGGAACAGCTAGCACTTTAAATGGTCTTCATATTATGAAATGTGGAACAGACCATAAAGGTTGTTGCAAAATTGGGAAACCCCTTAGGAAAAGAGAATACTTTCATACGTTGTTTAAGATTTGCTAACTGATAATAATAAAAATGACAACAAAGTTCCAGACAATAAATTTTGCTACGCCTGACGCGCGTCTCGTCTATTTAAGAAACTGATAATAATAAAATTACAGCAAAGTTTGAGGGAAAAATTTTTCTTTATTCAAGACTTATAAGAGATGCTCTATCTGAAATAATGAAAACACCATTAAGATATGAAGAGAATAGTACAATAAAGCCAGCAAAACCCAAGCTATGAAAAAGATTTTTTTGTATGTATATGTGCAGTCTGAATTTTTGTCCCCCGCCGCAACGCGGAGCGGTGACATAGAAATGCTGGGCGTCCGTCCATCCGTCCGTCCGTCACACTTTTTGTTAGCGCTCTCAAGGCTACAAATTTTGTAGGATTTTCATGAAAGGACAAGATAGGATAAGAGCCCAAATTGGCCCCCTAAATTGGACAATTTTTCCAAAATTGGAGTATTGAATTATAACTGTGTGATTTTGTGATTCAGATGCTATATTTTTTGGAACAGGCAAAAATTTATTGAAAATTTGACATATTGCATAATTACGCATGTGCACAAAATGACAGAACTATGAAATGTAGCAAAATTGGCTTAAAATTGTTAAAATGACAACAGTTTTATGAGATTTAAATATGAGCGGACCTGCGGCCCACAAAGATAATTTCTGTAAACATTAGTTTTCTTATGCCAAATCCACAGTTAAAATATTTTTGTGGGCCGCTTGTCCGCTCATAGTTATTTGAGCCAAAAATATTCAAATATCTACCTAAATTTTAGTAATTTTGAGAAAAAGCCCCTTTTTCATCAAGTTTGATCAAGTGCTACGATCAGATTTGATCTTTTATTTGTTCAAAACAATTAAATTTATGAACTTTCATTACTTAATATCCTATAACTCAACATTTTAGCATAAAATTTCATTTTTGAAAAAGGGGCCAAAAATAGCCCTTATCATACCTTGTCCTTTATACCAAATGTTTATATCACTAATACCTTGGACAAGTTCAAAAATCAGCATTTTTCGATAATTTTTGTAGGAGTTAAGGGACTTTGACTATTAAAACGACTCTGTTTTTTTGCAAAACAGACCTTGTTAGTGCTTTCATCCCTACAGATGTTGACAGATTTTCATGAAATTTATACCAAATGTTTATATCACTAATACATTGGACAAATTTGAAAATGAGCATTTTTCAATAATTGTTGTAGGAGTTAGGGGACTTTGACCATTAAAACCACTCTGGTTTTTTTTTGCAAAACAGACCTTGTAAGCGCTCTCATCCCTACAGATGTTGACAGATTTTCATGAAATTTATACCAAATGTTTATATCACTAATACATTGGACAAGTTCGAAAATGAGCATTTTCAATAATTATACCCCCCACAAACAAAGTTTGGGGGGGTATATAGGAAACACCCTGTCTGTCTGTCCGTCTGTCCGTCCGTCTGTCCACATGACTTGTAAGCGCTTCTCCTCCTAAACCGCTTGAAGGATTTTGCTGAAACTTAATATGGAGGAAGTACATCATATGTAGATGTGCATGAAGAATTTTTATTGCACTCTGACATCATTCAGGGGAGATAATTGGACTTAGACTTTTTAAATACATTATTCAAAGGAAGACCCCGTAAGCGCAACTCCTCCTAAACTGCTTGATGGATTTTGATGAAACTTTACATCAATGAAGTACATCATATGTAGATGTGCATGAAGAATTTTCATTGCACTCTGACATCATTCAGGGGAGATAATTGGACTTAGACTTTTTAAATACATTATTCAATGGGAGACCCTGTAAGCGCAACTCCTCCTAAACCGCTTGATGGATTTTGATGAAACTTTACATGAAGGAAGTACATCATATGTAGATGTGCATGAAGAATTTTCATTGCACTCTGACATCATTCAGGGGAGATAATTGGACTTAGACTTTTTAAATACATTATTCAATGGGAGACCCCGTAAGTGCAACTCCTCCTAAACCGCTTGATGGATTTTGATGAAACTTTACATGAAGGAAGTACATCATATGTAGATGTGCATGAAGAATTTTCATTGCACTCTGACATCATTCAGGGGAGATAATTGGACTTGAGATTTGAGTCCAATATGAAGCGGGGGGTATCCTTTTGTGAGCTCGCTCACAGTATTACTTGTTTTTGTAGGAGTTAGGGGACTTTGACCATAAAAATGACCATTGTTTTTTTTTTGCAAAACAGACCTTGTAAGTGCTCTCATCCCAACAGATGTTGACAGATTTTCATGAAATTTATACCAAATCTTTATATCACTAATTCCTTGGTCAAGTTAAAAAATCAGCTGTGTTCGATAATTTTTGCTTCATCGGCCGGGGACCCTGGAATTCCATTCTTGTTTTATTGCATACAATAATCATTAATATGTCAAATTTTTGTTATTGTATCATATTTATTTTAAAGTAATAATAAAGCAGTTTTGGGAAAAAAATTGCAATGTAAAAATAATCACTTAACTGGTGCATAATCATAAAATTAAAGCTTTCGCGCTTTTGTAAAGACGAAAATTTTAATAATGTGCGTATACCGGCTAGAAATTTAGATGATTTTTGAAGAAGTTTGATACCAATGGCCACTTATTAACTTTCGTGAACAGCATTCCGATTTTTACCGAACATTTCAAAACAAACAAAAATGTATTTTGAAGTAAGAGCATGTAAAGCTCTGGGATTAATATAATTTCATATTTCTTCTTTATTTGACAAGTAAAACCTTTCCCCTATTAAGAAATACTGATTAAAAAGTGTTAAACATGTAAATAATAACAACAAACACGCACCTGTTTTCCATTCATCGTGCTATATATTAACCGGGCGTATTTGACTGAAAACTCGATTAATTCAATGACACAAGATTCTCAATAGGGGATTTCTAAACCACTTTCTCTTGTTATTGATATCATTTTAAAGGGGAACGGAGTAAGGAAAAATCAAAACAGTTACAAAAAAAAAACAGAACATACCGTTTCAGACCACGTTTGTTTACATCCATTTCCTAAAGTATTTTTAGATGGGCTTGCGCGGGCACTTCCGAGTGAGTTCAAACTTGGGTCGTATGCATCTAGTTTGCATAATACAACTCGGGAAGCAAATGATTTTTAAAGACATTTTTTTGTTAAATTCTGCAAAACTGCACTATCTAATGGACTTTTTGTAGCTGTAATAAAAGTTTCTATTAACAATTTATATTTTTAAAGCTTAAAAAGACTGTTAAAAATCTTATGATTTTTTGATTTATTATTACTTTAAGGTTCTTACTTTGCTGTCAATGCCAGCTACTCTCATCAATATACAGATAAAGGAGTGAGAGGTCGAAGAATATTACCAGTCAGGCCCCCTCCAGCCCATTCGGGCACTCGGTTTGATTTCTCATTATTCCAACCATCTCAGAATTTAGGTCTTATTGGACAACCAAGTGCAGTTCTTTTACAAAATGGACCTTCAAGTAGCTGTACTTTTCAAGTAATAAGACCTAATGGAAATCAAAACCAGAATCCGTCAGGATCACAAACAAATCAGCCCCCAGGAATTGTAAACATGCATCAAACAAGGGGAATTCCAATAAATGTGGTACAGCCTGGTGCTGTGAACCCACA
Organism: Arcuatula senhousia; assembly: GCA_963971305.1. Lineage (NCBI taxonomy): Eukaryota > Metazoa > Mollusca > Bivalvia > Mytilida > Mytilidae > Arcuatula > Arcuatula senhousia. The sequence continues at coordinate 26,955,372 of OZ020313.1, read as the reverse complement.
TCAACCCCCTGTGTTCCAATCTCGGTTTGGGATGCCAAACTTTCTATCAATACCCCCCAGTCTTTCAGTGAACCAGGAGCCACCCAAACCACTACACAAGATGATTCTTTCCAGAGTTCTGGTCGGTAAATACACAGGAGGCCATGCAAATCTACGCAAGCCGCCACCATTGTTTGCCGATGACGATCTGAGTGGCCGTTGCTATGATTCTTGTGTTGATCACATACACGAACCTAAAATTTTTGTGATCTTTGATAGTGCTCAAGCCTACCCTGAATATCTTGTAGAATATCATTATGAGGGTTAATATTGAGGTCTTGTATTTTTTATATAGACTAATGTAAACCTACAGTTAAACCTGTACTAGTGACCACATCCATATTAAGACTTCCTGTTTATAAAGACTATTTTCAGTCCCTTCAACAATTTTTCCACTGAAAAGTTGCTAATTTTCATGCATTCAGTCTACATGACTATTTTACAAATATTTATTTTTAAGGTTTTCCATTATCATTTATTGATTTAGAAATAGATACAATGCATATTGTTGTATTTTATTTTTATAAGTTCACCACCAAAATTTTTATGTTTAAAATATTTGCATGTATGTTTAATAAATACATAATTGCATTGATTTTGAAAAGATTGAGAAGGGAAAGAAAGTAATGGGGAGTACTTTCTTTGTTGTTGCAACTCTGGATTCATTTATTTTTGTGAGTACCAATTTTCGTGGTTTGATGAAAATTATTAGTCCGTCGATTCTTGAATTCGTGGTTTTTAAGTATGCAGGATATAGATCACCCTAAAAAATAAGTTGGTTTACAATACATGGAATTTCTTGTAAATTATGTTTGGTCTTGGTAAAATTTAAGTTCTTTTGTAATGAAATTTAGGTGAATATTCTGACATTTAAATGACACTGGTCAAGTAAAAATTAGAAGGCGTTTAGAATTAGCTTGAAATTCATACGATATTCATCATGTTGATGTCTGGTCAAAGTTCAGCATTAATTCATACATTTTGCTAGTTTTTTTATTTTTTATTTTCCTAAATGACTTAGGAGAATTTAATTTTGTAGAATATTCAAACTTTTTTTCTCTTTATATTTTTATAAAAGGCTTTTTTATATTTAATATGCAGGATTAACCTGATAAGCTCCTGCAGTTAAAATTTCTTATATTATGTAGTTCGTATGGCCTTATACATTGTACATTAATTTAAGCAAAAACTCAAATAGCAGCAAGAAATGGGGGGTGGGGTGGTGGAGCTTATAATTTCATATCAACAAAATTGTAAATTTGTAACCAATCATCTTGATCATAGATAAAAGAAAATAGAAAGGGGATTAATTAAGGCTCGTTCATTAGAATTTACAGGGGAGGGAGAGCACACTTTGTTCACCCCCCCCTAAAAAAATACATGAGAAAAATCATACACCTACAACAAAATGCATTTACCCCCCTCCCCCCAAACAGAAAAAAGGAAAATGCACCCCCTTCCCATGTTGATTTAAATGAAGCAGTCTTGATATGTACAGTAGTGTTTAAATTTGACATGAAATTTATGAATGTTTAGGAATGGATTTTGACATTTTCAGTTTTATTGAATTTGTTTATATTTTCAGACGATAAAGATTGATAAAGATAAGATTGTTTTGTGCTTTCTGTTTTATTGTGAATTTTATTAACCTAATTAATAATATATGATATATGTGATATAATTATGTAGAAATGTTTGAATTAATAAATGCAAAATAATTATTTAACATTTTATATACATTGTTATTAACATGAAGATTTTTCTAACCTAAAATCTCTAATTAAAAGCTTCATTTGTCTTGTACAAACTATTTATTGTTTTAAGCAGGTCTAGGAGTTGGGTCACTTTAAATGTTATTCTGACCACATATTTTACAATCTAAGGGAAACTTTATTGTAAAATTGTTCTTAAAATATTAGAAAATGTACTGTGTATTTATTTATTTTCCTGGATGTCAATTTTTGTGGTTCCACCAAAGAGGCACTTCATTGGATTTTAAATTTCCTGGTTTGCATACAAACTGTATGTTGCTAATCAAAAAAAAAATACTGTGATGATTTTTTTTATTTTTGTGGTTGACTGTTACCATCAAAATTTGGTCCCCTACCTGCAAAAATGAAACTACAGCTTTTATACACCCTGCATACAAAGTTTGGGGTTTATAGGAATCACCTTGTCTGTCCACATACCTCGTAAGTTCTTCTCCTCAACTGCTCAAAGGAATTTGATGAAACTTTACACGAAAACGTACATCATATATAGATGTGTTTGAAGAATTTTCTGCACTCTTGGATATCATTAAAGGGAGATAATTGGACTTGAGTTATTTTTTGCAGTACAGAGTCCAATATGAAGTTGGGGGGGGGGGGGGGCGGGGGGTTTCCTTTTGTGAGCTTGCTCACAATATTACTTATTTACATTATTTTTGTAAGATGTATGGGAGTTTCTGTTTAAAATGAAGACAAAGCTGGAATATTTTAGCTAAGTTAGAAAAAAAGAATTGATATATTAGACCTTGTTCAAAATCATTTTGTATATTTACAGTTTTCTATCCTACCCTTATGTATTAAAATTTTAGTATAACTGATCATGATATTTTATGCTATGGTTGAATGTTATTGTTTCAGTGTTTGCTAGTCATTGAAGGATACATGTATGTATGGGAGGCCACATGCCTGACACTGGTACACAATGTACTAGCTGGTTCTTAATCTGCCTTTGTGTACTTTTTATGCCCCCGCAAGGACATGTCGGGGGCATTAAGTTTTACTCATGTCCGTCCCTCCATACAATTTCCGTCAAGCTTTTCTCAGGAACCGTACATGAGAATGATTTGAAACTTGGTAGGATGGTTCAGTATGACAAACTATACCTCCTAAGCAACTTTCAGGGACATCTACTTCCTGTTTGGGGCCAAGCCGGGGCATCCATGTCCCATGCACACATTCCTTCTTTATTTTCATTACTATTTCAAATTCATTACCATGTGATATTTCAGCTAAAATATAACAAAATGTAGTTACCCTTTAGAAACTGTGACAGTACATTATTTGTCATTGGACAAGGCTCAACAAGAGATGGTCTGAAATTAAGATTTTTTAAAATTTGTGTATAAATTTGACTAAGCTACTTCAATTGTTCGTGACAAATTCAACAAAGGACAAGATATGATAAGAGCTAAAGTTGGCCCCCTAATTTACCATTTTTTTAAAATAATTGAACTAAGGTTGAATTATTCTATATCAGTTCTTAGATAAACAAGGTACAGTAAAATAACATTAATTTTAACTAAATCTTGTTAATTATGTCACAGTGACGTCATCAAATTATGTGAAAATGACATTTTTGCGAAAAAGTGTTAAAATCATGCAAATTTTGAGTAGTTTTTGGTAAAATCAACTATGAGCCACACCGAGTACCACAAAGATATTTTTGTGGTTTGTTTCTATATTAAAAATGATTAACTACATAAATTATTGTAGTGGTACTCTGTGTGGCTCATAGTTAAATTTGCTAAAAACCACTTCAAAATTGCAGGTTTTTTAGCAGTTTTCCATCAAATCACGATTTTAAAGCCACTTTGGGTAACTATTTTAACATCATAGTGGATCACTTTAACAAAAAAAATAATGCCGATATAGTAAAGTTTAACTAATCTAAAGTATACATCATATACTTTCAGCTCATTTTGATAATTTCAAAATTGGGGGGCAAAATTGTGCTCTTATCATATCTTGTCCTTTAACAATTATGCCCTCTTTCATGGAACCCTTGGATGCCCCTGCAAGGTTCGCATAGTTTCCTTTAGGCATTTTTTTCACAATATTCTTTTTCTGTCTGTCATCCTATTGTATATAACAATTGTGCCATTTTGTACGTAGTCAGGTTGTTAAGCATTTTTTTATGTCTATCATACTGAATCATTATTGAATGATTAATTAATTAGTTTATTTAACAATTTATACTTTGGTTTCATATTTATGTTATGTTATTTATTAGCAGGGTATCAATTTTGGTGGTTTTTGATGGAACCAAGAAAATTGATATCCTTGAAAATAAATGAAACCACAGTAGTAATTAACATGTTATTTTTTTTGTGATATAAAGATTCTTACATTGTTGATTTTAATATACATGTACATGTATAAAGCTAGAGTATAGAGAATGTAAAAAATACATGTATAATAATCAATAAGTATGGATGTAATGATACATTGTATGTTTTTTTTTCTTAATCTTAATGTGAAAAGTTTTTGTTTAATCCGTAGTTTAAGTGAAAGTCAGTAAAAGTTTATCAATAGTTTAAGTAAAAGTTTATCAACAGTTTAAGTAAAAGTTTATCAACAGTTTAAGTAAAAGTTTATCACCAGATATAGTAAAAGTTTATCAACAGTTTGACCAAACAAAAATCATTATAAATAACTCTAGTGTAATGTACATGTATCTGGAAAAAAATAGGAGATGAGACCATTTGACACATTCTCGTGTTAAAATTGCTTGAACATGTATGAGTGTTCCCTCTGTGAGAAAATTGTCTTCCTTGAATTATGTTATGTATATTTGCTACCACAATCTCATAAGATCAGAATTTTTTTTTACAGCTTTTGATAAGTTTTTATTTATTAATCATAGCAACAACTAGAATTAAGTAACAAAAATTTATGTTTTGAAATGCGAAATCTTTTTGTTTATGACATCGTCGTGTTTGTTTTGAATGATAAATGAAGAAGATTCTTGATGTTTGTGAAAGTTGTGTGTATGAAGAATATTTTTTGCCACCACAAAATTTGGTTGTAAAGAATTTAAGTTAAGTTGTGGTCTCGACCTTAAATATCATTTTTAAAAAGTAAATTTGAAATATTGAATATGAAGGCATATTTACATTGTATATATTTAATATGAAAATATACAAAAAACTCTCGATGGCAGAACATTTTATTTTATTCATTGATATACAAAAACAGCATTCAGTCTGATTAAAATCAGATCTATCAATTGTTCCCTACTCTTTCTGCATGGTCGATCTGAAGATATCTCATTCCACTTGCTGTTCTGGTGACCTTTTTTGGAATCCTCTGGAGTTTTCATAAGAATTAATACTTCCAAAATCTTGGAAGCTGCAATCTGATTGGTCAATTCAAAAGGTCACCAAAACAGAAAGTAGAATGGAATATCTTCAGATCTACCATGCAGAGACAGTTGGGAACCATTGATAGATCTGATTCTAATCAGATTGAAAAAGCATTCAACATGAACACTTAAGATTTTGAATTGTAAAAGAGAACATTTTCTTGAGTATTTTTGTGTGCAAATTTTTGCATAATTGTTGTATTCGTGAAATTAAACCTTATGAAGAATGCTTTCTATGTTGAATACTAGTAAAAGATTATATAATTTGCAAAAAGATAGAAGATCAGGCAATTTGCAAAAAATGATTTTCCAAACAGAAAATGCAAATTGAAAACCTGATAGAAGTATTCCCGTACATGTCATGCATGTATCAGTATATAGCTTTTAATCGTTTAATTTTGTAATTGTAATACATTATGTTAGTGCTTTGCAAACCTTTGTGATAGATTTATACCTGATTGTCTATTATTATATGTATTTTGATTGTATGAATGAGATATTAGAGGATATATATATAAGTTATGATTAAACATATGAAAGACTTACAATTGTGAACTTTTTATACTCCCACTTAAAAGAGAGGGGGCTATATTGCAGTTACCTTGTCTGTCTGACCATTTCAAAATTTCCTACCAGATTTTTCAGCTTTTAAGAGAGATTCCTTTCAAATTTGGTACACAGCTTTAGCATGATGAGTTGTACTGTTCTTCCCCGTTCTTGGTCAGTTGGTCATCTTCTTCCTGTTGTATGAATGGTTGAGTGGGGTTATGCTTAATGTGACATAGTGCAACCCCTTGTTTCTCTGATTCAGTTTATTTTTTATTATAACAGTTTTCTTGGTTTAGTCAAAATAGAAATAACAGATAAAAAATCAGTTGGCTCTTAGCCCCATAAGAACATTGTAGAAAAGTCTTCTGTGGGTTTAATTTGTCAGACGACTCCTTTTAGGTAAACAAGTCTCGTCTGCCGGCACCATCAGAAACAATAATTCTTTCTTACTTTCACTATATTATGAACTTACATGTATAAGGATTTTCAGTTTCTCAGATCAAAAGGTGTTTATAGAGCTTAAACATTGCTAATATATGAAATAAAAATTAAAATGCCATTTGTTCAGAGAACAAATGAGAGGTCTTTCCCATGACCTATGACCTTTGACCTTTGTCTTAAAGTGAAGCTCTTTTATTTTTGATCATTAAAGTATACATGTTTACTATTCTATCTACTATGGTTTACAACTTATTGTCAAAAACATGTTCAACGAAAACTTGTTTCGGCGGCCATTTTGAAACCACTCACCCGAATCATGTTGTTTTTTGGCTCAAATTATAAGTCTTTTAAAGACGGTCATTTTTCATACACATGTCTATTATGCTATCTGTTATGGTTTTCAAGTTATTGGCGAAAAACGTATTTTGCGAAAACCTGTTTCGGCCACCATTTCGAAGCCGCTCAACCGAATCATGCACTTCTTGGACTCAAATTGTAGGTCTTTTCAAGACGATCATTTTTTGTTCATATATTGTCTATACTATCTCTAACGGTTTTTGAGTTATAAGTAAAAAACCATTTGACGACCGCCATTTTGGCAATGGTAAACGCAAAAAAAATTTTGACCACAGATTCGTTATCAGGACCCTCAAATCTACCTTGAAACCAAATTTCATCAAAATCGGACAACATTGCCATTTTGCGCCAACTTTGTGCCATACGCGCGCAACCAGGAAGTATATTAGAGCATTATTTTTGCATGATAAATCATCACCAGGATGTAAGCTACCATATTCACTAAATAGAATATTGATAACTATTACCGTTTCTGAGTTGACCTGATAACAAGGGTAAACAAAACTAATAAGAGTTGGCGCTAACAGGCTTACTCAGTTCTGCTCCTGGCAGAGCTGAATAAGTGTGCCTAATTTCGTAAAGATCGGTCAAGAAACTTTTTTGACATCCGTGGCAGAAAAAAAATAAAAAATAAAAAATAATAATAATCATAAGAAATACAGTGAGGTCTTTCCTTCAGAAAGGGAAAGACCTTAATAATCAAAGTTACTCAACCAAAAAAATCAAAGTCAAGGTCAAAAGATGGGGATATAACTGTGCTAAGCTACTACTTACTGCTTATGCATACCAAGTTTCATCAACCTAAGATTTATAGTTCTTGAGATATTGAGGTGCTCATAAAACCTTAACATTGCTATTATATGTATTAAAAATTGTCAAATTCACTCAACCCGAAAATCAATGTCAACGTCAAAATGATGGGGATGCTACTGTGCTAGGCTACTACTGGGGCATATGCATACCAAGTTTCATCAACTTAGGACTTTGAGTTCTTGAGATATGGAGGTGCTCGCAAAACCTTACCCTTGCTATTAATTAAACATGTATGTATTGAAAATTTTCAATGTCACTCAACCAGAAAATCAAAGTCAAGGTCAAAAGATGGGAATGCTACTGGGGCATATGCATACCAAGTTTCATCAATCTAGGACTAACAGTTTTTGAGATATGGAGGTGCTTGCAAAACTTAACCCTTGCTCTTATATATATTGAAAATTGTCAAAGTCGCTCAATCAGAAAATCAAGGTCAAAGTCAAAAGACTGGGATGCAACTGTGCTAAGCTACTACTAGGGCATATGCATATCAACCTAGGACCTATAGTTTTTGAGATATGGAAAATATCAACAGACCAGGGTTCCCACTATTTTTTGGACACAAAATTTAAGGGTTTTTCCAGGACTTTTCAAGGGTACTGAGGTCATTTTCAAGGTTTAAATAGTCCGCAAAAATTTTGAAAATCCAATATTTTTCAGCCTTTTTTAGCTCACCTGACCCGAAGGGTCATGTGAGCTATTGTCATCATTAAGCGTCCGTCGTCCGTCCGTCTGTCCGTCGTCCGTTAACTTTTCTTCAAAGATCTTCTTCTCTGAAACCACTGAAGGGATTGCATTGATACTTGCTTTACATGATCTTTAGGATGTCCTCTACCAAGTTTGTGAATTATATACATGTCGACCAACCAACATGGCCGCCGTTGCTAAAAATAGAACAGTGGGATCAGACCATTGTTTTTGGCTTATAACTCAAAAAGTATAAGAGATAGAGAAAATCCGAAGCAACCTTCCTTTTTCAGCATCAAAAGCTCTACGAATCTCTTCATTGAGTCGAAGTTGTGAAACGACTCCTTATAGGAGTTAATGCCCTTTAATCATCAAAATTGACCATTTTTGCAGTTTTTGGACTATATCTTGAAAACCGTTAGAGTTAGAGGAAAAGTTAGCATTGCAGAATTGTTAAGCTCATTGAGATCTTCAAAAATGATTTCAGGGTCTAAATTGTCAGATCAGCCGTTTAAGAGTTATTCCCCTTTAACTGGTTTTTTTTTCCATTAATTTACACTGATTTTCAAAAATCTTCTTCTCTGAAACCACTGAAGGGATTGCATTGATACTTGATCTTTAGGATGTCCTCTACCAAGTTTGTGAATTATATACACGTCAACCAACCAATATGGCCACCGTTGCTAAAATAGAACAGGGGGGTCAGACCATTGTTTTTGGCTTATAACTCAAAAAGTATAAGAGATAGAGGAAATCCGAAGCAACCTTCCATGTTCAGCATTAAAAGCTCTACAAATCTCTTCATTGAATCAAAATTGTGAAACAACTCCTTATAGGAGTTATTGCCCTTTAATCATCAAAATTGACCATTTTTGCAGTTTTTGGACAATATCTTGAAAACCATTAGAGCTAGAGGAAAAGTTAGCATTGCAGAATTGCTAAGCTCATTCAGTTCTACAACATTGATTTCAGATTTAAAATTGTCAGATCAGCCATTGAAGAGTTGTTCCCCTTTAACTGTTTTTTTCCATTAATTTACACTGATTTGCAAAAATCTTCTTCTCTGAAACCACTGAAGGGATTGCATTGATACTTGCTTTACATGATCTTTAGGATGTCCTCTACCAAGTTTGTGAATTATATACATGTCGACCAACCAACATGGCCGCCGTTGCTAAAAATAGAACAGTGGGATCAGACCATTGTTTTTGGCTTATAACTCAAAAAGTATAAGAGATAGAGAAAATCCGAAGCAACCTTCCTTTTTCAGCATCAAAAGCTCTACGAATCTCTTCATTGAGTCGAAGTTGTGAAACGACTCCTTATAGGAGTTAATGCCCTTTAATCATCAAAATTGACCATTTTTGCAGTTTTTGGACTATATCTTGAAAACCGTTAGAGTTAGAGGAAAAGTTAGCATTGCAGAATTGTTAAGCTCATTGAGATCTTCAAAAATGATTTCAGGGTCTAAATTGTCAGATCAGCCGTTTAAGAGTTATTCCCCTTTAACTGTTTTTTTTTCCATTAATTTACACTGATTTTCAAAAATCTTCTTCTCTGAAACCACTGAAGGGATTGCATTGATACTTGGTATACTTGATCTTTAGGATGTCCTCTACCAAGTTTGTGAATTATATACACGTCAACCAACCAATATGGCCACCGTTGCTAAAATAGAACAGGGGGGTCAGACCATTGTTTTTGGCTTATAACTCAAAAAGTATAAGAGATAGAGGAAATCCGAAGCAACCTTCCATGTTCAGCATTAAAAGCTCTACAAATCTCTTCATTGAATCAAAATTGTGAAACAACTCCTTATAGGAGTTATTGCCCTTTAATCATCAAAATTGACCATTTTTGCAGTTTTTGGACAATATCTTGAAAACCATTAGAGCTAGAGGAAAAGTTAGCATTGCAGAATTGCTAAGCTCATTCAGTTCTACAACATTGATTTCAGATTTAAAATTGTCAGATCAGCCATTGAAGAGTTGTTCCCCTTTAACTGTTTTTTTTCCATTAATTTACACTGATTTGCAAAAATCTTCTTCTCTGAAACCACTGAAGGGATTGCTTTGAAACTTGGTACACTTGATATTTAGGATGTCCTCTACCATGCTTGTGAATTATATACATGTCGACCAACCAACATGGCCGCCATTGCTAAAAATAGAACAAGGGGTCAGACCATTGTTTTTGGCTTATAACTCGAAAAGTATAAGAAATAGAGAAAATCTGAAGCAATTTGCTTGTTCAGGATCAAAAGGTCCTTACAGGAGTTATTGCCCTTTAACTGTTTTTTCTATTAGTTTAAACTGATTTCCAAAAATCTTCTCTGAAACCACTGAAAGGATTGTTTTGCAACTTTGTATACTTGAAAGTTTGTGAAATTTATTCAAACTTTGGCATAAGAGATCAGGTGAGCGATTCAGGCTCCTGGGAGCCTCTAGTTTATCAAACGGTCAACAAATCTGCATATTACAAAATTCCAGGGTTTTTCAAGGATATTTGATCAAATTCAAGGATTTTTCCAGCTTTTTGAACATTGAAATGAAATTCAAGGACTTTTCCAGGTTTCCTTGAATTCAAGGATGGCGTGGGAACCCTGACAGACTGAAAACTACAGGCTAAATACTTGACTTTTTCTCTAGAATCCATTTGTGGTAAAATTTGAGAAAGCACTCCATTCTTAACATTGAACATCATAAAACCGAATACAAACAATAGCTTTGACAAAAATTCCTGACGTAGGAAATTGAAACCAACAAGCTTTGAAGGTTCCCATTAGTACACAGTGCAACCACAAGAATCTTCATTACATAGTCTGGTAAGTAAGTTAGCAATAGCTTTGCTCCCAACAGTGACTTGGTCAGGGAGGTGAACATAAAAGGGCTGAATGATAAAATGAACATGAACAAAAAATCTAAGGAAAATTATTTTACAATTTTTATTGCCATTATTTTTATTATCACAGTATACAGTTAATTTCTTCCCTAATAATACATTAATATTTGGGTGAACAAAAAAGTATCTTTTATGTGATCATTACAAATTTGTGGTATTCTTAACAATTCCATTAAAATAAGTGGTTAAAGATATTACTCATTTTAAATTCTAATACGATGTCAACCATTTTTAAACATTTTCATATGTAAATCTTTAGGTATAATATTTTGCAGTACACATTATTTGTTACATTATGTTATACATGCATCTTTTTAAATAGAATAGTAATACATGTAGCAAATATAAAATCAAATTCCAAAAATGGTGTTTTTAAATGAAGCATTTCTATCACAAATTCAAACATTTTTCAAAACTTAAAATTTGACTAGAAAAAACAAAGTCCAAAAATATTCATATAAATAAATTTATGCCTTACACAAAAAAGGAGGTATAAAATGTACAAATAGATTTTTCTAAAAGATATATTATTAAAGCCATTTTTAAAAAAAACAAACGTTACTAAGAAGCCAAACACATACATGTATAATTGCACAAATCAATACTTGTTTTATCACATATGAAAACACAAATAACGGAAGGCCAGTTAAAAAATCATTTGGGCCAATATAAAGTATCCTAGATTCTCATCCACTCCCATGCAAAATTGTTCAGCTGCCTAAAATTTTTATTTGATTTTTTTTGGGGGCAAATTATGATCATTCTTTAGCCAATTTCCTTTTAAATGTCAGAGAGTTTTATCAAAATGTATATTAGAAATAAAAAATATAAATTTGCCCCCCCCCCTATTTTAAAGAAATGGATGAGCATCTAGGAATTTATTATGGCCTTGAAAATGTATAAAACACTAGTAAAATTAAGGTTATACTGAAGTACTGTGAAACCTTCACAAATATGGAACTGTTAAAATTATTAAGCTCAAGCATAACAATTATGTTTTAATCACCTTTAAGATATGTTTAAAAATTCAATTTCAAATCAATTTAAAAATCAAATGACATACTGAATACGATAACTGTACAATTTGCAAGACCAGCTTAATATAAAAATATTAAAACAACACTTAAATACAAATTGAAATTATGCACAACACTGGTAGTAAAGCGTAAAAGAATTGTTCTTATGGTAAAAAATATTTAAAACTTTTTACAAATTTAAAGTTTTGTTAAAAAAAATTGTAAAAATCTTCATAGATTTGTTTGAGTAAAAAAGTTAATTTGGACAACTGTTGATCAAGCTTGATAATAAATAGACCAACTAAACCATTTAAAAAAGTTATTAATAAAAAAAATCTTTTCAGTCTTAACATTAAACTAGCTACTCCTTAAAACAATAACAAGTACAACTGTCATATGGAAACAAAAAAAACCCACTTAAAATGATAGAACAACTTGCAAATCAAAACAGGCACACTTTACCATAACAAAGATACATAAAAGCGACACTTTACATGTAGAAAGGAATGTAAATATGATATCAAGGGTAAAAAAAAAGGTTATAATAAGATTTCTGGTTTTTATATCATTTTTGATTGTCACACATTTGTTTAAAAACTTTGATATGAATAGAAACTTTTGGCAGAATCTTAATAGTTTGTTATATTTATAACTAATAATACAACTTTAAAAAAATTCTAAGTTTGTAAATTTTTATATTCTTGCTTTTCAACAATTTTAGTTCCCATTTAAAAGGAATAATGACCTATAGGCTGAAAAGTGTCAAAGTAAAAAAAGATACTCATATTGCAAATCCTTAACAAATATTTAACAAAATTCTCAAACAAACAAAAAAATGTATAAAAAAAGAAAACTAACAAGTACAAGTACATGATTAAAAGACTAATGATGGTGTAAAAAACTTAAATTTAAATATCACTTAACTTTGAAAATGAAAAAGATTTAGTTATTTGGTCTAAGGAAATGCCTGATTTCTTGAGAACACATTTTTCGAAGTAATTGGAATATCCTAAAGTCTGCTAGTATCTAGTCAACTCTGCATTCTTGTCTTGAGGTCTTCAGCTACTGCGTCTATAAACTCAAAGGTGTTCAGGTAGTCTGTTCTGGTCACACTAAAAATAACAATGATAAATATAAATTCATAACATTTAATAAATGCAGTAGATTTTTAAACAAAAAGAAAGCAGAAATACATTGTATACATGGTATAATTGTGTTTTTATCTGTCTCAATGCCCAGTCTTTTGTGATTTCCTAGTCCTGTAGGGACCCTAAAGTGAAATACTTGTCAACTTCCTCTTCTTTAAAGCAAGAGTATTGAAAGTTTATTTCAAATGAGAACTAGAATATGTCAAAAAACATTTTTAAAAAGCGAAAAGTAACTTTAAACTTGATTTGGGACAGACAGAGACAGACAATTACATGACTGTTCTAGAAAAAAACTGTATGGAGGTGTCTGAAGACTCATTTTTCTGGCCACACAAAATACAATATTTTATAATTTATTTTCTCTTATGTTCCATGGTAAGCATATCAGACAGTACCACCATCCATAGGATTTCACTTTGAGTTTCTTCCCACATCTCCATCATTGTCCATGCAGACATATCTGGATTAGATTTAAACGGTATTACATACTTAGCCATTCCTTTGATACAGATAGCTAAATCCTTGGTCATTTTTCCTGATTCTATTGTGCCTACACATGCTGCCTCTAGACACTCTGCAAACTTGACAAGTTCTGGGTTGCTGTCAAGCTTTCCTCTGTGTGCCAAACCTCTTGTCCAGGCAAATATAGAGGCTAAAAATCGATAAAACAAAATTAGTCCAGAGCAACCATTATTTTGTAACATGTACATGTATATTTAGGTGATAAACGTAAGGATTGAATATGGAAAAATATGGGATTTCTTTCTCTCAGATGAGTGCAGATGTTGGTTTGCCAAAGGGTTTTATTTTGTCTTCCTTTACTGGATTTGAAACACTGAATTGAAAATTGGCAGTGCAACGGTGTGCTATAGCAGGCACGAACCACTTACTCTTCCAGAGCACCTGAGTTCACGCTCATTAGGACTGGAGTTTGCATTGTTTATTGATGTTTACTGGTTTTTGTGTTTCCGTGTTTTGTATGCTGGCTGTTTTTTTCGTACTATCCTTGTTTATAATTACTGGTTTTGTCTTTGCCCTTTTGAACTTTTGATCTTCGGATGCCCCATTGGTATCTTTGCTTCATTGATAATTTCTTCATTTTTGAAATCTTTATATACATGTATGTAAATTGAACTGGATGATGATTTTTTTTTTTATTTGTGCAACAATTTGAAAATATTTAGTTCCAAATTTCTCTATGGAAGAGGAAAATTTGGTTCTCTAAACATGATAAAACACATTTGTCTATATTGTAATGTTATTTTGATGCAATTTACTTGTTACATTTTTACAGCCAGGGATACATTATTCATATCATTGTCAATAAAGGTCACTGCATGAATATTTATGATATTTGTTCAAAGGAAATTTTTGTATCGCACAAGCTCTTATTTTCACAGTAAATATGTGGAATAAGTTTTTGTGTGTTTTATTTTTGCTATTTGTAAATGTGTCCACACATTTATACTATTAGATGGAAAATTTTTCATTTTTTTTTTCTGTATATCGAGCTGCAAAAATGACCCATTATAAGGTACCACTTTAAGAAGTCCTCTTTACTGAAAGGTGATAATCCTATACCAATGTAATGTCTCTCAAGTTTTAGCTTTAAATGTGTCAACTTTTGACTACAATGTATTTCATACCTTGTTTTACATGTTTCATTAATGATTATATATAGATCACAGACATTAGGCCATAATAAAATAATTGGGCTGACTGACATATTTTTTTTTATCCATTTTGAGAAAATGTTCTGTCAATTTTAAGGAAATGAATATAATTTGCAAAAAAATACAAATAAAACTATTTGAGGCAGACAGAAGAGGATGAGAATCTACAATTTTTTTTTTTATCTTGGCCTTAGGTTATTAAAGTTTTGCCTTATACATAAATGATAGATCTACCTACCAACAGAGTTAGTAGAAGTTTCTTTGTTCTGTTGATGGAATCTATAATGTCTGGTGACAGTACCGTGGGCGGCCTCTGACTCGATCGTCTTACCGTCTGGACAAATCAAAACACTGGTCATCATGCCCAGAGATCCGAAACCTACAATGATAAATAATGATGGAAATTAATGTCTGGTTACAGTACTGTGGGCAGCATCTGACTCGATCGTCTTACCGTCTGGACAAATCAAAACACTGGTCATCATGCCCAGAGATCCAAAACCTATGATGATAAATAATGATGGAAAAAAATCCTTCATGAAAATAAATGCTTGTTTTATGAAAACTTAACAAGCAAATATACTTAAGTGATCATAATATTGTACCTTACAAAGATAAGTTCAGAGGAATCACATCTTACATTGATTTTGTTTGTATTTTTTATGGGGAAAAGTAATCATTTTACAAAATGTATAAGAAATGGAAAATTTCAAATAAAGCTCCCATTGTTTTAAACATTGTTTTTTAGGTAGGGTGTTGCCTATCTGTATAAAGAATTTTAGAGCAAACAAATAAAACTGTTGAAATAAATCATTTAATAAGTTATAAAATATTGTTTAAATGGAAATTTTAAACCTCTTTTGTGAAATATTTGAGCCATTTTTCTGACATTTTAAGAAAACTTTCTTTAGGGAAATAAATCTTATTTCAAGGTATATATAGGCAAACAATGTCACTGTCTTATAGGATTTTTTAAGAACGTTTAAAAAATACATGTATAAATGGCTGACCAAGTTATAAGACCATCCACAGAAAGTGGCATCATATAATGTTTTACACTTGCTTTCATTCTTTGTCAGTCCATCTAATGGTATCAAGTCGATAAAATATTTTAAGTAGCAACCTAAAACTATTCCATTGAAAACCTACCTTGGGCTACAGAGTCGGACTGGACATCACCATCATAGTTTTTACAAGCCCATACAAAGCCACCATCAGACTTCATGGCATATGCTACCATATCATCTATCAACCTGTGTTCATACCAAATCTTCTTCTCTTCAAACTGTTTCTTGTATTGTCTACAAAAAACAAACAAATAATCATAACATTTATTGTATATATATGAATGTAGGCAAGTTTTATGACTTTTCATAGGATATTATTAGATGTATAATGTTTTTTTTAAACATATAGAAGCTTAATCCTCATGTGACATCTACAAAAACCTTGACATTCTATCCAATATTTCTAGAGTTCACACTTGTTATGACTTGAGTTTGCGTTGTTCATTTCTGTTAGATATATTTTGTGTTTCCTCGTGTTGTTCTTGTTCGTATTTACAGTTTTGCTGTTGGCCTTCCTGACTTTTGACACTTGAATGCCCCATTGGTGCCTCTTTGCTTCTTTTATGTACATGTATCAACTTAATGATAAATGTTTTATAAGATTGTTGGCTTTGCTGAAGCTTTTTTAAAACAGTGTTTAATTTTTTTGACTTACTTGTCATATATATCTTGAAATATATCTTTGAATCTACCATCATATTTCTTCAGAATGGTATTCTTTGTACTAAAAGGGAAAAATCATAAATATTAGAATTATTTTGAATATATTTTTGCATAGTAAATGTATTAATATGTAATAAGATACACATGTACATAATATTTCAGAGAAAATCTTGATGCTACTGATACAAATGTAAGCAAAATTTTGGTACAAAATGGAACAGCACAGATTGAATACATCAAATATGGGTCAAAGACAGAAATTGTAGAATTTCATTAAAACAGGAAGTAGCTGAGCAAAAGACCTGTAATTGAATTCCACAATATTGGACCCCATGTTGATACTGCTTATAAAATAACTAGATGCTGTGTTTTTGCTGGCATCTGCAATTCACTATTTAAAACCTATGATTTTCAATACATGACATATGACAGAAACAAAAGTCAGCATTGCAGAAAATAAGTTGTTACCTTTTTAGCATTCAAATTTATATAATCAAATGAACTAGGGTATAACCAAACTGGAAAACCCCATATGAGAATTGATCTATATTTGGATGCAGCATAATAAACAATTTTTCACCAAGGTAATTGCAATATACATTGTAGTCTTTTCTAATTACAAGTGTGATTAGAATAATTTTTTTTGACGAAATGGTTGTCATGGTTAGTTCTTGCTTTGATTAGTGTTTGGCTTGTTGTTGTACTGAGATGGATCACCTTAGCATTCCTAATATGTCTTCACACAAACCTGTTGTGTTTTGTGTAACTACCGGACCCAAAGATGGCTATGGAAGGGGGAGGTTTGGCACGCCTTAAAACCTGGTTTAACCCACCATTTCTTTTGAAATATCTGTACCAAGTCACGACCATTGTGTTCTTCAATTTTTCTGGCATGTCTTCCTTGTTTTGTCTTGTCTTATGGACATTTGAGATTTTTGGAAATTTTGTTACCTTTATTTATCTGTATTAATTGAAAATCAGTAACCATGGTAACACAATGAATTAAATAAGTTGTGAACTAGTTTTTTTTTACAAACCTGAGATACAAAGGCCAACCTTTCTGTAGGGCATAGTTGAAAGAGCTATGGGCAAAATCTGTTATACTCTGAAACAGAAATATAAGTCATAAACCAAATAATGAGGGACAATAATCTGTCAGAATAGAAACTTTTGAAAAAGATTCTTTAAAAATCAAGGTCTTTTAGTACGATAACACCTTTTCCGGTAACTTTATCACAGTTGTTTAGTTTTTAATGTAATAAAATGCTAGTGGAAAAACTTGCGAAAAATAGAAGAAAATATGACATTCTGATTTTAAGAAATTAAATTATGTCTTATCACTTAGTTCACAAAAGTTTAATAATTACAGACAAAAATGCATGAAAATTAAAATTTATATTGAATTCAACTTAAAAACATGTTTAATATTTCCCCTTAAAAATCAATCTTTAATTGTAAAATACATGTATGAATTAAAAGAAACAACTTTAAATTTATATTTTAATTCAAAGATAAATAATTTTCTATTATCTCTTGTACTTATAACTAGTCAATTGGTACTGTATTGACAGTAAAAGGGGATGTTTCCTTGCATTTTAATTTGATGCTGCTCCCAAGGTAATGTGTGATTTATCATGGTTTTATATTTTATGAAATTACTGATGCAAATTTGAAAATTACCCTCACAATTATTTTCCTTTTACATGTTTTACATGTAGTATATCAGTTACATGTATCATACCTTGTCTGTGTTGTACATGCCTAAGGCCACACCACCACCATCTTTAAAATCAAACACTGTAAAGGTCATGGGGTCACCACCACTAGAGGGGGTAAACTTCATTTCTAATGTTCCCTCACCAGGAACCACAAAGTCTGTAGCTTTGTACTGTAATGAAAATAGTATAAAGTACATGAACATGATGAATAAGGCTTTATTTATAGAAGATAATAAGGTGTGGAATAAGTGTACGCAACACAAAAGATAATGAGATGTGAAAAAAGTGTATGCAACACAAAAGATAATAAGATGTGGAACAAGTGTACGAAACACAAAAGATAATGAGATGTGGAAGATAATGAGATTCTTTCATGACTAAAATTTCAAGGGTTTTTCAAGGGTATTTTCATCATTTTCAAGGATGAAAATATTCGTCAAAATGATAGATCCTGATATTTTTTGTACCCTTTTTCCCAAAACAGTCGAGAAAGTGTCATAATATAAAATTCAAGGGTTTTTCAAGGATATGTTTTGATTTTTTAAATTCAAGGACTTTTCCAGATCCTTGAACTTAAAAATGCAATTCAAGGGTTTTTCCAGTTTTCAAAGATGCCTGGGAACCCTGAATAAATGTATGCAACACAAAGATAATGAGATATGGAATAAATCTATGCAACACAACCTTCAATATAAAGGACAATTTAAAAAATCCACAATGGAAAACAGCCATTTGTTAACATTGTCATGATTGTAATAAAATAATATTTTGTTTAAATGTTCCTACTAACATGACTAAGGTCACTTAATGTTGGGGTTTTTTTTGGTGTGATTTCTGAAAAGTGTTTGGGTTTCTCAGAGTTATGGCCCAATTATATTTTTCTGATAAAGGTTTTATTGATTATGACAAGTATGAATATTTCAAAAGTTATATTAAATATAGTTATTTCACCTTTATTTATTCCAATATATTTTTCAACATGTTCAAAACTAAAAATGTGTAATTACAGGTATAAAAGAAAAAATAATGGCAAGAAAGTAAAATAATGCCAAGTTAGCAATAGAAATACAGTGATGCTAAGACAATTCTTTTACCTGGTCACCATATGCATGACGTCCTATGACAATGCTCTGTTTCCAGCCAGGAACCAGCCGTGGTATATTTTTACAGATGATGGCCTCTCTAAATACTGTTCCTCCCAGAATGTTACGAATCGTCCCATTTGGAGATTTCCACATTTTCTTGAGATTAAATTCTGAAAAACATTAAATTCACAGTGTATATTATATTGAGATTAAATTCTGAAAAACATTTAACATGTTAAATTCACAGTGTATATTATATTGAAATTAAATTCTGAAAAACATTTAACATGTTAAATTCACGATGTATATTATATGACCTAATTGATTTGTACATTTTATATGTTTATTGAGTAACTGTAAAATCAGAGGCAATATTGATTGTATTAAAGCAAACTATTTTTCTTAATCATTTTCTTGCAAATTTCAACTTCTTCAGTATGCTAATTTCAATTTTTCATCCCAGTTTGATAATTTTTGTTCATGGTATTATTACCTTTACTTAAAAACAAAGGACATCAAAATCTCTGTGTCAGGCTTACTAAAAATATTTGTCTGAAATTTTATTGCCTTCATTGTTTTTTGATGGACTGTTATACGGAAGTTGCGTCATTTTATCATTACCTGCTGAAATAATAGATTTTCTCATGTAAGACTCCATTCACTTTATTAATATAGCTTTAGCCTTTACTTTATTCAATAATTTTTAAAACAGGAATAACAGTATCCCTCACAACAAGGTTTGTTTACCAAACAAAAACAGGAAAATATTCCCACGCCTAGGGCTGTTCCATTTAAATAGACATGGGAAAGGGGGAAGCTGTGTTTTTTTTTCTGTTGGTTGGGGGTTAAAATGCCTTTTGTTGTGTGTGTGTTATGATTTTTTTACATTGATGGGAGGGGGGCTTGAACAAAGCGCATCCCTCCTCTCCTATGTATAAACATTAATTGAACAGCCCTCCAGATCCCCCTTATACACCATCATAACTTTTTAAGTATTGGTATTAAATTTGCATACAACACCAAGAGCAACAAGACCAACCTTCAACTCTTTTCTCATCTGGAGTGATAGTAGCACACTTTACACCAACATTGTACTTCAGCATGGCATTTGCTGCATCAACAGTTACTGAAAATAGACACATAAAATACTCTGTAGGATATATTTATCTTATTATCAAGCATCAACAAATTGTGGTTTCTAACATGTCTAAGGTACATTTAAGTTTTTGACTTTGATTAGCAGTACATTCAAAGGAAATTAAATAGTTCATAATTAATTATGTAAACATGTATGTCTAAAAATGTAAATATGTTCTATTGTGAATCAAATCTGCCCATTTTTTGTATGTGTACAAAATGTTTTGTCATTCATGTCATTTTTCTTCTTTTCTACATGTACTTGTTGAACTATCTTCTATTTCCATATACATGTTCATCAAAATTCAGTTCAAACTACTTTTAATTTAACACAGGCTGCTTTAAAGAAATTTCATTTTTTTAGCTTATTTTTCAATAAAAATTGTGCATAGAGAATAATCATTGATTCAAAGTGTCAAGTTTAAATCTAATCAAACACTTGAGAAGAAGATTTATCAACTGACACTGATGTGGGTACCCATATATATAGTTTTCATGCTATATATGTGTTTTGCTATTCAAAGAAAAAATCATATCCAAACAATTTCCAATTGCTTCAAAAATCAATTTTTGTTTGACCTGTATTTTGATTTGTATAAACATGATAAATGTAAATTTGTACTTTTTTTTTATTACGACTTTTTTTCCTAAATAAATGTCATGATAATTTATACACTTTTTGTATATATGATAAAATAGACTTTAAAACAGCTGACCTCTACCCTATTTTTACCATTTTATTATGCCTTTCCACATCATTTGTGGATTGACATACAATGTACCATGTTGACATTCATGACATTTACTTATCAATTTAATGTTTTCTGTTTCTTGTTTAAGAAGGGATCTATCTTTGACTATTTAAAAATCAAATTTGAAATATATGCATATTGGTCTTTTTGCAGAGTTCCACCTAAGTTGTTTTCAATGGACTGAGCACCCAGCCTTTTCAAATTTTATCTGACGCCAGATGCCTTTTTTCTGATTGCATGTGACACCCTGTGCCTTTTTTCTTACTAAGGCACTAACAATTCACTGAGTGATTGACACATTTATGGCCCCAAAATTTGATTGCAGCGTGTTTATGTGGGCTGTGTCATTTACACTTATTTTACATTTCAATATTTTCTATGTGTGTGCTCAGCTGCTGAACGTTGCAATATTAATTTGAGCACAATGTTACATGTATACAAATACTTTATTTCTCATAAACATAACACGACTTACTTTGATCATCTGTAGCATCTCTGTTCTGAATACTCAAGTCATACATATGAAGTTCAAGATCAACAAAGGGAAGGATCAATTTCTCTTTAATGAGGTCCCAAATTATCCTGTAAGTAAAATATGAAAGAAAACATACATTCATGTTTTTTTTTATTAAATAGAAGATACAGCTCAAGTTAACTCTCATTAGCCTTGCCACAGGCTAAACCTTTTAGGTCCATGAGGCCTATTGTCCCAAACACAAAGTTTTTTTAACCAAATTTTGTCTACTATTTATTCTGGACAGGTCAATATTGTTAAATGTATTATGAGGTAAATAAATACAACTTTATATTGTAGTTTTAGGTTCCTTATCTAGGACATGGTTTGAATGGTAAAACAAGAACAGATTCCAGGTCCCCTGCCCGTTGAACGTTATATTGTTGAAGGGGCATACTGACCTGAAAATCACTTACACCTTAGGGGACCCCTATAGGAGTCTGCATACAAAATTTCAGAACCCTAGGATTAGTAGTTACTGAGAAAAGTGTTACGAAAAATTTACCATTGAGCCTATGGGAGAAAAAATGACTAAGTCGTTTAACAGGAAGTAGATGTCAGACTGACCTGAAAATCACTTACACCTTGGGGGACCCCTATAGGAGTCTGCATACAAAATTTCAGAACCCTAGGATTAGTAGTTACTGAGAAAAGTGTTACGAAAAATTTACCATTGAGCCTATGGGAGAAAAAATGACTAAGTCGTTAAACAGGAAGTAGATGTCAGACTGACCTGAAAATCACTAACACCTTAGGGGACCCCTATAGAAGTCTGCATACAAAATTTCAGAACCCTAGGATTAGTAGTTACTGAGAAAAGTGTTACGAAAAATTTACCATTGAGCCTATGGGAGAAAAAATGACTAAGTCGTTAAACAGGAAGTAGATGTCAGACTGACCTGAAAATCACTTACACCTTGGGGGACCCCTATAGGAGTCTGCATACAAAATTTCAGAACCCTAGGATTAGTAATTACTGAGAAAAGTGTTACAAAAAAAAGTGTGACGGACGCACGGACGGACACCAGCATTTCCAAGTCCCCGCTCCGCCTTGCGGCGGGGGACAACAATTGCAAGCATGACTCCAAAAAATTGAAAAGCAATACTTATCTTTGAATTCATGAACTTGTCAAATCATTTTATTATGTGTAAATAATTTTATTTCTTTATTTCTATTATCATGATTATGTGCATTTACTTTGTCCTATATGAAAATTCCTTATTTTTTTGTTGGGCACGTTGGGTTGGGATTCATTTTGATCAACAATGCAGGTGGTGCCAAACATGTGTAAACTGTACCCGTACCATTTTTGGCTCATTTACCCGTACCTGTACCAATTTTCAAATTTGACTCGTAAAAATCGAAACGCAATGAAACCTTCTGCAATTGCACATGAAGATTTCTGATAAGTTATTCAATGAACCGGTATCATTTGTTTTTCAAATCGTTATACTAATTTTCCAAAATCAATGATGTTAAAAAATTTTGGTGCCATAAATGTGTAACCGGAAGTTTACACCATGACGAATGTGCCAAAGAAATGATAACTTTTAACTTCTTTAAAATTATACTTTTTCAATGTAAATTGGATTCGTTTTAATTGTTTAATGTTATATTTAATGTTTATAACGATTGTTTTGTAAACATGGTAAATTGACTCTCAAGTTAATCTGTTTTAACTAATTTTGTATACTCCAATATTATCAAAACTTTGGCCCGGATTTTCAGCGGGTACGGGTTATTTGTAAACATTGTATAAAATCCGCAATAGGTCCCTTTGGTATAAAGCGAAATTGTGAAATAGATAGTTACTGTTATTAAATAAATCGTTCATTCACTCACTGCTGATATATTTTTGTAACTTTTAATACATGTTTAAAAAAAAAAAATTGTTTCTCATTTGATTAGAAAAGGCCCTGTATGTCATTGGGTGCCGGTAAATTTTCAATGTCTGTATTGAGTGAAAACATGAAATACACATGATACATCAAAATATGAATGTTTATTTTAAAGTTTTGAGATATGAAATCATTCAATGTCATATTTAAAAAGCATAAATCAAATATTACAATTATTGACATTGTTTTCGCTACAGTCAAAGCGAATATGTGAAATTTGGAACAACCTGGGTGCGGGTACGGGTTACACATTTTAGGCACCACCAACAATGCATATGCCCATTGTAATACTTTAGTAGAGTATATATGGAGAAAAGTGTGATTTTTAAACAAGTGCCTTAGACCACTCTGCCACCAAGGCCCAACAGTTGGATCGGAAATACAACCTGATCTTGAAAGATGAATTTTAGGAAAATAACAAAATAATCAGAAACATATGGCATGTATGGCAAGAGCTGCCTTTAAGGGGAAAAATGAAAATTTTAAGTTTGATAATAATTTATCACTCATTTAAAGTGAACAGAGTATGATTACTTTATTCATAAATCTGAATTTTGTGTGCATTAAGCATTTGTTAAGTGACGTCCTTAATTTTGAACTTGGATATAATGGAATTTGATCAACTCACCGCGTCATTTCATCTCCATTCATTTCAACGACTGGTCCGCCTGAAAAACACCAAAAGGGCCATTAAATAACGAAAATAAATGTTTGTGCATGTATCTTTAATAATTTTGTGAAAAAGTTAAAGAAATACCTTTAATTTTCCCCATTTTGTCAGTGAATCGATTTTGTGACCGGCTTCAAAACAGCTGTAAACGTGAGCAGACAGGACGTAACCTTTGATCCTGGTTTTGATTGGACAGTCGAATGTCATCAATAGAGGAACTTTTGGGGTACTTTTTAAAACAATGTCTTTTTTCTTAATAGAACTATTGTTTCATAGGCCTTTGATGAGAAACAATCAATAATTCTCTTATGACATTTATCTTTCAGTTGTAATTTATACCAAATAAAACCAAACGAAATAAGTTGACAAAACCAGTTTGAATCCCCCCTTAGGAGTTATGGGTATTATTTAGATGTCAAAGGGAGACAACTCTACAATTTTTCAAGTAAGTAAGAAGTTTTCTTTTCTTTTTGCATTAATATATCAATTATTCTCTATATTTTGGATTAATAAATGAAAATATATAATCCCCTCAAAAAACGGATGATATGTTACGTGTAAAATATTAATTTATGTATTCTACTTTCACTTTCGTTTTGTCTAAGCAGAACGGGCACCTGCTACATCAGGCCGGAACAGCTTCCCGTGCCGCCATTGTTTAAAATTTACCCCCTTGATGTAAGAGGTAAGTCAGACTTTTTTATATCGCTGAATTTGATTTGATCTTCTATGTTTTTATTAATAAAAACCATATAGCCCTTTAGGAAACGGTCTCAGGAAAAAAGTTATATAGGTTTTGAAATAAATGGGAGAGGCATTTAAAGCAAATCAGGGTTTCAGTCACAATATTGACATGTTTTCTTTTGTGTTCATATTGCCAAGACTTGGCAATATGAATTTTTTTGAAAATCAATGTTCTCAACATAGGATTTCGGAAATTTTTATATGGAAAGTTTAAGAATACTGTTTTATTACATATTTCTATGCTATTTATCAGAAAAACATTTTGTAAAGCAGTAATTCCACACGACTTGCACGTGCTATCTGTTCTTTTGTTATGCTAATAATCATCCATATTTGTTTATATTATTTAACAGGTGAACATCAAGGACACGTAGGAGAATGTGTACACCATCGTACATTGTATTTGAAGTAAGTAAAATATTTTGCTCCCTGTTTTCTTAACTTGTCGTTTATTACGGTCATCTAAAATATACACATGTACTAGCTAGCATGTTATTTTCCTTTAATTTGTGCAATGTAAATATATACATAATTTCATAAAAAAGGAGACATTGCTTGGCTGATATGTATATATACATTATATTATATGTGATAACCATGCACTAAAATAATTTTCAATTTGTTACTGGTATAGATTCTATTCATTGAAATGAGTTACATGTATATAGGTCACCAAGCAAAGCAAGATTTGAGAAATATTTTTAAAAATAGTTGCAAGATATGTAGACAGACAGAAAGAAAGATATAAGTCTGTCTAGCTCTTATGCCAGCTGTTCAATAACAACAAAGTATAATAAGACCAAAACTGAGTCCACATAGGATCAAACAGCATTGCCATACCATGAAATCATACACACAACATGCATTTAGTCAGGTTAAATGTAAAAGACTTGTAATGACACTATCAGCAATTTATGACACTATCGGCAATTTAAGTTGACACATCTTCATAGTATTCACAATATAAAATTGGTGTTTCTTTTAATTCAAATCTTGTGTTTTTTTTAGGTGATGAAGACTGAACAGAAGGGACAGATATATATGGGACACAATAAATGTTTTTTTCTGTTGCTCAAATTTTTAAGCATACATAACAAAGCTTTATTTATCCTGAAAAAATGTATAAAGATGTGTTGTTAAATATCTCCATAACACTGATGTTTGTAGTGTTACATGACCTTGATTTGTATTGTAAATGAAGTTTCCAAGTCAACTTCTACTCAAGTATTATCTTTTTGCTATTCTCAATATGTTCAGAAAAGCTCATAAATCATTGAGAATACTATGAATATCAAACTCCCTCTGATTTCTTAATCATTTTCAAACACTTGCCACGTGAAGTGAAAGTTTTCTCTCAAACAAGTATAGTTCTAAGTTGGTTTTATCAATTTGTTTGTCCTCCTTTACTGAATATAAGATAATGAGATGTGGAATATAGTGTAAGCGACATTACCTACACCATTAACAACAATTTAAAAAATCTACAGACCAACTAATTTGAACAGCGGTCGCTGCTCGCTTTTTTGCAATTGGTCCTGGATTGAAAATAAACTACATATGGTTGCAATAAGCAAGAAAAGCTTCTTTTTACAGTTAAACATAGTTATTTATTCTGGGCTGGGAAAAAAAGTTTTGTGCTTATGTGAAACCATCTCCAGTATCAGATGCAGTCTGCAAGTGTAACCCGAATAATACAGTCGTTATTTTCACTCCTTGTAGTCGCTACATTAACCTGCTCCGCCAAAGTACACAAAGACCGAAAGGGCTTGAATTATTCGAGTAAAGACATGTGTTGCCTTTGTATCAGCCTCCATCGAGCTTTCCCTTATCGAAATCTACAGAGAGTGGACTCCCATGAGCTGTAGAATAAGTGTACGGGGCACAACAAACATGAACCAACGGCAATTAACAAATGAATATCAACATGACCAGAGGTTGGTCCTCGCCGTCTTGCGTTGATCCAACACTAAAACAGCAGTGCACAAGATCCAATACTAATCCCCAAAATCCCTTCTGGATTTATAACAAAGATATCAGTGACCAACAAAAGTTTTGACAAAGATTCCTGGATTAGATCAGGCACATATAAAGTGTTGCGGGGAGGAAACAAGTTTATCGGGGCCCAACCTCCCTATATCCATAATCATACAATGCACAAAATTACACACTAAAATCAAATCGATGCAATTCAGCGAGAAAGAACCTCAGACACTATATGAAAACAAATCCACACAGAGGACCTTGCTTGATGTAAGAAGTAAGCACTTATAGAGATGCCTTTAACGTATATCATGGTACATGGGTAGTCTGACTAAAGATCAGCCCCTACTATTTTTTTTTTTCGTTCAGAAAAAAAAATGGTAGAGGCTAATCTATTCAGACTGGGTACATAGGGTATTGCTTTTACACATACACGAAACAGCCTTTTTTGTCCCAGATGAAGTATATTAGAATGGTTTCTTGAGACCATCCTCGCAAATGGTGTCAACAGGTTGGTCCATGAAAAAAAAATCGTAACAGATTTTCAGCCAGTACTATTCGAAATCATTTGATATGCAACTTCAAGTATTGGTCTCGTATGGTGGGAAGCGTTTTCAGGTTTGTCGCTTTTTCTACTTTCCCAATTTAATTTTATATATAAGCATGATAAGTCAACTTCGAATTTTTGCCGGTCAAAAGTTAGCACCTAATAGTTTTAAAATGGGGTATGGTGAAATTAAGAATGAAAAGGCAGTGTGCCAAAAATCAGGAAATAAAACACAGCGGCACTGTATGGCGTTTTTGATGTGCAAAAAAAAAGAAATAAAAGAAAAATTGTGCGCCTTAGCCAGTGCGAAAAGGATTCAGGCTCTAAATTTGCGCAAAAACTATTAAGGGACCGACCATTTAACATGAAATAGGGGTTGTTTCTTCCTAAAAAATATTCTGGATATTTTGATGGAAAGATATATTGGCAGCAAATATTCATAACTTCAAAGGATTTCTGCCCTACTGATTAAATTAATGCTAATATAAGAAAAAAAATAGTTAGTCGTGACACATTTTGAATAGAAAATACATATTTTCCCTAGCTTTGCGCGGAATTAATTTTCTCGTAAAAAAAACCGAAGACCTACCCCCCTCCGTTCAAGTTAAATCGTCGGTCCTTCAATGAATAAACAGGCAGTACGATTAACTTCATGAAAAATTACGCATATCAGTCTTAAAACTCATGTTACTTCTAAGACCGTTGATTCGTTTTGGTGTTTTTATTATCAATCGAAAATCCACAAATCCTTCCTCAATACCACCCCTGAATAATAGAACATGGTTTATCATGCTGGCATCCAGTTAGAAATCTGAATATGCGCAAAATTACTTTTTTTCTGAAAATTACTCAGTTTCTTTAATTGAGTCAGTCAAAATGACAGTTTTATCTCCTATTCTATTTGATCTACTGAGGCTTTATTGTATGTATTTGACCGACCATTTAACTTTGAGGCCTTGTTTTTTTTACTGAGCAGAAAATATTTTGGAGCACTTTCACCACGGAGCGGAAAAGTATTTATTTTCTAAAGGCGTCATCGCAATTTTTGAAAAAAAAAATGTATTAACCGGTTATTTTGCATGGCAGAAATCATGCCATGAAATTTTCTTATTCGGAAAAAAAGCTCTCGAGAGCTTTTGTTTATTCAGGGATGTCCAAAACAAGGGATGAGCAACTTCCAATTTAATACAAACTAACAGTTTTATTTAATCCCTGGTTAATTGTTATTTACAAAATTTATCCGAATTCAAATAAATCTTTCTTATCTTATCTTATCATGCCTGGCAGTCTGTTTTCTTTAACTCGATAGCCATATGTTTTTTCATCACAATATTACAGATTGTTATGTTTAGGAAAAGTCAACCCCCCCCCCCCCCCCACACACATTTTCAAGTGAAATGCATGGTCGATCACGTAATTAATTGGCGGTTTATCGTTGTCGAGGAGCACGGACAAGATTTCGTGGCGGGAATTTATCCATGCAATGTATAAAGAACGCCCCTATTTACTCGATTCATTTAAATTTCAATTGAAACTTAGAATAAAAATGAATTATTCATTACAAATGTGAATAATTCATGAGGTTGTGTAAATATAAAAAGTTCGATTGAGTTTGCGCACTCTGTCTAATCTTGATCGTGCTGATGTTTTATCCGCCATTTTCTTACACATTTCTGAAGCGACCTAGGCTCCCCTATCTATGATCTCCCCTGGCTACATGTAAGTCCAACTAGAGTCCTTTCTTTCTTAGAATTTTTTATACGACCGCAAGATTTTTTCGATCGTATAATGTTATGGCGATGTCGTCGTCGTTGTTGTCGTCGTCGTTGTTGTCGTCGTCTGTGGACATTTGGTTTCGTGCGAAAACTTGAGTAAGATATAAAATTTGGTATGATGTTTGTCATAGGCGGATCCAGGGGCCTGGGGCACCTCCCCCCTGTTGGCGGAAAAATTTGGTTAAATCATTGGGCGTTACCAAAACGGGCCCCCTCTTAGGCCAGTCAGTGGGCGGTCCTCTCTTTAAGAATTTCTGGATCCGCCACTGTTTGTAACCACTAAAGGAATGTTGGTATTGCATTTAGGGTTTGTGGTCCCTACCGTTTTAGAAAAAAGGGCCAAAAGGGGCTAGAACGAGTGTATTAACAAAGGCACAGGATACAGTTACGGCAAATTTGGGCAAAACCGTAACAATAAGAAAATCTTATTGTTACGGCACAGACGAAAATCGGGAACGGATGACTGGACGGAGACCGAATCATTTACGACCGTAACAATAAGAATTTTCTTATTGTTACGGCACTTATTATTACGGCAAAAGAGATATAGATCCATAAAGTGACGATATGGAATAAAGAGTGGCATTTTTTTTTAATTTATGCAATCTAACCGGGCAAAAAATTCTAATAATCTAAATTTAACTAAAAGTTATTTTGATAACTTATTGCACATGCAACACATGCAACCAACAAGTGGCTTTTGGGTTTTGTTTTAATCCTGCGTATTTCTGGTGAAACCATTCATTGAAGGCATCCATCACAGACGATGGTAACGATTTAATACAAGTTTTACGTCTACATTTATCTTCAGTTTCAAAGCTCGGACTATCATTTAAATTTTCCCAAAAACAAAAATTTTGTACCGGTCCGTCCATTCTTTACAATTTAAGTGTTAGATATTTCTTAAGAACATAGGAGTGTATACAGAAGAGATCGAGTTCTCTTTACCCGGGACACTCGCTACGGCAAAAAGTTTTGTTCAACAAAAAGAAGAGCTTGGAGAATGATTTCCAATACCATCTACCGATGAACTGAATTTATTCTTTTATTGTTACTTAATCAAATTATTATTAGTAAAAGCGAAAGAAGTTAACTGTAAAATATCTTATCTTATCTTTGGTAAATCGCTTATGCCAATTATATCGTCCATGCCGTAAGAATAAGTGCCGTAATAATAAGAAAATTCTTATTGTTACGGTCATAAATGATTCGGTGTCCGTCCCGTCATCCGTTCCCGATCTTCGTCTTTGCCGTAACAAGAAGAATTTCTTATTGTTACGGTTTTGCCGTAATCGTATTCTGTGCTTTTAACAAAACTTTTGTAGAATGTTTATTATTCATTCGATTTTGAACATTCTTTTTTTATTGAATTCCTCATTTACAATGATTCTGTCAACTTAATGTGTAAATGGTTTTGATATATATATATTGCACTGTTATATTGCTTCAGGAAGTCAAAAAGGGGCCACACCCCAAAAAATATTTTTTTCTTTGTGGTCCGATTTTAAAATTCCTTCTTGTGAAAATCCTTGACTGCGTTTATCAATCAGATTTCACGGCATCATATCTAACCATTTTTGAGAAATTAGGGGCCGAAAGGGCAAAAAAACACACAATTTTTTAAAGTTTGTTGAGGCAAATAGTTTTATACCAAACATTAAGTTGTAGTGGGCCAGCCGCAATTGTATGAAGGTTATATCCACTTTTGACTAAAGGAATGTTGGTATTGTATTCGGGGTTTATGATCCCTACTGTTTTAGAAAAAAGGGCCAAAAGGGGCTAAAACGGATGTATTGACAAAACTGGTGTAGAATGTTTATTATTCATTCAATTTTGAAAATTCTTTTTTGTTGAATTGCTCATTAAATTCTGTCATCTAAACGTGTCTATGGTTTCATATATATTGCATCAATACATTGCTACAGGGGACTAAAGACGGGCCACGCCCTTCAAATCAACTTTTTAATTTACCTTTACTTGCTTTATACAAACAATATATCTGTTGAAAACTAAATAAATAAACACAACTCTTAAAATATTTTTCGAAATATTTCTTGAAAAAAAGTTACAATTATAGAACAATGAATTTCGGTACCCGGGGGGGGGGGGACTACTTCCTATCTAATCATGGCAATGGTTTGAGTGTGCCGCAATATGAATTTAATTTTCTCGATGCCAACAGGGTCCAGTTCAGAACAGACCAACGGCACAGGTAAACCCTTAATCAGGTAGTAATTCTACCCCCCGGGTCCGGCAAGTTCTATCAACGAACATAAAGAAGTAGGAAATTAAGATAAAGTTGAAAACATCTTCTTGTGTAAGCTAGCTTAGATCAGAAAAAAACTTTGACATTGCAAACCGTGTTATTTCAATATTTTTGTTAATTTTTTCAATAGTTTCAATCTGTATTTCAGTATAGGAATAGAAATAGCTTTATTCAAATCAAGGGTCCTATAAAAGATCATACATATGATTGTAATGAATTGTGACATACAAGGTATAACAAAAAACAAAACAAAAATATTTGATACAGTATAACAACCTGATAATGTGACTGGGGCAGTATATATGCTCAAAATATAAATGTGATGATTTTCAGGGGTGGTAAAAAATGCTGCACAAATGCATGGCCTGCATACCGATAAATAAACAGAACCGATGTCATCCTGTTTTATTCTGGAAACTGAACAGTGACAAAATGTCTTTGAAACGATTGTCTTTCACCCTGTATACGACTCGGTGCAAATTGACTGTGGACTATTTTCAGCAATTTTCAACGCTTTTGTTACCTTCAAAAAATAAATCTGTAAGAATATAACTTACATATATTTTTTTGAAATATATTGGTTATATGAAATTCTTGTCCATCTTTTTATTTTGATAAATGATTGCAACATATTCACATGCAGTTGCCATCGATATTTCAAAAGTTGAAACCTTAATCAAGCGTACGACTCCACGTACAGTCACTCTACTCCAGATAATCTTGACGTCTTTCTGAGATTTTGTCATTTTGACGTCAAAAAACGGGCATAAAAGGTTAGCTTCCTGGAACTTTGTTGTCATTTGTATTCCACGACGGCATTATTATTTTAACTTTATTATTCAATACAGAAATCAGATATCTAAAGTTATTTTGCAGGCAAAATGTCAGAGATATATACCCAACAACTATCAAAAAGACTGGACGAACTTCGAATTGGAGACAAGTATGCTGACTTTAAATTGCATGCAGGGGAAGAAAGTTTTAATTGTCATAGAATTATATTGGCTGCACTGTCTCTCTACTTTGAAACAATGTTTGACAGTGAATTCATGGTAAGTTTAACTGAATATTTTCAAATTTAAACTGAATAGTAAATGGTCTCCTGCACCACAAAACAGCGATTCAAAAGTTTAAAAAAAAATAAGGTGTGTGTGTGTGTATACAATGTTTTCTATTATGTTACATAAAATATTTTAAATATCGTTATACACAATGATGATCGCAGCAATTGTACAATGATCATTGAATTTAAAATTGTGTGTTCATTGAACAGATCTATAAATGATTTTAATGAATAAGGTAATCAAATCATTTTCTATAGTATATAATACATTGAATGAAGGTTTCATGTAATATAAACTTTCAAAAACTGTGCACTATACCAGAAATATTTTTTCAACAACACCACTGTTTTCAATGACTGTGCCCTCTCCTGGAGTTAGAATAGAATAGAATAGTTTATTAAACCAATTATGGGCCCATCACTGGGCATATATATATACATACATGAATACAATTGAAAACATCAAACATAGCTTAAACAAAAGATATAGACATATTTAACAAAAAAACAAAACAAAAAGTGATCAATGAAAATAAACACATTAATTATTATCTAGTTTAGTTTTTCTCATATCAAAGCTATTATGAACAAATGAGGATAATTTATTACAAATTAATTTGTCTTCACAGGATAGCAGCCATATGAATTTAAGGTCATTGTTAAGATATTTGAAGTTGGAACAATAATTATCAACATGTTCGAAAAGGGTTGTTCTTTCTTTATCATAAGCTTTGCAATTAATTAGAAAATGATATTATTATGAGTTATAAGAAAGAAATACCATTGGAAAATCATTTTCATATCATCAAAACTGATATAGTTAATAAACCTATACAATTTTTCGGCAATGACAATGGACCTGACCTAGTGTCCGTTCATAAGTAAATGCAGCATAGAATAGTGACTGTTTTAAAAATCTGCTTTTGTGACCACTGTCTTCAATTCTGAAGACATTAAAAAAACTTTAAAAACTATTTTAATTTTATTACAGGAAGGGAGAGAACAGTCGGCTTCTTTAGAAATGGATGGCCAATCTTGCAATGATTTTTTGACCTATCTTTACACTGGCCGTGCTGATGTAGTAACCATGGAAAATGCTGCAATTTTACTGCACACCGCACATCTGACCCAAGTCTCTTCGCTACACAACGTCTGCAAGGATTTTCTGAAGAAAAATGTAAGCAAGTCAAATTGTATTGAAGTTTGGTGTGTTGCGCAGAACCAGGGTGATACAGAAGATTTGGCGGTCGTAGCGCGCTCTCTTATATTGAAGCACTTCGTTGAGATTGCGTCCAGTGAAGAATGCAACTTTGATGAGATAGACACTGTGGAAAATCTTATTTCGATCTTAGATTCTGAAAATTTAAATGTCATTGATAGAAATGGTTTATTTTGTCGCGTTACCATTTCTTGGGTAACGGCTGACATTGAAAATCGTTTTGAATACCTTAAAGATTTGTACAAAAATTTGCTGGGCAAAGGAATTACTGGAGAAGAAATTCTCAGTGAAGCTGAAAGAATTGAAGATGTTGCGAGACGGGATCAAATATTAGCAGAGCTAGAACGCCTCCGTCAAATAATTGATGTCGTTCCAGAAGAACCAATGCCTTTCGATGTTCCTGCGGACGAATGTTTGATTGTTGCAGGCGGTAACGAGGGCGGGAACAACACACATGTGATGTGTTTCAGTTTTCCACAAAAGACGTGGTATTCTCTAAAACCAATACCCCTGGACCCTGGATACAATTTCGCCATTTGTTCCATAGGTCTTGATTTGTATGTTTCTGGAGGATCCGGCCCTTGGTCAAATGTACCCCAAGGTCACAGAGGAGGAAAATGCACATTTCTCCGATTCAACGGCGAAACTAATGAATGGCTTCAACTGACTAATTTGCCGTCGGAACGCGAATGCCATGCCATGTACGCATTCAACGAGGTGGTATACGTATTGGGAGGGAAAGAGGAAAACAAGCCCACAAATAAAGTTTTTAAATATATCACCACAGAAAATGAATGGGCCTTGAGCAAAACACGTTTATACGAAGCCATTCGATCTCCAGCACACACCTGCCTTGGTCAAAAAGTATATCTTTTCGGTGGTTTTACAAAAGACGGTGAAAAATCCGAGAATATTCAGTGCTTTAACTGCGAACATGACCAAAGTTACTTGGTCAACTATACTAGGCTTCCTGTCCATGCAAAAATCCATGCACGGGCATTGAACTTCAATAATCAGTTGCTTTTAGTGTGTAAGAATGGTGACATCTTAAAGTGCTCTGAAAAAGAAGGTGTTCGATCGATTGCCCAAATACAACCGTATACAGATAGAAAAGGTTTTGGTGTGTGCTGTTTCGAGAACAGCATTTTGATATTTGGAGGAGAGGTGTCTTTTAGATCAACTAAAGACATGTTATTGTTTAATATAGAACGTCAGCTTTGCACAGTATTGCAGGAGACTTTGCCGGTTTCAGCCATCGATTTTAGTTTTACGACGTCACATGTTCAACGTCGTTTGCTCACGACCCCGTGTGCAACAACAATGGCAGCAGTTTGAGGGTGCCTGTACATCTGTCATCATAGTCAGGGTTCTAAGTCTTGTTCATCCGACTCAAACATTTACTTTAAAACACACTTAACTTTTTTTAAGTTGCGACTCTTTTTTTGTTTGTTATTTAATAACATGTTATATCATCTTTCTACGTTTATAGCACTTCAGGTGAAAAGTCAAAAAGAGGGATTTTTTAAACAAAGACTTTAAGTTTAAGTACCAATACTGCATAGTGTCAACAAAAGGGGTACATTGACTTACTTTGGCCAATCTTTGTTTTTCCATTTTAGTATTTATTTGTTTCAAAAGTTGAGATATTAATTTTGATTTGAAAAACAGCAAAGATTCAACAAAATGAGAGCAAACGAGAAAGCTAGTAGGTTTAACCTAGAGCTTATATAAAAAAAAAACATTGAGCTCTATCTTTTTTCAAATGTTCATGCGCATCATATTTTCCCATGATATTTATTAATGAACATTTATATCCGTTCTTGTCATATGATTTGAAACCATTTTATCTTTCATTTGCAACTAAGAAAGGCTTCCATGTTGGCATTGTATATTTGTAACAGTGACAGTTTTCACTTAATTGAGACCGATAAACATCACTTTTGGATCAGATTAAACAGAGTTTGAAAACATGTATTTAGAAAAAAAATCGTAATAAAGTTCACAAAATCAACTTAATGTAAACATTCGGTTATTTTTTTTCACCTCTCATGACCCCTTCCCCTTTGAGCCTACCGGGATCACACATAATACTTTCTAGATTACAAAATTCACATGTATTAAATACACAAATACCGTAATCCTGATACGTATGGTTTCTAAAAATTATTTCAGAAAATGATTAGATGTGTAATAAGAAATAAAGTAAAGAAAAAAAGATGTGTAATAAGTGTTCACCATGCATACAATTCTCCAAAACAGAGGCAATCTCTAAAAAATCTACGACAGAAAATAACTAGACATTTCTGTCTCTTAGTTGCATTACATAAATCACCCTTCTTAAGGAGGATGTTGTTGCCACTACATGTTTTGATGGGGGCCGGTAATCCCGGGTCTTGTACATCCTCATTCTAAGAGGATTTTGTATACTAAAACTTCCTCGCATCCGTATAAAGATAAGTATTACTGGCTATTGCCGAGTAAGCTACCGGTCAGACGTCCACTAGAAGCCATTAGCAGCGGTAAGTTTTCTCGATACTTTGGTTTTAATTGCCCTATCTTAAAAGAAAAAGTTAGTAAGTTAGTGCTTTACTCCAAAGTAGCACGATTTTGGCTATATCCGGGGAGGTGATACGATGAATATGAAATGATAATGAAGTGGAGGAAATGGGGACACAAGGTCAGCCGGGGAGGAGAGTTTTGACTCACTGGTTGGTAAGGACGGCAATTTAGCCTCCTAGGTGGGGATCCTACGGGTCCTACTTAAAATTTATAAGATAATGCAGCAGGCGATTGCGTTTATAAATGCCAAAGGAACTTGTGTCTAGTAATTTGACCATAAACATTTCAGGAAGCGTCAAACTCCGAAATCGTGCATTATGCTATAATTATTTAAAGCCTGGTCTATTTATCTTTTACCAAGGTATTTTCGATTTCGTATATCAGCTAGTAATGCTGAATTACAACTTTAACAAAAAATACCCTCCTTCATGATAATCATTTGTAAGGCAATCAAACGGTTTCTAATATGATTTTCAATGTGACAAAATATAATGGTGTGTTTTCTGCCCGTTGCTGTCCTAAAATGTTCAATATTTATATTTTAAAAGACCTATACACCCAATTTATTGTAAGTCATGCGATTTTTTCCCAAACGGTCAAAAATCTTGAGAAGTGTGAGTTTGGGGGAAATTTTGGGGTCCATGTATTTACCCAAGGATGCCCCAGAATAAATCACGTCTAAAAACAATTTCTAAGATTTTCAATCTCCAAGCAATTTCTGACCCGTCAAAGCTAACACAGAGACACATTTTAGCATCATTTAGTTTTCTACTATTAAGTGAAAAGGGTCCCGGAATTCAATTAAGCCCATTTGTTTTACGAATACTTTAAAAAAAATCAGGATTAAGTTTGAAAGACCGTTGGGCACAGTTTTCGATAAGTATTTTGTTTGTATATAAGTCCAATGACACAGATTGGAAACGTCAGCAGTCCATTAATTTTAGCCGATCAATTACACTTTGATTCAAAAGTTACCCAAACCGAAAGTGCAGCTTTAACACTAATATATAGACATAGTATTATTTACACATGAAACTATTTTCATTACTATTTCCTATTAAAAAAAATCAAAATTACCCAAAAGTGTACGATTTCATGTCTTGTACGACTCCACGTACAATTACTCTAGACCTGAAACTTTATATTACATGTCTATGGTATATTTATAGCGTTCTTTAAGGTAGTTAGTTTTATAAAAGCTCGTTACTGATATTAAAGTTTTTTTATCAGTGGTCACTCAAATGAAGAGCGCTTTAAGTCGGTTACATTAAAATAGGCAGAAACAAAATAACGACAACAACGTATGAATGTTCCCTAGCTGAAACTTGTGTTGCATATGTGTTATGCATCTTATAGCTTAAATTTTATTCTTTATTCAGATAAAAAATGGAAAACAATATCAAATACATCTAAGTTTTTACTTACTTTAAAGTCGAACTTAAACCAAAACGGATTGGTTTCATTTCACAATTAACATTTCTTTTTTTATTATCAATGAAAAAAAAATTGATAAAAAACACCTTCAAGTCAAGTTTTTGGAGTTGTAAACTCTTATGACAAGCCTGGGACTGAAAAAAAAATATATGTCCGTGATCGTAGTATGATCTACTCTGTATGACTTTTCCGTTTTTAAAGTAAAAATATTAAACACAATATTGAATAAAAAGTAATCTAGGTTTTCTTGGGTATTCTTGGGGTTTTCCTGTGTTTTCTTTGATATTCTTAGTAATTTTGGGGTATTCTCTGAGTATTCTGGGGTATTCTTGGGTATTCACATGGACCGGAAATTTCACAAAGGGTTTTGATGGCTAATTATTGCTATCACTCTCGTCGCTCAAAGTTTTCCCCCATATTGCCACAGTTTCATATTAACGAATAGCCTTGGTGGTTTACAGACTTGGCTTTGCCGCAGTAAAATGCTTTCATGACAAATGGGGCTCCCGCAGGGTACCCTCTCAGGTCGCAAGGTCGCTTTTAAAAGGGGCTTGAGGTCGCAAGGTCGCTTTTAAAAGGCATATTTTGGCGGAGGTCGCAGGTCGTTTTTTGGCATAGGTCGATTTTATGAAGTATAGGTCGGAAGTCGCTCTTAAAAAGCCCTCAGGTCGCAGGTCGTTTTTAACCCTGCGGGAGCCACACAAATACTAGATCATATTGTAATATATTGGTTTATAATGAAAGCTTATTAAATAAATTTAAAAAAAAACTTAACGATTCAATGAAAATAGCAATTTAAAACAATTATGAAATCGATGAAATGCTGTTTGAATCTTACGTCTCTTAATATTTTTTCCTATATAATGAATTATCGGTAATTAGTACATTTTTCCTTTGATGTGTCCTGGATAAAGTCTGTCTCACGAACAGGTGTGTATCACCGAAATTAATCGGGTCAGTACGTTACGTCACAATTAATTACCGATAAAGAGAATATATGACTTTTTGATTTTGAGATCGACTTTATCACTTGTTTTATGGTTCAGCCTTCGGGTTCACCGACACAAGTGATAAAATCGATCTCAAAATAAAAAAGTCCTATATTCTATATGAAAAAGTTATATAGAGACTGGAGATGGAGAATCAAGTCGACAGAACATTCAGTATCTACAAAAGTTCCAATTAAGGCTTGCTCCAAGTTCTCAGTGTTCTTTGTCATGTTTGCATAGGAGGAAAGTCTTTTGCAGATTAGGAATCTAGTTGCGTGCTTTGACATTCTGCTCGTATTTACTCTGCAATACTTCGGACTCATATTTTTGTGAGAAAAAAAAACCGGATAAGAAAAAAATATATAAATATGAAGGGATATGGAATATATGGTATAATGACAATTCAAAATACCAAAAGTGATAACAGACAATCATTATAAATTGATTTATTAGGATTATTCGTCTCATTTTTGTATTTTTTTTCTTTTTCACAAAGCAAAAATTTACAAATGTACCAAATGTATAAAGTGAACAATAATTATATTGCTAATTTAAAAGGATAAAGAGGTAGTACTGGACGTAGTTTCAACAGTCAAATACTTTAGTTATTTTACCTTTATCAGACAAAAAACATTTTTTTTTATCTAATCGGCCAAAGGCAATCAGATTCCTGCAATAACTTTTGTAATTTGTATTTATTTAATAATTTTGTAATATTTTTTTATTTGCATCACAATGTTTCCAAGCAATTAGGATAGAGTTATCCCTCTTTGACCATATTTTAGTATAACCGTTTTTTTTTTCAGAATAAAAATGTCTTGGGATAGCTACCTTGATAATCTCGCCGGACACAGCAAGGATTCTGCTGGAAGCCCCCATGCTGACAAGGCTTGTATCATAGGCGTAGACGGAGGCAGCAAGTGGACAACAGATGGCCACGCCATGGCTTTCAAACTATCATCACAAGAGGCTGCAAACATTGCAAAGACATTCAAATCCAAAGACTTCTCATCCTTCATGACATCAGGGATCATGGCCGGAGGAAAAAAATATCAGTTTCTTAGAGAAGAGGACAGGAAAACAGTTTTTGGAAAGCTTAAGGATAATGGCGCGATCACGTTACAAGCAACAAAGACCGCCATTGTTATCGCCCATACTAAAGAAGGCGGACAACAAGGCAATGTGAATAAAGCTGTTGGAGCTATTGCTGATTATTTAGAGGGTCTAGGAATGTAATTTGAATTAACAAAAACTTTTGAATGACTGTGAAATATCTAAAGTGACAATTTTTTCTTCATAAAAGATCATGGAACGAATTCGAATGCAATAAATATGAAATTTTAATCTCAATATTTTCGTCAATCAATGCAGGCATATTGTAAAAGAATAATTTGAGTTTTAAAAGATGATTGTGCAATAAAAGAGGCCTTTTGATACCATTTTTAAAACCTAGTTTAACCAATCGTTTATGTTTTTAAAGTGTAAAAAATCAGGAAGATTAGCGTTTCAGTGTTGTGGTATGTTGCACAGGCGTTTGGTTCTATTGGATTATCGTATATTAAATACAGCATCCTAGACCCAACCGCTTGTGGCATGTTGCGTTTTTTTTTAAGCTGCTTTGTAAGGGGGATAGAGTTATCTCAGTTCATGGCTTCCTATTGCATTTCGGCTGCATTCCCATTAAATCTTTGTCCTATATCCCATTGACGGTTTAACTGTGCGTTTCCAGATCTTCTGTTCATAAACAAGTTATTTTTTATGGCCCGACCACGTATGTGGATCGGACATATAGTTTTACCCTTGTCCGTCCGTCCGTCCGTCCGTACGTCCGTACGTCCGTACGTCCGTCCGTAACACTTTGGTTAAGTTCTTGGTTAAGGTCCATTACTTGGATACTAGATGTTGGGGGTCAACGATATTTCACCACCAGATGGGTCTTGGGTAGGGCTACACCACCCACTAGAAATTAGGTCACTTTGACCTATATTTTATGCATGAATGACTTCGGTTAAGTTCTTGGTTAAGGTCCATAACTTGGATACTAGATGTTCGGGGTCAATGATATTTCACTACTAGATGTGTCTTAGGTTAGGTGACACCACCCACTAGAAATGAGGTCACTGTGACCTAAATTTTACGCATGAATGACTTCGGTTAAGTTCTTGGTTAAGGTCCATAACTTGGATACTAGATGTTGGGGGTCAATGATATTTCACTACTAGATGTGTCTTAGGTAAGGTGACACCACCCACTAGAAATTAGGTCACTGTGACCTATATTTTACGCATGAATGAACTTGGTTAAGTTCTTGGTTAAGGTCCATATCTCAGATACTACATGTTGATGGTCAATGGTATTTCACCACTAGATGTGTCTTGGGTAACATGACACCACCCAATAAAAATTAGGTCACTGTGATCTATATTTTATGCATGAAAGACTTCGGTTAAGTTCTTGGTTAAGGTCCATAACTTGGATACTTGATGTTGGGGGTCAATGATATTTCACCACTAGATGTGTCTTGGGTAAAGTGACACCATCCACTAGAAATGAGGTCACTGTGACCTATATTTACGCATTAATGACTTTGGTTAAGTTCTTGGTTAAGGTCGATATCTTGAATACTACATGTTAGGGGTCAATAATATTTCACTTCTCGATGAGTCTTGGTACATGGCACCACCCATCAGAAATAAGGTCACAGCGACCTATATTTTACACATGAACACTTTTGATCAATTTCTTGGTAAAGGTCCATATCCCAGGTAATACACATTGACGGTCAATGATATTTCAAGAACGGGAGGGCCATCCTGTGGCTCATAGACACATTATCTAGTTTTTTATAATTTTCTTGATTCTAAAAGTTGGCTATAATTTCGTTAAAGTTTTATAAGCTTTCAAAGCAAATATCTGGTTGAATTTATAAAAGATGGGCATGAATTTAAATACACCATTGTATCCGTAATAACGCCTCATAACACATATACATGTAAAGTTTAATATCCGGTTTTACACATATACTACATGTACTATGTGCTCGTTACATTTGGTACAATATAAAATCATTTAGATAATGATACGTTCGCTAAAGATAATGCTTGTTTGTTTTATAGTAAATGTGATCTTGTCAAATTTTAAAGAGATCATAAATCTATTAGAACAAATAGTACGAGGGTTTGGTCAACTTTGAACGTTTAATCTTTTCACAAATAATCTTATATCAATAAAGTGAATTTAGTCATGATATATATGATGCCGGACTAAAACTGAATATTTACAGAAATTGTTCTTTTTATAAATTATAAATTTATAAATTTTATAAACTTTGTAGGCGGTATATTCAGTTACTACACGATATAAGTTGTTTTTATATTTTAAGGACAAAATTTCGAACGTAAAAAAAAACTTTGAACGGAAAAATCACATTAAGAGTATACTCCTTTCAATTTCACGTGTCA
The DNA here is from genome assembly GCA_963971305.1 of Arcuatula senhousia. Taxonomy (NCBI): domain Eukaryota; kingdom Metazoa; phylum Mollusca; class Bivalvia; order Mytilida; family Mytilidae; genus Arcuatula; species Arcuatula senhousia. The sequence goes on along the minus strand of OZ020313.1, from coordinate 26,913,076 downwards.
TACAGGCAAACATATATCCTGGTTTTAAAATAAATTTGCAGCTTCAAGTATGCATTCATAATTTTAGATAATTTCTTTGATAGCTGTAGTATATCTTTTAATTGATCTCCAAAAAAACTTCTCTGTGAAAAGACATATATAGTATATACATACTGACAAAGATAGTATATATAAGGCTCAAAAACTTAAGGAACATCATTCTGTCTTATTTCTTTGTTTGATGGCATACCAATGGCTCGACTAAACTTATCCCTAGGGGGCGGGGGTTACTCTCCTAAGCTGCATACCTATGTGCAAATAAGATTCGCCCCGTTTCAAACCGTGGACGATCATCATGCATGACTTAAAAAAATACAAAACCATATTTTAGCATGCCCTGCCACAGATATTGTGCAGTCAAATATAGTCATTTTCATGCTTTTTCAATGATGTATAGTTCGGTTTTATCCGTATTTTTCAAAACTTCGGAAATAATGAACAAATAAAAATGACATGTCGATAAACCGATGTTGCCGCATCATCGGTTTTACTCACATTTTAAAGTCAATTTATAAACAAGTTCTTAACAGGATTGAAAATTATGAGCCTCTTCATAAATAAAAAATTGTGAAAAACAGACCTTGTTTTGCGATACATCATCGTACATATGTAGTACGACCACTTACAATGGAAGCATACCCCTCATCCCCGCCCCTGACACTTGCCTAAATATTGTTTTCTAATTCGGCTAAACTAAGTGTTTATTGAGACTTGTGGTATTTTGATTATCTTTATTCTGCACTCTGTTAATTTACTCTCAACAATACTCTTCAGCACCCCCTTTTTTATGGTTCCCCCTTTTTCTTAGGCATTTTTAAAACAAAATTATTGCTGTCTCTAAAAAGTACGCAGCTTATTTTTAAAAACCTCTTACTTATTTTTATTTAAATATTTTTGCATAAAAACTAAAAGAAGATATTTTAGTAATTGCTTTTATGCAAATGAGAGGTGTGTAAGTTACGCATCCACATTGCCGCATGCGCAATGCATCCGGTCTCCCCCTTTAATATCTGACATTACACACGTGAGTTGACTCATACTTTTCTAGCATTTTCTTAGTGTAATTTTGATATTTCAAGGCTCAGAGAGGTCAAATTCTTTTTCACATATCTTAAGATATAAGTTTACGCTTCATTTGTTATCAAATATTTGTCTGACAAGCCGCACAAGGCGTTTAGACTCGGAAAGTACTTGTAGACTTCCAACTTCCGTTTTAGATGTACTAATTTATCTGAATAACTTTGTAGATTTGACGGACTCCGGTCAGCTGTTTTTGTTTTACATTTATCTAAAGGTAAGTTTATTGCTTCATTCGTCTATTTAAGACCCCTTTATTGTCGAATAGAGGCCTATACACAACTAAAATAGCAAGTTGAGGAAGTGAACGTTTCGCCGACCACGACATATTGGATTTAAAATTTTTGTGTATTCACACTACAGGTGAATTACTTCTCTACGTCGACATTTTTTGTCTGGGGTTTGTAATTTGTCTATCTTAAATAATTAATTTCTTATGTAGTTAATGGACATAAAACGACTATAACAAGTTGGATAAATTAGATCTAACCGCGCCTCTCAAAGTTCACAAATGGTGTCGTCTCGAAAACCGGAAATATTTTATTTAGTAGAAATTTTCCATTATTATGAGCATAGACCTTTATATACAGGTCTATGTTATGAGGCACATTGAACAATTTCATTCTCTCTTGTGCACTACACACTTATTGACAAACGACAAGATATCAACCTTTTTTCCTGAGTCTGCACTTAAATAATTTGCCTTCTAGATTTTTCACCAAAGGGTGTGAATGGGGTGTCCTAAATTCTGTATTCCCTGATTAAAAATTTCTTCTACATGTATATTCTTTAAAATTCTTGACAAATTTTTATTTATTTTTATATTTTTAGATTCACTTTTCTCTTTTTTAGTTTTCTCCATATTTCAGACCATTACAGTGTATTCTTAATATCTTATTTTTTTAAAGCAATTATCTCTCTATTCTTTAAACCCCATCCACACCCTCATGTTTGTTGCTTAGGTGTATGTTCCAGCTTTAAAAAAAAGTCAACAGTGGCCCACAAAATTTAAATCATTCTATGATGAATGAGGATAATTTTGGCACTAGACAGTATCACTGACTATGCACCTGAATCTTAATAATCATGGTTGGAAGCTGATAAAATTCAATCTCACATTACTTGTCTTATCAAAATATGCTGTTCTTTAAAAAAAAAATCTTTTTGTTCTATAACATAACTTACAAAAATATTATTGTTTTAGTTTCAACAGTCAGGGAGATCATCAAAAACAGTTATAATTTTTTTATAACCATTCTAGGTTACTTATTTGTACTTTTCTAGTCAAATTTGAGTTACTTCCCTTGATTTTTTTAAAAATGTAACCAGTTTCAGTTATTTTTCTATTTTTTTGCTTAAAATGACTAATTTTACAAAAGTGTAAAATTTTCTTTTAATTCTAATCTTAAATCTAAAGTTTTGATCTTAATTGATAGATTATCAATGACTTTACAAGGTTTATCTATTGGAAATCATTATCTAAGCACTGGTGCTGTGATAATGACATTTTAATTTCCCATGGGCATCATCTTTGAGAGGCTTGCGTACCAATAAGATAAGCTTGCAATTTCAAACTCATAGCTGAACTACACAGTTTAAAGTTCAATTAATGCAGAAAAAATTAAGCCTAGTGGGGGAAAATACACTAACTATGAAAATTTGTAGGTTTGAAAGTGATCAATTTAACAAAAGTAACTGAAAATGGTTATCTTTTTAAATTCAGATAACCTAAATCAGTTATAAAAATTATAACTTATTTTGATGATCTCCCTGACTGTTCAAATTGAGGTATAGCTTTGGAGCTTATCGGGCATTTCTACCATTTTTATGGACCAAAAGAGCTTCAGATCTGCTGCTTATATGCTTACAATAGTAATAATATTTCCTTAAATAGCAAAACCTTGCTAATAAATAAAAAAACTAACTGAACAATGATACAAGTCAATCTCAAATGTCTATGACAGTAATGAACATGAAGAACAGCAGACAAAGTCAGTTTGATTACCAGTAATGCATTGCAGAACTAAGGCTGGACAGTTGCAATAAAGATTTGCAAGATAAGAGAGTCTTTGTCTAAAACCTATGGACTAGATACATGTTAAGATAATATGAAGCCTTTAGATTTTACCTTGACAAGAATATTAGTAGAATTAAGGTCTTGTGAACTCTTGATTTGTTCATAGGAGGGAACCATTACTTAGTAATGGCATGTGAAGTTGGAATGAGACAAGGTTTGTTTTTTCAGGCTGCATCAGAGTTATCATTTTCAGCAACTACTTTTAATTAATCCCAGTCTTTCGATATTTGGTATACAGCATCAGCATGGGGTCTCATAGGGTGAAATTCAATTTAATGTCAATCACTGACTCGTTTACTCCCTATTTAACAAAATTGGGCAAACACTATATGCCCCATCTATGAAAGTAGAGGGCATATAGTGTTTGGGTTCTTTCATCTCATCTGTTTCAAATGTTGTGAAATGGGGCATTATGTCTTTTGACATATTCCTCATGACTTAAATGGACTTTTTGTTGCATGAAATCATATGGCTCCCACAACAGCTTAAGCTGTAGTCTCTTCTGGACAGCTTGATGTATTTTAAGTGTCTAACCCCCTGTATCTCCTTTGCATGAACCACTAAGGTTAGAGGTGTACAATTAAATGCATGTATTTGAACTGAAACCTACATAAGCAGGTCTTTCAAAGGCCCTCTTACTTTTAAATAATTTTAAACAAGTATTAGACCAAATGAAAAAGTATGTGTGTTTCCTGTATCATGTTTGAAAAAAAAAGAGTAGATGGGTAGGCATTTATTTTTTTTTATGCCCCATTTACGAAAGTAGGTGGTACATGTATTTAGTGTTTAGGTCTGTCCATCTGTCCCAAATGTTGCATGATGGGGCATTATGTCCTTAAGCCAATTTCAAGTGTATTTTATTTTTATGCCCCATCTACAAATGAAGGGGGGATATAGTATTCTGGTCTGTTTGTCCGTCTGTCCAAAATGTTGCAAGATGGGGAATTATGTTCATTAGACATATTCTTGTTTCACCTTTAGCGAATGGCAGGTAAATTTCAAGTTCAACAGTGCTCAAGCAAAGATGGCAATAAAAAAAATGTTTTGGTAGGCATAAAAAAAGAGGGTAGTTAGAGAAACAGGAAACTCACATACATAAACTATTTATTTGGCCTAAACAAACATCTGTCTATTCTGACAAAATTTTTCAGTTCCAAAAGGGGTTCGTTTTATAAGGGTTTCTTTGTAGAATGAAATTAATTTGAACCTGTTGGAATGTTTAGTGGCATTGTTGAAAGCATGATTTTTTGCATGATATCTGTAGTCTGTTAGTTAAAAATTTATTCAATTAGACAAATTTTGATGCCCATTCAACATGTCCTGCCAAACTGTGTAAAACGGACTTATTGTTTTTGTCCGTCCGTCTGTAAATATATTGGAGACAAATTTGATGCCCATTTAACATGTTCTACCAAACTATGTAAAAGGGACTTATTGTTTTTGTCTGTCCGTCTGTCTGTTCATTTATTATCCCAAGACCTCAATGGCAATGAATGAAGATATGCTTAGCTCTAATTAATGTGCTAAGTTGGACATGCATGAAACCTTATGTGACACTCGTACAACTTGGTACCTAACTCAGAATGGTTAATTTAACAGTAAATACTGAAAATTTGAAGCTCAAAGGATACAAGTAATACATGTATATATAAGCAACTAGTATCAATGTGTCAGAGCTGATATATCAATCAACAAGATCAAATGACTTAATGTTTTCATAAGTGTGAAAAGAATACAAACCCAATTTGATAAAAAAAAAGTCAAAGCGTGCTTGTTAAAGATAACATGGAACTTTTGAATCAAAAATGGCATGAAACGGTCTAGACAATTGCATTAGAAGCCAATCTTTGCATGAACAATCACCACTGTCAAGAGAAACCTGTACACCAGCGATTTTAAAGCATTAGTAAAGCAAGGTAAAAATGCACAGTATAACAATTTTCTTTTTCCCCAGTACTTAGTTATACATTGTAGTAGTTTAGTCACGATAGTCTTAGACAAAATTTAATAACTTTGCAGTTTATTCCGACAATTAATGGGCTTAGTAAAAAGAGAAGTTGGAGTATCAGAATCTTATAGTGTACAATGTGTAATACCCAATCCACTCAACAAAAGGGCATCTTGTCTTTCTGTCCATCGATATTCATACAAGTTCTCAGCTTCTACTAAAGAGATTAATTTCAAAGTTGGTATACAGCTTAAGCATAAAGCACAATGAATTGTATTTACCTGGGTGCTCAATCTCTTAGTTTTCATGGTACTCAAGTTTGTGCCCTGACTACATATGTAGGTTTAAATAAGCCATTTAGGGGACAGTGCAGGGTTCACCACAGGATTTTTAAGCCTAGGTGATAGATGATCGCTACTTCGTCTTCAGGTCTGTAAATCTGTTTGTCCACCAGTTCTTTGGTCCCAAATTGGGTTGACCTACTTCCACGTGTAACAAGTTGCGACACCATTAGGGAACATTATATATATCCGAAGTCATTATGAAGTTTATGTTCATATATATGCACCAGGATATGACCCACCATCACCATGAAATATATCTGTCACATCATCTTCATGGTTGATTGATTAGAGAAAATGGGGTACTATACTAGCCATTATACTAAGTACTTTTCTTTGAATGATATTACAAAGAATCTTTATACACGTACACATATGCATCAGTGTTTGAATAAATTAAAATCATCATAGAACCAACATTCTGTAATTTTGGAACTAATAAGATGTTGCTAGAAGGGGGTCATGCCCTTTTAGTTTCTTATACAGAGGGCTGTCCATGCGGATAAGAAAGGGTCATTTAAGACTTTAGTTGACGGGCTAAATGTCCTATGCCTTTTGATCATCTCCTGTGTAATATTAATGGGGCTCCGCATGGGGGTTTCTAGGAATAAAGTAATCATTTAGTTTTCATTTGATAATCATTATTATTGACTTGAAATCACTTCTTTAAAAAAACCTTCGAAAACTAAAGTAATCAAGAATGGGCTGTGCGTTGGAATCGAATAATCACCGAAAAATGACTTGTAATCAAGTAATCACTGAAAAATGACTTGTAATCAAGTTATCACTCAAAAATGATTTGTATTCAAGTAATCCCACTCAAAAATGACTTGTAATCACCTTAAAAATTTCTCAGTAATCCAAGATGCCCACGAAGAGCCTTATTATTATTAGACTAAAAAAATAGTGGCATTTTGTAATAGCTTTACTAATACTAGTACATATATTTGTATGCTTTACATGTATTCTTAAGTATAACTGCCTCAAATATCCGATATATATCTCAATTGTAACTGTATTTTTCAAACCGGAACTTTTAACTTGTTAGCGGATGGCTAGTGGGAAGTAAAGATATGAAATTTGTTGACGAAATTTCCTTTTGATTATAAACTAATACAGATAGAGGGTGTTGATGTTGGTCTTTTTTTTTCAAACCAGGAAAAATTATACATTTCTGTCTCCCTTCCCTCAGTTCTCATAGTTTTGTTTCCTGCACGTCACGTTAGCATTAACACACGTCAGCATTTTCATACTATTTTTCTAAAATATCATTTTACACAAGTGCTTATAAGGCCATGCCGAATTAATTACTTGTTCGTCGGACCGCCCGCATGTGAAATTGTTTCCTTAAGAAAAAAATATAAATTTCTTCCGCCCGCATTTACCGGAAACCCGCCCGCGTCCGGAGCCGGAAGTTGTGTTCAAAATTTTTTTTTGGCACAGGATACGATTACGGCAAGAAAATCGGGAACGGATGACGGGACAGAGGCCGATTCATTTACGACCGTAACAATAAAAAATTTCTTATTATTACGGCACTAAATATTACGGCAAATCTCGCTTTAGAGAATTACTAAACATAAGATATTTTATATTTATCTTCTTTCGCAACTAATTTACTTTTAAACATTTTATGCTGAATACTTATAACAAATGTATAGTACAGCTTGTTTTACAGTATTGATGACCATAAAATCGTTTCCGAAAACATAACTTAAACTGAGGGCAGAGGCAACTGATTTTTGACAAAAAACATTTACATTTGTCGAGTAAAGCGGTTTTACCCCGAAGGACGGAAGGAACTTAAAATGCGTGTTGATCTAAGGATAAATATGAAGAATGGAACCACTTCACTCATGTCCAAACTGTGGCATATGTAGTCTGTGATTGATGACTTGCATGGTTTCACCAGGAATAAAATAAAACCCGAAAACCACATATTGGTTGTGTCGCATGTGTCATAATTAAGTTATCAAAATTACTTTGAGTCATTCTAGATTAATTGGAATTTTTCGCCCGCTTGTACTATATATGAATTAATAAATTTTATGTCACTCTATATAAACTTTCATATCGTCACAATATCGATTTGCCGTAATTATAAGTGCCGTAATAATAAAAAAAAATTCTTATTGTTACGGTCGTAAATGTTTCGGTCTCCGTCCCGTCACCCGTTCCCGATTTTCGACTTTGCCGTAACAATAAAAATTTCTTATTGTTACGGTTTTGCCCAGATTTGCCGTAACCGTATCCTGTGCCTTTTTTTTTTATCTCCGCGTTTGAAAAATATTGGTCTTTTGCAGAAGTAAACAACCCAAAAAATTGCCGATTTTCAACCATGTACTCTTATAAATTGTCTAATCGCTTGTTAGTTAAGTTTAGTGCTCCAATATTGGAGATACATTCAGGATAAAAGACGTTAAACAAACGGCTGAAACTACGTTTCATTCCCCTCAAATAAAACACTCCGATGAAAACAATGAAATCTGTTGCCACCAAGTAAAAGTATTGTTACAAAATACGGCAATTGCATGTCAAATGGAAGACTCTTACATTGATTTATTTAAAAACATTCATAACATTTAAAGAATGCCATATACGATGTACAGTCGACCCCTTTTATTGATAGATTCAAGTTCCTGTGGTATTTTTCCTCGTATACATGTAAAAACAACATGGTTCAAATTGAAAACATTAAGGAAAATCCCTAACTTGTATGTAAGGACGATAATCAGGTCGGGTTTTCTAGATTTCGTTTGACCTATTAATCAATCAAAATTGTAACAGATTGACCTTTCAAATGGGGAAAAATTGTAAAACTTTTTCGTCGGTTTGATAGAAAAGTTCATAACATAAACATGTATTCTTTCACTTCCTCGCTCATATTTCTCAAATACCAAATATAATTGGTTTTAAACGTTATTTTGTTTAACATGGGTAAATTCTCCTTATAAAGTAATGTTATGTTCCACTTATTGACTTCTATTTTATTAAGTGTATTGGTCAATGGGCAATCAAGAAGGTAAACATAGCCATAAAATCTCCCTACTTGTCAAAGCTGTTTGGGTGAAAAAGTGTTTCTTAAATATGTTTATTTTTAATATGACATTAATACAAATACAACAACCAATTTTTTCACCGCTCATTTTAAAGATTTGTTTTGCGAGTAATGTTATATTTAACTTTTTCATAAAAAGCACGTGTTGGCGATTGTATTTATTTATACTCTCTCAAAAACTATTGGTTAAAAGTTTGACGAAAACATTATCCTTAAAAGGTAAAATCTTCGACCTGATAATGGGATATTAATGACACCATCTATGAACATCCAATTCACCATTGACCAAGGATTGTTTTGTAATATTTTTTAAATAAATATTTACAAATTGTTATTGTTGTTTTATGTTTTTTTTTGTGAATAAAGATAGGAAGTTGTTTTTCTTTTTAATATTTTATCTTAAAACTATGCCTTGCCAGCAAGATTTTGGGACATAGTCATACTTGTTTGGTGTAATCGACTTTCTCTTGGTCTGCTTGTGGCTATTGATAGTAAGCCAAGACAGCAACTCTTCAGAGAGAAAAAAACAACTAAAGACAACTATTTCCTGCTTAAATAATATATTAATCAATTGGAAAAGCCATAAACCAATGAGAACAAGCATTTGTTATACTTTAAATAGAAGTTTTTTAATATTTCACTCATTTTCTTCAAAAATAAAAACAATCGCTCGCTCGCCTCACTTTTACATTAAAAACCAGAAAAAAAACTTTTAAAAAATTTAAAAACAAGTCGCTCGCCTAAAAAAAATCAGTCGCTCCCAAAAATCAGATTTTCTGAAAAAAAATTAATAAAAATTATTTCGCTCGCTCGCTCCATGTTTTAAAAGTCAAAATATTAATTCTGTGTGGCCTAAGGGAAATCGAAACTGTGTTAACTGCTGTATAAGAAAATGTTCGTAAGATAATGTAGGACAGGGTTGTCTAAACAAGTGGGTTACAAGTTTCTTAAATATTTTGCCGTTGGAAATTAATTTATTAGTGGGACTGAATTCTGCTACTCGATTGCGACGGTCCCACTGACTATTTTACACACACAACCTTAAAGATATTATTTACGATTTTTTTAAGAAACACGAAATGCCCACCTTATATAATATTTAATATTTTTAAAGATAAATGATTTGTCTACCTACCCCACCCTTTTTGGTTCAAAACTAGGAAACAGAAAGCATTTTTTTGTGGTGGGGGACTGTCACTGGAAATCGCCGAATATTAACTCGGTCTTTTGCTTTGACAGCCCCCTTGATAAGTTAAGTTTGTGAAGCTCACAAACAGGAAACAAAAATTATTTTCACGATGGCCTTTGAATGAAACGTTTTATGAAGTAATCCTATACTTTGATATCTCCCTGGTATCATATCACATTCGAGTATACGGGGAAAAACCTCAAATATAACAATCATCTGATCTAAATCATAATTTTTACACATTGATCGGATGACTTTCCCAAGGACGGAAAATGAAAATGAATATATATGCCCATTTTTTAACACAAGTCCAAATATAGTAAAGAGATCAAAAGAAGGAAACAAATTAAACTCATACATATGGCATGTCAAGTTAAAATTCCCGAGAAATACTGCATTGTGTTTTTAGAGGAAATTTCATGGATCTAAAGATGAGTTTACAAAATGATGCAATACCATCCAAAGAAAGAAGAAGGAGAATAAAAAAATTGAAGGATTGGTAGTGGGTTGGACTAAACTGCAGGTTGAATACCAATTATTCCATCATATTTAAGTGGCGAAAGTTGGGGGGGGGGGGGGGGCTGGGGGCCCGGGCTTTCCCTTTTGGCGGAAAAATTTGGTTGAATATATAGGAAATCATTAAAGCGTGACCAAAGGGTGCCCCTCTTAGGCCAGTCAGTGGGTCCCCTCTTTTCAGAATTTCTGGATCCGCCACTGGCATCCGTGCTCATGGGTGTATTTTTATGCCCCATCTACGAAAGAAAAGGTGCAAATAGTGTTCGACTCTGTTCGTCCGCCCGCCCGTTCGTTCGATCGTTCGTCCTTTCCAAATGTTGTAAGATAGGGCATTATGTATTTCGGACATATATGTATTCTTGTTTTGCTTTTTTGTAAAAATTTTCTCTAAATTTAAATGAAATATTATTTACACATAGGGTCTCCTTATGTAAGACAAAACTCATTGATATAATCTTAACAAACTTCATCTCCAAGTGGTTGAATTTGTGTAATTAGTGTTTTTTACAAGTAAGGTTTGGCCTGGCCTGTAAAGGATCTTTTATGCACTGATGAATGTATTTTATTGGTTATTTATTTGAAGAAGTTACTAAAACGAAAAATGAATTTTGGATGATTTTATTATATTGGTATTGTCATAATTTTGACTTTTTCAATACACGTGGGTGTTTAAAGTTATCTATAAAATAACACAGTTGAACGCGTCACCGCCCATAGGAAATAAATCTCACCAAGTATTTGCTAAGCCAGGTTTTAAAATCTACAACGTATGTACATATGTACGGTTATGACTGTGTTTAAGAGAATTGCATTTACAGCTGAAAGGAGCACTGACCTCAACATAAAGAAAGTTTTTTTACGGTTTTAAGCATTAAAAACGAGTTCGTTTCTATTCAAATGTCCATACATTTTCAAGTAATGGAGCCATGAACTTTACCCTTGAAACATCTATATGATGATTTTAAATTGTGCGAAAGCTTAGGCATTAGTTCAGGGGATTACACAGGGATAGTATACATGTATAGGTAAAAAGTTTGTTTTGATGCCCCGGCCAGTTACATCTGAGACACGCGGGGTCAATGTTTTTTGGGATTTTCTATAATTTGTTAAAATCATTGCACGGACACATGAAGGTATATGATGTATATTAATGCAGAGTTCGCGAAATGTGTCAGACCTGTCAGACCTGACTGGTAAAATTTAAGCAGGTCCGGCATTTTAATCATACTTACTGGACCAATGTCCGGTAGATTTTGGTTATTTTTAAGAAAGTTGTAAGTAAAATAAAAATTAGGTCCGACCAAAGATTCCATTTTGACGGACCTATGTCTGACAAAGAAATTTTAAGTTTCGCGAACTCTGTTAATGACACTTTAAAAGTTATAATTGTCATGATTATCATTAAGATAGGAAATAAGCATTCCAAAATGAGTCTTTAATGGAAGTTTTGTCCCCGCTCGGCCTTATAAAAATGCCGGTGTCCGTCTGTCCGTCACATTTTTTTTATGGCCCGACCACGTATGTGGATCGGACATATAGTTTTACCCTTGTCCGTCCGTCCGTCCGTCCGTCCGTCCGTCCGTCCGTAACACTTTGGTTAAGTTCTTGGTTAAGGTCCATTACTCAGATACTAGATGTTGGGGGTCAATGATATTTCACCACCAGATGGGTCTTGGGTAGGGCTACACCACCCACTAGAAATTAGGTCACTGTGACCTATATTTTATGCATGAACGACTTCGGTTAAGTTCTTGGTTAAGGTCCATAACTTGGATACTAGATGTTGGGGGTCAATGATATTTCATTACTAGATGTGTCTTAGGTAAGGTGGCACCACCCACTAGAAATTAGGTCACTGTGACCTATATTTTATGCATGAATGACTTTGGTTAAGTTCTTGGTTAAGGTCCATTACTCGGATACTAGATGTTAGGGGTCAATAATATTTCACCAGTAGATGGGTCTTGGGTAGGGCTACACCACCCACTAAAAATTAGGTCACTGTGACCTATATTTTATGCATGAACGACTTCGGTTAAGTTCTTGGTTAAGGTCCATAACTTAAATACTAGATGTTTGGGGTCAATGATATTTCACTACTAGATGTGTCTTAGGTAAGGTGACACCACCCACTAGAAATTAGGTCACTGTGACCTATATTTTATGCATGAATGACTTTGGTTAAGTTCTTGGTTAAGGTCCATTACTCGGATACTAGATGTTGGGGGTCAATAATATTTCACCAGTAGATGGGTCTTGGGTAGGGCTACACCACCCACTAAAAATTAGGTCACTGTGACCTATATTTTATGCATGAACGACTTCGGTTAAGTTCTTGGTTAAGGTCCATAACTTAAATACTAGATGTTTGGGGTCAATGATATTTCACTACTAGATGTGTCTTAGGTAAGGTGACACCACCCACTAGAAAAATAAGGTCACTGTGACCTATATTTTACGCATGAATGACTTCGGTTAAGTTCTTGGTTAAGGTCCATATCTCAGATACTACATGTTGATGGTCAATGGTATTTTACACATTATACACATTGAGGGTCAATGATATTTCAAGAACGGGAGGGCCATCCTGTGGCTCATAGACACATTTTCTAGTTCGTAACAGTTTTCCCATCAAGTATAAATCATAGGCCTTTTTATATTGGGTATGCAGCTTCAGGTAGGGGTCCCATATGGTCAGGAGGGATGCGTTTTCATATCTGTCGCTCCTCTACTTCCTGTTTAACGAGCTTACTTAGATTTTTCCCACTCGACGGACGGGGGGCCTTGAATCTGTTCTTGTAAGACTTGTTTTGGAATCCGGTTACTTTTGTGCCATAATTAGTTTTTTTCCTGTCCCCGCAAGAACGCTCTATGTAAAACAAAACTCCAGTTTAGCGAGAAAAATCATTTACACGTCCAGACAATCTTTTATTAGGAAGAAAAGATTATATTATAGGCTCGTGCAATACAAGAAGCTTTATTGCTCCGGTTAATATTTCCCAATAACCATGATATAGCTCTATGTAATAATGATATTAAATATATATGAATAGTTATGTTTTATAGTCCTCATACGTGCATGTTGCTTCTTTAGTTGAGAGCTTCAAAGCTTTTGAACATCGAAGACATTGCTTTTTATGCTTATGTTTCCTATATTCTGTATATTATCCAAGTATCGACGGCTTTTTAGCAGTACAGTACACAGTTCCCTTGAGTTTTAGAGTAGAGTGTGCATTATATTTTGTTTAAAAGATATTTAACATTAGGCCTGGTTGTACATTTTATGCATGTTAATTTAAGTGAAGGTACATATTCATACGATATTCATGTACATATTTTACATATTTCTTTGATTCTTGCGTACATAAAATACCCTAGATCTAAATTGTCCCGTCTACTTGAACTTCTCTTTTCTTTTCAGATAACCAATAAACATGTCTTGGGATAGCTATATAGAAAACCTTATAGGCCACACAAAGGACTCAAATGGAGAATGTCACGGAGATAAAGCATGTATCATCGGTTTGGACGGGGGCGCAAAGTGGACCACAGATGGGGCCTCTAATGCTTATAAATTGAACCCGGGAGAATGCGCCAGTATAGCAGGAGCTTTTAAATCGAAAAATTTTACGACATTCCAAGCGAGTGGAATTCTAGCGGAAGGTGTCAAATATCAGTTCTTGCGAGAGGATGATGGGAAAATCGTCTACGGCAAAAAGAAGGATAACGGTGCAATAACTTTACAGGCTTCTAAAACAGCCATAGTAATAGCTCATTGTAAAGAAGGATGCCAACAAGGAAATGTGAACAAAGGAGTTTCCACAATAGCCGAATATCTGGAAAGTTTAGGGATGTAGAAGCGAACAAACCATAATATAGCAAAAAAATTCTTATATACTCTGCTTATTTAACATTATAAAACATTCCATAGGGGAAACTTTATTACCGATTTTTTTTTATTTCTTTTGTACAACCAATGTTGAAACGTTGGGTTGTTATATTTTTCTTCTTCTCTTTGAATTTAGCCGATTTACTTTGAAATATTGAACATTTTTTTCAACAGTATTGTGATTGACACCATTGTTTTGAGATTTTATTGTGGAGATATGCATTGAAAGTGCTAGATTTGTTTTGTTACCATTATTTTCTTAGATTTTTCACGGCTGAACTATTCATCCTATAACAGATACTAATGGAGCCTTAGATTCACAAACAACTATCAATTAATTATTTTCTATTAAACATGTGTAATGATTTCTTGTTCAATTGCCCCATATTCTAAAAAAAGGTGTTTTTGTCGGAAGTCAGTTGGTGTTGAGCCCACATAGTGTTGGGTGGCATTTGGACGATTTTCTCTTCCAACATTATTTTGCCCCCATTGGCCCTAGTCTCGAAAATCCGATTTATGGAAAAGGCGGTTCTTCATAACATACGTGTATTTCTTAAACTTCATATCGCAGCCTCTCGATATTTGGTACATGTATGTTGCATCGGCTAAGGGTCCAATATCGATGGTTTCGATTTCAGGTCTGTTTTTCTTGGTAGTACTGTATCTGTCTAACGAAATCCGACCATTAAAGACATGGGCAGATTTTTTTTTCGACCTTTGAGTTTTATCATAAGAATACTTGTATGTTTTTCATGAGATTTCGAGTAAGTGTTATGTGTTGCCCAATACAACTTCAATAGAACAACGGCCGTTTAAAAATATCCCTTGCATTCTTAAGTAAAGACTTGTGGTTGCATCTGGTCGTCTTGAAATTAGCACTATATAGATATAGATAGAAATGTATACACGCTTTTCAGCCATCTGTTGACTATTTTCTTTTCAAATCTGTTCTATTGAAAAGGGGCGAAAAACTCAACAAGCAAAACACGTTACACGTACTTATAAATTTTTTTGAAGTTGCAATTTGATTGTAATTTATTATACCAGCCGAAACTTCATAAATGAATTGATTTGTTTAAACCACTGGATTAGGAGGAAGAACATTTATGTTGATTTTTATGTGAAATTTTATAGCTATGGTATAATTCAGAGTACTATGTGACTATTTCAACAAAATTATGACAAATTATTGCATGACACATGTAGGGGGGTGGACAGGGGGGTTCTCTTCCCCCGGCTCCCCGCCCCTTCTACACTTGCTCCCCGCCTCCTTAACCCCCGTCCCCCTATCCGCCCCCTCATGTATATTTTTCAAATTGTTAGTAAGCTTCCACAAAGAAAAGTGTTTAAAAATACTAAGAAAATGTATGGTAGTAGAAATAGGTAAAAAAAAAAGATTCAGCGAGTCTCGCACTCTGACGACAGTTGTCATGAATTTACAAGCAAAATTGAAACTAGCTGTATAGATTCTTTTTATACCCAGAAAATGAAATGCTGATTGGGGGTATTTTTCTTTCAACGTGTCTTTATCTGTAACCAATTTCACGGTGTCCAGCCCCCGTACAGTTGATTCCGGGAGTAGTGCGTTTTTCAATGGTAAATAAGGCAGGAAATTTGAGTGTTGACTAAGAAAACTTTGAATAAGAATATAATAAATTGTTCAAAAATACTTTTTATGCCCCATCTACGAAAATAGAGGCGCATATAGTGTTCGGGTCTGTTCGTCCGTCCGTTCGGACGTCCAAAATCCCATATTTCCAAATTTGCACTTACTGACAAATGCCACATAAATCATATTGGTATGGTAGGTGCATCTAGTGATGATACAAAACATTGCATGCTTCGGATACTGGATGTGACCTATATTTTCTACATGAATGATCATGTACAGAAAAATGGTTAAAGTCTATTCCCTCTAACTGACAAGTGCTACATCAACCACATTGGTATGGTATGTGCACCTAGTGATGCTAAGCACAATGCATGCTTCGGATGCTGGCAGTAACTTATATTTTTCGCATGAATAACCACTTATAGAAGAACGGTTAAAGTTCATTCCTTCTTACTGACAAATGCCATAGTAACCAAATAGGTATGGTAGGTGCACCTATTGATGCTTAGCACAATGCATGCTTCAGATGCTGGATGTGACCTATATTTTCTGCACGAATGACCACTTGTAGAAGAATGGTTCAAGTCCATTCCTCCTTACTGACAAGTGCCATACCAACCAAATAGGCACTTAGATGACATACTTGCTCTAAACAACCCCACATTCTCAAATTTTATAAATGATATATATCCTACAGAATTAACCCTAAATAAAGCAAACTCAACCGACAGTAGATGTCCATTTCTAGATTTGGACTTAAGCATTATCAATGGTAGATTACACACTAAAGTATATGATAAACGGGATGACTTTTCATTCCCAATAGTTAATTTTCCGTTTCTTGAAGGAGACGTACCATTAGCTCCAGCTTACGGGGTATACATTTCACAATTAGTCATGTATGCTCGCATTTGCAGTGATGTGTCTGATTTTAATGATAAAAACCGTTTTATTACAGAAAAATTTCTAAAACAAGGTTACCGTTACCACAAATTAGTCAAATCTTTTTCAAAATTTGCACATAAATATGGACATCTCATCGAAAAATTTGATTGTACACGTAGATTTCTGATTGTTAAAGGAATATCTCATCCTGATTTTTATAGCAATGTAGTTTATAAAGCACAAAAATTCAAAAACAACCTTATGGAAATTAAAAACTGGCTTAAAAACCTTTTGAAAAAAAGGATACGAATTCAATGTTTTAGGAAAATCTTTGCATTTGGTATGTTTTGGCAGAAATATTGATAGCTTGATAGTAACTTTAAAACGTTAAATTTTCACTTTGTATCCACTGTATTATTTATAAGCACCACAGCGATCAAGTATGTCGGTTCTGTATGGTGATACAACTCTTAATCATTCATTGTTTTGACATGGGGTGTCGGATTTAGAACTGATGTATTTGATTCTTTTACATCAATCGATAAATGTTTCTTAGCTAGTTGTCAGTAACTTCGAGTGTTTTCAAGAGAGCTCCTCCTTGTCTTGTTGTTTTCGTACAGTATTTTGTCTTAGGTTCTCTCTTGTTGAATTGAACTTTTGTCGATTGAGTTTTACAGTGTGTTTTATATGTCGCTTTGTGCAAGCTTATCAATAGGGGGAAGGTTGGATCCAAAAAACTAGTTTAACCCCGCCACATGTGCCTGTCCTAAGCCAGGAAACTTTGCCAAAGCCTTTATTTGTCCTTGTCATTCTATGTTAACTGTTTTATGTCAAGAATTGAGTCTTTCGTTGATGATTTAGGGATTGGTTTTGATACTTTTGTATTGTATTATAAGTCTTGGGCCAATGCAAGACGGTAAGCAGTGACCTATGGTCATGTTGTATACGCATGCGCGGTAATGGCAGCGCCCAGGTTTTTTGAGTAGAGAAGAAAATATGCCTTTTTCTCAAGGATGATCTACAGTTCTGGAACTATTTAAGTAATTAGTACCTAACCATCACTGCAGAAACGATCAGCAACAGTGGGATAGATTGATCCAGGTGCAATTTACCATAAAATGACTGAACCAAAAGAACTCTCGTCGGCACCCGCCATTATTGACAATAAATATACATTTCCATTTGAAATTGACTATGAAAGTGCCGTGAAAAGTCCTTCACCAATTGAAACTGAATATTCTGAAACTTGTATTCCTTCGAAGTTTAAATCCCCTTCTACTGCAAAAGCCAAAAAACTGCTTTATGAAGAAATAGAACCCAACTTTTATGAACCACAAGCGCATATGGCTGCCTTTAGGGTTAAGACAAAAGACAGATTATTGGCTTGGATACATGCCCTAGGTGTTATATACTATGATTACTTTGGGAAGGTGGAGGATGGCTATCATGTTCATTGGTACGATGAGAAGTGGGAACAGGAAAGCAAGGCTATTTGCATTGATCTCACTAAAGATATGAAACTTCTATATAAAATCACACTCTTCATCAACACAGGTATCATACAAGCTCAGGGACATAGTAAAGATATTTTTGAGCAGCGAGACTTTCCTGCCCTCAAATACGTAGTCGAATTAACTCTCACTGCATCAGAAGAGGACCAAAAAGTGCTCTCTAGGGCAACCGATCAACAAAATACTGAACCTAAAGTATTACAGGATATACATGTAGGAAGTAAACAAAAAGACATAAATCAAAATTTGGTCCACCAAGTACAACCTGATGAAAATAATCTTGTACCTGTCACAAGCACTAAACAATCCACACTGACCATAACATTTCAAGATATCTCACAACTTCAGTCAAGTTTTGTAGAAGCGCTAGAGAAGGTTACAAAATCACAAGCAGAATTCATCAAGACTGCTGAATCTGGATTTTCTGCAGCAATTTCAAATGCTCTTAAACCAGTTGTTTCCGCTGTAGACAAGCTCCAAAGACAAATCAATGAGTTTCAATCAGTTAAAAAAGACCTACTTGCTACGTCCAAAGAGGATTTACACCCTAAAGTTGTTAAATTAGAATCTCACAATAGAGAGCTAGAGAAGGAAGTGCAAACTTTGCAAAATGATAAAAGGAAAGCAGCAAATGACTTTCTAGAGTTAGAGTCTCAATATATGGCAGAAAAAACACAATCAAGCTTGAATAACAAGAGATATGACAAGATTATTAAAGATCTACAAGAAGATAATGCTAGCATTTCCAAGAAGTGTCAAGATCTACGTTGTGATATGCAGAAAATGTCTGACGAGAACAGGGTCTTAAAGGAGAAAAACGATAAACAATTTGAGGAAATACTGTCCTTAAAAACTCAATTTTCAAGTATGTTTATTCAACAAGAGTCACAACATGAGCAAAGAAACGAAGATTTTTCTCGTCATGCAAAACCCACTGCCCTCTTAATTGGAACCTCGAATACTAACAATATTAACGAGAACAAACTTTCAAACAATGTTTCAACAACCAAAGTTCTTGCCTACACATTAGACGAAACATTAAAGGCTGTACAAGATCATACATCAAACCCTGATATAGTTATCTTACATTCATTAACCAATGATGTCAAAACTCTAAACCCAACATCTTGTCTGGAAAAGCTTGAGAATATTGTGAATACAATAAATGAAAAGTGGGTAAATGCCAAGTGTATCATTTCATTAACAACCCCTAGGCTAGATGACAGGTCACACAAAATAAATTGTGAAATCCTAGATGGAATGACAAAGAGTAAATATCTAGATAACAAGGATGTCTACATCTCAGATAACACAAACATGTGGCACGGTGTCACACCCGTAGCAGATCTACTTCTTTCTGACAAATATCATCTGAATGACAAAGGTGCATCAATCTTGGCCTCAAATATTCGAAACGCACTCCATACAATGTTAGGAATCAGACAGCAAAATAATCCTCGTGGCAGATATGGTAGATCATACCGAGGCAGAAGAGGCAGATTTTATAGATAAGAAAATTTGTTAACTACTGTTTATAATTTGTCAATTGTAAACTGTTTACTAATTAAGGTTAATTTTTGTTACATTAAACTTAATTACTTAAGAGCACTAAACTTTGTATGTGCTGTTGTTTATTTTTTTTTTCCACAGAGACAGCAATCTTATTGTTTACTAATTATATAAATCTCAAATATTAGTAAGTTTGCTCAATTTAAATATAAAAAGCTCAATTGGATATCATAAGTCTTACAGATTTAACTTTTGTCAAAAATACAACTTTTCTATTAGAAAAATAAGCAAGGTTTACTTCTCTTGATTTTTGACTTTCTCTTTCAGTATTTTTCTTAATTTTGTTTTGTTTTATAAGAAGCTTTCAGTAGATAAGAACGGTACTGTACAAGGAAAGGTATTCCTTTTAATCCCTAAATTACTTAACATATTTATTTTTTTCCAATCAGTACAGTTTGTTGTTAAATATGTGGAATTATAGAAACTCCATTAAAATGTGTCACTGGAACATAGGAGGCATACACTCCCATGGTGTAAATAAATTAGAAGATCAATTATTTTTGAAAGAGATCAAAGATTATGATTTAGTTATATTAGGAGAAACCCATGTTGGTAAATGTTCAAACTTATTTATTGAGGGTTTTACCTATTTTCCTGTATGTAGACCTGTGTCGACAAACGGGAGATACTATGGTGGACTGGGTATTTTTCGAAAAGTTTCCATAAAAAGTCACATAAAAATGTTACCAACAGAATCTACCGATTATCAATGGATAAAAATTGAAAAAAGTTATTTTAACCTTCAAAATGACATTTATCTTTGTGCAGCTTACATACCCCCTGCTAACTCGTCTTACTCCATTAAACAAAATGTTGATATTTTGCAGTTAATTGAAAAAGATATTATTTTTTACCAAAATAAGGGGGATGTTTTGCTCTGTGGTGATTTGAATGCCCGAACATCAAATGAAATTGACTATGTTATTGGGGATGACACCAGGTATCTCCCATTGTCACAAGATTATAGTCCAGATTTTAATATTAGAGACAGACGATCTCAAGATAACATGTTAGATGAAAGAGGTAAAGAATTACTAGATATGTGTATTGGAAACCAAATGAGAATTGTGAACGGTAGATGTACAGGTGACTTTTTTGGCAATTTTAAATGTCTTAACTCACAAGGGCAGAGTATTGTTGATTATCTTATTGTCAATGAACAATTTTTAAACCAGATATTATATTTTGAAGTCAGCAATTTTTATTCTACTTTTTCTGACTGTCATTGTAAAATTTCATGGGAAATTTTGGCTAAATTTGGAAAAGGGACAAATAATATTGCAAAGGTAAATAAAGCACCTCTAAATTACATATGGAACGATGAATCAAAAGTCAAATTCCAGGAAGCATTGACTTCCTCTGACTGTCAAAAAAATATTAGTAATTTTTTGAATTCAAATGATAATTGCAGTCTTGACAGTATTAATAGCATGGCAATGGAACTAAATGAAATTTATTTATCTGCAGCTAATAAATCTTTACGAAAACATGCTGCTACTAAGAAAAATAAAAATAAAAAGAAGTGGTTTGACCATGACCTTTTTAAGATGAGACAAGAACTTATTTCTCTGGGTCAGTTATTTTCAAGATATCCCAAGGATCCTTACATTAGAGGCAAATACTTCAAACTGTTAAGAAACTATAACAAATCAAGAAAATTTAAACGCAAGATGTATAAAGAATCATTGCTACAAAAATTAGATTTTCTAAAAGTAGATAACCCTAAAAGTTACTGGAATCTTATATATGAAATCCAGGACTTGAAAAAAGAAAACTGTGCACTAAATATAGAACCTGATATTTGGGTCAATCATTTTAAATCACTACACTCACATGTAGATGAAAAATTTCTTGAAAGAGTTAATACCATTGAAAAAATTGTAAAAGAAAGAGAAAATTCATTAATTTCCAATGAATTAGATTCAGAAATTTCTTTTAAAGAAATAAGTGATGCCATATCCAACTTGAAAAGTGGCAAAGCCAGTGGCTTAGATTTGATTTCTAATGAAATGCTGAAGCACAGTCAGACTCAGTTGATACCATGTATGCACAAACTTTTTAATTTATGTCTTAAAACTGGAACTTATCCTAGTATTTGGGCCAATGGGTATATCTCTCCAATATTTAAATCAGATGACCCAACTGACCCATCTAATTATAGGGGTATTACAATAACAAGCTCTATTGGGAAATTGTTTAATGCAATTTTGAACATCAGACTTGAAACTTTCTTAAAAAAACATAAACTTATCCATCCATCGCAAATTGGCTTCACAAAAAATGCTCGCTCGGCAGATCATGTATTTATTCTCAAAACACTTATTGAGAAATATTGTCACCATAAAGATGGAAAACTATTTTGTTGTTTTGTTGATTTTAACAAAGCTTTTGACAGTGTTATTCATACTGGACTTAAACTTAAACTGCTACAATTAAATGTAGGATCTAATTTTTATAAAATTATATCTTCCATGTATAATAATAGCCAGGCTTGTGTAAAGGTTGGTGAATCTTTGACACAGGATTTCTTTATAAAACTGGGTGTTCGCCAAGGAGACAATCTTAGTCCAGCTCTCTTTAAAATATTTTTAAATGATTTTCCAAGTTATCTTCAGTCATGTTCAGATAGTGTGTCTTTACATTGTGAAAAATTAGATTGCTTAATGTATGCAGACGATGTTGTTATTTTTTCAAGATCTGCCTCTGGTCTACAAGAGAGATTAAATAAACTAGAAAAGTTTTGTGAAGACTGGTGCATGAAAATTAACATAAAAAAAACTAAAATACTTATTTTTAACAAAGCTGGCAGAAAAATTTCTGAAACATTTACTTTACAGAATAATATTTTAGATTGTATCTCTACTTATAGATACCTTGGGGTATATTTTACTGCTTCAGGATCCTTTCATGAGATGAGGTCCGAGCTCTATAACAAAGCTCTTAAAGCTTATTATAAATTGAGAAATGACTTTTTAAGTATAAATCCTAGTATTAAGACCAGTCTACATATTTTTGATCATACTCTTAAGCCCATTCTACTATACAACTCTGAAATATGGGGCAGCTTTTGTTCTTCTCATTCTAAGTTGCGTTCAATTTTTAATCTAGAAAATATATACAAAAACATACCATGTGAAAAACTTCATGTTAAATTTTTAAAATATATACTATGTGTTCATAAGAAAAGTGTTAACTTTGCAGTACTGTCAGAAGCGGGAAGGTTTCCATTGTTTTATGATATTGTGAAGTCTATTATAAGATATTGGTACAGACTAGAAAATTTGTCATCTGATTTTTTCCTACTTAAAGATGCCTATGAATGTAGCAAAAACTTACATAGTAACAATTACTTTTCTTGGTGTACATTTGCTGACAAATTAAGAAATTATCTGGGAATAACTTCTGATATGGCCTTATTCAACAATTTCAAATTTAACAAATGTATTGAAAAATTGCTTAGAGAAAAACTTTTAGAAAACTGGTATGATTTAAGAACCAAGAATATTGATGGGAAACTTTGTACTTATTTTAAAGTTAAAGATCATTTTGGATTTGAAAATTATTTAAAGTCAATTAATAATTTAAACCAAAGAAAAGCTCTTTGTAAATTTAGAATCTCAGCACATAGACTGCAAATAGAATTAGGAAGATATCAAAATGTTCCAAGAGAAGAAAGATATTGTAAAAATTGTTCTTTAAATGAGGTTGAAGATGAGGTACATTTTTTATGCAGATGTACAAAAAATGATTCTAAAAGGGACAGTTTGTTTGAACTTGTTTATAGAAAATTTCCAAATTTTAAGAATCTTGATAATGATAACAAGCTAATTTTTCTTCTAAGCAATGAAGACCCTCAAATACTGTCAGCCACTGCCAAATTCATCATAGATTGTTCTAACTAAGAAGTTATGAGTTGTATTTTGCTGTACCCAGTCAATTTCTTTTTATTCACATTGTCATGTTATAATCTATAATTGTTGATTGTTAATGTAACTGTGTTGTATCTTCAAATCATGCTCTTTCATCTCATAAATGTAAAATTCCACTTGCTCCATGTGGGCTCCTGATTTGGAAAATAAAAATATGTTATGTTATGTTATGTTATGTTGAAGACTGCTTGCTGTTTTCCGTTGTGATTTTTTGAATTGCTGTTTGTTTATGTTTGTTGTGTCGCGTACACCTATTCCACATCTCAATATCGTATATGGTAGGTGCACCTAGTGATTCTTAGCACAATGCATGCTTCGGATGCTGGATGTGACCTATATTTTCCACATGGATGGCCTCTTCAAGAAGACTGGTTAAAGTCCATTCCCACTTACTGACACGTGCCACATCTACTCTTTTGTTATGATGGGTGCACCTAGTGATGCTAAGCACAATGCATGCTTCGGATGCTGGCTGTGACCTATATTTTCCGCATGAATGACCACTTATAGAAGAATTGATAAAGACAATTCCTTTTTTTACTGACATGTGCCACATCAACTATATTGGTATGGTAGGTGCACCTAGTGATGCTTAGCACAATGCATGCTTCGGATGCTGGCAGTGACCTTTATTTTCCACATGAATGACCACTTATAGAAGA
This sequence comes from Arcuatula senhousia, assembly GCA_963971305.1. Lineage (NCBI taxonomy): Eukaryota > Metazoa > Mollusca > Bivalvia > Mytilida > Mytilidae > Arcuatula > Arcuatula senhousia. Next base: position 26,888,774 of record OZ020313.1, on the reverse strand, counting down.
ATGGTTAAGTTAAAGTCCATTCCTTCTGACTGACAAGTGCTTTAATAGCAACCATGTTGATGCTTTAGTGATTGTGGAAAAAAATAAATGTTGCGAGATGGGGCATTATCATGATTATGTCTTTTGGACATATTTTTGTTGATTATGATTCGTGTAAAGGAAACCTTTACAATGCTGAAATAAATAAATACACAAATACAACAATTCTTAATCATTCGTCGTATACTTTTGAAAACACATTAGGGTCATAGTATTTATAAGTAAACTCGACAGAAAAATCGTACATATTTAGTACTATACATACTTTTAATTAATCTACTGTCAACAGAAACGTTATAAGTATAGTTTTTGAAATCATTCAACAATTGGAGGCAAAACTATTACTATATTTTATTAACCTGGTTGGTCACGGGTCAATTATTTCGGACTTCTTCGTTTAAATCTCACCTTAAAGACCGAGAAAGTTAAGCTCCGCCCAACCTTGTGAATAAAATAGAGTAATACAAACTTTGAAAGAAAACAGATATCATATATTAGTTATTCTTCACTATACGGCTCGCTCTTTTTGAAACTGTACGGCCCGTAACGGCGTTGCACCTTTTTGCGCATCAAACGTGTTGAAATGTATCTCATCTAACAATTCCGTATTCTTCTCATGTTGTAGACTTAATTTTAAATACGTTTTCAAATTGAAAAAAAAGACTTTGTTTTAATTATTACTAGTTAACCTTCTTAGCCCACTCGTATAGAGGCATTGTGAGATATTGTCAAGCAGTCAAATAAAGACAACAAATACGTAATTAGTCGTCTGCAGGCCCGGGAGATGAATAGGCCCATAGCAAAGCCCAGATTGTCGTCAGTGGCGACTAAGGGTCTTGGGATTCTGACATCGATTCAGTGCTCAGTCTCAGAGCGACCGAGTGTGTACCCTAGGTGGCTGAATTTGTACCGTCGCCCTCGTCTGCGGGAATTATCAGGTCTTTAATACGGAAAAATCCCTGACCGCCGACCATAGTGGGCCAATGTGTGTGAAGGGTGCCATGCACGTAAAATACTCCTTTGTGGACGGTCAAGTAATGCAGCACATCAGCTAACTTATTCACCTCTACCCACCTCTCCCCCTTTCCTGTGGTGTTCAAAATTTACTGCTCCCATGTTTCCCACTGACCCCACATTTCTCATCATCATCATTTCATGTTCATTTTATCATACTTTCGTGGTTATCGCCTTTAAAAAGCAAGAGCGTAAAACACCAATCCACTCACTCATTTGCTCGAGATAGGTTCGCACAGTTATCACACTTCGCTTTAAAATACTGCGTAACTTCTTGAACCTGTGTAGCCAATCATACATTTTTAACATTTTCCTATTATCTAAATTTCTAAATCTTTTTGTACAGAAAATATGGTAGATATCTTCGATGCTTGTTTTTATTTGAACTTCTGGGTTTTCGGTCTGCCAGTGTTTTGATTCAAATGACGATGATGCTAGGTTACTTTCGTAAAATATAGTTTTTTATTATGTCTCCCCTTCCCAGAAGGGGGAGACATATTGTTTTTGTGTCAGTTCTTCTTCTTCTTATTCTTCTTCTTCTTCTTCTTCTTCTCATACAAAGCGTGTCCGGTCCATAACTTTTTTTATCCGTTGAGATAGGGCTTTGATATTTGGCATGTGGATGTGTCACCATAAGACGATGTGTCGCGTACCAGAATGAACTTCGTATGACCTTGACCTTTGACCTCAAGGTCAAATAAATGCTAATTTTACATGAAAAGTGTTCCGGGCCATAACGTTTTTGTTCTTTGACAAAGGACTTTGATATATTTGGCATGTGGATGTATCACCATGAGCCAATGTGTCGCATACCAGAATGAACTTCACATGACCTTGACCTTTGACCTCAAGATCAAATAAATGCTAATTTTACATCCAAAGTGTTTCGGGCCATAACTTTTTTGTTCTTTGACATAGGGCTATAATATTTGACATGTGAATGTATCACCATGAGACGATGAGTTGCTTACCAGAATGACCTTCATATGACCATGACATTTTAACTAAAGGTCAAATTAATGCTAATTTTGCATCCAAAGTGTTCCAGGCCATAACTTTTTTGGTTTTTTGACAAAGGGCTTTGATATTTGGCATGTGGATGTATCACCATGAGACAATGTGTCGCGTACCAGAATGAACTTCATATGACCTTGACCTCAAGATCAAATTAATGCTCATTTTACATCCAAAGTGTTCCGGGCCATAACTTTTTTGTTCTTTGACATAGGGCTTTTATATTTGGCATGTGGATGTATCACCATAGGACGATGTGGTGTGAACCTGAATAACCTTCATATGACCTTGACCTAAAGGTTAAATTAATACTTATTTTACATGGAAACTGTGTCTGTGTCATAACCTTTTTGTTCTTTGACATAGGTCTATAATATTTGACATGTGCATGTATCACCATGAGATGATGGGTTGCCTTCCAGAATGACCTTCATATGACCTTGACCTTTGGCTTCAAGATAAAATTAATGCTATTTTTACACGTTTAACATGTCTGAGCCATATATATTTTAATCCTTTAAACAAAAAGCTTTGATTTTTGACATGATAATGTGCCATCATGGGAACAATGTGTCACTAACGTTAATGACCTTGACCTGTGACTACAATGTCAAATAAATGCCAATTTGGCATGCAAAGCTTTCCAGGCCATAACTTTTTTATCCTTTGACATTGGGCTTTAGAATGTAGATGTATAATTATTAAACGATTTGCTGTACAATATATGTCATTGTGACTTTGACCTTTTGACCTCAAGGTTGAACTTGTGTTATTTAAGGAAGGGGAGACATCAGTTTTAATGCGCTAAAACAGTTTTTTCCTAGTTTTACATATTTACAAAACATAAAAACACTTAGGGGCAAATACAGAACAATCACACACAAATAACATATACAGAAATAAATGGTTTATACATACGTGAAAATTACTTGAGCAGTATATACCTCATTTTCGCAACTTATGAAACCAGTATATACCTCATTTTTGCAACTTATGAAATCAATGATAATGGGCAATATTTCTATATCATAATTTAAAATAGATAAAAAAGTATTGGTTGTTATTCCTTTTATCACCAAATATGCCACCCAAACAGCTGATTGGTAAATACGGCAGACTAACTTGACCCCAAAAAAATCAACTCTTACTGGAGAAGTTTTCACAGAGGACCAACTCGCAGAATGGACGCTATATCCGCTCGGCAAGGATACTACCGGCTGGTGGTACTGTAGAGATCTAGTAAGGGGGACCAAAACAGCGAGACAAGGCGGAGACGAAACACATCTTCGGCTAAGACAGAGAGGAATAACCGCCGCTTTAAAGCCTTTCTTAAGAGGAAAAGACAAGAAGCTGAGAGTGATAATACCGCTCAACAACAAACGACAGAAGCAGTGGATCATGCAGCTCTGACAGATGACGAGGGGATGATGGAAACACCGGTCAACTCCGACGGCTAGAGACCGCTTCAACTATGTAAGGTGCAACGGAAACGGAGCAATCTTAATATACACCATCGCCTGAAGACACCGCTTCAGAAACTGTGGATAAATCGAGCAAAGCGAGTCCGCAATGTCAACAACAACAACAGACGACTGAGTACACAACTGTACGGAAAAAGAGAAGACTGATAACCAGCATAAAAAAAGTAACAATAGATCTCCACAAAACACTTATATTTTCGAGGTAAAAGAAAAAGAACTATTCATACTGGTCCAGAGTAACACCCTTCAATCCTACAAGATAGTAGACAAAAATAAAAAAAAAACCTTCAAAATGGTAAAAAGAAGCCACGAACATTGGTTTGATATCAGATGCAAGACCAAGATATACAGACAATTGCTAAGAAACACTATTTAAAGTTAGAACAGTCACTGATAAAATCAGTTACGGACTTCAAAAACACTTGGTGAAATGACTTGTTTATACTTAATAAAGAGCGAGATAAGCCACAGACAGTCCCTAACCCCTTTTGTAATGTTTGTAACTTAAAGCTCCCTTACCCGAAATGCCTTAGAAAAGAGAGAAAAAAGTTTATTGGTAGAGTCAAGCTGGTTAAAATATGGATATTTAGTGCATATCATATTAAAGAAGTTATTTCGTATGTTATCATTTATTTGCGGCAGTCCAAAAAGAAATGTTTCTCGTCATCCAAGACCTTACATATTTTGCAGAGTCTTGGTTCCCGAGGTATATTTTTGTATCTCCCAGGTCTAGTAGTCGGGTCACTCCGTCCGTCCGTCTGTCCGTCCGTCCCGCTATGGGGTGCCTGTCTTGTGTAATCTGAATCTCAAAAACCAAACACTAGATCTTTCTGAAATTTTACACAGTGATTACAGATATATTGAAGATGTGCACCTCCCCTTTTGGTGTCATTTTATAGTTTCGTTTAGAAATTAGGGGCCCCAAAAGCGTCTTTTTAATTTTTTTCCACAATAACTTTTGTTCTGGTTGACCAAATGCTATGACACTTTACAGTAATGTTACTTACCACACAAGAAAGGGTTGGGCTGATTTTGGGTGTCCCTTCTTTTCTTGTTTAGAAATTAGGGGCCCTAAAGGAACCAAAAAAGTGACTTTTTTATTTGTTTCCACAATAATTTTTGTTCTGGTTGACCAAATGCTAAGAAACTTTACAGTAATGTTACTTACCATAAAAGGAAGGGTTGGGCTGAATTTGGGTGCCCCCTGTTTTTTCGTTTAGAAATTAGAGGCCCAAAGGGGGCCAAAAAGGCGACTTTTTAATTTTTTTCCTCAATAACTTTTGTTCTCGTTGACCAAATTCTATGAAACTTAATAGTAATGTTACTTACCATAAAAGGAAGGGTTGGGCTGATTTTGAGTGTCCCTTCTTTTTTTGTTTAGAAACTAAGGGCCCTAAAGGGTCCAAAAAAGCAACTTTTTTTTATCTGTTTCCACAATAACTTGTTTTGGTTGACCAAATACTATGAAACTTTACAGTAGTGTTACTTACCATAAATTAAAGGGTGGGGATGAATTTGGGTGTCCCCTCTCTTTTTGTTTAGGAACGAGGGGCCCAAAAGGGGCAAAAATGTGACATTTTTTATTTATGGTCCGATTTAGAAATTTTTTTTTACAAGTTAATTTTGGTCATATATTGGATACAATTTTTTCTTGACTCACCTTTTCTGTTAAGCAATAAGGGGACCAAAAGGGGGAAAAAATAGAAACTATTTTTTGTGTTTATTTTTACAATATTGGGTGGCATGTGACAAATATGCTTTGTAAGTCCACCATAGGATGCAAGTGGCAAAATATTTTGACTGTCCATATTGGGCCTAGAATGTACAGGGTTCAACGTTTTGCCGTGCGACGCAGGGCCAGACATCGATTGGTCTTGTTATTTCTAAATCATGGTCACTGATGCGGAATTTTGTAAGGATTTTTCGACTATTTATATTGGGAGTTTTTATACGACCGCAAAAAATTGCAGACATATAATGGTATGGTGCTGTCGTCGTCTGCGTTGTCTGTTAACTTTCGTGTAATTGCTTGATTTTTTGCTCACCTGGACCTAATGTCCATGTGAGCTATTACCATCACTTGGCGTCCGTCGTCGTCGTCGTCGTCTGTCGTCCGTTAACAATTTTTCAAAAATCTTCTCCTCTGAAACTACTGAACAGAATTTAATGAAACTTAGCATGAATGATCCTTAGGTTGTCCTGCAACAAACTTGTGTTTCGATTTTTGAGTTTTTGCAAATAACATTAAAACGGTGACAAATTTTTAAATTCTGATAAGAACAAAAGTGATCTGCACCTCAAGATCTACCTGCCCTGAAATTTTGGAGAAGATCCAACAACCCATGTAGGAGTTATTGCCCTTTTCCTGGATTTTTAGCTCACCTGGCCAAATGCCATGTGAGCTTATGCCATCACTATGCGTCCGTCGTCGTCCGTCGTCGTCCGTCGTCTGTCGTCCGTTAACAATTTCAAAAATCTTCTTCACTGAAACCACTGAACCAGTTTTACTGAAACTTTGCAGGAATGATATATGACATGTTGGCAACAAACGATCCTCATTTAAAATGATTTTATAGACAACATGGCCGCTGTTACTAAAAATAGAACATAGGGTAAAATCTTTTAAAATGGCTTATAACTCAGCAACCATTACAGATAGAAAAAATCCGAAGGATCAAATGCTCCTCAGAATCAAAAGCTCTACAAAAGTCTCCATTGGGTCGAAGTTGTCAGACGACCCCTTATAGGGGTTACAGCCCCTTAAAGGTGAAAAATGGCGTTTTTTCATGTTTTTGGCCTATAGAATGAAAACTATTGCAGATAGAGAAAAGCGGTTGCTTGCTTAAATGTTCAGCTCACTAAACTCTACAAAAAACTCCATAAAGTCGAAGTTTGTCAGATGACCTCTTTTAGGGGTTACAGCCCCTCTAAGTTGAAACATAGCGTTTTACATGTTTTTGGCCTATATAATGAAAACTATTGCAGATAAAGAAAAGCTGTTGCTTGCATAAATGTTCAGGTCATTCAGCTCTACAAAAGTCTCTATAAGGTCAAAGTTGTCAAATGATCCCTTTTAGGGGTTACAGCCCCTTTAAGGCGAAAAATACTGTTTTTGGCATATAGAATGAAAACTATTGCAGATAGAGAAAAGCTGTTGCTTGCTTAAATGTTAAGCTCATTTAGCTCTACAAAAGTTTCCTTAAGGTCAAAGTTGTCAGATGACCCCTTATAGGGAGTACAGCCCCTTTAAGGTGAAAAATAGCGTTTTTTTCATGTTTTTGGCATATAGAATGAAAACTATTGCAGATAGAGAAAAGCGGTTGCTTGCTTAAATGTTCAGCTTATTAAGCTCTACAAAAAATCCTCAAAGTCGAAGTTTGTCAGATGACCTCTTTTAGGGGTTACAGCCCCTTTAAGTTGAAAAATAGCGTTTTTCATGTTTTTGGCCTATATAATGAAAACTATTGCAGATAAAGAAAAGCTGTTGCTTGCTTAAATGTTCAGGTCATTCAGCTCTACAAAAGTCTCTATAAGGTCAAAGTTGTCAGATGACCCCTTTTAGGGGTTACAGCCCCTTTAAGGCGAAAAATACTGTTTTTGGCATATAAAATGAAAACTATTGCAGATAGAGAAAAGCTGTTGCTTGCTTAAATGTTAAGCTCATTTAGCTCTACAAAAGTTTCCTTAAGGTCAAAGTTGTCAGATGACCCCTTATAGGGTGAAAAATAGCGTTTTTTCATGTTTTTGGCCTATAGAATGAAAACTATTGCAGATAGAGAAAAGCGGTTGCTTGCTTAAATTTTCAGCTCATTAAGCTCTACAAAAAGTCCTTAAAGTCGAAGTTATCAGATGACCTCTTTTAGGGGTTACAGCTCCTTTCAGGTGAAAAATAGCGTTTTTTCATGTTTTTGGCCTATAGAATGAAATGAAAAGCTGTTGCTTGCTTAAATGTTCAGGTCATTCAGCTCTACAAAAGTCCCTATAATGTCAAAGTTGTCAGATGACCCCTTTTAGGGGTTACAGCCCCTTTAAGGCGAAAAATAGTGTTTTTGTCCTATAGAATGAAAACTATTGCAGATAGAGAAAAGCTGTTGCTTGCTTAAATGTTCAGCTCATTTAGCTCTACAAAAGTCTTTATAAGATCGAAGTTGTCAGATGACCCCTTATAGGGGTTACAGCCCTTTAAAGGCGAAAAATAGTGTTTTTGGCATATAGAATGAAAACTATTGCAGATATAGAAAAGCTGTTGCTTGCTTAAATATTCAGCTCATTTAGCTCTACAAAAGTCTCCATATAGTCAGGGTTGTCAGATGATCCCTTATAGGAGTTGCAGCTCCTTAAAGGCGAAAAATAGTGTTTATACCCTATAGCAGATAGAGAAAAGCTGTTGCTTGCTTAAATGTTCAGCTTTTTTAGCTCCACAAAGTTCTTCATAGGGTTGACATAAAGACCAGGTGAGCGATTCAGTCTCCTGGGAGCTTTTTGTTTATTTCGAAATAAGGGGACAAAAAGGGAAAAAAAATGCAACTTTTTAATTTCTGGTCCGAGTTTCAAAATTATTTTTGCAGGTTAAGTCTTGTCAAGTAGTGGATACAAAATGGGAGATTCGTTGAACATAAACTAACATTCTAATAATTTCCGATTGCATGTTAAATGCAAATTTGTTTAAAAGACCAGGTTTCTTTCCTTGTACTGACTGCACATGGTCGATGTCTTAGGTGCTGGATTTGGCTTCCCAGTTCGAGCCTTTTTGCTTTGAGTACTTTACATTTAATATTTTTGTTTTTTGACCTTCCAATGTTCTAATCCAAAAGCTGCTGATGAGAGGTTGATCCTTGAAATATCAATATACAGTATAACCAAATTAACCGTATTATACCCGTTTTGGTATTTGTATTTCAAAACGATGCTTGCTGTTTTACATGACTAGCTACACAATTCTATACAGTGTAATTGTAATGTTATTCTTATCAGAAATGGGGCTACTTCTTTCAGTCCTGTGTCGCGGATGTTCCCACATCCCCATAGGGAAGTATGTGTCTGACAGGTTTGAAACTTGTTTATAACATACGGTTTGTCATTGATATTGACCCATCATGCAAAATCATTCACTTGTGCGGTTTCTGAGAAAAACATTGGTGGAAATTTTTGTATGTATATAGTGCCCCCCCCCCGCACAAGTTGCCCCGGGCATAGAAAAGATTTGTAGGCTCGAAAGACTATTAGAATAATTCAGTTCTGTGATAGATGTCACTTCATTACAAAATCCCCGAGTGTTGACGTTCGTCATTCCATATACATTGTACATCTGTCTTTTATATCCAAAAAAGGAACACACAGCAAGTGTTGTACAAAAATGAAGAAAAGAACATAATTGATATATAGGCTACACACACAGGAGTTTGGGTGTAGGATTTTCTTTTTATTATAATTAAAAATATTGAAAATAGTATTACAGCGAGGGTCATATATATACAAACAATAAGAAAAATAAAATCCTGGACCCAAACGCCTGTAGTATATGCCCTGGGACAAAACAGCAACTCTGCTTCAAACCACGCTGTGCTCGCATCGTGTCTGCTATAAAACGTAATGATGATGATGGGTTTTGATAGTCGTGACTACAGGGGAATGCGCCCCTCTGCAGCGACTATTTTTAAACACTTAAAAACTGTTAAAAGGCTCGCTATGTGCCCCATGACACACCACCACCAGTGTTAGCTGCTCCATAGTATCCTTTGTTGTCGATGGATGCAGGGCCCGTCTATCACCACGAGGCGGTACTGGTCGGAATTCTGGAAGACTATAAAACATAAGTCCAGTAAACGACTAATAGAAGATACCGTGTATTGTAGAAATATACAATGTCGATATCTAAGAGATGAATTGTAACAGCGGTGTTTATTGATGAGTTTGTTTGTTTGGTTATTTGGGTTTTTTTCAGACACCAATTCAAAATGTCATTGTATACACTTTTGGCGTGTTTCAACAATACGTTTTCCGTTTACAATTTACATGTTTTTGTTTTGTGTGTTTCTACGATTTTTTTCGAATTCTTTGTCTCCTATTTTTTTTTTTTTTTTTGGGGGGGGGGGGTTTATTGTAACTGTTTTTGTAGTGGTCTGTTTTCTATCGTTGTTTTTTTTACATTTCCTTCTGGTACGTGTAAACGTCCCTTCAAAAAACAAAACAAAATACAAATGACAACAAAGTTCCAGACAATTAATTTTGCTACGCCTGACGCGCGTTTCGTCTATTCAAGACTCATCAGAGGCGCTCTACCAAAAATATTAAAAATGCCAAACACTATATGATTATGAAGAGCATAGAGAACATTAAATCAAAAATATCAAACTGGGAAACCAAATTATTACTAAGATGCATCAACAACTTAGAGTAATTCCGCTTTAAGCGATAACTGATAGGATATGTTTTGTCTCTTAAAATTGATTTGGATCAATGATAGAAATGATGTGTTACCCTACCCAATCCATTAAGATGATTTTCAAAATTATAAACATTTTTTCACTTCTAGTCATTTGATAACCAACTTAATATTATATATATAAGAGCTTAATTGACAGAGTATGATGCCCACGTGATGATGCCTTAAACCGGAACACGTATAACAGCTAGAAAAAAATCTGCACCCAATAGGACGGAATGCAAAATTAATTTCCAATTTTGTAATTTGCATTTAAAAAAAATAAAATACTAAGTTTTTGCATTTATATAAATATTTTGAGTAATACCAGCTATGAGATGTTTTAAAATTTTTAACGTCAAAATTCATGAAATTGCTGTTCCATTCTATCGCTAGAGGTCGCGTCTGTCATTTGAAACAAAATGATAGAAGCACGGGAACCTGTCATTCTAATTTTCGCGGTGCATGTCAACCAAACAAATAACTTGAATAATTCAGAAGATATATTTGCTCCGCAGTCAATACATTTACCCACAGGGGCTTGAATTCTGGCCATTAATATCGACTAAAAAATCGACCCCCTACTCTATATTACACGTGGGTATTATAGAGAAGGGGGTCGATTTTTTTAGTCGATGTTAATGACCAGAATCCAAGCCCCTGTGGTGTCTTCTTCGATGTCCGCAATGTTCATATATGGTTAAGGATAAAATCACTTCCTTGTTCTGTTTGCAGGTGTTTTCCTTTTTTAAAATCATACAAAAGCTTGCATTTCTTGCCGCTATTTAAAGATTATATTCCTTCTTATATTATTTAAAGTATGAGGTACCATACATATATATATATAAGAAGCTTTATCTGCGGAAGCTTGTCAGGTTTAACCTGCGTGATTTCACAAGCGGGCGACGTCACGTGTGTTATACGTCGCAACCTTCATTCTACTATCCCGGAAACTTCGCTTATCCCCGAAATATTACCACGAACTAGTTTAGACCAGTTTAAGTGATTACCACGATATTTAATAAAGGGTCGTCATAGAATTTGTTATTTTTTGCTGTAAGCGCTTAACTTAAACTGAAAGATTTTATGATATTTATGCCATATATAGTCACAAATTCAGGGGCTACAAAAAGGGGTCACACTGTATTACATACTGATAGGGGCTGGATTGAATATTTTTGATTTACGCACTTTAAGTTATCTGTAGTACTCCTTGAAACTATAATAAAGGACTTTTAAACAATTCAACCCTAGTAACACAGGGGAAAACGGTATATCAACGGACATGATCTAGACCAATTTCTCTTTAGCGGTCATGTATTAAATCATAATCGTAGACCCCTTCACCAAATGCTACGACAAGGCAAGGATCCGGTGGACTTTTTTATTTTCATGCACCAGTCTTTGTTTCTAGGTGGACCAAACATTACTATACTGACACTTAATGTTAAGTTTTTGGTCCCAGCTCGGCAAAGGTAGACCCCTGGTAGGCGGACCTCCTTCACCTTAAGGTACGACATGGCAGGGACCCTACTACATAAACCCGTTGGAGTTTTTTTTTGATGGACCAGTCTTTGTTTCTAGGTGGACCAAATATTACTATACTAACACTTATAACGTCTAGCTTTTGACCCAGCTCGGCAAAGGTAGACCCCTGGTAAGTGGACCTCCTTCACCATAAGGAACGACATAACAGGGACCTTACTACACAAACCCGTTGGAGTTTTATTTTTTCATGGACCAGTCTTTGTTTCTAGGTGGACCAAACATTACTATACTGACACTTATAACGTCTAGCTTTTGACCCAGCTCAGCAAAGGTAGACCCCTGGTAGGTGGACCTCCTTCACCATAAGGTACGACATGGCAAGGACCCTACTACACGATACATGTGGACTTTAATTATTTCATGGACAAGTATTGCTCTTATAATTAGGTGGACCAACAATTTCTATACTGACATTTAACGTTGAGCTTTGGGACCCTGCTCGGCAACAGTAGATCCCTTGTACGTGAATCCCTTTACCATAGGGTACGATGGGACAGCCCCTGAGTTTGTGGCTATAGCATAAATATCATAAAATCTTTCAGTTTTACTTAAGCGTTTACTGCAGAAAATAACTTAAATTCTATGACGACCCTTTATTATAAATACATTTTCTAATTCGTGCTAATATTTCGGGGTTAAGCGCAGTTTCCGGGATAGTAGAATGAGGGTTGCGACTATCCCGGAAATCGGTGATAGTCGCAGTTCGGGGATAGTAGTTTAACATTATAACGTAAAAAATGTTCTAAAAACTCTGAAAATCAATTTTTTTGTCCCATTTTTTAGAATTTGTATGTGATTTTTTTATCATAAAATAAGTATAGAGTGCATTTCTCGAGAACTTTAATTCTTCGCTCATCGTTTATATTGTCAAAAATTTGCACTTCGGTACAAAGTTTTTCTCATGCTAAATAAAGAGATTTCACAAAAATAATGCTCTGAAATTGCCCAAAATCCACAAATTTGATTAAATCATATGATTTTTAACCCAGTTTACTCAAAGCTGCTGTACATTTTATAGCTAGTATTTGGTACTCCTTAAATTACAGCATTACGAAACATATTTTACAGTTATGTAAAGTAGTTTACACACAGTTGAAATTTTGGAACCAAATTGGTTCTGACTCTTTTTACTCCTATCACATGACATAAACAAGTAACTAGCATAGCTTGTGTTATTGAACTGCATAGGCCTTCAAGATCATTCAAGGTAACAACTGTATTGAAGGTTTTAAGCTCCCACTTTAGAAAGACCTTAGAAAAGGGATATAATTATATTGTCTGAGTCCGTTAGTCTGTCCGGTCTAAATCAGATATATGTACAAGTTACTTAGACCGCAGGAGCGATAGAGGGGATATATATATAAATATATATTTACTGTACAGAAGCCTCTGTGCCTAGACATAAAGGAAGTATTGTATCGTCATACCCAAATTTGTTTATTTGGTGGTTCGATCCTCGTCCCGGGTGAAAATTTCATATCAGAACTAATTTTCCGACTCTTTCTTGACACCATTTGCGAGGATGGTCTCGAGGAACTATGCTTGTCCTTTGGATGGGATTGTCCCGTGTAAGGGGAGAGCAATACCCCAAGCACGTTAAAGACTCCTTTGTAGAGTTCGATAAGAGTAGGCTCAATGGGGCCGCTACAAAGGTCACACTCGCAAACTGCTCGCTGGAAAGGGATTCAGATAAGCATTAAGCTTGGTTCCCAATCCAGGATAAATAAATATATTTGTACTAAGATATGAAAAAAAAAACATATTGTGCCATTTGTGGTGGAAATCAAGTCTTTTGGACACATTCTTGTTATGAAAATACCGATATCCAAGTTAAAACCATAAAGTATTGTTTTATCATTTCAGAATTCTACAGTCTAAGATGTCTTGGGACAGCTATTTAGACAACCTTATCTGCCAAACAAAGGACCCTGAGGGAAACACACATTGCGATAAGGCTTGCATCATAGGAATTGATGGTGGCCATGCCTGGACAACGGATGGCCATCCCAATGCTTTTCATATTAGCGCAGTCGAAGCTGCTACGATCGCAAAAGCTTTCAAAAGTAAGGATTTTGCTCCCTTCATGATGAATGGTGTAACAATCGAAGGGGTCAAGTACCAGTTTTTAAGAGAAGAAGAAGGTAGACTGGTTCTTGCTAAAAAGAAAGACCACGGCGCTGTTTCTATCCAAGCTGCTAAAACAGCACTTGTGATTGCGCACTGTCCCGAAGGAAAACAACAAGGGAACTTGAATAAAGGAGTTGGGGTGATAGCTGAATATCTCGAAAGTCTAGGCATGTAGACTAGTTTTACACTGTGTATCAATCAACATATATATATATTCAACCTATATTAGCTATGGAAAAACCACGGATTTATTCAATATTTGAACCAGGATTTCAATGACAATTGTATTTTATTTAGATTTGGAGAGATATTTAAAAATTTTCAACATAAGACTTCGAACTTTTTATTGATCAAATCTAAGAATGAACACTAAAATTTCGATTTCATACTGAAGTGGAAAAAATCTTAAACATATGACTCTATTGTAAAAAAAAATAGTTTAATTTTTCACACAACTTTTTTACACGTCCGTGATATTTTTCATTATCAATAATGAGAAAATTGGCATTTATTTCTTAAAAAACAGACTTTTACTATAACATAGTTTGTATTTTCATTTATTCATAGCAATCTTGAAATTGGGGGCGAATGAGGCAGAATTGTACCGATGGGGCATTTGAACTTGAAAGTTCACAAGGGAAAATACAAAATCAGCACACGCGAGAGAGAACAGTATGAAGAAACAGACAGCATGCAATACACAAAACAAACGACCCAACAACACGATCGAACTCAGTTAGCAACGATAATGAACTCATGTGGTCCGGAAGGGCAAACAGTTCCTGCGTGATGCAAATCACCAGTGTAGTTGTGACTGAAAACAGGTTAAAAACTAAACCGATTATTAATGTTAAATTAGTTTAGTTTTACTCTTAACAATTAAAGACCGTTGTTTCTGAAACTATTTCTCGACCACCGGTAAGGTTTTATAGAAATGACACAGAGGCAAAAGAAAAAATACAAGTTCATCGAAAGCGACGAATTACATAATTTGAAGCACACAATTTTTTTTCCGAGAAATTAAAGAGATTTTAAAACTGCATAAACTTCTAAACAAATAACTATTTTAGGGTTTGTTTTGTCTCGTACATCAAAACTTGAGTTGAAAATCAAAAAAGGATCCTACCCTAGCTTCTTAACACAGCAAACGTATGATAATCAAACTTCAATTACCCAGCACCCTAAAAGCCTCATGTGCAATTAACACCAAAAGAAAACACCTTGAAAGGCATGATAAGTATACATTAAAGGCAAAAATACCCATTCAAGCAAACAAAGAAAATAAAGCCAAAAAGAACTTTTCGACAAAACTAGCCTTAAGGACATCTTATTCAAGGCACAACCAAACAATGGAACTACGATAAAGGTAATAACAAAATAACCGAACTTGGATAATCAATCTCAAATGTCCATAAGACAAGACAAAACAAGGACGGCATAACGGAAAAATTGAAGATCGCAATGGTCCTGACTTGGTACAGGCATTTAAAAAAATGATGGGTTAAACCGGGTTTTAAGGCGCGCAAATCTCCCCTTCCTTTGCGGTTTTTGGGTCCGGTAGTTACACAAACACATCAGGTAAGTGAAGACATATCAGGGATGCTAAGGTGATCATCTCAGTACATCAACCAGTCAAACACTAATCAAATTTCGTCTAACATGATATTGAATTTTTCTACCAGTGGCTGATAACGAAGAAAGAATTTTTTTAGAGACCGTATGAGA
Organism: Arcuatula senhousia; assembly: GCA_963971305.1. Lineage (NCBI taxonomy): Eukaryota > Metazoa > Mollusca > Bivalvia > Mytilida > Mytilidae > Arcuatula > Arcuatula senhousia. The sequence continues at coordinate 26,873,402 of OZ020313.1, read as the reverse complement.
CGTATGACTTACGTAATGACACTCTTTGATCCAACTTAACATCAACTAGTTACAAAGGAAACCAAAATGCTTGAGTCCTTGATTCGTCTCTAGTTAACATCAGGAAAGTTAATAAGCACTTTTAAGTTTATTGCGTAAGCCTTATATTACCAGACTGCAAAGTGCAACTTTTAAGTAATTATACATACTATTTTCTAATTATGTTTTTACCATGCGCTGAAGGGGCCACAAAAAAGAGTTCTCAGAATTGCGTAGGGAAAGGGATTACTATCACAGTATTGGAGATTTTGACAATTTTAAGAAAACCAGGAATAAATTGTCGTCTGCAATACGATCTACTAAAAGTGAATATTTTTCTAACGCGATTAATTCCAGAAGTAATGTTGGAGAGTTATGGAAACATCTAAAAGATATAAACTCACAAACCCGAAGTGAGATAAAATCTGTTAATGTTGACGGCATTGAGTATGTGAACATCAATGACATTTGCGATCAATTTAATAACCACTTTGCTTCTATTGCACAGCGCATTCTTGAAACCCCTAAAAATTGTATCATGAATGACAAGCTCAATGACTGGGTCAAGTCTAAAGGTGTACCATCAGAATTGTCATACTTATGTATTGCTCCTGAAGAAGTTCTTACTGAATTGTTAAAACATAAGAGTAGTGGTTTGGATGGTGTCAGTCCAAATATTTTGAAAATGTCAGCATTTGTTATTTTTGAGTCAATGACACATATTTTTAATCTTAGTTTGTGTACTGGCAAGTTCCCATAAAAATTTAAAACTCCAAGAGTTACACCAATCTATAAGTCTGGTGACCATTCTGATATGAATACAGGCCTATATCAGTACTTCTAGCATTATCCAAATTATTTGAAAAACTAGTTTATTCGCAGGTCTACGATCATCTTACAAAAAACGATTTAATTCATCAGAATCAGTCAGGTTTTAGATCCAAGCATTCTTGTGTTACAGCTATGACAAAAATTGTTGATGATCTTTTAAAGGCAATGGACAAGGGAAATCTAACAGGAGTTTTATTTCTTGATTTTAAAAAGGCATTTGATCTTGTTAATCATTGTATTCTTTTATCAAAGCTTAAATGTTATAAATTTGATGACCTATCAGTTCAATGGTTTAAATCCTATTTATCAATGAGGTCTCAAAAAGTTGTAATGGACAATATAGAATCAAATTCTAGTAATATTCATTTCGGTATCCCACAAGGAAGTATTTTGGGTCCTCTTTTTTTTCTTTTATACATTAATGACTTGCCTCTGCACTTGGAACATGGTTCTTCAGACCTATATGCAGATGACACAACAGTACACCTCTCATCAAACTCATTATCTGATATGAACTGTAAACTGAATGTAGATATGTTAAAAATACATGAATGGTGTATCAGTAATGATATGGTTATTAACACTAACAAATCTAAATCAATGTTGATCGGGTCAAACCAGAGGTTGCAAAATTTAGATGGTGTTCTTAGCGTTATTTACAATAATTCTGCTCTAGAGTATGTAGAATATGAAAAATTACTGGGTATAACCATTGATAACACATTATTATGGTCACAACATATAGGAACCTAAGTCTCCAAAATATCGTCTAGGATTGGATTGATGTCTCGTTTGAGGACATACCTACCGAGGGAAGGGCTTCTATTATATTATAATGGGTATATCTTACCGCTTTTTTATTATTGTTGTATTATATGGGGGGGGGGGGGGAAGCCACGGGTACAAATATTGATAGGGTTTACAAACTGCAAAAGCGTGCAGCAAGAATTATACTAAATGCAAAACATCATGCTACTTCATTGATTCTATTTAAAGAACTTGGATGGTTAACTTTCATGAATCGTGTACACTATCACAAAGGTGTATTAATGTTCCAATGCATTAGAGGATGTGCTCCTTTATACTTATCCTGCTTATTTGACAAGTCTTCAGACATCTCCTCTTATTCACTAAGATCCGCTGAGTCTGGCAAATTATTTGTTCCCAGACCAAATTCTAATTTTATGAAGAAAACTTTTCATTATTCTGGAACTATCTTATGGAATACTCTTCCTCAACAATTAAAAGATATTCAGAGTGTTGAGTTTTTTTAAAAAACAATACTTGAAATTCTTGTTATTACAAAAAGAAAATAATATTATACAATTGTTTACTGGTCATGAGGGGAACAGTACATTTGTTTCCACGAGGTACTTATTATTTCACGAGGCGCGTAGCGCCGAGGGAAATGGTAAGTACCGAGGGGAAACAAATGTACTGTTTTCCGAATGACCAGTAAACAATTGTTTTATTATACTGAATCGGTAAACAACTTAACTAAAGCCACGCCTACTGTTCGGACTATTTACATTGTATACAGTGTACTCAGGCCACGCCTACTGCCAATCATACAAAAACCCCGCGAAATAGTATTACGGTACTATTGCCCTAGGGAAATAGTTTTTACTATATCCCTAGGGAAATAGTACTTTTACCAAATTCAAGATGAAATAGTTAAAATGTTTACCTGTATTTTATATAGAAAAAATCTACTGAAGTATAATAATATACAATTGTTTACTGGTCATGAGGGGAACAGTACATTTGTTTCCACGAGGTACTTATTATTTCACGAGGCGCGTAGCGCCGAGGGAAATGGTAAGTACCGAGGGGAAACAAATGTACTGTTTTCCGAATGACCAGTAAACAATTGTTTTATTATACTGAATCGGTAAACAACTTAACTAAAGCCACGCCTACTGTTCGGACTATTTACATTGTATACAGTGTACTCAGGCCACGCCTACTGCCAATCATACAAAAACCCCGCGAAATAGTATTACGGTACTTTTGCCCTAGGTAAATAGTTTTTACTATATCCCTAGGGAAATAGTACTTTTACCAAATTCAAGATGAAATAGTTAAAATGTTTACCTGTATTTTATATAGAAAAAATCTACTGAAGTATAATAAAGAATGATATTATATACTCATATAAAATTCTGTATTGTGATTCGTTAGGACGCAGTCATGTGACATGTGATATTCCGCTGGGTCAACCGGTAATCGTTTGGTCGCATGGTAAGGTCACCCTCTCGTGAGATTTTGCACGTGAGACCCGCACTTTTTTTCTTGAACATTGTATGAGCTGGATATTTTTCCAATGAAAAAAGGCTGAAATGTCAGAAAGAAGCAAAGGTGTACCAAAGGGGTAATCAGTATCATAAAACCGTAAAGACAAAGACAAAACCGGCAGAAATATGTTTCAAAGTTTGATATTGAATTGTTTCATTAGAATATTCGATATAATATAACAGTTATCACCCTAGATGATATGTGACCTGGCATTTCTTTCCCCTCGAAAAGAAATGTCACCCTCGGGTGACCTTACTTTCTCGTGGAAAGAAATCACCGGGTCACACACCAACTAGGGTGATAATTGTATAATGTTTTAAGTCTTAACATTTCATGAATGATGTTCTTTATACAAGTATAATTTTGTTTATTTGATTTTTTTTTATGTATTTATTATATTTTATTGTACATACATTATGAGGGCCTCAGGGAAGATTAGTTTTTGTACTAACTGTGTTACCCTCTTAAAATAAAGGGTTTACTTACTTACTTACTTACTTATCGAGATGTCGAATAAGGAATAAGTAACCAACTTGACCGTTCTTCTATGGCGCTGGTTTAAAAACAGTATTATTACCTGATACAATAAAATGTTTTTTCATTAGTTATTTTTATTTTTGAATATTATCAAATTCTACCGGGCAAATTGCCCGTCGACGTTCTATTGCTTGGTGACTTTTTGACCTCACATTTGATTGGCCAATTTATAGACATATAATTTAATTTGGTATGTAACGCTCAATTTGATTGGTTGGACCAACCCATGTTATTTTGTATAATATGGTTTGGTCTTGTGACGTCACTAACATCTTCATCCGCCACGGCATTTTCGAAATAGTCCCTATGATTTTTTCGATAGTTAATATAAATCTTATGAAATTAAATTATAAGGAATGACTTTAATAGTTGGTCATTTTATAGGGATATAAAATGGGTAGGGTCGTTTTACGCTCTAATTATTAAGCGTAAAACGACCCTACCCATTTTATACCCGTATAAAAGGACCAACTATTAAAGTCATTCCTTAAGAATATTTATGATCTATTCCGGGTCATTCACGTGTTCCTACCCGGCGCCTTACAAATGCACTGTCACCTCAGGATGTCTTTAGTATACATTGTAGCTGCACGTATCAGGTGATAAAACAATTATTGAATGTGTAGCCAGGCAATGTATCAAAACTATTTTCCCCTTGGTATCAAGATCAGCTCAAATTTCTATTGCCCTCAGAAAACAGCATTGCAATGCAGCATTTTTTTGTTTTTTCTATGGATGGGGTTTAGCATTTTCAACTTTTTTGCTACAACACCTCTGATGCGGAATCTTGAATAAGGACGTGCGTCAGGCGTTGCAAAATCTATTGTCTATATCCAAATATCTGTTTATATACTTTATCACCCTTTTACATAAACTGTATTTTTTTAGGCTGTATTGGTCAGCATTTAAAATCTTTGTTAATGTGTCAATTTCATAGTTGTTTTTAATCGATTTGTGTGTGTGTGTGTGTGTGTGTTGGTGTTTAACGCCCTTTATCGACGCACCTGGGCCATGTAGGGAGGTAACTTTTAATGGTGGAGGAAACCGGAGTACCTGGAGGAAACCACCGACCTTGGGCAGGTAACTGACAAACCTAATCACATACAGATGGGGAAGTCCCTTTTTTTTGTTAAATACAAACGGGACTCGAACACCAGCTGAGAGGTGATCGGCTAGTGATCAATAGTGTGGTGTTTAAACCAGCGCCTTAGACCACTTGGCCACCCAGGCCCCTGTTTTCTATCTCGAGGATGTTATAATACGATCCGATGTCAGCTAAGACTGGTAATTAGGGAGTGCAAAAGGTCATACATTTCTTAGTAACGAATTCTTTGAACCAGACCTGGTAATTATCCAAAACCGTAAAAAGATAAAAGTTTCTATGCTATTATGCTAGTAATAAAGTTTAGACATTTTTCATCTATGTTATACATGTATATCATTTTATCAATTTGTCACGCAAAGGCAAAAAAAAAGGAAACACAATTGATGTGTGTTCTGGATTTATAATAGTCATGATAGTTGCTCGTTTGAGTTGAAAGACGCACGAATGGGGTATTCGAGTGTCAAAATTCCGAAAGGGTAACGACAAAACCGGTAATCACGAACAAGAACAGCACGAAGAAACACAAAACACAAAAAGTGACAAAATCAACCGAACGGAAATCAACAACGCGAACTCAAGTCGTAATGAAAACTCGAGTGCTCCGGAAGAGTAAGCGGTTCCTGCCTGAAATAGTACACCCGTTGACGTACTGCTAATTTCCAATTCAGTGTCAAATCCGGTAAAGGAAAACAAACCAACATTTGCACTCATTTGAGAGACCTTTTTTTCTCTATGCTAGCATAAAAGCACAGAAACTTTATCTTTTTACGGTTTTGGATACAGTTTATCATTTTTATGTATTTTTACAATCCGGTTTTCACTCTGTGTCCCCTTGCATGGTTTCATGGTAATTTGAATAAAAAGCAATTCAAGCCATCGTGTCTAGTGTAAGTATAAAGTTCTATTCGATGCGATAGATGTGCCCTGTAAGAGTAGAAAGGTTCTGGTTTCTTCGATTCTCCCCGACACTCTCTCTTCACTTGTGTTTCCTTTCTCATTACCAGATCCCAGACCCGTACGACACGTACCATATGCGCATAGAATAGTATGGGATTTTTTTTTAGTAGTCCGATGTGTCTAAGTATCTGTGTTGTTGTCTGTATGGCGGATTAATTGAAGTTACACTGCTTAGCCTTTTGGTGCATCTGACTGGTTTCACTCATGTTTCGTTGAGTTTTTATCCCACGAGATTTGCCCGCTCCGGCACCAACACTTTCGTGTTGGAGAACACATCAAAGATTTAAATCATCCGTTTAAAGGAGTAGAGCCACGAAGACCTCAAATCGTCCCTGTATTTTCACTTATTTCAAACTCCGTCAAGATTTCCTAAATTTACTCAAAATGAGTTAAGGTATAACTGAACGTTTCATTGCTGTAAGATTTTACAAAATATTTACATCACATGTCTAGCGTTGACATTTCAAACACGCCATAAATTGTAAAATTCTTTATTTTTCACACATTTTCACTGTTTTCTCACCATATCTTGTCAAAATTAGTATTGGCCGCAATTGTCGCACATCGTAATTGTTTTATATAACAATATTCATTTCTATCACAAAATATAATTTTGGTCGACGAGTGCACCCATTTCCATATTCACCGATTTATAAGCGAAAATCAAAGAAATGTCAAATTTCGAGATTTTTTACAAATAGGCAGATTTTTAGCTCCCTGCTCTCCCTTAGATTAAAACTAAATATATTCTATAAAATATGGAGTCTAATTAACATAAAAAAGCAATAACAAGCAGGTACATCAAACTTTTGTTGTTGTTGTTTTTTGTTTTTTGTTTTTGTTTTTTTTTTTTGGGGGGGGGGGGGGCGATTTGGAGCCTTCGTGGCTCTACTCCTCTCAAAGTTTTCTAAACCCTAAGGTTCTTCCTACCCCAGACATAGGTTGATCATCTTAGCTATAATTTGGTTCCCCGTTTCGGTATTATTGGTTTTAATCTTCTATGCTCTTCATAATCATATGGTTTGTGGTTTTTTTTCAATATATTTGGAAGAGCGCCTCTGATGAGTCTTGAACAGACGAAACGAGCGTTAGACGTAGCAAAATTTATTGTCTGGAACTTTGTTGGCATTTTTAAAATTTTGATGTAAATAAGTTTGCTGAACAGTTTTGTTGTTGTTGTTGTTCCGGTGTCTGTGTTTGATTATGCCGTGTGTTTTGGTGTTGTTGTTCTGGTGTTTGATTATGCCGTGTGTTTTGGTGTTGTTGTTCTGGTGTTTTATCATGCCGTGTGTTTTGGTGTTGTTGTTCTGGTGTTTGATTATGCCTTGTGTTTTGGTGTTGTTGTTCTGGTGTCTGTGTTTGATTATGCCGTGTGTTTTGGTGTTTTTATTCTGGTGTCTGTGTTTGATTATGCCGTGTGTTTTGGTGTTGTTGTTCTGGTGTCTGTGTTTGATTATGCCGTGTGTTTTGGTGTTGTTGTTCTGGTGTCTGTGTTTGATTATGCCGTTTGTTTTGGTGTTGTTGTTCTGGTGTCTGTGTTTGATTATGCCGTGTGTTTTGGTGTTGTTGTTCTGGTGTCTGTGTTTGTTTATGCCGTGTGTTTTGGTGTTGTTGTTCTGGTGTCTGTGTTTGATTATTCCGTGTGTTTTGGTGTTGTTGTTCTGGTGTCTGTGTTTGGTTATGTCGTGTGTTTTGTTGTTGTTGTTCTGGTGTCTGTGTTTGATTATGCCGTGTGTTTTGGTGTTGTTGTTCTGGTGTCTGTGTTTGTTTATGCCGTGTGTTTTGGTGTTGTTGTTCTGGTGTCTGTGTTTGATTATGCCGTGTGTTTTGGTGTTTTTATTCTGGTGTCTGTGTTTGATTATGCCGTGTGTTTTGGTGTTGTTGTTCTGGTGTCTGTGTTTGATTATGCCGTGTGTTTTGGTGTTGTTGTTCTGGTGTCTGTGTTTGATTATGCCGTTTGTTTTGGTGTTGTTGTTCTGGTGTCTGTGTTTGATTATGCCGTGTGTTTTGGTGTTGTTGTTCTGGTGTCTGTGTTTGTTTATGCCGTGTGTTTTGGTGTTGTTGTTCTGGTGTCTGTGTTTGATTATTCCGTGTGTTTTGGTGTTGTTGTTCTGGTGTCTGTGTTTGGTTATGTCGTGTGTTTTGTTGTTGTTGTTCTGGTGTCTGTGTTTGATTATGCCGTGTGTTTTGGTTTTGTTGTTCTGGTGTCTGTGTTTGATTATGTCGTGTGTTTTGTTGTTGTTGTTCTGGGGTCTGTGTTTGATTATGCCGTGTGTTTTGTTGTTGTTGTTCTGGTGTCTGTGTTTGATTATGCCGTGTGTTTTGTTGTTGTTGTTCTGGTGTCTGTGTTTGATTATGCCGTGTGTTTTGTTGTTGTTGTTCTGGTGTCTGTGTTTGATTATGCCGTGTGTTTTGTTGTTGTTGTTCTGGTGTCTGTGTTTGATTATGCCGTGTGTTTTGGTGTTGTTGTTCTGGTGTCTGTGTTTGATTATGCCGTGTGTTTTGGTGTTGTTGTTCTGGTGTCTGTGTTTGATTATGTCGTGTGTTTTGTTGTTGTTGTTCTGGGGTCTGTGTTTGATTATGCCGTGTGTTTTGTTGTTGTTGTTCTGGTGTCTGTGTTTGATTATGCCATGTGTTTTGGTGTTGTTGTTCTGGTGTCTGTGTTTGATTATGCCGTGTGTTTTGGTGTTGTTGTTCTGGTGTCTGTGTTTGATTATGCCGTGTGTTTTGGTGTTGTTGTTCTGGTGTCTGTGTTTGATTATGCCGTGTGTTTTGGTGTTGTTGTTCTGGTGTCTGTGTTTGATTATGCCGTGTGTTTTGGTGATGTTGTTCTGGTGTCTGTGTTTGATTATGCCGTGTGTTTTGGTGTTGTTGTTCTGGTGTCTGTGTTTGATTATGCCGTGTGTTTTGGTGTTGTTGTTCTGGTGTCTGTGTTTGATTATGCCGTGTGTTTTGGTGTTGTTGTTCTGGTGTCTGTGTTTGATTATGCCGTGTGTTTTGGTGTTGTTGCGTTTTGTATAAAATAATTTTTCTGAAGTCTAACCTGGTCCGTTAGAGCGTCGTCACATCTCTCCTACTTCAGATACCCGTCTTCACCCGTTATCCACCATGTGGCGATTAACCAGCTTTGTAATAATTACAGCATGGGCTTGCAACTGTTTATTCAAATATTTTAGGAATGTAGTGGACAAAAAGAAAAGAACAAGTTTTAACAAGAATGCTGTTTATTATATTGTTTTACAGTCATTGTCAGTATGTTGAAACGTTGTTTCCTCTTTCGTTCTTCCGGTTGGTACTGACGATGATTGAATAAATCACTTACAGTTGAATTGAAAAAAAAACCCAAAAACAGATGCTACATTACAAAACATTTTCGCTTTTAACCATGGGCTTATTAGATAAATCAACAAGATTTATTACCTCTATAGTTTTGACGATGACAATGGCTAAAACATAAGTGTAAGTGAAAAGTCTTGTTCTTAATAATAACAGCTTAACTGCTTGGTACATTTGGTATGATTTTATAGTATTGATACTGTTACATATAATGCTTGAAAGTATAGGTCATTGTTGAGTTATTGACTATCATAAAACGAAAACAAAAATATCATGGAAACAGTAATATATGTCTAGTTTACAATGTGCGTTTCTATTTAGTTACTACCTATTATAAAGAAAAAGGCAGTGATACTGAAATTAGGTCGTTTGTTTCCGTCGTTTATATATTTACAAAAGCTCTTTGCAATGTACATACTTTCACTTTTCACTCGGGGGGCTATATTCGGATTCTCAATCTTCGGATTTCCATCAAGACAATATGGCCGCGACCAGTAGATTATGTGTTCCGCTTCGGATTATATTTTAGTCAGTGTAGCATATCTTGCGTAGCTTTAGCGTAATGGATATTTGATTTTGGATTGCGAAAATTTACTTAATTGAATAAAGTTTAAAGGACAAAAATACTATTCGGACACCAAAAATAAGTTAGATCTTGCAAAAAAGTTGTACACAGCATCTTCGTTTTTCATGCTTTTATGTGGCGGTGTTTTAAAGCAACAATGCGATTCAACTAGATCATGTAGCGTACATGGCGTAGTCACTTTATCAGGTTGTGCACATGTTTAAGCGTACTTTCTTATAAATTTTTGACTGCAAAATGTTAATTCATTGAATAAAGTTTATTATCACAGACAGAAATAATGCTTATGCAAAATAGGTCAATCAGACACACACAATTCAAGCATTTTATTGATTTTTAGAAAATGACAAAATAGCCACATTGGGCCATTCGTCTGTCTTGATCTATGTCATTTTAATAAGGATAAATAATTTTATCTATTTCTCACAAAGTTATTGCGGGATCCGGAAAAATAAACTTATTTGTTGTTCGAAAATGTTATCAATGCTTGATAATTTTGTCGATTCACCACACAGAGACCAATGTCGCCACAACTACAAACATGTCAGAAAATAATTTTAACTGTGCAGAACCACAGGGGCTTGGATTATAGAGTAGGGGGGGCGACTTAAAAGTCAATATAAATGACCAGAATCCAAGCCCCTGTGTGCGGAACATGGATTGCAACGTTCGTGTATAAGTTTGCTTTAGTCTATATCATAAAGGGAGGGACAATCTATGAATAGGTGACAATCAAAAATATTTGAGCAGTGGCGGATCCGGGGGGGGGGGGGGTCCGAGATTGGAATTTTCCTCCTTTCCGACAAAATTTCGCAAGTAACGTCTAGAACCACCCCCTTTTCGTCCTTCGTCCACAGCGGACTTTATGTGGACCAACCCCTTTAAAAAAATTCTGGATCTGGCCCTGTTTGAGTTATAATATAATTTATTGCTATTAGCCGTAAAAAATTTAAAGGCAAACATGTACATTGCAAATTTTCATAAAGAGATCTACAATTGGGTTTAAACTTATTTCATATAATATTATATGCTTCAAAATCATAGGCTGATCTGACAAATGATAACCATTAAAGTAGACGATAATTAGATGTGGAATAATTGTACGCCACACAACCAACATAAAGAAACGTGAATTTTAAAAATCACAATGGAAAACAGCCAACAGTCTTCAGCATGACCATAAGTCGCTGCTTGCCGTCTTGCATTGGCCCAAGACTAAAAATACAAAAGAGGATGAGTCCAGTTTCCTTTTTGGTCACACTTAGAAAAAAGTCAAAATAACAATGTACAATTTTTTTTACATCTCCGCATGCTTGGAATGCAACTAAATGTTGAAAATAATAATATTATAAAACGAAAATTATAAAAATTTCTAGGCGCAAAATATATGTTTAATTTTCTTCTTCGGTATTCCCAGAATCCCGTTGGTAGCTTTTGTTCTCAGAATAATTTGAAGATTGAAACCTTTTTAAACTTTAACATTAAGCTGATTTAAAAGTATATATGAACAACAGACTGTGACATCTTTGATCCAATGGAGACTTTTGTACAGCTCGATGAGCTGAAGGTTTAAGCAAGCAACAGCTTTTCTCTATCTGCAATAGTTTCCTATTTCCTCCACTAACATAACCAAACTTTGATGCAGTTATATTAAACTAAATAGGAGATAGTACAATGCTTATACTGGATCTAAAAACAAATAATGTTTAGGATAAACACTTACATGACTTAGATTCATCGACATGGCTTAATTTTAGATCGATTTTATAGTATGTGTACAGCAAAGGTTACATATAGAATTCAACAATAAACCTTAGCAGGACCTAGAAATAATAAAGTCTTTTTTATGTTACTAAAGCAGACCTTTGCTTTTTGTGTCCATAGCGGCTTGCTAGGCAATATGCATTAGAGTCCACACTTGTTAGACAAAAAAAATAAAATAAAAACAAAGTTCCAGTTGGCAACGAATATTAAACGGTGCAATTCGCCTATAAAAGACTCACCAGAGTCGATTTACCCAAAAATTGAAAAAACAAAGACATTTAATATAAAATTATGAAAAACATAGCATAAAATCAAAATTATCGAAATTATATAAAGTTAACATGGTTAATTATGAAGCTTTTAATATTTTTCAAAAGATCCATGGGGCCTGTACACTGATGAATGTTTTGGGAATATGTTTGATTTATCTTTAACGCAACAAAGATTCAGTTTTATAGCACATCTTTTTTTCTTCAACCTTTCTTTCGAAGTTATTTGACTATGGGAACCCCTTTATAGCAAGAGGTTGCTCTTAAAACTGTCCTACGTTGATTTTAATGTCTTTTAAAACTTAGGTCACAACTCGCTTTCAATGAATTTTCTCAGTTAGTCGTATCATCTGGAGGATAGAATTCGCCCCGGTTAAGCCACTAGATCATATAGATCGCTTATCTTTTTTGACGTTGCTAGAGCCTAACCATTTCATCTCAGTTACTTACAAGTTACATTAGACACTTACAAGTTACATTAGACATATTCAACTCGAGACAGTTCTGTTTCTTCGTGGATGTCATCTTGAATCCCATTGGACATTGAAAATGTTCGATCATGGTCACTTTTGCGCTTGCTACACTTCGGTCGTCTGTACAATAAGTACGGTATTGTCAAACACAGAGAAGCATTATAAAACAATAAGGTGCATAAAAAATTAATGTGCTTAGGAATAAAGTGCCCAGAACCATTCATGAAATTTACGGTATAATAAGGAAACGATGCGATAAAATGCAACACGCTTCCAAAAAAGACAAGTTTGAAATAGACTATATTATTAGGTATCGAGCCAGAATAGTGGTTCAATAAAACAACCAATCCACACAAAGCAGTAATGACAAATGGCACAACCAATGTGGTTATGAATATGTAATAAGTCGCTGATCTCTTGTATTTGTTTACGGATGAAAAATCCAAGGAACAAATTCCAAGACCTGAAAAAGATAATTATATTGTCGTTAGAAAAGGATCAAAAACATATTAAAGGCTTATTCGAATCTCAAAACGTAAAAAAAACAATGACAGAACATGAAAACAAGGAAGAAAAGCGGCTCTTCGAAGAAACGCACATTATAAGCTACTGACCTGCATCAACATCACGAACATTCAAGAAACAAAATTAACTCAGGAATGCTTTGCAAGTTTATGATTGTTTTGCATAGTGCACCACACATCATGAAGAAAGATTGAAAAAAAAAGAACAAAACTGTACACTTAATACATTAATGTTAAAAAAACCAAACAAACAAACAAACAAACAAACTATAATACTGATTAAGCCAAGAACGATCCCGTCCACAAATACAGCTTTTTAATAACCTAGCTGAACAAGTTATATTCAGTCCTAATTTGACATTGAAAACCCATGATAAATGCATTTTTGAAGCAAAAGTGCAAGGTCAAGGCCAACGTGAAAAGCTGGGTTTGTTATGTCGTTGTTGTTTTTGGTTTGTGGCTCCTATCAATTAATATATTTTTTCATATCTTTTGCTGTTGTTGTTTGTTTGTGTTTTGTTGGTTATTTTTGTTGTTGCTGTGTTCTTTTTTTGACAATGAAGTGTCAATTTGGCCTATCCAATTGGTGTATTTATATTTTGACCTACTTTGAAACGGCAATAAAACATTCTGGTAGTTGTCCATATCACTTTCGTCGACTATAAGCGAAGGACTATACTGCTCTGTCAAATTATTTCCAACTTGGGTAATAAGACTATGTAATCCTGTTCCAGACGATTGGGAATCTACGTCGTCTAAAAATAGTGTCAATGACGTCAGATCTCTTATCCTTATAGTCAAATGGATATCCCCGGTCATGCAGTTTGTATTTATAGAACGAATATAGATTGCCCATTGGTCCTGAAGATTTGAAGAAATGAGTTCACCGAAATATTTTATATTTGGAACTTCTCCTTGAGTAATTGTGGTATTACATAGAAATTCGTTTGCTGACCCTATATTGTCCTTGGAAACTAATTGTACTTTAATTACCAGTAAACCTAAAATAGATAATAAGGAACTATATTTGTGGTTCCAACATACGTCAAATATTCATTTGGGAAAAAGCTGGTTCATAATAGTTGTTTGCTGTTTGATTATCAAAATTAATTAACAGATTGCAATAATGGCAACAAAGAAGAAACATTTTGTTTGGGAAAGTCAACTTCAGAACAATTATAATGTATTGACCACTTTATAAGTCTAATTGCACCATCATCATGCGACTGTAAACATTTTATGGACACATTACATTTTGGCCAAGTGGGCGTTCCATACCATGGCGTTGCTGCTTTCATTGTTGCTTCCTTTTGAAACTTCCGTGTTTCCATATTAAGGTTTTTTTATGTTGTTTGTTGAGCTGGTGTAAATACTATGTTTCTCTTGGTGTTTTTTTTGTTTCATATAAAAACATTTTGATTAATTTGAAACGTCCAATCCGAACTTCAAAATTAAAACACTCCAGTAAAGGGCAAAGCGTCTGTATCAAATTTCGACAATATTGCAGAAGCAGAGGTGTAAAACTGTGGTAATTGAATGTGTTAATACATCCGAAAAAGCCAAGACCAAAACGTTATAGACATAAAATCATCACAAACAGAAAAAAACCTCCCAACATACAAAACACAAACCAATCCACAATCAGCAAAGTTAACTCAGGTTGAAACGAGACTGAACTCAAGTGCTCCGGCAAAGTAAGCAGTTCCTGCCTGCGATAGCACACCCGACACGTAAAGGCTAACAACATACGCTCATTGTTATCTTAACCGATATTAAACATTAAAACGACAACAGACACAAAATGATGACAAAACAAATAAGCGACATTAAATATACCTTTAAATTGTGAATATTCTCCCCATCCATACATTGGTCCCGTACATAGAAAGAATGCTGTCATATACATCCCGAAAATCAAAATCTTTGTGTTGATTTCTGAAAACGTCATCGAATAACTTCCCGATGACAAACATTTGTATACCCTGTAATTAAAATAAGGAATATCATAGAAGATTTCGAAAAAAAGATGTGAATTAAAAATATATATTTAAGAAATAAATATACAGTTTACTTTAAAATCTTATTTCGAATAGACAGAAAAAATGGCGTGGTCATGTCTTATACATTTAATTTCTATTACATGTTTCTCGATAAAAATATCATATGGTAGAAGAAAATAGTTTCTATCAATCTATTCATTTAACTTCCTTAATTGAAGCCCAATCAGACCAAAAACTTCATCCATGATATGATGAATAAAATTTTGAGGTTGTTAAACAATAATCTGAACGTTTTATCCCATAGTATTATCTATAGCAAGTTTTAAGCTTCTTATTGATCTTGAATCAAAATCAATTTATTTAAAATATTGAAATATTGTAAATGCAAAAGTTAATTTTGGTTGTGATTTTATGACTTTATATGAAAGAAGCAGAAATACCAATGGGGTAAGCCCTAAAGGGCAGAGTCAAAACAAGAAAACACCAACGAGAACAAGTCGAAAAAAAAACGGATAACATAAAACACAGACATACAAAATACAACCAAATTGAATAACAATCAACAACGCAAACTTAAGTCGCAACGAGAGGTCGTTACGAGAGTGAACTCAGATGCTCCAAAAGAGTAAATGGTTCCTGCTTTCTATAGCAGACCCGTAAAACTTCTTTTTTCCGCTGTATGTAAAATAAAATTTGTTTGAAAAATAATTTCTCTATTGATTTTTTTGTGAAAAGGTAATGGGAAATTTATTACAAACCATTTATTTTGAGACATAGTTTATACATCATGGTAATGTTTGTAGCTTTTATGTTCTATTTCTCTCTTTCTCCATCAATTCAAATTAGAAAATGACACGAAGAGTGAAGGAAAAATTTGTCTCAAGAGAATTAGTTTTAACAGAATCTATCTATTTATAGGCACCGTTGCGATGTTTCTAAAAACAGTCGAATTGTCTTTTTAACAGGCTGGTCGATGTAGAATAAATTTCGGTTTAGAACAGCCGATTTTTGAAGTAAAGAGTGTAAAAAAAACAAAATATAAGTATAATCTTTTGGTAACGTTGAAATGACTCTTTGTGTTAAAATTCTTGATTTGTTTGATAATTTTAATTTGCCTGGTATAGCCGGATTCGCGCTGCTAGAGAATAGAGCATTAACTATAACGGACTTTTTTTTTGAAATTTTGAAAAAAGTTTAAAACAAGGAAATGGGCAGAATAAGCCTTTATCGTTGAGCTGAGGAATCTGAAAATAATATTACAATCTGGATCTCACACTGTCAGACTGTATTATAGTATTTGTTTGAAGGGTAATTGAGAAACATGTTGTATGTTTATACTCGTCAATTGACGTCTGATTACAGACCTAAATGTCACAGTTGTAGATAATTTTGAGATAACGAGCCAATATTATTTTATCATTGAAGTCTTGAAAAGGAAAACAAAGCTAATTAACCTTTTTTTTAAACTTCAATTTTGTTTGATCGTGAAAAAAACATTTAAAAAGGGAAATTGGAAGGAAAAGCAGCGAGCAGTGCCTAGTGGCCTTGTTGAAGGATGTTGGCTGTTTTTCATTGTGGTTTACACTAATTCCCAATCTCATTTCCCTATAGTAGTATGCACTAGAAACCCCAAATATCTCTTGATCGGACATAATTTACTTGAAAATTTTGTAAATTTTGTAAAAAAGAATTGTAAATTTTGTAAATTCTTATTTTAACAATGGACACGATAAGTTAAGTGTTTTAGTACAATTTCAGTAATTAAAGGGAAAGTTCACAAAAAAATGAAAATTTGTCATATGATTTCTAATGCATTATCTAATAATGCTATATCATTTAAACTTTTATATTCAACTCAATAAGCTGACAAAAAGAGAATTTGATTTTTTATCTTTTGGTTTCTGTCATTTTAAATTACACAAAACATCTGAATACCACAAAGTCTCCTTTTAACAGTGACCTACCATTTACCTAATTATTGAATTGCCAATATATAATATTTTTGTGACAGTGTGCATCTATGTTATGGCATTTTAAATAAGTGATAGAAAATCCTTATTAGAATTTTTTTTTAAATGAGTTATTCCTTAATTAATAGTAATAATGATTTTATGGTTTAAAAATCAATTTAAATAATTCATTTTTAATTGTCTAAGTCATGTTGTGTTGTGATAAAATGCATATAAATCACATTATTGTTTTAAATGCTAGAATGAAAATAAAATGATCTAGTACATAAAACTTTGTTTCTGAATGTTTGTATATTAGGTTTTGACACCTGTAGGTATTGATAATTAGAATTTCCTGTTTATTTCACCCAAAGTCAGCTGTGACTAATTACATTTATGTTTACCTAACCATTACACAGGTACTTGCTGAGAGACAATGACAATAAATTCACATTAATTAACACTTTTAGCAAACCCAGTGGGGTGTTAGAAAAAGAATGACCTGTGATTTACATAATTATATCACAATTATTTTCAATGAAATATGATGGCTTACATTTAAATACACAACTTCTTTCTTAATAGTAAATAAAAATAATATTTTTTTTGAATTATAGAATTTTAATTTTAATTAATTGATTACTAGTATAATGTTCAATTTAAAAGAAAAAAAAAGATTATTAAACCGTTTTTAAAAAGATTTTTATATAGAAAGTAATTTGAATTAAATGATCTTGTTGACTTTTGATTATTTTAATTATTTTGTTGGTTATTGGACGTACCACATGATCACTTAAACGTTTGAACTAATATGATTTTTTGCTACTCAGTAGAAATTCTGATTGACTGAAGTAGTCCCCTAATGAAGAGTAGGGGACTATTTCAAATAAATAATCTCCAATATCTTTGTTATAAGTTAAGATATGAGAGAAAAAATTTGCACACTGTTATAAAACATTGTTCTGAACAATTTAAGACCATATGTCAAAAATCGTGAACTTACCCTTTAATCTTTAAGGTCGATCCAGTAGTGTCCAGTATAGTAATTTTATATTGAATTTCTTAAAATATTCTTAAATGGAATATGGAGAAATTTTCTATCCTCAGTAGTAAGAGGTTCACTTCTTACAGGCTTAAAAAGACGGTATAATAAAAATGATATCTTTTTTTTTAGATAACGAGTCAATATTATTTTATCATTGAAGTCTTGAAAAGGAAAACAAAGCTAATTAACTTTTTAACTTTAATTTTGTTTGATCGTGAAAAACATTTAAAAAGGGAAATTGGAAGGTAAAGCAGCGAGCAGTGCCTACTGGCCTTGTTGAAGGATGTTGGCTGTTTTTCATTGTGGTTTACACTAATTCCAAATTCCTCTATCTTGCATTGCATTTAATAGTAGTATGCACTAGAAAATCCAAAAATATCTTGATCGGAAAAATATACTTGTTAATTCTTTTTTACAATGGAAGTGATAACTGATCAGAGAATATAAGAGTTCAAGTTCTATTTCAGTAGAAAATATTTAATCCAGTAGTTTCCAGTATAGAACTTTCATATTGAATTTCTTAAAATACTGGACACCTTGAAAATTCAGTAAATTAAGGACTTGTTAAATACATTTTATCCATTCCAGCAGTGAATGCTCTTTTAGTAATGTATAATAAAATATTGCTTCATTTTTTTATTCTTTACTGCTTTTTGGAAAGCCCAACCACTGACCATATAGACCAACATGTGCGAAGAGTGCCACAAATCTTGCACACAAAAGTACCACCTTGAGTGCACCACAATGACTTATTTGTTTTGTCCGTACACACTTCTTCCCTAAGTTTCTAGTGGTCTTCCGTGTTCGAAAATTTACATCCATCATTTCATATTCAAGACCATTGTAAAACATATATAGTGTAAACTACAACTCTCTCGATCATCAAGGTTGTGTTTTTATTCTTGGCGATGTTCCTCAGACTATTGACGTTGACGATGTTCGAAATAATTAACCAATAAAGGCAAGGGAAATATTTAACGAAGTCTTGAAATCAAGCTAATTGACCTTTTTACTTTAATGTTGTTTGATTGTAAATGGCTTCATAAAAAGGGAAATTCAAAGTATTGAAGGTTGTATTATAAAGTATTGCTTCATTAGTTGATTCTTTTTAAATGCTTTATGGAAATATTAGAAAACAGAGGTACCAATGGCGCAACCGAATGTCAAACGTTCGAAAGGAAAAAGACAAAACAAGCGAACACCAACGAGAACGGGACGAAACACAGAAGACATCAAACACAGAAATACAAAGTAGCTGAATAGCAATCAACAACGCAAACTCAAGTCGTAAAGAAAAAGTAATCTAGTAAAAATACACATTTTAAAACCCGTAAATGTTTAAGTTTTTACTAAAAACAAAACAAATCATCTCTTTCGAAATTGATCGAAAATAGATTTTAGAGAAACACGGTATCTTTCGCGTATACCATGTTTTTTTTTTAGCCATTTGAAAAATACAAAAAAAATATATGAAAAAGAAAACGTTAAGGACTTGAAAAAAATACATCACTTAAAAGAAGCAAAGAGGTACCAATGGTGCATTCAGGCGTCAAAAGCCCGAAAAGGCAATGACAAAACCGGTAAACACGAACAAGAGCAGCACGAGAAAACACAAAAAACAAAATCAAGCGAACAGAAATCAACAAAGCGAACTTAAGTCGTAACAAGAGTGAAGTCAGGTGCTCCGGAAGAGTAAGCGGTTCCTGTCTGCTTAACTTCTGAACATGTAATGTCGTCTTTTTTTAAATTTCTTTCTGGTTTCTGTCAGGTCTTTGTGTTTGGTATTTATGTATGAGAGATTGCTTCCCGAAGTTTGATTAAATTAACCGTTTATTGACACCTGCTTTGGTAATTTAGTATTTTTGGAACTCAGTAATTGCATTACAATCCTTAAAACGCACTGATAACCTTTAGATATTACGGATGACAGCACAAGTGATATTTTCATTAATTTTAGATTTTTTGTGATATTGGATTATTATGTTTGTCAATGTATCGGCGTTGAATTTATTGAAAAATAGAAAAATTCAATTACAAAACATAAATTGGATCATTTATGACTGATGGATAAGGTTGATGATACGGAATTTTGTATTATAATATTATGCAATTCTGTTATAACTGTAATAAAGAGAGACGGTGGTATTATGGCTTCAAATGGAGACAATCCTTGGATTGTCAGAATGACAGCAGGAAAAAACGTTAAGACTGGACTAACCTAATTCTAAGTTCAAACTGGATAATTGAAGATCATCGAGTGTACTTCATTTTTAAGGTTTCAGGAAGACAAAAGAAGAAACCAAATAAGTTTGAGATCATATTATTAGAACCACTTGTTCTCCTTCTTATTGTCTACATAGGGACACTATGTTTCGAACAATGACTTAAAAAGAGTTGTACGATGTAATAGAAGTTTTTTAAGTTGCTGGTGATATCAACAAGAATAATATACAATATCTTGAGTGTTTTAACAATTATTTTTGGATACATTATAAATACTTTATTTTTCCTCCAAACATTGATATATCCCTTACTGGTTCAGGGTAGAGAATGGTGCTAAGTCTGTCCATATAACCAAATACCTTTTGCATATATAGCACCTAGATTGTGCACACATTGTGGTTTAATGGGGATACCCTGCACTAGAAGAGCATTTTACTGCTGGAATGGACAAATTGTACTTAACAAAAAACTCTCAAGGTGTCCAGTATTACAGGAAATTCAATATAAGATAAGTATACGGAAAACTTCTTGATCGGCCTTCAAAATTAACTATTGAAATTGTACTTGAAATCTTAACTACGATTATTAATCATCGTGTCCAGTGTAAAAAAGAATTACATATCAGTCCAAGTAAGAATCAAGCAAAATGCATAGTTGTCGTGGCACATGAAAAAAAACCGCAGACTTTTGATCATGGAATTTGATAAATGTATCCAATATAATGACATATAATTTATAAAATTTCTGATTTATTTTGCTTTTTTAAGATTTAATCATTTAAAACTTAGTTGAATTAAACAGTGAAAAATTATCTACGCAACTGGCATTTTTTTAAATGTAAAATCTTGTTAGAATTTATTTCCATATCAAAATGAATACATCTAAGCACAATAAGTTAAATTAAAAAAACGATGTGCCGCTGACTTCCTGACCCTAACAAGAAAAATACAGTTATGTAAACACATTTTGTCAGATCAAGTGTTTTTTGGCTCTTCTAGTGCTTGTCAAATTGAATGACGGGTGAGTGGGCGTGACACAATACCACAGAAAACCTTTCCAAAACCATACTGAAGCACAATATAGGAGAAAATAGCCCGTTCAAAGGACGTTTAAAACAACTGCATTGAGTTGCAGATTCAGGGCAAAGGGTTTATTTCCCTGCATACCCATCCCTCCAATTACCAGTGAGAGTTCAAACTCGTCTATCTTATGTGCATTGTGGACAAATTTCATTTTGTTACTGTTTTTTTTATGATTTTATAAGCCTTGATTTTATAGCGTTTTCATAATAATCTTGATTTTATAGCCAAAGACGAGCTGCTTTAGAGTAAAGCAAAAACAACTTAACTTTCTAACACAAAGAGAACTTATTTATGCATGGAGTCAACAAAAATGAACCCAAATATATCAAAGATATTAAAAAGGGCAGACACATTTTGTTGTTAAAGTTTGACAAACTCAATATAGTCAAATACGAACGATCCTATTCATGTATATGGGAAACAATGAATATAAATTAGTCTTCATTACAAGTGTGAGATCTATATTTCAGAATTCCCTAGCCAATAACCATACTAAAGACCAATGTGACAAAAAGACAGATAACTAATTATCTGGTCAAGTTGTAAATATCCAGCAATTTCTAATTCCATTGCTATCTTCAATTTCTTCGGTATGTCTTTCCTGTTATGTCCTATTTCTTGGACAGTGGAGATTGGTCATCCAAGTTCGGTAATTATTATATTATCTTATTTCCCTTGTTGGCTAAAACGATCATTTTCAGGATTGTAATAAATACGCTAACTTGACATTTATTGTATGAATGTGAAATGAACAGATTTAAGCATAAAGTCAATGTAAAACAAAGGCCATTTGGCGAAGAAATGAGTTTCACCATGGCAGTGCAAAATGGTTGTTTTTGCAATAAAGAAAGCATAAAAGTGTCCAAAATGGTCAACTTCATTGCTACCGTATTATGACAAACAAGGAAATAGTTGGAGTAAAAAAGAAAGGTTTTAAAGAAAGTGAAAAAGCTTCTATTCAAAACAGAACTGGATATTATGGGAAAGGAAAAATAAAATCTTATAAATTAAAGTCTAAATTCAGAACGAAAAAGCTGTATTTGCCAGATTGCATTTGCAACACCCAAGTCAACATGAAATTCAATCGCATGATAAAGGACCCGACAGTAATGCTGATTAAAAATCAAATGGCCGTGGATTCAATAGTTTCTGACAGTTTTTTTACCCACGATTTTAAATACAATTATATTCGTGCTATAAGGGATCCGACAGTTCATTTAAGGCTGGAAAACCCTTGAAATTTAATTTGAAGTTCACAGTCCTTGAAAATGACCGTAAGAAATTTTGTGACTCCAAATTGTTAGGAACCCTTGTTATATTTTGTCTTTATCTTAATATCTCATAAGGTGTATAAAAAGGTGTGCCACCAAAGGCAGAGGCGATTCCTTAATTAATTACACCGTTTCCACGTAATATCATAAACCTTTCATAATAAGTGTTTTAACAAACAATATACCTTTCGATGGCAGCTAGCGTTATTAACCAAGCCATACTTGAAAGAAGAACATAACACACCATTGCATGTAGTTGACAGGAAATCTCTCCAAACATCCAAGTTTCTGAAAAAAAAAAGAGGTGTTAAAGAAATGCAAAACTGGTTCTTTACTGTTAAGAAATAACAAGCTACTTTAATTTTAAAAAACAACAACAAAAAATATCCGACGGTCTGTCGATGTTCAATGTTAAGTATTACCATATTGTATTAAAGAAGCAAAGAGGTACCAATTGGGCGGGTCTCTCGAATATATATGAGTCCAAAAGGACAAAGACAATCCAGTAAACTGGAACGCGAACAGAACGAAGAAACATAAAAATAAAACACTGAAGCAACTGAATAACACAAACTCAAGTCGTAACGACTGTGAACTCATATGCCCCGGAAGTGTAAGCGGACTTGCTTGCTATAGTGGGTCCGTTTAAGTTGACAATTAATTGATAAGTTGGTTAGTAACGGCCACTGGCAGATATTTTTCTCCACTTTGCAGATTTAATGCTTGTTAGTTATTGGAAAACCATTCCACACATTACACTTATCTAACAATGTATTATAAAAAAAGTTGTTCCTCAGTCAAGAGTGAAAAAAAACGTCTGAAATTTAAAAAAGCAGGAAAACTCGTTTGCGTGTTATATACACCACTTTGATAGCATTGTTTTAAGTGGGAATATTGTATTTCAAACTTCTTCAAGAATAAAACACAGTAACTAACTTTTTATATAAATTATGGTTACATCTGAAAATCCTTCAATTCAGAAAAAAAACCAACACTTTTTTACATAATATTTGTAAGGCTTCGTGTATTCCGGAATGCAGCTGGTTAACAAATGAGTTTAAAAGTGTTTTTTTTTTCAAAATAGAAGGCAAGAAGATGCGGATGAATTCATTAGGAATATTTTATCTTCCTACATCGTTTTTATATCTCATTCAAAGCTGTACGTCAAAACTGTCTAAGCTATTAATCTCTAAATCTATTGAAATTCTTTTATAGTGTCGTGAATTTAAGTGGAGACAAAAAATACTGTATGCTGTCCAATACTTTTGGTCAACAAGCAATTGACTCATTAAATAAATTTGCAACATTTTATAGATAGATTACTGCAGTAAAAGAAAGTTTAGAATTTTCTCATCAGTCAGGGGCACATTGTTCAATAGTGCACTTGCTAATGCGACAAAAATCTAGAAGGGAAATAATGTTGTTCCACACTGACTTTCAGGACACTTTATAATGTTTTTAAAATTCTACATGATGAGTTATTGTTGGCTACATTTTAATTTTGATTACATGTATTTTTTTTGCCTATCAAAAGTTTTGCAACCTTCTTCCTGAAAATTGAATTAAAAAAAAAAAAAACAACACACCAGACAGTTCCTATCGCATAAAATATTTAACAACTAAAAAACAGCTGTGTTGCCATTTGAAAATTTCTAGAATATATAAATCATGGTATGCATTATAATCCAATCTGTTTTGAAGATATGCCGCTAGCAGCTATATAGATGTAATATTGATAATTCAAAACCAGACTTTATATTGCCTACGCAACTAGTACCAATATTACCCCAAAAATTATAGGCTGTGTTGAGTTGACATACTCGAGGAAGCCTTAGTAGAGTAAATTTAGTAGGATCATGCGTACTAGACTGGCGTACTAGATTTATGAACATATCAAGTAACCTTTGTATCGGATTTACTCGTGTACTTATAGGATTGACCTTTACGCCAGTATTATAAAAGTAATAAATCTTCAAAACATTTAAATAATAAACTACAAAACATTATCTTTACAGTAATTTTATGTAAATTAAACATATATATGTACTATGTCTTAAAAAAACCAATCACATTGTCGCAGGTAAACTCTACTCATGACGTCGTGTACTCTACCAGAAAGGTTAAAGGATATTGCGGTGTGCCCGAGTGAGATTTCGGTCGTTTATTTGTTACCTGAGTTAACTCTAGTTAACTAGCGTTAGTCAACTGATAACAGCCTTAGTGTAATCATCTTTTTATGTAAATTTAAGGTATTTCGATTGGCTAGAATCAACACTAAAGGAGGAACATGCCACATGCATAAAATTTTTCCTGTCAATGAATTTTCTTTAAAATTTGTTGATGGATGCACTATGACATGCTCTGTGAAAATTCAATTTAAAAAGACATGCTTCCGACTTGGTTTTTGATATAAATGACTCCAAAGTCCGGTTGATTTTCATTGATATGTTAAAGAAAGTGACCAATTTTCAAAGCAATGTCGTGTCTATATAAAAATTTTGTCAATGAATTTTTGTAATTTTATGATATTTTATAGGGTTTGTATAATGCATTAGAAAAATGAAAAGAAAAAAGGGTTCTTCCCATTTCGTTTTTTCTGATAAAGAGAAAAGTATATACAGTAGTCAAAAAGTGACCCAAAATGGCATATTTGACACAAATTATCTCACTTTTGCAAAAATGCAGAAAACACGATTGTACTTGGTTTTATGATAAGTATTATCATAATAAAACCAAAATTTACTAAAACAAATTATTTAGATTATTTTAAAATCAAACTAAAAGACTTAAGCATGTAGTTAAGAAAGTTTTTGAAAATATTTCTAATATTTTTAAGAATCCGTGTAAAACAAAATAATTCGGTATTTTGAACTTTAATTTTGGCTGGTCCTGTGATCACTGTCATGCACCCCTTAAGTCTTTCGAAAACGTTCAAACACTAAGTATTTTGTGTGAACAATAACTAACCTCTCAGCTAACCCATATCTAACTTTAAAGTTTTTGATAACATACTGGTAGGTCACTCGAAGCAGTCCTTCGCAAAAATAACTCCAAGAAGGTCTTAGTAATTTTAATACCAAATGTCTACATCTTATGACGTAGAGTCTTCCATTTGACATGAACATATTTAACACAATTATAAATGGCAACATGTATGGTTACCATATGTGGAACAAAGTAGTGTGCAAAGTGTAGCTGCAACTGCGTATAGACCTTTCAAATATTGAAGCTGTTGAGAATGATTAAAAGCGGTTATGATTGATACAGCATAAGTGGGGACAACTAGAAGCTAATAACCTTTTGAGTACCTTACCATGTTCATATCGACAAAAGAAAACGAGTTAAAATGAAAATAAAGTTAACAAACCATCACGACCATATTTTTTGTAAGTATGATATTCAAGGAAAAGCCTCAGATACAAAAATGATTAAAAACAAATCAATAGAATTTGTCTCATACTATTTTTATGCTTTCTAAAATTAAGGTATAACAAAATTATAGAGCTTTGAGGAAATGTCCAAGAGAAATGACAAACCGAGTCCAAAATACAAGATAATTGAGGACAACAACGGTCTTGATCTGGCACAGGCATTTCAGAAGAAATGGTTGGTTAAACCAGGTATTATGGTGCCAAACCTCCCTCTTCCATTGCGATCTTATTAAAAAAACAACAACACAATTGTTCGACATAATAGGGAAATATTGAGGTGATCATCTCAGTACAAAAAAACAGCCCCAACATATATTAAAATATCACAAATTACAAATCATTTCCTCTGGCATAGTTGTCAATTTTTCTACAGTGACTGATATCGAAAGAATTTTTTTTTTAAATAGAGATTTTCCAATGTCATTTGCCGTACAAAGACTTTGTGTCATACTGTCAATCATGACACACGTTCCAGTTGCAGCTGTACCCTACCATATCCTTTATCAATTCTTTTAAAGACAATATGAGACGTATTTTCTAAACGTCGTTCAAGATCTCAACGGTTTCGGATAAAAATCATAAGGATTTGTATTAGGCCAAGTATATCGATTAAAGTTTTCAAAAAACGTAGTATACACCAGTGACCATAAAGACAATGCACTTTAACATCTCTTTATTCTTTATTCACTTTGGTTTTGCATTAAAATCAAATAAAACCATAGCTGCCAAAAGTAAACTGCCTTATGAAAATCAAAATTGGAAATTTAATCAGTGTATTATCCAAACCATGATAGTTCTACCAAATTATAAAGGACGTTCTCTCCGAAATTCTGATTGGCTGATCATAATTATACAATTCAATAGATGAAATGATGCAAATGGTGGCATGTGACACATAGTGCTTTGTTTTATTGCGTTTGAAACGTAAGAGTTGAAATTATATGGTAACAAATAGAAAATCTCTTGTTCATTTGCTTCAGCAGAAATGTGAAAAAAAACAATTTAAAAGTACGAAAGCCCAGAAGGCTCATACGATATTTGAAATTCGAAATTCGAGATTCGAGATTCGAAATTCGAAATTCGAGATTCGAAATTAAATTCGAAATTCGAAATTCGAAATTCGAAATTCGAGATTCGAAATTCGAGATTCGAAATTCGAGATTCGAAATTCGAGCGAAATTCAATATACCGTATGATTTGGTTTTTTTTTGCTAGAGTCAAATTTTAAACAAAGTGGAAGGACTTTTTTCGCAGAATTCAATTTTCGTGATTTTTTATATGAAGGTATATACTGTTTAGATACTATTTACGATATTTTTTCTGGGTGTTTTTATTTTCGCGATTTTTAAACTATCGCAAAAAACTATAAAAAAAAATAAATGCCCGAGAAAAAACACGAGTCATTAAGTTCACGAGTTTTGTTTAACTTCGCAGCTACTCAAATTGATGAGTCATTAAGTGTGCCTTATGTAATTAAGGGATACATAAGATGATAGGTGATATAAATTGAATGGATTTTCCAATGTGCGTCTCCCAAAGAACCTTCACGTAGTGGGAGAAGGTTCCTGGCTCTGGCTCAACTGTAACTTGAGTAGCTAACTCTGGTGGTGGTTTGTCATGACCTACACGACTTATGTCACACATAGAGTATTAAGATAAGCAGTCGCTTCATGTAATATGGATGTTTTGGCATGATATTGCAATTTAGGGCTTTTTGCCAAAAATCCATGCTCCTTTTTGACCCAAAAGAAAGGGGGGATTCCAACAACGAAACCCATTCTGAATCTGCCAGTGCAGCATTCAAACCGTATTAAAATCAACAGTCAGATGATTGGAAATACACATTAATATGAATTATCTAAAGCCCCATTTACATGCATAAATTATACATACGTAAGTAAATATGCACATGTGCAAATTTACACACGTATGTATAAGCAAATTTGCTAAGCATTTACATGAGTTTTATTCTTAGTGTGTATTTTTATAAATTAATTCAAAAGAGTTGGCTGGACCAATATGAACTTTACGTATACCGGTATGTGATCTATGTGTGTTACTGTCATTCTGTATACCCCTAGCTTTGCTTATGAAACCCTGTCATAAATTAATGGTCTGCAAAATTTACAGTCCCTTTATTTCCCACCCCAACCCCGTTTTTCTCTCTCAGTGAGTGTAGGTTCAACCAGAATTCAGTATTGTATTTTCGATAGATAAGGGTTGCTTATTTGAAACTGGCAAATGTTCATAGTAGTATGACCTTATTTCAGGAAAGGGTTCTTCATTGTCAGTCACCATGGCATAGGTATGGGTTCCAGATTGTGTGAAATTTTTGGGGAAGGCTTTCGTCACTGAGTGCATTAGCCTTATATATGTTAGAGGCAATAGGTATAATTAGGCATTAAGCTTAAATCCTATAAAATGGTGCATTGAGGTATATTCTGGCCTGTTTTGTGAGTTGGTTTGATTTCCTTCTGGTTTGTGGTAGTACATTAGCCCTTTTTGCATGACATGCATGGGTCTGTGTGATGTTTGCTGTGTTTTGGGTGGGTCACACAATTCAATTTGTTGTTTCAATTAGTTTTTGTCCTGATTACGACTAGAATATTGTTGACTGGATATAAAACAAACAACAAACAAACGAACAAACCTATAAAGATCAATGCAGCAATCAGCAACATTCTGTTCTTTATGGTGTCAAAAGATTAAAAGTGAAAGTCACATTGATGCAACTTAGACCATGCTCTAGTTATCCCGCGACTTTCTCAACATACAATTTCGAATTATATAGACTAGAATGTAAAATTTAGCGTCCTCTAAAATCCAAATCGTAGCTTTCGACTTAAGAAATTAGGAAGAAGCCTGTAGCTATTGGGTAAAAGGTCACAAGTTATGAAAAACTTATAAAAGGTAGTGATATTGGTTTCCAAAGCATAATTTTACTCAGAAATACGCATATTTAAGCTTATGGTGTATGAAATATGCCAATAGTGTTGGAGGAATTAGGAGTTAAGGTCCCAAGTTTAGAAAAAAGTTTGATATTGTAGAGTGATATTGGTTTCCCATGCATAACTTCCAAACGCCTCGGTATAATTTCATAAAACTTACACGTCGTAGAGGTTATGATGAACGAAAGATGCATGTGGATTCTGGAGTACACAGCTTTAAGGTCAAAGTCACAAGGTCCACAGGAAGGAAAAAATTGAGCTATGAATTTGTTTGAATTGCGTTACATGCACAAAATTTAATTAAAAAAACATATGTAAATTTACACATAAAGATTTACATCTGGTCCTGAGGTGATGTAAATTTACACCATGTCCAAATTTACATACGTATGTATTTGCATTTACATGCAGTATTTACACACATGTGTAAAATTACATACCTATGTAAAAATGCATACGTATGTAAAACTGTGCATGTAAATGGGGCTTAAATCTTTTATACAAATCCGACTAACATCCATAGGTGTTTTCAATTTATTCGAACACACGTGAAGGTTAGCACTGCTGGTGGAGAGTAAATTCCCCGAGGTTAGCCCGCTCCGGCACCAACACTTTTGAGTTGGAGAATACATCAAAGCTTTAAATTATCCGTCAAAATTTCAAAATTGTCAAAACCCTAAGGTTCTTCCTACCCCAGACATAGGTTGAATATCTTAGTAATAATTTGGTTCCCCAGTTTGGTATTTTTGGTTATACTGTTCTATGCTCTTCATATTCATACAGTGTTTGGCATTTTCAATATTTTTGGTAGAGCGCCTCTGATGAGTCTTGAATAGACGAAACGCGCGTCAGGCGTAGCAAAATTTATTGTCTGGAACTTTGTTGTCATTTGTATTTATCTTTAAATCATGACAGGTAAATATATCTAAATTACCAATAGCAAACAAAATATGAATACATTGAAATTTAATTTTCAAAATAATGGATTACACTGTATAAATAGGGTTTTCTGGAATTCAATGGTGACCTATTTTGTTGGTTATTAGTAAAAGAATGCATATTGAATTTCTAGTTTCGAATCTCGAATCTCGAATTTCGAATCTCGTATTTCGAATCTCGAATATCGAATTTCGAATTTTGAATCTCGTATTTCGAATCTCGAATTTCGAATTTCTAATCTCGCATTTCGAATTTCGAATCTCGAGTTTCGAATTTCGAATTTCGAATCTCGTATCTCATATCTCGAATCTCGAATTTTCTATAAAAAAAAATTAAAAGAACTTTTTTGATTGGTACATGATTATAAAACAAGCAATCTGATTGGTTTTAAGCATATTGAATTTCGAATTTCGAATGTCGAATGTCGAATTTCGAATCTCGTATCTCGAATTTCGAAACTCGAATCTCGTATGAGCCTTCTGGGCTTTCGTACTAAAGTCATTATATTATAAATTGCAGTCTTTTCATATTGATGTAATCTGTTTGTTTATGTTTGCACACATCTATATCGAAAAGTTAAGATAATGCAGACTTATAACCTTATCTGTTTGTTCATTCTAAACAACTTTAGTCCAAATTACAGACGGTTAGCAGCGACCATTGGCTACTAGAAGTTCTAGCTACAGAATTAATCTTATATCAAAGAAATTCATTTCAAAATTTAATATCATTGTTATATTTAACAACTTATATTCAAATATTGATATAAACAGATTTTTTTCTAAAATATAGGTATACAAAGAAAAGGCTGTTTTTTTCATATTGAATGTTTGCCATGAAAAGGGCATTTTATGTATCAGACTCAGACATTCAAATAATTAACCTCCACAACTTTTTTAAAACTTAGAATCTTTTCAGTTAATTCTTTTTCAGTCATATATGTTAAGATTGTACAGTACATTGTAAATATCATGAAATAATCGAACCCCCCAAAAATATCAAATTCTAAAATTTTGACCAAAAAAAGAAAACAGTACTAGCTCATGTATAGGAAAATGTTGGGAGTCCCCCTGATACCGCGTTGGATTCGAGCACATATATATGAAATAATGTTCAGCAAGGGAGACAACTAAGTTAAATTCGTACACAATGAAGTCTTAACAAATTAGAAAGGATTTTCTCTCTGCAATGCTGATTGGCTTATGATAATTATTACCTTCAATGGATTGAATTATGGAAATATTGGCATATGACACAAACTACTATGTTTTATTGCATTTAACTTCTACAAGCTGAACTAATATCATGGTAACAAGATAAAATAATATCTTGTTCTCTTGCCTTAATAGTATTTTGTAGAAAGTAAAGAAAACCACTGTCAAAGAGCTCGATTAATCAATCATGGTTTTGCCTTATAAATTAAAGTGGTCTATTCTTCACGTAACTATAGTTATTTAATTGATATCTGCAAGTATTACTAGAGTAACTAATATAATTGAAATCTCAAGTTTTTCAGTTATATCGTTTTACAAAATATCAAATAAGATCTAATTTTTCAAAATTAATAATCAAATTTATAAAGCAAATACTGTTAAATGATACAATATAATCATTTTTCTCTAACTGTTGTGAAATATTGTCTTGTTTTCGCCAAATGAAACTATCTCGTGAAAGCGTGCAGTATCTTATTTTAAGACCTGTTGTTCTCGTTTCAATAAGAAAACAATAAAATCATTTAAAAAATGCACAAAACATTTTTTTATCTTACTACCTTTGATTAGAAATCATATAAATCATATTCCTCTCGATATTTGTCAAATATCTAACCCAATGTGATTGTTTGGGTCTGTTCATCCGTCTGTCCAAAATGTTGCTAGGTGGGATATTATGTCCTTTGGACATATTCTTGATAATTTATTATAGTGAAAATTTAATGCATTACCACTTTATTCTTTCTTATGTCATGCATTTTTTTTAATTTTTTTTTTTTGGTATCACAATATACCGATTTACAAATTTCTTATTCTTTATATTTCAGTACAGACTATTTTTTGGTCTGGTCATATATATGCAAATTATCTACACATCTTTTCGTTAATATCCAGGAAATAGTATGTTTATAGAAGCATAAAGATTAACAAAAACGAGAGATGCAGTAAGATACAAACCTTTGAGAAAACGACGTTATTATAAACAATATGGAACGCCGGACAGTTTTTATTGGAAACGAAATCTTTAGAAAGCATTAATAGAATGATATTAACTGGAACTTTAGTGTAATTTTGTTTTTATGAATAAATGCTTTTAACTGAAAACCAAAAAGCTGTACTGTTTTACATTTACTTGCATAACAATTCTATCATTTATCAAACAAACACACGCAAAAATCCTTTAAAGCATGCAAACATATTTCTAAAATCACAAGCCCTGTTTTCTAAACTGTAGTTTGTCAGTAGATAGTTCACGACATTTGACAATAAAATGACATTTGCAACTCTCATTAGGAAACGGTTTTAAGTCCTTTAAACTCTCAATTAAGAATCAAACTCTGCAAGACTACTGAAGAATAGGTTTCTTACGTAATCCAATAGCTTTTAAACAAGATTACAAAATGGAGAACATCATGTTTAATCACATATAAAATTCAACATTAAACGAGATGATTTCGGTTAGACTTAATAGCATTTAAGCTCGTATGAGCATTATTCACTCATCTGATCTTAAATGATCGTTCTAATCTGCCAATGTTAAGGTCTTCTACTATGGTAGAGTGTTGAAGCGACAATCTTTATTTGTTGTCACTCTTTAATACCGACACATGGGACAAATTAGTTCGAATGGCTATAACCTTCATAATATGTGTCTGACAATTTTGACCCAATGGACAATGCTGTAGAATTTCTTGAGCAAAACATAATCGCGTCCTTCTTCAGGGGCAATAACAGAGAAAAGATGTGGACACATCAACTGACGAGAACCGAATTATTATTATTTTATTATTTTGTTTTATCATAATATAATCATATTAAGCAGATGATGCCTTATGACGTAAATAGCTTTTACTCTTGACATAAACTTATATTTATATGTTTAGAAATTGTATTGAGTTCTCCAGCATCCAATATCATTATTGAAGTAAACAACTCAACCATAATCACTTCGTCAAAGTGATCTAGCAATTGATGATGTTTATGAAACATAACTTACAAGGTTCTCACCTAATTATAACTTCGCAGCATCTTCATTAAACTTTGGTCTTATATCACATGGAATGCATTACTCAAGAACTCAAAGATTGAAATGTCTCCAGAATATTAGAAATAGCAACGTGATAAACCGATATCTATTACGTTGCGGTGGGAATTCTTACATTTGAGAATACAGTAACAAAAACCACCTATAAATTATTAATGATAAATGGTGTTACGTACAGCTCTGAAGAATAATTGATATAATATAGAATGGGTATGGTGAGCTGCAAAGTTAGAAGGGGTGTCCGTGTGCCAACAGTGATGAAAATAATCTTTTTAATGCCGTTGACACCGGAAAATCCAGCATGGGGTTGAGCTGGAATCGAACCCATACTCTGTCATCAATGGCAACTTCGCCTGCACTGTGTCCAGCGCCCTAGACCACTAGACCACCTAGGCTAGATAAAAAATCTAGCATTCGGTTGCCTAGTTAAGCCTCCTCTTAGACAATCTAAGGTTGTAACACAGTACACGATGAACTTTGCAGCTCACCATATCCATTCTATATTATATCATATAAATTATTAAGCATAAATCCGCATGATTACTACTGTGTCCGGTTAGGTTCAATGTAAAATACAAAAGAGTCTTTCACGGTGCCATTCTTCATTATTTCAAAACTCTTCCCATTATGAAAAAGAACAATCATAATGTTTAGAATTTCTAGTTTTCCATTTATATGGTCTGCCAATTTTTTTCAACCGGATGTTTCAATATTTTTCCATTTGATATTAATTTCTATCCGATTCTGCTGTTACAAATGAGAGAAATATGTTTTCATCATGTCTGTATCGAATTTCTGATTTTAGCCTCCGACCAACAGTTATCATATCTACTGTTAACAACCTACGATGATGTTTTTTTTTCAATTCTGGTGTCAAATCATAAATTATAGAACAAAAAAAAATAGGATCATCTTACTGAAAAGTAGGTGACAAATAACAAAAAGGTATCAAGCAGATGGTGCCTTGTGATATAAATAGCTTTTTATTCTATGTCTACAAATTATATCGAGTTCTCCAGCATCCAATACCAATATTGTGTTAAACAACTCAACCATAATCATTTCGTCAATGTGATGTAGCAATTGATGATGTTTAGGCATGGACCATTTGATTTTCTGGGAGGGGGGGGGGCTGGGATTTTTTTGAAAAAAATTTCCCGGCCCTGGTTTTTGTAAAAAAAAATAATCTGGCCAGCACCTAGGTTGAAAAAAATTATCTGATTTCAAGCTTGCCAATTGAAAAAAAAAATTTCCTTGCTTAATATGTGTGTGAAAAAAATAATCTGGCCCGCAAAGCGGGCGAAAAAAATTTCTCGGCTCAAGGTAAAATCCCAGGCCTCCCCAGAAAATCAAATGGTCCGTGCCTTATGAAACATAACTTACAAAGTTCTCCCCTAATTATTGCTTCGCAACATCTTCATTAAACTTTGGTCTTATATCACATGGAATGCATTATTCTATCAGACTTAGCAACGTAAACCGATATCTATTCCGTTGCGGTAGGAAATTCTTACATTTGGGAACAAAGTGACAAATATCACACATAAATTATTAAGCATAACTCCACTTGTTTACGACTGTGACTGCTGAATAAGAGTCAACACTTTTAGATTATCAGAAAACCTTTTTTTGGCCGACACGAATCAAAGAAATGAAAAAAAAACAAAGAAAGCTACAACAAGCATATAAAAATATTCGTAATGAACAGGGTGCCATCGCTTCTATAAAATACCAGATAATTCCAAGTCGCAAAATAGCTAAACTAGTTGATCATGAATGTCAGTTAAATCGCTTTTTAAAGTGATAAATTGTTACAGATACATGTAGACACAAACATGGAAATCAAGACGATACTTGAAATAAATGGTTCTTTTGGTTTGTTATTCTGACACGTACGATTTCTCGTAATACTACATACCGAAGAATTTTTGCGATTTTCGCGTCGACATTGCTAGCGCGAAAATTAAGCGGCGCGAATATATTTGTCTTCAGTTATAGTGTATGGAAATTAACATTACAGTGGGAAATAAAATTCAGGCGTCCTACCGCTAAAATTTAACGGCGCAAATATATTGGTCTTCCAGTGTAGTCTTTGGACAATAACATTACTGCACGAATTAAAATTAAGTCGTCCTACCGCGAAAAAATAAAGCAACTGGTTTACAGAATCCATTAAAAAACTGAAAACATTCCCCAAAGACCATGGAGATAAAAAATATGAATAGGCTTTGGTGCCATAATTTACGTGCAGTTTTTCATGCAAAATACCTCTTCATATTTAGTGTTTCGATGTGGCACACCTACAATGTCCTATTGACGTTAAATAGCTTCAGAATGAGCTTTTTGTGCAAAACTTGGTAATAAAGTTCAAAAGTGAAAAAATCATACTCAGAACAGTAATCAGATGAGGCGAGTGACTTTTATTTATTCTTAGCATTTACTCACACTGTTTGCTACTGTATCGAATTAGAAATGGAGTCTATAGTATAGGAATTGGGAAAATAACTTAACCACACTCATATTTAAACAGGTTTTATCATATGCATAACGAATGCACAAAGCGGCCGCCTGAAAGATAACAGCAAATTGTGGTTTAACTCTGATTGCCACAAGTCAAGAAAAGATTTTAGAAAAGCGAGAAGATTATATAAAAAGCACGGTTCTTGTTTATTCAGGACTCGGTTGAAGTTGGCTGAAACTCATTATAAGAAAACTATGAATGAGAGTGTGGCCAAGTTCAACAGAGAAATGAAAGACAAAATGAAAGAGATGCGACTTAAGAAACCAAAAGATTTTTGGAAGATTTTTCACGGAAATCGAGTGAAGGAAAATACAAAGATTTCTCTCGATGTACTGTTTGAATTTTTCAAAGACCTTAATAAAAACAAATTTAATGTCGAAAATGACGTCAATATTGAAATTGATTATGATGAACAAAGCGAGACTCTAAATAGTTGTATTACAAAAGAAGAAATTAAAAAGGCAGTTATAGCAGCAAAGAATAATAAATCTGCTGGTGATGACTGTATTTTAAATGAAT
The DNA here is from genome assembly GCA_963971305.1 of Arcuatula senhousia. Taxonomy (NCBI): domain Eukaryota; kingdom Metazoa; phylum Mollusca; class Bivalvia; order Mytilida; family Mytilidae; genus Arcuatula; species Arcuatula senhousia. The sequence continues at coordinate 26,837,527 of OZ020313.1, read as the reverse complement.
ATATATCTGCAGCTTTTAATAAGTTAAGTGATGTATTAGTTCTTTTGTTGAATTCGATATTTGATACTGGGCATGTGCCCAAATCATGGTTACTTGGTATTATTATTCCTATTTATAAAAACAAGGGTGATAAAATGGAACCTAAGAATTATAGACCTGTGACTCTTTTATCATGTCTGGGAAAAATTTTTACATCAATTTTGAATGCTCGATTAAATAAATTTATAAGCGAATCATTTTTAATACATGAAAACCAAGCTGGTTTTAGAAGTGGATATTCAGGCAGTGATCATATATTTTCCTTATATGCTCTCTTCGAACTTTTGGCCATGAGAAAGAAAAAATTACACTGCGCTTTTATTGACTTCGAAAAAGCCTTCGATTTTATTCATAGAAATTCACTATTGTTTAAACTGATTGAAAACAAGATAAATGGAAAGTTTTTATGCATAGTTAAAAATATGTATGATGATGTTAAATCATATATTAGACATAACAACCAATGTTCAGACATATTTAAATGTGAGATGGGTGTCAGACAAGGGGAAAACCTTTCCCCTGTTTTGTTTTCGTTGTACTTAAATGATTTACAAATTTTCTTGGAATCTTGTAATGTAAAAGGTTTAGAATCTATCAAACATGATGCTTTAAATGAATTACTTATATATATAAAAATATTGTTATTTTTGTATGCCGATGACACAATTTTGTTATCTGAATCTAAGCAGGATTTACAATTGATGTTAAATAGTTTTTCAACTTATTGTGAAAGGTGGAAACTTAAGATAAATGTAGATAAAACTAAGATTCTTATTTTTAGTAAAGGTAGACAAAGTAATTCTGATAAATTTTATTTGAATGGTAAAGAGCTTGAAATTGTTAAAAGCTATAAATATTTAGGTACATTCTTTTCGAGAAGTGGCTCTTTTCTTGCCACAAGAAAATATTTGAAAGAACAGGTCACAAAGGCTATGTATGGTATGTATGGTTTAATACATAACTGTCGTAGAAATAATTTATCTGTTGAATGTCAACTAGATATGTTTGACAAGGCTATAGTTCCTATTTTATTATATGGGTCAGAAATATGGGGTTTTGAAAATTTAGATCTTTTAGAGCAAGTGCATCTTCGCTTTTGTAAGACTATATTGAAGTTAAAACTAGCAACACCAAATATTATTTTATATGGAGAACTAGGTAGATTTCCACTCATTATCCATGCAAAATTACGTATGATTAAATTATGGTGTCGCCTTATTAATGAAAACGACAGCAAATTCTCGTCAGTTTTGTATAAACTACTTTATATAAACTTTTTGAACTATGGTTTAGAAAGTAAATGGATTTTATTTATTAAAAATATTTTTGATAGTTGTGGCTTATCAAATATCTGGAGATCACAAGGTCAATTTTCAAAAGAATGGATAGTTAAAAGTGTTGAAATGAGATTAAAAGATCAATTCAGACAACAGTGGTACTCTGATATTTTTAACTCATCAAAGTGTATATGTTATCGTATTATAAAAGAAGATTTATGTTTTGAGAAATATTTGTCAATGCTTCCTGCTCATTTGATGTATAGTTTATGTAAATTTAGATGTGGGTCCCATCGTTTACCTATAGAGACAGGAAGATGGGAGAATAGGACAAGAGATGAACGTTTTTGTACTTTATGTAATAAGTTGGAAATTGGTGATGAATATCACTACATATGTCAATGCCCGTTTTTTCATAGAGAGAGAGTTCAATTTTTACCACAATATTTTCAAACAAATGGAAATACTTTAAAATATAAACAATTATTTAATTCTAAAAATGTAAAAATACTAGAAAACTTGGCAAAATTTATTAAGATAATTTTATCAAAGGTCGTTCCTCCTGGTTAGTAAACTACATAACTGTAATTGTATATTGTATTTATGTTGTTCACACATGCATGTATGACATCGTATATTAAGTATTGTTTTCTTTTCTCTGTACAATATGTTTATGAGAAATAAAGTATTCGCAATGACTATTCAGGTCTGAGGGTCTTTAGATTTAATAAGAATTGAAATTACGAACGATCTATTGACAGGCTTCTCTCAGATCTATGACAAACGATTTATAACCACAAATAGATAAACGAGTGTAAGAATAGATGGTAAAAACTATGAAATGTGAATATAGACATTTGCAATGCCATTATGTCAGAAAGTCTTTGTGTGACCAAGAGAAATGTATAAGATACCGGAAATTGATAATAGGGAATCCATTGTTTGTATTCAAGAAGCTACAACCAACATTGCAAGTGCTTTCAAGTGAAAGACTGACTATTGGAACTAATGTCATCCTGTCAATTATTCACATTAAACAAGTGATAACAAAACGTTTGTTTATTCTTATCAAACCAAGTTAGGATTCCTATACAATAGTTGGTCTTATCCTCAAATGTTGGACCTATCGTTTAGTTTATAAGTGATTAATTATACAATAGAGAGTCGAATAGGTATTTAATTTTGATAATGATGTAAGTTGTCTTGAAATTAATGATGCTTAAGGTCTATAATCTGCAAACATACGTTTTACTTGCAAAAAAAGAACACAAAGGAGAAATGAGAAAGTGATTAAATTAGCGCTCACAGTAACCTTGTGTTGTACATTTACTTTTAAAACAGATAAAAGACAAGAAGATCACAGGGGCTCCCGCAGGGTACCCCCCTCAGGTCACAAGGTCGCTTTTAAAAGAGGCCTGACGTCGCAAGGTCGCTTTTAAAAGGCATATTTTGGCGTAGGTCGATTTTATGAAGTGTAGGTCGGAAGCCCTCAGGTCGCAGGTCGTTGTTAACCCTGCGGAAGCCACTTCACAGTTACAGGAGAAATTGCTTCCGTTCGCTTTATATTTTTGATGTTTATTTTAATAATTTGGTTTCTGTAAATTATATTATTACCTTAGGTAATTTTTTTCATAAACTTGTCATTGTTTAAATGTACAGATTATGTCTCAAATAAAGAATAGTGTGTGAACAGCAAACTATTGGACATTATCATAACTTGTTTACTGATTTATTAATCTATTTGCTATTTTAATAAAGGATTATTAGTTTATATTATTAAGGGGTATCCATTTCCAAAAGGATTTCTTATGATTGATTAGGTCTTTCGCTTTCTGAAAGAAAGACCTTACTGTATTTCTTATGATAATTTTTTCTGCCACCAAAATGAAAACAGTCACCGAACGTATCATTTCAAAATTGTATACTATTAACAGACACTACGTAGGCTCTACCATGTCTACTAGACTGGCCATGCAAAACCGAATATTTGTAGTAACAGAATTATTTCTCAAAACACTGTTCACCCTTCTTTCCAGAAAAACACTTAAACCAAAACCGATATCAAAATTTCTAGGTGTCGAAATTGTTGACCAGCTCCTGACCATGTTTAATCGTGTAATTGTTTTTTGATCAACTTCCTGGTTGATCGTTTTTGACACGAAGTTTTTCGAAAACGTCTTTGTTCATGTTGTTGTTTGATATCTACGATAAATTTTAGTCTTTCGACTTTAATCGCAGTTATATATATATATAGCTTTCATTATATGGTTGAAGTAGCCATATTGTCATTTTTTTTTTGTTTAATTTAGTTCAGAATTAAATAACTAACACAAAATGCTATATTTTTTCATTGAAGGTCACAATGGAAGAGGTAGTTTCAGCGCTATAGAACCTGTTTTTAAGCCATCATTTTTTAAATGCCTGTGTCAGTTAAGTCAGGACCATTCCGATTTTCAATTTCCCCCGTATGTTTTCTTTGTTCTGCAACGGAACTATAACAACAAGCGGTTTCACTAAGGCGTGCTAAGTATACCCACACTGGACAATTCGAAAAACAGAAAGTAAACAACTGTCGGACCTACAAATAGGAGGCAAGTTGCAACCAATCCTGATAAAGCTGTGTACTAAATCAGAAATCAATCCCTTCAACAGAAGCTCAGAAATTGTACCGGACGGACAAGGTATTAGCATTATAAACACCTCTCTAACAAGTTGTTTGTAGAATCGTTTTCGTTTTCTGCAAACTCATTATAGTATTTTTTTCTAATCAATCTCTGTAAGACAACTAAAAAAAATTGATTACGTAATTTCATAGCATTGTTACAACACATTCGTTTTAAAACAGGATAGAAAATAGATATTACGCTTAACCATGTATCAAATTCAATATGTTATGTAATGATTTCAAATAAAACAGATAAAAACGAAATAATATAAAAATAAAATGTTAATCAGCATACTGCAGTATCAGAAAGAAAGAACTTTTGGTACAGATTAATTAAAGGCAGCAAAATAAATCAATTTTATCGTGCAATTAGTTTTGCCATTAAACTGTGAGTCGCAGATCATAAATTAAAAACCTGTCAATTTGTTTAGGTATAGTTTCGAATCAGGATGGGTTCCACAATAGAGTACAAGTGGAATTAGATAGCAACCATTTTACCACTTCGCCATGTAACCAAGTTTTTAACCCGGTTGTTTAAAAAGCTTTAGATTAATTGATTGATTGACTGCTGTCTGCTTAATGTCCTGTCGGCGATATTCTTGCCATAATCGAGACATCAGCTAATTGCAATATATAAATAAAAGTTGGATATAAAACAAAGTCAAAAGACCGTACTTAAAACTAAAAAGGAAGCAAAAATAGTTCTATAGCCAAAAACCATAACAATATAAAGGTTAGTCTTTTGACATTTGTGACATTTCAGGTTAACAAATTAATTGAGATCAGACGAAAAAAAAAATTCCCATTCGATATAATATAAATAAAAGTAAGCAGGAATTGAGAAACGCACTTGAACATGAGCCTGTTCCGTATCGTTACGACTCAATTCCGTTCACCAACACGTAATCAACAAACAACGCCATGCAAATGACGCCTTGTGACGTACATTTTTAGCCATTCATGTCAATTTCTATTACGGTTAGAAATTTATTTTGTGGAAGAAAATCTCCAATACTCGACTTATAACTGATGTGGAAAAAACAGCTTAACCACTAATATTTCGTCAAAGGGTTGTATTTAATGTATCAAGTTTTAGAGAAGTTTCCTTGTTGCATAAACTACTTTGCAACTCTTTCTTTTTTTATTTTCGCTTTTTTCGCGTTAGCTATCAACTCAGGGAAAATGAGAACACGCGAAATAAAATTTCGTTAATATTATATGGGACGCAGTCCCACATATGTAGAAACATCCCAAAACTAATGGTTTGGTTTTATTTTCCAAACCGGATGTGCCGAGTGCGCGCAAGCGCACTAGGTGCGAATTTCTATGGGGCCAGAAATTCGATCCTTTTTTTGGAATAAATTTTAAAATTGACAGATTTAATAACCACAGTTAAATTTCTTTTTTAAAATAGACAGGTGAATACGGATGGAAAGTCAAAACTAACTCTCTAAATATATTTTTCAAGGAAACTCTCGTTGTCAAAGAGATGAAATGATCTCGCCAAGTTCTCACGGGAATGGTCATTGTAAACAGATGCGTTAGGAACAATAGTGATTAGAGATTGTTTACCAGTTGATGGCGATGTTTAAGACAATATTTATAAACAATAAAAGATAAAGCTTTACAACACTGAATAATAAAAAGGTGGGCGTACCTTAGGCTTAGCTGATCATGGAGATTTTTTAATCAATCCTGTGCATGTTCCAGTGTTTTTTTTTCCAAAATCCTGATTGAAACAAGTCGTCATTTTCTGCCAGGTTTTTATATCAATCTTCTCCACCCAATACTTCTAAAAAAATATATTGGTGTACAGAAAATCATCTAAAACCTGGCAGAAAAAGGTTGCTTTGTTAATTTCTGCTGGAGCGTGAAATACTCTGACCGGGAAATAATGTCATGGATAACGTAACACCAAAGAATGTTATTTCGCCCCGTCAACGTCATCCTATTATATTTTGATACTATTTTAGAATGTTACAAATATTTGTCATTTGCACAAATATTTCGATATTAATTTTGTAACTCTTAGTTATTGATCAATGACATTTTTGACAACTATTTTCTAAAACTGCGTCCCATTTAAGGTTGCACCTATTATCATATTAAGCACAGTATATACTCATATATCACAGTAATCACTAAAATTGAATTTCGCGAAAAGGTCAAGGTAAAGGTAAGATTTATTTAACGTCTGTGAGTACACACCAGTGATGTGATGTGTACACAGGTCAAACAATTAACATAAGCTCTGAAGAGCTTTTGAACGACGGCAAGATTAACGACCGTTTAGCTAATAGGAAGCCCTTGCATGGTCGCAAGGCTTGTGTGGGAGGAAAACCTAATATTCACAGCTGGAAAATCGGTGAAACCCACGAGCAACGGTAGGTGCCTGGAAACCTTGACACTTGTGGGGTTCGAACCCACAGAGGTGTGGACCCGTGATTTAAAGTCCAGTGCTTTATCCACTCGACAACCGCGCTCCTCAAAAAGAACAAAAGAACATCCATTTTGTTTTAGAAATCAGCGAATACATAAATTAATACCAACCAATGACGTAAGCATCCTCCCTTAAAAACAAAAGAATAGACAAAAATACCAAGTGTAAAACAACATAATTACGACGCTGATCACTTAATAACAGTCGTTTTAACATTCCTAATGTCAGAGAAAGAAATCAATGATAAAGATGAAGAAATCTAGAACTAACGAGCATGTACATTTATGCTTTGAAACATATGTCGTATTTTAATGTTTTATTTCTTTCTTGTATCTATCAATCGTGTACTTTCTCTGTTTTTGAATGCAGCGCCTATACTGTTCTCGTTGAAGGCTGGTGGTGGTTTTCCATAATGATGTGGTTTTCTCAAAATATTACCGCTTGTTATGTGTCGCGTACACTTATTCTACATCTCTTAACTCGCTCTTTGTGGACTCCTGATTTTAAAAATAAAATATGTGTTATGTTATGTAACCAGCAATAAGAATGACCAAGTGGTCTTTTGTATCCACAAGAAATGAATGATAACAAATAAAGGTAATAACAAAACTACCGAACTTGAATGATCAATCTCATAGTCCAGAGAAAATGACAAAAACGAATCAGTCATACTGGAGAATTGGTGGATGGCAATGGTCCTGACTTGGTACAGGCATTTCAAACGAAATGGTGGGTTAAACCAGGTTTTATGGCGCCAAACCTCCCTCTTCCATTGCGATCATAGGATCCGGTAATGACCATAGAACACAACACAGTTGTGAGACACAATAGGGATATTGAGGTGATCATCTCAGTACAGCAGACAAGTCAAACACTAATCAAAACAATTAACCACCATATCTTTTAACTCAATTTTGAACTTTTCTACTAGTGGCTGATAACAAAGAAAGAATTTTTTTAGGGATCGTATGAGACTTATTTTCTTATAGCCCCATGAGCCCTGCTCCAAAAGTCGGTCACGAAGAAATCGATGTCTGATCCAAAAATCTGTGAAATATGTGCAAGCTCTGGCATATCGAATAAGTTGTGAAATATAAACACCGTATGAAGGGGAAGTAGGTATATTGCTCTGTAGATTAGGAAAATTAATAATTTGAAAATTAAAATCGTCTTTTTTATCCTAAATTTTTGTACTGAGATGATCACCTGGGTCAAATTCGAGGTGCAAATCCAAGAAAGACGTGAAGCAATTTGATTCTTTGGTCTCAAACGAAACGTCTGTTTAATCAAATGAAAAAAGCAAAAATAGACGACTCTGTCGTTTGTATTTCCGAGTGTCAGACTTACCATCATATTTACAAGGGATCAATGGTGATAGATAGAACCAGACAAGGAAGTAAATATAATGATAAAGCGTTGTCTTGAAAGATGTGCTACCTAAGGTTTGTAACCTTGCCACGTACATCAACACTTTATCACTTTATGGCATGGCAAAACACTTTAACAAATTGAACATGCAAAGAAGGTATGAGATCTTTTTTCAGCACTTTAAACGACCAAGTATTGAAATTGAACACATTTAACATCCAGACCAGAAGATCGCAATGAAAGTAACGGCTTTGTTGACAAATGTGAAATGTGATTCATGCTCATTACAAATATGATATTACGAAAAGAGACAGAATGGTATCAATTGGGCATAAGAATATCAAGTCCTTCAGATCTCACAACGACCTAGTAACACGTTCTAAAAATATGATACCACGGGTGCGAAATCTTGACATATTCTGTTAATGATTTTCGCTTTTTGTCATGACATTATATTTTAACGAATAGAACATTCAAAGATGGAATAAGATCACCTTTCAGACACCACAATGACCATGATGACCTTGCATTGAAATTGAACAAATTTAACATCCAGACATGAAGGTCGAAAAAAAAAATTATATGATTTGATGTCAAAATTCAAATGAATTACAAAATCGATACATACATGTGGAATAACCTACATAAACAGGCAGCAATTTAAAAATCCATAATGGAAGACAGCCAGCCTTCAATGTGACCACGGGTCGCTGCTCGCCGTTTTTAATTGACCCTTGATTAGAGATACTTAAGATTCCCGACACTTATGAAATGTGGTGGGGATAAACTAGTCTTTTTGGTAAAACCTCCCCCTATTGATGATATTGAACAAAGCACAAAACTAACACGTGATGAAAATCAAAAGTTAAATTAAAAAAAGAAGAAACCACAAGAAAATTACGAGACGTAGAGAAACTTTATTGAGAACACTCGCTGTTAATGGCAGCTCGGCAAGAAACATATATCGACTGATTAAAAAAAGTTTGTCGTCTTCAGAAGTAACATCCTGGCACGAAGAACATTCAAGATATTTTTGGTCGATAGATATTATCTATGTTGATGTATTTTCGTAAGAAATAAGGTAAAGTACATATTAAAATGAATAATTGTTTTATTGCTATTAGTACAATTAGTAAAAAGATAATATTTCATATGTTAATGTCTATTTTTACTTTAATTGCAGAGAGAGCTTAGATACGTTGGCAGCATTTAAGCTAAAATGTAAACCTGCTAAAAGATTGCAGCATTCAATTCAAAGTGATGAAAATACCAAAACATTTCAAATTGCATTATTTTCTTCAAATTTCCGTCATTTGTTATAAGTAATCAATTTAGAATATTTAAAATCAAGTCTTAGTTTTTAACTTTCTCGACAATATATCTTACCTCTATTGTATGAAGGATTATCAAAAACGTCTAATCTTACAACCAATAGCACTCCAAGGAACACGCGTATCGAGCCAGGTAACTTTTACTAACACTTTATAAGGGCGAATAGAGTCTAAAGATTTTTACTAACATGTTAAGGATTTTTCATAACCCTAATTTAATGTCGTATGGAAAACCATAGTGGATCTACGCATTAACACTTTATTTACCATTGGTATCAAATTGGGAATGTTTATTAGTTCCATGAGATCGACAATTCCATAATTTGACGAACGTACAATTTTTATTTCGAACGAGTGCAACCTTAATGATTTTTAAGAAAATATATTTCATTCGATTTGCTTTGATAAGTGTCGATTATAAGAGAAATCTTTTGCGGAGTTTAGTAAAAATTACCTGGATCGATTTGCGTGTTCCTAGGAGTGAATAGGTGAGGTTATGTAAAACAAGACTGTATGATCATGGGTAAACAACCATTAGCTTGTTTTACCAAATCTATATCTGTTTCTGTTCCTAGCTCTATTTGAAAAACCAAAATACTGTTACGTGTATGAAAACTATTTTAGTATATAAAATACCATTATATTAATATTACGTAACATTAATTATAGCCGGGAAAGGACTTAAATCCCCCAGTTTATATTGATACACCTCGAGGAACTCAGGTAAACTCAAGCTTAAACCCTCTATTGGAATCTGCAACAATAGAAGGTGATATCTGTGATCAGTCATATTAATACCTTCAATGAACCAGTTAAATTGTGTTTGGAAGGGAATTTTTTCCTTGAAGGAACTCCTACTTCTAAATATCAAAGATATAAAAGGAAAATTACTTAAATACCAATCTTGTTGCCTTTTAGAACTTAACATCGGTTTTAAATTGTATATGACTATTCTTTCATACATTTTTACACATGCAGAAAGCAGAAAAGAAGTATGTTAGTGTCATATTAAATTTGAAAGTAGAATTCATTATCTCCTGTGCATGGAATTGAAAATACATGTATAGCATGAAGAAAATATGGAAACAGCTTCTGCTCACTCAGTTAACTCCCTCTAAATTCAGGCTTGTTTAGGGTACATGGGGGATTTACATAAACATGATATGGGATTTTCAATCCTTTTTATATTCAGGGATATGGGATATTGGAGAACACTTTATTCGGAATTGGAAACATTTGGGGAAGGGGTTTATTATGTCTATTATGAAATATTGGTACCCCTTCTAACAAGCCCCAAAACTATGTGTACAGATAAACACTTAATCAGTCACTGTAATCTAAAATTGCTGAGAACAGATTTATTTTATGTTGAGTTACCAATTTTGACAGTATACTTTCCATATACTTTACTTGCTATAAAAGAAACTTTTTCAAGTTAACCCCACTCGTGAATCACATTTCAACTGTATTAATTACATACATATAGATGAAATATCGTGATTTCCGAGTTAAATACGCGAAAAATACGTAACATAGATAACTGTGAAATACACAATTCATCAAGCAATATTTATGTTCCCCAAACGAAGTGTGGGAACATATTGATTTTACTCCGTTTCTTACTATTCTTATTATTCTTCTTCTTCCGCACTCTGCCAAACGCTTGTCCGGGTATAGCCGAAGAGATGTGAAGACTGAGCTTTATGAAACTTTCCACAGTGATAGGGCACATATCAGAGGTGTGCACAACGTTTTCGAAATTTTCAAAATGGCCACCGTTTTCGAGTAAACAGCGAACGTTCATTATATAGGACATTGCTATATCTCGGTAACCTACGTCGTCAGGACCTTTAAACTACGTAGGATTATAGAACTTGATCAGTACTACAAAAATATTTTAAAAAAAATTGAAGCGATATTTACGGTTTTTCCGCAAAATGCGAAAATGTGAAATTTCAAAATCCAAGATGGCCGCCAAAATTTAAAAGTGCTTGGATTTTGATAAAAATTAATATTCTGGTAGATTTTGATGTTGCAAGTAATGCTCCACATCAGAGGTGTCTATAAGGACTTCGAAATTTTTAAATGGCCGCTTTTTTTAATAAATAGCAAAAGTTCATTATATAGGACATTGTCATATCTCAGTAACCCAAGTTATGAGCACCTTGAAACTAAGTGGTATTATAGAGCTAGATAAGTGCTACAAAAATATTTTAAAAGTTCTAAAGAGATATTTACAGTTTTTCCGTAAAATGCAAAAACGTGAAATTTCTAAAACCTAGATTGGCGCCAAAATGTATCCAAGATGGCATGTTTAAACACATCATTGACAATGCCATGAACATTATACATATATATATTCTATATTCTTACATCATTTGCACATTCTATAAAACTGAAAAAGGCAGTATTTTTGCTGCTTTATGTACATCTTGTTCGTTTGGGGAACATCTGTGACGGCTGCCGTCACAATCAGTACTCGTTTCTTTCGCTTTCATTATTTTGATGATCTACTAGTCACGTTTATCCAAAGTATCTATATAAAAATAGTACATGAAATCGGAGAATAACAAAACAGTCGGGCGATAAGGTGTTAATACTGGGAGAATCTTTCCACAAAGGAATTTTCAAGCACTTTAGGAGGGCGTACATCATTGAAATATGAACACGACGGGCCTGATAAAATGAACATGAAATGATGTCAAAAAAAAAAAAAAATTCATACAGGTTTTTACTATATAAATCATTCAATTTACTTATTATATATTATCAAATATAGAAGTCAAAAGTCAAAAGTCGAAAGCGAAAGCAAAGCAAAGTAAAAGTGAGGAGCTACGGCAATTCAGATGCTCCATATGGCCATTTCGAGAATTTATCTCATCTTCAGTGAAGCTAGGATCTAAAGTGTTGGAAGTCCAAATTGAATTTTGAATAACAAATCAATGACGTACGCCCTCCTTTGATGGACAATGTGCATCTCGCTCGTGCGAGTTTTGATTTTTCCAGCCACCAAATCTGGCTTCCGCATGAATAGCTCAAGTGATCGTGTGGAAGCCCACAGATGCGACTGGAATAAAAATCAATAAACTAGGGTCTAAAGAAAACCAGAAAACTCTTAAGTTTTTTAATAACTTTGCATCGTTTTCGATCCAGTCTGCTTCTCGACGGTTTAGTAAGAGTTTTCTGGTTTTCTTTAGACCCTAGTTTATTGATTTTTATTCCAGTCGCATCTGTGGGCTTCCACACGATCACTTGAGCTATTCATGCGGAAGCCAGATTTGGTGGCTGGAAAAATCAAAACTCGCACGAGCGAGATGCACATTGTCCATCAAAGGAGGGCGTACGTCATTGATTTGTTATTCAAAATTCAATTTGGACTTCCAACACTTTAGATCCTAGCTTCACTGAAGATGAGATAAATTCTCGAAATGGCCATATGGAGCATCTGAATTGCCGTAGCTCCTCACTTTTACTTTGCTTTGCTTTCGCTTTCGACTTTTGACTTTTGACTTCTATATTTGATAATATATAATAAGTAAATTGAATGATTTATATAGTAAAAACCTGTATGAATTTTTTTTTTTTTTTGACATCATTTCATGTTCATTTTATCAGGCCCGTCGTGTTCATATTTCAATGATGTACGCCCTCCTAAAGTGCTTGAAAATTCCTTTGTGGAAAGATTCTCCCAGTATTAACACCTTATCGCCCGACTGTTTTGTTATTCTCCGATTTTATTGTACCAGTTTTTTAATAACTTTGCATCGTTTTCGATCCAGTCTGCTTCTCGACGGTTTAGTAAGAGTTTTCTGGTTTTCTTTAGACCCTAGTTTATTGATTTTTATTCCAGTCGCATCTGTGGGCTTCCACACGATCACTTGAGCTATTCATGCGGAAGCCAGATTTGGTGGCTGGAAAAATCAAAACTCGCACGAGCGAGATGCACATTGTCCATCAAAGGAGGGCGTACGTCATTGATTTGTTATTCAAAATTCAATTTGGACTTCCAACACTTTAGATCCTAGCTTCACTGAAGATGAGATAAATTCTCGAAATGGCCATATGGAGCATCTGAATTGCCGTAGCTCCTCACTTTTACTTTGCTTTGCTTTCGCTTTCGACTTTTGACTTTTGACTTCTATATTTGATAATATATAATAAGTAAATTGAATGATTTATATAGTAAAAACCTGTATGAATTTTTTTTTTTTTTTTTGACATCATTTCATGTTCATTTTATCAGGCCCGTCGTGTTCATATTTCAATGATGTACGCCCTCCTAAAGTGCTTGAAAATTCCTTTGTGGAAAGATTCTCCCAGTATTAACACCTTATCGCCCGACTGTTTTGTTATTCTCCGATTTTATTGTACCAGTTTTTTAATAACTTTGCATCGTTTTCGATCCAGTCTGCTTCTCGACGGTTTAGTAAGAGTTTTCTGGTTTTCTTTAGACCCTAAAATAGTACATGTATATACTAGTAGATTTCGTAATAGATTTCGTGACCTGTTTTAAATAGGTCAATTTTAAACATCGTGTAGCTTTAGCTTTAGCAAATGTTAAACTTTAGGAAGCATGCAGAAATCAAACAGAAGCAGAAATATAGAATATTAAGATTTCGTTTGGCGAGGAATTCAATAAAAACAGAAGTCTAGAAGATATACTGAATTTATTACTGAAAAAAAGGAATAGGAAGCAGAATAGTTTTAAAATAAATATGGCTTAATGAAATCATTGGTCCATGATTTTTTTAACAGGGGTATATTATATAACTTCATCATAAGTGCTGGTTAAACAACAAATTAAATAAATATCCCCCTTAAAATTTAGGTATTTTTTTTTACAAAAATACGATATTCCTATAAAATCAAAGGGAGTTAATAGCAGCAATATAAATTTTCTGACAGGAATTATTCCGTTAGATGCAATCATGTAAATGATGACCTTTGATGCAAACCACTATGTTTTCTGGCATTTAATTTTTAGGCTTTGGAAGTTGAATAGTGCCAGCATAAAATTCCCTGTCTTTTTCATAATAAAGCACAAAAAGAGCGATGTCACAACCATTATAGTTGAAGGATTCTTTTTATATATATGTAAGTTGACATAAAAAAACCGTTTTCGAATCCAGCAATTGCTTTTTTGAATAAACATGCATTACAGTTTCTATCAAAGTAGAAAATGTATCATTGCTCTAACTTTTTCCATTCCAGAGATTTGATTCATATTCCACTTTCAGTCCCATAATCTAACCAGAATCTTTTTTTTTCAGGAAAAAGAAACGAGAGTCGACGTTTTTTGGTAGTTCTAAACTGCCATAATGGTCTGACTTCGGCAAACGTCACAGATTAATGAAACTCTTTGTTTCAGACAATTAGTTTTTCAAACAAGTTCTCAGAACAGATTTTTATATCATATTTTGATTAGTATTAACCCTCCATTTACATCAATTAAACCCTCCTATAACACTTAGGAAGCTTTAGAGTAAAGTGTTTCAATGAAATATAACTTAAATTCGTACAACAGTTGACAAATAATCACAGTGTTTTTATTTAAGTTATAATGCCTCTGAAAAGCAACTAAATGAAGTGTTCTGAGAAGATATGGTGACATGCCCATCATTTTTATGACAAATTTACTATAACGATTAACAGTATAACATCGCAACAGCTTTTTGCCATATTCCTGTATAGCAAGCCGAGAATATCATTCTAATGTCGCAAATACCCTTTTATAACTAACTCAGTGGTTTAACAGTCACAATATTTCTTTTTCCTAGCTCCGGCTTTGCGTCGTCAGGTAAACTGAATTTGCGACAGTAAAACCTGTGTTTTACACAATCACAACATGAAATACAATACAGTTACCGGAATTCTGTAATTTAGTCTGCGACATCACTAAGTCATATTATTATTGACAAGGTTATTTTACTGTCATGACGAAGTGACGTAATTTCTTCCGTTTTTTTATTCATTTTGTTAACTCATTTCGTTTCCAGTTTCTAATTTAAAGTGTAGGATAGGTTACTTTCATAATTTAATTGCTTCTTAAACAAGAATATAAATTTAACAGGATTACAAAATACATGTAGATAAAATCATGGTTAACAATTGGTTGAATATATAGGAAATCATTGAAGCGTGACCAAAGTGGGCCCACTGTTAGATCAGTCAGTGGGCTCCCTCTTTTCAGAATTTCTGGACCCGCCACTGTCTAAAATGAAATTCAAAGATATTTTAGATTATCTCCATGAAGGAAGGAAATAGATGACGTTCATTAATTTAAATCAACAGAATATAGCAATTTAGCGAGCAGTTTAGCTATACATTACTGTAATGTTTATAAGAAAGCCAAGGCCCCGAAATCATATCTTTATATAAAAATTAGGCGAGTACAACAGTTAATGTCTTCTAGATAGAAACATTGAGTTATGATTAGCCAGGGATACTATGGGTAAGGTAGAAGAAAATATTATCCCCACGCTTCACATCAACGCTTAATTGGAAAATACAAAGTCAAATTATCTGACCTGGATAATAACCTGGAGCAATGAAATCTCTCCATACAAGTCTTCAAACGCCGTATTTATTTCGTTTTTTCCCCCATCAAAATCCATAAAGTAGGTGGAATAATAAAAACAATTATATTGGGTGTCCAAAGCATTTATGGAAAAAAAAGTGAGCTAAGCAGAGGAGATAAGACCATAATTGGTCTAATATGTCTGAACCACTACCAACACTTCCACCGCAATTACTGAACAATAAAGTTGACGCGGGAAATAATTTTATGATGATTTTTGTTAGTATGTTAGCTTATATTCTGCTGTTTACGGGCAGCAAGTTTCATGGTTATACAATGATTAGTAACGTAAACTAAAATTAAGCACACCTCCCTTTGTGTGTTTTCGATCAACCATACTTTTCATTTAATACTTTTGGTTTTCGACCTTCCAATATTGTGATTAAAATGCTTCTGAAGAAAGTTTATTTCTTGAAATATCGCTATACAGAATATTCAAATACTAGTAAACCGTTTTTTATCCTTTTTTGTATTTGTTACAATCAACCATGAATGAAGCGGTGAGGCACCAATAGGACAGTCAAGTGTCAAAAGTCCGAAAGGGCTACGACGAAACCGGTAAACAAGAACAAAAACAGCACAAAGAAACACAAAACACAAAATCAACCGAACGGAAATCAACATTGCGAACTAAAGTGACATGAAGTTGATAAAAAGGGTCAATTTCATAACGATTTTTGTTATCTTATACCCTTACGTATATGTTCTTATAAGTGTCAAGATGATAACTGTACCAAACTCCCTTCATGGTAAAGTAACTTAAACCCGGACAGATAATTTGAAATGTGAAAACACTGTTACATTAGTAGACTTTTAATACATATTTAGTAAACCGTAGTATTTATAAGGGACGCAAGCTATTGATCGAATCTTTAAGTACAAAAGTAAATAAAAAAACCACAGAAACATTTAAAAATTACTTCATACAACCTTCAAACATTGAATTTTCAAAACTGTTAGGTAACCTGACTTTAGCACTTAAACATCAGAGAACCCAAACGCAACGTATAATAGAGCTAGTTTTTTAGTTTTAATCTTTCAAAATAATAAAAAAAAACGACCTTTTATTTTATTCATGTTTTGACAAACTGGTCAAAATGCATAAATTAAAAGATATGGTGTTCTTATTGAAACGACGGCATTACTGATAATCAAATTAAGGAAATGTCATCTACTATTCGTCGTATTTCACTCAAAATATATAAAGATTGCAAATCATAAAGGCGAAAAGAGAAAACCTTCAGTAAAAACAACTTAGCTACAATTATTCCATCAACGGCGTCCAGTAATTTATCACGACTTGACGAATAAATAACAGGGATTTCTCTTCAATGAAACTTCTTGTAACATACAGTTTTCATTTTTATTCGTTATTTGATATTCTAAGCAAAAATAAAAGATACTAAATAAATCTTCAGACCTAAACCTCTGCTTCTTTCAGAATCTCATAGTACACAGATTTGTAACGCAAAAAACATAGAAAAAATGAGATTAAAAGCACAATGATCTACTAACCACACTAGTAAACCAGTAAAATTGTAAAACTGCAAAACTACCTTGAAATATAAGGGAGCAACCATTTGATTTTTATGGGGGGCTATGGATATTTTCTTCGTCCTGACTTCGGAAAAAGTCGAGCCTGGATTTTTTTTGCGCGCTTGCGCGCGCAAATTTATTTATTTTAAAAACAACTATAATTTTTTGTTTATTTGCAAAAATACCATTCACCCTTTTTTTTACTCAAAGCACTGTCCTGCCTTTTTATTTCAAATTTCACCATAGCCCCCCCCCCCCATAAAAATCAAATGGTCGCTCCCTAAAAACAAAATGTCAACATGTGTACATTCATATCCATTTGTCAATGAATACACAAATATAAAACATGCATAAAAAAGGGGGAAACAAGAAGTATATACCCAAAATAAACATTTCCCCATCCCACTATGTTAAATGCTGGTTTTATCTGATATGATATCTTCAGTTATTATCAATTTCTGTCTTTTTACTATTTTAGTTGTCTTTAACTGACCCAAACGCTATCAGTTCAACCGATTAATTCTGGTATATCACAGTTATCATCAATCACATTAAATCGAATTTGAACTGAATTACTATTTTGGTTCATGGTGTCTCAAACATTCCCCCCACAATCTCCGCACCACGAAAATGATGTTAGGAGAATAATGGAAGGATGATATGCTCTAATCCTTATATACGTATACATGTATACTGGTAGAAGTAAGTTTTAACAATTTAACGATTTAAGTGTAACAAACCTCCCTTTTTCTGTTATCAATCAACCATGAACAAGATAAACAGGTGCAAAAAGATGAGGATTTTTGTATCTTCATACCCTTATATATTAATGTACAGAGTTTCATGATGATACCATACTCCACGGTAAAGTAACTTAAACCTGCTGGTTCACCAGTTGAAACGGACGATCAAATGAAACTGAACATACCCTCATTTTCGTAGATGGAACATAAAACACAAATGGGAAGCTCATTACATATATTCATATTGAAAAAAGATAATGTATATTTTCAGTAAATTGTAATGAACAACAGTCGTGGTCATTACAATGGTAGTATTTTTATGATCAAGTCCTATAGATTAAAAAAAAACACAAGTAAACCATCATGGTCAGCCTTGTTATCCTTTGTAAGCCAAAGAAAATTGTTTGTAGTGAATTATTTGATAAGGCCATCAAGGTTTTGACATTTCGATTTGTTAATAAGTGATAAATTGGTTATGAAAAGGTCGGACAAAGAACACTTAAACGATATCATTACAATTTCAAATTCTATTTTATACATCCAATATGCTAATTGTGGTGGGCATATTTAAATAAAACTCATTAATTGATGATTTAGTCTGAAGTTGAATCTATATATAGCTTTATCTCAAAAGCAGCTTAGAGGAAATGTCGGCTATAATATGGGTTAGGATACTGTTGGGGACATTTCATTATCGCCCGGTGATTAAATTGCACAAGCAATTCTAAACACTTAGTGACTGTTGTTATGAAAAGTTTAAACTATTGGAAATAATTCACTTTCCGGTTTGTAATCATGAGACATATCTGAAAT
Organism: Arcuatula senhousia; assembly: GCA_963971305.1. Taxonomy (NCBI): domain Eukaryota; kingdom Metazoa; phylum Mollusca; class Bivalvia; order Mytilida; family Mytilidae; genus Arcuatula; species Arcuatula senhousia. Next base: position 26,818,738 of record OZ020313.1, on the reverse strand, counting down.
TGTGATCGCTTTTCTTCATTGTAATTAATCAAATTTTGAATAAGCAAGGGAAAAGATCCAACAACATAAAAACAACAAAATAGCAAGATAAAAGTAAGTCGACTTGACCTTCCTCTCTCCCTATAAATGCACCTCGTTTCACTTTCTTTAAAACTTTTCAGTTGGTTGTCGTACAGTAGATCCATTTTTTTGCGTATCAATTTTTCAATTTTCCCCCAAAAAAGAACATTTAGTTTTTTTTTTCATGGTTTGCTCATGATGTTGTATGTAACACATGTAAAATAAAACCCACGAACCATGGAAATTGATACCCCCAATGAATGATGATAATGATGATAATAATGAAACAACAGTATGTAATGTTTTATGTTTTGCGATTTGTAATTGCTTTGGTTTGTGAGTCTTCTATTTTTGTCCTGACCATTTCAACCTTTTCAACCTTAGGATATTGGAATGTCTCACTGGTAATTTTTCCTTCATTCCTTCAGGCATCATACAAATTAAATCCTAAATACTGAATAAAAAAAATAACAAACTACATTTTCCTGGTCTTTTTCGTTAATATAATATCATCATGGCGTTTTAGAAAACCCAACTCTGTGACCATTTTAATTTGCAATCAGGTCGTTTGCATTTTAGCCCTATGACCCCAGCTTAAACGATGATAGGGCTACTCCATTCAACCAACTGAACCATACATTCATGGCCCTATGTGGATAAAGCAACATGAACAGTTTAGTAGACTATTTTCGGATAAGTTTAGTGCAGCTGTGTTCCTTGATAATTGCTCATTCTGTATTATGAAACAAATTGCACAACATTATGTTCATAGGTTTCAAAATAATTATCAATACTCGATTCAAAAATTATGCCCTTTGCTGAACCTTCATGTGACTTGTTTTATCATGATTCAATAATACCCGAACAACTAAAAGTGAATCTCACGAGTCAAAGGCGAGGAAATTAATTAAGAAAATCTGGTTTTATTTGACAAGAAACGGTATAAAAGATCTTAAAGACCTTCAAGGCTTTTTTTTAAGACGGTTTGACTAAATTAAATATTCTTTATACTGTTTCATCTTAAACTGATTAACTGATTAACTAATCTATGTTCAAAGTTCAGAGAAACGCACTAGAGAATATAAAAAAACTATAATTTCATGAAATGATGCTTTCTGTATGCATACATGACAGAGAGAAGATGTTTAGTTTCGTGATATAAACAAATAACAGAGCTTAATATATTCTTTATTTAGATGGGAACAGCATTCACTATCAAGTCATATTAGCTATTTAAATCGTGATAATTGATAGCCAAATAAATCCACAAAAGGAACTTTGCTGAATGAAATTTACTGTGTTCAGAAACATGCTTTATCTTGCAACACGTTGGAAGAACAAAACATATGTGTTTCCCGCTAGATCTAATTAAGACAAAATGCTCATTATTTCTCTTGGCATACGTTTTAAAGAAGTAGCAAATACGAAACGTGTTATACGCGGGCAGCACCTGTAGCATACGAAACAATAATCACTAAGTCGTCCTTCCCCACTGATAGTCCAAAATCATTATACCCCCCGCTTTGAATAAAAGGGGGTATACTGTTTTATCTGTGTCAGTCCGTAGTTCAGTCCCACTCTTTATTTACTAATCTACTAACAACTCAGCTACTATTATTCTTAGTTTGCTCAAATTTGATGACAAGCTTTATATGGACATGGTGCATTGTGGATAGTTTTTAGGTTAATTGGAGATCTACTTCCCATTTGCCAAAAACTTTACATTTTCCGTCCCACTTTTCGTCCCGCTTTTTGTTTAATTAAAGCTCAGTTACTATTAGTCCAGGGTGTTGATATTTGGTGATAAGATTCATATAACAGCGAATGTTCTATAGAGAGTTCCTCTACCGTTCGTTTGATCTTATTGTCTTTTGTCTAAGGTTTTCTCAAGTGGAATTGAACTTTGATCGATTTGATCTATATTTATTGTGTGTTATTTTTGTGTGCTTTGTCTAGGAATATTGACAGGGGGAAGGCTGGGCAAAAAAAAAATAGTTAAACCTCGCCACATTTTATATGTGCCGGTCTTAAGCCACGAATCTTTGACACAGCTTTTGCTTGTACTAGTCTTTTTGATGTTTTTTGTTCCTCGTTTAAGAAGGGGTTCTAATTATGACCATTTCAGGACTCGATTTGAATTATATGCATTTTATTTAGACCATGGGTCATTTGAAGAACAGCTAGCAGCGCCTACTGGCCTCGTTGAAAGCTGCTGGCGGTTTTCCATAGTGGTTTTTTATAAATAAACCGTTTAAACGGTTTAATAAATCGTACAAACGAAATAGAAAAACATCATTTTGTTGTTTGGCACGAATAAGCCGTCGTAACATTAGGTATTTATTTCATATTATCAATAATTCGGTAATTTTCTTTCATGAGTATTTCTTTAAGGGTGTTCTAGATGGCATTTAGCACATCCCTGTCAAAGTTGCAGGAATCAGATACCTGAACTAAGCAACCTAAACAAAACTTAAACAATACATTACAGACATTATTTGTCGTAAGAAATCGATGAAGTTAATGCATATAATTTATTTACTACAACACATGTAGTATTTATATTTTTGTTGGATTCCAATTGCCCTGAAAGCTTACATAATATGCTGGCAGTAGTAAAATTAAATTAAACCCCTGGAAAAGATTCAAAGTTTAATAAAACATAAAAAAAAAACGAAATTCTATAAATCTTATTTAATGAAGGAGAACCTATTACTCCTATTACCTATATAATATCATAATTTTTCAAAATGTCTAAAATTTACAATTACGAATATCAAAACGCGGGTATAAACGGGTAATTTGGGTATGCTATATATCGATATCTCAAGGAGTAACCTCTCATCTGTAGCATTTAAATCAAATCATTAGAAGGTCAAATTCCAAAACTGTTGAAAACGAAAAGTACTCAAAACCAAAACGTTCGAACAAGGAAGCCAAATCCAGCACCGAGGACATCGACCATGTGTATTACAAGGAAAGAAACCTGGTGTTTTAAACAATTTTGAATTTGAAAATCGGAAATTTCAGCGACAAAAATATTAGAAATTTTATGGTAAATCGTGTCAGACAAGTCTGACGACCAGGCTTGTGGTTAGCCTCGGGGACCTCTGGTCCACCAGCAGCGGTTATCGCACAGTGGTTTTAAAATTACGAATACCAAAACGCGGGTATAAACCTCGCTGATCATTAGTTAAGTTTGCTCATGCAACATTAAAAGGAAAAAGGACTATGTAATCAGCACAAACCAACCATTAAGGATGATTGCTGGTCAGTTTAAAAAAAACAAGGTCTCTAAATTAATATATTTAATAAATAGCCCATAGGTAAAGGTACAAAATCAGCTTAAAAAATTCATAGGTCACCGAACTCATTTTTGAGATATTAAACACTCAAAATTTGGCGGGAAAAGAATTTCTCTGACTTTTTCATAGGTTTAACATTAGACTTGTTAAAGTGTAAAAACCTATGAAAAAACAACAAGAAATTTATAAAACTTTGTTAGTTAGCACTATATGCTCTAATAAATAATAATTTAAAAAGAAAATAGGGGGTTAGTGGGCAAAAAAATATCACCATTTTAATGGTAAAAACCAGAGGATTCCGAAAATCTGACAGAAATCTCAAATGCTGACCAGAAATCATCAAGTTAACATAGTTTTCCGATTTTTGTCTGTTTTCTTGACAGTAGTTTGACCACTTAAAGTGTTGTGTATTTTTGATGATTAGATTGATATAACGTAATTTTAATGTTACGTAAGTCTTTAAACTGTGTCCCGTCTAAAACCAACCTTAAACTGCATTATCTAAAACTCAAACCATGATAATCCTACCAAATTGAACGGGTTATTTTCTTAAATGCTGACTGGCTCGTGATACCTTTAAGTACCAGTTTGTCTAAAAATCATGCATAGGGTGATTCTTGGTAAAAAAAAATAACACATGTGTTTGAACGTGGTTTCTAATACAGAATGGTCACCTATTAACATAGTCAACAGTCATTTGTTTCTCTGATGTTGGTCCTGAGAGATAAAATTTACCTAGATTGCATTATGAATACTGTAAACAAGGGATATAACTCTTTTCTTGCTATGCATTTCATTACAATTCAAAACACTGTCTCTCCAATGACAAAGACCTTTGTGGAAAACAGACTTAATTTTCAACAATAACACCATATCTTGATTCAGAAAATGTAAAGAAACCCATGTGTTATTTTTTATACCTTGCATGATTCTTAGAAAGCCAGATACTTAACAGATATAATCACACACATAATGATCCTTGACACAAATTACCGTTTTCCTGTATTTTTGCTCATTTCAGTGGAAGTAATATCGTAACTGAATGTTGTTTTTTCTATGTCTTCTTTCGCATCGATGAACTTGATGTTATAATAGCATCATTTTTACCATTAAATTGCGATTATACCAGAAGATAGAAGAGAGACTAAAGAAAACCAGAAAACTTTATCTTTTTCTTCGAAAAGCAGACTGGGTCTGAATTTAGTTGTATAATTGTTAAAAAATCATACAACCAACAAAAAATAAGCTGACGGACATCGTCAGACTATTTTCTATAGTCATTAATTTGTTCTGTCATGTAGATTTATTTCAAACACATTGATGATTTACCTTATATTTTAAAAGCAGGAGGAATAAAGGAAACGGAAAGCCCAAAGTACCAGGGAAATAGTATAGTGACTTGGTGTCAAGAAACAAAATACGAAAGACAACTAAAAAGGATATGATGCCGTATTGACAATCATTAGTAAAAAAAAGAAAGAAATGGAACGCTGCAGAGTGTAAGATTTGATAAAAATTATTGTGTTCGCATTTAATAGCGATAATGTCATCAGGTTAGATATAAACCGACCTAGCTTAGATATATCAGACTCATGCTTACATAAAAACATGTGATACATATAAGTATGTTAAAGAAATGTTTGGAAGATTAAACCATATTTAAAGGTTATCATACGAATAATTAGATACGGTAGCATTTTGCAAGCTGGAAACTATATGTTGCCCTAAACTTTTACCCTAGCAGAATGCAGTCAGGGGTGGCGAAGACCATGGATTTGAAGCAAAGCAGCAGAATGTTTCGTATAGCAATGTTGTGAGGGTGGTATGTTAGAACCAAGAATAATCAATCATTCTTACTTCAAGTCCTGGGTACCAAAGCTTGGGATCGTGTCACCTGAGAGACTGAGTCGATGACTTTGCTTTATCCAATATGTTTTTAGGATATCCCCTTTTGACAAAGAAAGACTTCACAGTACTACTCTAAACTTTAAAATCATCATCGTCGCTGCAAATACGTTTAAATCTCAGAACCGGAGACTTAAGAATGACATTTTTGCAACTCTGAGGACGACAAAGATTGATAGTTCAGGTAACAATGAGCATCAATAGGTTTGTAAAATATAGAAGTTACTATTTTGCCATTTACATCCCAAGTCAAGAAAGGAAAGTTTCTCTTGTCTGATGGTAAATGTGTATTAAATTGCAGGGTGATAGGAATAGACAAAGCTTATAATGGAGCTTACATCATCTACAATATCGGAAGAAACACAAATTTCTAATGCGAGACTGTCTTGCTAAACAGTACCGTTAGAGTTTGTTATATGCGTACAAACATCGCTCTAATATATCTACAAGATAACTTGCCGTCTTGACGACCTTTTGCGTATTCCTCTTTTGTGTACTTATTGTAAAAAGGCTGAAAAATATATAACTTGCATGATGTAATAGCTATGATCTTACAAGAGAATCAATTTCACAAGATCACAAAACGGAAAACATCACGTTTAACTAGGTATAACACCAACATAAAAAGACACGTGCAAGAGTAAATTAGAATACAATTGAAATAGAAACAAAATATTTAAGATTAATTGAAATCATTGAATTTCAAACTAAACCTTAAAATATGCATATACAGCATAACCAAATTGCCCGTTTTATACCCGCTTTTTTTTTGTATTTGTATTTTACTACTAAAGATCTCAAGTAATAACTAAACACACAAAATCCATGATAAGGTGATACAACAATTGATGTACTCAAGATGACTAGATGTTCATGTATTCAGCTCTGGTAGGGTGAATTCACGTAAAAATGGTTTTGGTAAATATTCGTGTTTCGATATGATATTGTAAATCACAATAAGAGAAAATCGATACAAAAAAGAATCCCAACTTGTTTACTTTTTTCTTCACTTGAGAAACAAAATCCCATTGAAATGCCTTACCAAAACCAAATATACGTGAATCTTAATAAATTTTGCTCATCTCTCGTGAACTACTTCAGGTGCGGCTTACCAGGTGTGGTACTAACGCTTGTTTTTCTCGGGGTTAACAGTTAGGGATTAGCTTTGCACAGATCAATACAATCTGACCATACCAGTCAACATTTTACATTGGCCCCGAACAATCAAGCTTGCAAAAAAAAACCAACCACAGCGTGTAACAGTATTTTCCTTTTTAAAAACCCCCTAAAGATAATCAAAACATGACCTTCATTCCTTTATATTCTGACAAACTTATTTGATGTTCTTACAGAAATAACAGGAAAACTGATCAACTAATGAAGCAATGAAAGTGATCTTGTGACGTAGAAAAAAATATATTCTTGGCATTTTACTTATAATCTAAAAGGATTGCAAATGCATAGGCGAACAAATCTCCGGTACCAGAATTGTGAAAAACAATTTTACTATAGTTTTTCTTTCAACGTGTTCTAGCAATTCATCAGGAGAGATGACATATAAATTACTAGGATCAGACTTCAATGTTACTTTTTTACATTCAACTTTCATCCCATTTTATTTGTTATTCAGTATTATCAGCAAACCTGAAACGAAATACTAATCAAAATCTTAAGAATCTGAAGGACCATAAAATAAGTAACACAAAAGCAGCGAAAACATTCCGAAACAGGATGATACATATTTCAGATGTATTAGATCTAATAGATCTGGAAATGGGCTATGTCATTATGCCTATTTATGACCAGTTTCTACGGTTTCAAGAAGTCCACACGTAAACCATCGTTGACAGTAATATTGATAGCAATGTCGTCCTTTTTTAAGCCGCAGGAAATTGATGATAGTGAATCATTTGATACTTATCCTGAAGTTAACAAGTAACAAACATATCGTTCTGTTTAAATGTAATTAATCATTTGTGAAAGAGTCGGAAACGGAAGTCAAGATTGATATATAAGTTCTCCTTCATTAATGACTTAATATTTTATCCAACTCAAAAAAGCTGTTTTATGTTTTCATTATGCGAGCTTTGGCAAGCATAATTACCTAGGGGTAAGGAGATCCTTAAGTCCAACACTTGATAAACCCCATATCTCAAAAGGAAGCTTTGTAAAAGTGTCGGTCTCGATTTAAAATGTTGGGAAGACTAGCATGGAAATTCAATTTGCACATGTAATTTTGACCAATTGGTAAACGTTGTTATAAATGTTTTAAAGTAACTTAAAACGCCACTGGATTACTAGTATTTCAGTTTAGAATAATATCTACACATATGCTAATCTTCAATTTACCTTTGTTAGTGCTAAATTACCAAAATTTGAACTGTTGAAAGAACAAAATACAGCGCATTCTCCTAATGAAACTTTGTTGAATTTCTTAGAAATGTAAAACTAAGTGAACCCTTACCCTAAAACTAACCCTAACCCTGTTTTTATCGTTTCTGCATAAAACATGAAAATGTCGATCTTATTTCTCTGCAATGTTATCAAAAGTTGTTGTCTATCAATTTTTGCGTCCTTTCCGGTTTGATGTTTATCACCGCTTCACATGCATGCATTCTTGCAGCACGTTTTAATACAAGTTAAAAAATTGTACAAAAAAAAAACACAGAAAAAACAAGGCAATAGGAGCACCACTAAATAAGAAATCTCGGTTGTTTTGACTCGAGTTCGAACGCTTGTTGTTGATTATTCATTTTACAACTGGATAAGAACTATAAACGTTAAGTCTTTTTGTGGTTTTATGACAAAAGACTAAATTATTATTGGAGTGGCTTATACAGAATTGAAAAGAATGTTCTTTCGATCTTAATTGGGCTAATATTTTCCTGGAAAAGAAAGTATAACTTAATGCATCTCTCCGTCTTTTTGGGGTTAATCTAATTTCAGCCTGGCCTTTCCTACAAAAGGTTTTTTTAAAAAAAAACATATTTACGCTAAAAAATCCGATAGCGTAATGAATATTATAGTCATAAACCTTTTTAAATTAATATGTTATTGCTTTATTTTCAAGCAATTAATGATACATAATTAAGTTATATCAACGAGATGAACATATATGGATGGTAAAAAGAACGTAAAATAATAAGGGACCAACTATTTATCTTGAAGGGTGGCCTTGGTTTTTTTCTTTAGAAAAAATATTCTGAAAATTAGCTTTGATGAAAAAAATATTTTGGCAACAGAATGTAAGAAAAAAAATATTCTGAAGAAAAAATTCTGCCATATAAAATAATGCTAATAATGAAAAAAATATTCTGTCGCGACGCCTTCAGAAACAATCCTGACCAAAACAAAAAACCAAGCCCCCTTCAAGTTAAATGGTCTGTCCCTAAGTAAGTCAAACATGAGTGGAAACAAAAGGCAAAAAAGAGTGTTATAGTTTTGACTACAACTGTAGAATAAATAGATGAATAAAGTCGGGTAATTTGGTTTACTTTCAAAACCTGACGCGGTGCTCTTTTAAACACATGACAAAAAATGTTGAAGTATAACCATAATGATGCATCACTTTGGTTGCTGTAATGTTTTTGTCTGTGTTATGGCCCAAAAAATCCAACGCAAGAAATCCAAGATATGCAAGACGATAGGATTAACCCATGATAAGTGAAAATATACAGCAAAGTACCAGAAACTAAAAGAGTAGAGCCATGAAGTCCTTAAATTGACCCAATAATTCAAATTTGACAAATCTGCTTGAAACTGCTGAATTTATGTTCCTTAGAATTCACATCTCGTAAATTGCAATATCTTTTGCTTCAATTGTTTGTCAACAAGGAGAGCAGTGAGCTTAAAATCAGTCTATTTTGCAAAAAATCTCGATATTTGACATTTTCCTTGATTTTCATGTAGTCGGTATATTTTCAATACGTATTCTGATACGTACGTTAATCTTGCAACACGTTTACTGACATGAACTATCGTTTAGTTAAAAGAACTAAATAATACGTTTGTTGTGAAATGTGAATAAGACAAAATATTTGTTGAAAAAGAATGCAAAGCATCTATAATATAAGTCTTGTAAGGACTCTTTGTCAATATAGCAATATGTCATTCTTTTCCTCTTATCTGAGTTATGAATAGCCGTTCCTTATTTTTTCCATAAGAATTTCATAATTAAAGATGTTGCACTGTGGCTCACCTGAAAGTAAATGAATTAGTTGTTTGATAGGTAAAACCCCATTTAAAAGGTAAAATACCAATTAATAAACCACTATAAAATGTTTGAAATTAATAAAACTAAAAAAGTGTCCAAAGTTTTCGACAAAGTCCTTCTTCAGGGGCCCAAAAAAGAGATGTTAACACATCGGCTCACGAGAACAGAGGGACGAAATCAGTATCCTAGGTACATTACCAGTGAAAAAGAAAAAAGTTCGTTTGCAACAATTTCTGATAACATGCGTCATAGTGTAAATCTGAAACTTTATTTGATATGATTTAGGCATTTCCTAGCTGCGAGAACAGCATAATTATTCAATTTGCTTCATTTCATAAGGATAAAAAGAGGAAGAAATGTTTAAACTTGATGATATATATAAAAAAAATCTTTCAAATATTCAAATACTCAAAATTTAATTCTAGCAAACAACGCCTAAATTCTGTAGTTGATTCTGAAAATGGCACCTATTAGCGCGTTACTTTTCGCTCCAAATTTCAAATGATGACGTTGACAATATTTACTTCATTGATATGCAAAGTCCAAAAATTAATGAAAAGCGCAAATAAATTACGTAGCTAGTAAATATTTGCCCCACTTATCTTTCAAACGTTCTTCCATGTTTTAAAACACAAAATATATTTTTGGAAGCGGTATTATTATTATTCACGGCGGATCTGTTTTTCTTCAGAAGCATATCCGGACAAAAAAAAATCAATATCAGCATAAGGCAATTTTTTCGCAGGAACTTGCTGTAGAGCTTTCCGCTCTCGAGGGCACTTTGGTATTAAGAAATATTTTACATTGAAGCCTAAGGATTGACATGTTTCCAAAAATGAGAAAGTTATCTACTCAAGAGTTGATTTTGTTTTTCATTTCTAATTTTATTTCACTTTCATGCAGACTATTTTTGTATTACTAATGCTATTTATATGAGGCAAGTTTAACCTGTGACGTTCCCGAAGTTAAAATGTTCTAATACTTTTGTCATAAGAATTTCCGATTGTTTTAATCATTTTCTAAAACATCGGGTGGCTTTCCTTGTACTGCACATGGTCGATATCCTCGCGGCTACACTCGGTTGCCTTGTTCGAACCTTTTGCCTTTGAGCACTTTTCATTGAACACTTTTTAATGTTTTACCTTCCAGTGTTTTGATTCAAATGCTGTTATTGAGAGGTTAATATTACAGCATGACCAAATTAGCCGTTTTTATACCCGTTTTGGTATTTGTATTTAAATGTATGTAATACAAGACAATTATTGGTCAACATATAAATTTTTTTTTCTGATATTGAAATGTTTGCTAATATTTGTATCATATGATTTGAAATTATATTGTGTCGCTTAAAGACCTATGATAATTACTTTGTTCGGCATTCTGAAAAACAACATCTTTTATACCTCATCCAATATTCAAGTAATCTATCAAGTTGTTGACATATGAATTACAGTCATCTTGATTATTCTATACGATCTAAAACTAGGACACTTCAGAAATTCAAAAGCAAAATGAGAGGAAATACAATTGTCGTTAAAATATAATTTGCATTTCATATTACACAAGAAACCTTACAAAGACGAACCAATATAAAATCCCTTGAAACTTCATGTTTACTGATCATGTTTAAGCAAGCATGACAACCCACAACATAATACATAGACTTGAAAATAAATATAACATGGTGTTTCTTTTCGTGAAGTTGGTTTCAAAACCAAAATATCCAATTGGTTTTATGATATAAACCAATTACTAATCTGAATAGTTTTTTAGTTGGTTGATGCTATTCTTCAATGTCAAGCAATGTTTACTATAATAATTATTAAAGTTGTGATAATTCCGAGTTCAAATATAGTCAGGCGAAAACAACTTTAACGACTGAAAACCTGACACGAAACAATATATGAAATCGTGCATCTTTTTTTTTGTGACACAGAAAAAGGTAAATGAAAAAGAAAGAACTTTTGTGAGCTGTTATTCAGACGAAATACGCATAGGACATATTAAAAATATTCAAAGCTATATGATCAGAAAAAAGTTATAATTTCGATAGAATATGATATAAGATATTAGTTTTTATGAGAAATGCACATGACAGACACGAAAAGTAATATTGGTTCTGTGACTTAAAAAACTAATATATATTGAAGAATTTTCATAGAAAATAGATATTACTTTTGTGAGGTGTTATTAAGATGAAATGCATATGAGACATTAACCTTATATTCCATTTGTTGACATGAAAAACTACTTATTTGGAAGAATTGTCAAATGAAAAATAGTATAATTATGGTAACCTGACATTAAGGTGGTGCATTTGTAAGACGCAATAAATGTTGTTGGTGTATTTTTCTCGGAAAATGAAAATTAGAAACTTAATAAATAGTGTCGTGATTTTCAGGAACCATAAAAAAATGGTACTTAAACGCTCAATATAGTGAAGATATATATAAATGATTTGTATGCTTTAGCTTCTTTCCTATTGACAAAAAATGAATATACTTTTAATCTTCTGTAATTTTCACTTCAGCTTATTATGACATTCTATTGCTTAACCGTAGACCAATTCACAGAAACAGATAATAAAAAAAACCAAGAAAATAATACCAGAGGAAAAATGTGTGTCGAGGTTTCAATAAAACTCCTAAAGTAGACTTCTATCGGATAAGACATTATATGTCAACAACAACAAAGTTTTATTAATGGCTAATTTCATATAATTTTTGTGTGTCCTTGAATTTGATTATAAGTCTTTACGTATTATACTGGTAGTAAATGACTGATGATAGCATATGTAAGGACATTTGCATTCAAATTGTCAGTCGATAAAACTAATCTAGATCTGAAGCCTAACTTGTTAAGCTATCAGTAAAAAAATCTCTGGAATGGCGAGGGGTATTTGAAAAAAGTTGATGAGTTCTTTATTCTGTTTCATACTGATCAATAGTGGTTGCATTTGTTCTTGTTTGAACATTCTGATGATCTTTGATAACACTTAAACTCAATGAATCACAAGAACACAAATTCAGCAATTAATCAAGCATATCACAATTTCGGGTTTAAACTTCAAATACATGCGTGTGAGCCTTAATAAAAGAAGAAACATATCATACGAGTATGATTTACTATAGGGCTTAATATATAGGCTTATTTTAGCTGCCTTTCCATTTCACGCTTAAAATTATTCCAATCATACACTTCATTCATACCATTGCTTGAAACTGAACCTGAACACCTCAACGGATTTTCATGAAGCTTACTTGCAATGTTTTGTTTTCTCTGTTATCTCTTTCTTACTTTCAGACATTCTGCTATGATTATGATACGTTAAATCTAAAATTTAAGACAAAGAGGATACCTTTTATTCTTCATTTTCCATTGAGTGTCAAGTATTAAATATAAAAAATACAGAATAACAAGAATCTGTGAGTTACTGCTCACTCAGTATACCCCGCTTCCCCAAAACTGAAATATGTCCGTAAACAGAAAGTAGATACGGATGGACAGAGGTAAACCATTATACCCCCCTCTTCTTCGAACTCAACATCTCAAGTAACGAGCTCGTATAAATTGGTTGTTATGTGAAAAATACCAGAATAATGTACAAATTCGATATCATTCTATTATAAACAAGAAATAAATTTTATTTGCAATCTGTTTTAACTTTGAATATAGATTAAGATTGTAATGCACATTTAATATGCACGTGAGTTTGTGAAATTAAGAATTAATGATATTTAGGGTTTTATCATTAATTGATATAAAAAATAATAAACCGTGATGTTTTATATGTAACGTAGAAATAAAAACAACATTGCGATGATATTCCCTTAATAAACTACTGGGGAGATTGGTACATCGATGGAAATCATCGTGAACCAGTTCTCTATGGAGGTCAAGTATTGAATCCTGATCGTGAACAATACAAGTTTTGATCGTAAACTAATATTTTTGACAAAAATTATAGGTTTTTGTAATCATACGTTAATTAATTCATTAAAACTATGTCAGTCAAATTGGTTGAACATAAGAAAAAGTAAATTTTATCAATATAAATAGATAATTTTATCAATTTTTGATAAGACAGATTTCATATCAATGAAAGATTACATTTAACATTTGTGTTTAATGAAATAAATGTTTTTGAATTCATAAGATTCATAACCACAAGATAAAGTCAGTGCATGTTTATGTGCTTATGAAGACACTAAAATTAGATCAGATTAGCTTTCGACAAGTTTTGTACAATTGCTAAAGTTGGTGGAAAAGAGATTGTAGACATTTCTAAATGCAATAATAGGATGAAGCAATAAGATCCGAAAAGCAAACAAGTTGTTAGCATTAACCGTGGAACCAGCTTTGATAAACTATTTCATGTGACTAAATTGACGTTAAATTACATCACACGAACAAAACCGTCGTTCTATTCTATAAAGACGTGGTTTTCGTTCTTTAATATAGCCACTTCAGTCAATTTGAAAAAAAAATGTATCTCTGTTTACAACAATATAAAAGATGTTAAGTCTCATAGAACCTGGAAAAAAGTTAAGCACCCCCATGATTTTTTAAAATCATACATTTTCATAACACTTTTTAACCATTATTTAACAAATAGTCATTGTTAATTATTATTGCAAACTAAAATATACACTGTTAAGCACAATTTAACTTTTTTGTAACAAACAAAAATTCATCGTTTATTTACTTACACAACACGACATGGCAAAAAAGATGGCTTTTGTACATTAACATGGTTTCCGAAAAGTATGGTCCCCTGAAGCTCGAAACTTTTAATTAATTGTCAAATCGCACTCGAAAAGGTAAATCATAATCAAAAGATTGATACTGTATCGTCAAAGAGTAAATTTCGAGTTTTTTCACCTTTAGCACGGATGCCTGCTGAAATCCTTGTTTTTTTACTACCAGTTTGGCGTCTTGTTTCCTAAAGAGTTATCTCCCGTTTTTCAAGGTAAAAATGTGCTTTTAGCCGAAAGCTAACATCCTTCCAGTCACACATTGAAGAATTTAAACTGACCAAACTCATGAAAATTAGAAATTATTTCAAATCATCGAAAACCATGAAAAGTCTAGGGGTGCTTAACTTTTTTCCAGGTGTATATATTCACGCTAAAAATAAATAATCACGCACGGATGGAATGCAGTGACATTCAACGCTAATCACAGTGTTTACTTTTACAAAAATGCATATTACCATGGGGTTTTCTCCGAATGCGTAAGTCAAAAAGTTTTAATATGAAAAAAGTTCGACTTTTTCTTCCTTTTAATTCATAAATGCCAGTTTAATGCATTGCTGAGAGAAATTCAAAATCTGAATGATATCAAATAGAAAATATTAATACCCTTTTTGATAATGTAAATGACATTTTAGATTTCTCAAAACCCATCAATTATACGTCTGCCAAATATCTTCAACTTAATCACCAACACTTTTGAGTTGGAGAATACATCAAAGCTTTAAATTATCCGTCTAAATTTCAAAATTGTCTAAACCCTAAGGTTCTTCCTACCCCAGACATAGGTTGAATATCTTAGTAATAATTTGGTTCCCCAGTTTGGTATTTTTGGTTATACTGTTCTATGCTCTTCATATTCATACAGTGTTTGGCATTTTTAATATTTTTGGTAGAGCGCCTCTGATGAGTCTTGAATAGACGAAACGCGCGTCATGCGTAGCAAAATTTATTGTCTGGAACTTTGTTGTCATTTGTATTTCGAACACACGTGAAGGTTAGCACTGCTGGTGGAGTTTAAATTCCCCGAGGTTAGCCCGCTCCGGCACCAACACTTTTGAGTTGGAGAATACATCAAAGCTTTAAATTATCCGTCTAAATTTCAAAATTGTCTAAACCCTAAGGTTCTTCCTACCCCAGACATAGGTTGAATATCTTAGTAATAATTTGGTTCCCCAGTTTGGTATTTTTGGTTATACTGTTCTATGCTCTTCATATTCATACAGTGTTTGGCATTTTTAATATTTTTGGTAGAGCGCCTCTGATGAGTCTTGAATAGACGAAACGCGCGTCAGGCGTAGCAAAATTTATTGTCTGGAACTTTGTTGTCATTTGTATATTAATACCATTGCCAAATATCTTATACTTTAAACCTACACAGGTAGCTTTTTTTTAAATGAAGCCATAAATATCGGCTCCTAAAATTACATCTTAATTTCTTAAAGCTAACTACTTTTTTAGTCACTTTTGTGTTTCTTCTTCCATTTCAATTGGACACAAATTTTGCTCCTTTCCTCGCCGATTTGTTATCAGCCACTGGTGGAAAAATCCAAAATTTGGTTGAATTTATTGGCTAGTGATTGTTTTGATTAGTGTTTTGCTGATTGTTGTACTGAAATGATCATCTTGATATCCACACTGTGTCTTCACAACCGTGTTGCGTTTTGTATTACTACCGGACCCTAAGATCGCAATGGAACAGGGAGATTTGGCGCGCCATAAAACCTGCTGGTTTAACACACCATTTCATTCAAAATACCTGCATCAAGTCAGGGCCATTGCTATCTATAACTGTTCCGGTGTGTCTTCCATGTTTTGTCTTTTCTATTGGACATTTAGAATGATGCTCCAAGTTCGGTCATTTTGTTTTTACCTTTACGTACCGAGTATTTGGAGAGAAGAAAGTTAATGAAATTAAAAGTCTCTAAGTCTATACATGTTCTCCCATATAAAGACCATTTTAATGAATTCCTGAATTCTGTTCACGAAGTATACACTGTATAATTTGTCTCATTAGCAAAATTAAAACATGCTTGGAATGAATAAAAAGGACATGAAAGAAGAAGTTGTGGGAGGCTACAAATGTATTGAAATATTAATTTTATCCATAAGAAGGAATTGTTACAATTATAGATTTATAAAATACAAATACCATTTTTCTTTTTGGTAGAGTGCCTTTGATGAGTCTTAAGTGCCTGGATATTGTTGTTATATAAATGACAGCAAGTTCCTTAAAATGGTTTCATTTTTCATGATACAAACAGATTGAATCTAAAAAATTTCTTCATTAATCGGCTTATATTCTTCAATGTCAGGATATTTTTTGCGGTCTATAAGGTGATTGTGATGAAGAAAATAACTGACACCAAATATATTGTGATACTTTGTATCACGTTTTCTTACACGAAAAATCATTAAGTTGAAAAAAATTGTCAACAACAAAAAAGTTATTTGCGAGATGTAATTGGGATGAAATGCATTAGAGACCTACTAAGAGTATTTTTTTTTGCATTAAAACAAAACTTATTAACTTACAAAATTGTCAAAGAAAACCATTAAATGGTTTTTGTAAGGTGTCATTTCGATAAAGTGCATGTTAGACACAGTAAAATGCATGCATTGTTCCTGGAAACTAGAAATTAAATATGAATACTAAATGGTCTGTAGAAATGGTATTTATTCAAATCATGCAGAAGATTTTTTCTTCAGTACCGATCTTATTTACTAAAATGACACAGCTTTCATCCTTTGCACTAAATCATGAAGCTAATCATAAGCATTCATTGCTTAATCGTACTTCCATACGTAGAAGATGGATAGTCTGAAAACATGTCGACAATACAATCAATCTCATAGGAACTTGTGTCTGTTGACTACTGCTGTATGAGTATTTCCTAGGACAACAACAAAGTAATAGATATGATCACTTAAGATGAATGACATCTGTCCATGAATTTAATAAAAGGATTTGCGTAATACGTAAAATAAATTACCAATTTTATCATATGCAAGGACATCGGCATTCAAAAAGTCAGTCAATAGACCTATCTGAATATATTTCACTTATGAAGCTGTTTGTGATAAAAATCCATGGGATGGTCAGTTAATATTTGAAAAGTTTGGGTTATATATAGTGCCAATGTACAAATGGACGCTTTTTGTTAATTTACAAACCCAGTGAACAAGGCGTATATAATATTAAGAACACCATGGCATTTTTCTACTGCTCAGCGGCAGTATTTCTTTGGGCCTTTAGGGTTATTATTTTTCTTCGAATATATTGATTATGACCCATTCATTTTCGTTTTTTTTCTGTCCTTCCTGACCAACGGGTTTTTGAAATGACATGTGTGTTTTCTAATACAATTGTATCAATTAAGTAGTAAATCAAGCATAAGGCTTTTGGTTAATAATATTAGATTCTCTACACGTATAAAGATAGTGTGATCTGAATGAAATACTATGTTAAGATGGCACATACCTCGGTGCCTTTTCTGTTAATAATTTGAAGGTTATAATTATTATTATGCTGATTTTTTCATTATTATATCTAAAATGTTAATAACTTATTGACGTGCAATTAAACTTAATGGTTTTTTTTCAATCAGCGGCATGTACAAATGTAATTCGTTTGATATACCTTAGAAATTGAAGACACCCGCATCGTTCCCCAGTTGATTTACATGAAAAAACAATTTCAAAACAAATTAAGAAAGGAAACATAAATGAAATAAACCACATGCATTCAGGCTAAAATTGATTAAAGAGGAAACGAGATGAAAATGAAAATATAAAACAGAATTGATATATAAATTTCGATTTTGCTTGATTGCAATTATCCAAGCCAGAAACTAGAAGGAATTTTGGAGTTTTTTACGTCCAACCCCCAGATCTGTAACCGTATCTGAAAGAACCAAAGGGAAATGTTGAACTTTTATATTAACAACTTTCACATATTTGTCAGATTTGTCATTTTTTTTCTATTCTGTTCTCTGTATGTTTTGTTGTCGTAATGGTTGTTTATATTTAGATTTTTAAATAAAGGGAAAATATTTAAATACGACGAAGTCTTCACTACAAAATATACAAGATGAGTAGAAATACGAATGCCATTCATACAATATCAGTCGTAAATTAAATGAAAAGGGATGATTGTTTCCGTAAATTTGTCTCAATAGGCTTGAATTTAATTCTGATGTGTTTGTTTTGATACGTGTTAAATAATAATGTCTAAATATTCTTTTGAACGAGCTTAAAGTGATTTTATAAGGCATTTGACAAAGTTTCTACAGTACCTTTAGGGGATGGAAAATGGAAACATCAAACGTGCAATACAAGAAAAGGTTTCTATCAAATTGTGGAACCAGCTTTAACAACCTCTTTCACGTTGACATAGTTGACGTCATAATTACATCAAATGAACAAAACCGGTGTTTTATTCAATATAGACGTACTTTTCTTCGCTTGTTCTGGTCACTTTAGAAACGTTTCTGTTTCCATTCTGAATTCTAGATGGTTTATAGTATAAACAACTAAATAGACGAAAAATAAATGATCACGTAATAGATTTGGCTGCTCAAAGTCCAATACATTACACACAAGCCCCTATTACAAAAAAAATAATATAATTTATACACTTTATCAGAATTGAACAAGAACAGTGTGCCAAATGAAAACAACATGAACAAAAAATTACCAACGCCCTGCTTTCAAAAATGGAATAAGTATTAAAAATATACTCCTCATATATTCTTAAACAAGAGTTTCTTATTTGATGACGTCTGACCCAACTTTTAAATACATTTAGTCAACAACTTCAAATGGGTATTTCTTCAAAATATGTTTTTTTCCAAATGACATGAATGATTAAGTACAACAACTTATTTAAATATCTTATATTACTATGATTTTAATTATTAATAATCTAATTAAATGGCTTACAATATCTGAAAAGTAAAGATAAATAAAATGTGGTTAAATATTACTTGTGAGATTAAAAAAGGTCAGATAGGGAAATCTCAAAAAAAAATATTCCCACCGTTCTGACACAAAAATTGCTAACACGAGGTTATGGTGCTCCTCGGTTGCGTTTTCACTCGAGAAATTTTACGGAAGACATCATGCACTCTTAGACAAATATGGGATTTCTTTCTCTCAGATGAGTGCAGATGTTGGTTTGTCATATCGTTTAGTTTTGACTACCTAGACCAGATTTGTTTGTGTTTTGTCGTTGGCTTTTTGGAATTTGACACTCGGATGCCCCATTGGTTCCTTTTTGCTTCTTTTATTGGTTAACAGAAAGTTTCATTCGCTTTTGATGACCTATAGTATTTTAGACATCATAGACATGGTATCGTTCGCTAAGAAAAACATAAACTTCGATTTTTATCCTAATTTTATTCTTAATTATATGATTGTGTCCCTTTAAAGTCACTTCTTCTTTTCTTCCTCTATTTGGAAGAAAATAACTTCAACATATTAACTGACTTCATGCAGTCTTTTCCCAAAGAAGCTTCTTTTAATGAATTTTTAAATTATGCTCACGAAGTAAACACTGTTGGAATTTTTCTTATTAGCAAAGTTAAAACATGCTTGGAATTAATAAACAGAACATAAAAGAATGAATTGTAAGAGGCCTCATCAGTATTGAAAAGTATTATCATATTTTTTTCCATGAGATATAATCTGATTTTACAAGAAATATATAACTGAATTTAAACATCAAACGCCTAAATAATTAATCAACATCCTATCCTTGTGGTTTCTTATCAAACTAAAACTTTTTACTACCGATTTACATTAACTTTGAAATTTATTCCGTATTTTACTTTATGGTATTTTTCTAAATACCTTACTTGTGGCCTGAAATGCATAAATTTTTGCAACACCAAATACACAAATATGTAATATTTCAAGTAATATTGTATTAATTCTTCTTTAATTCAATCCTCATTCATTTATTTTTTTAGTATAAAACTTTAGAGCGTGGTTTTACAAGAGCTTCCGCAATTCTATTAACAGGTACAGGTAACTCCAGAAATTTTATTTCAACGCATGTTTAGAGGTCCAGAATTTCCACGGTTTAAACTCGGCTTTTCACTGTTTTGTAAATTTGTATTTTATTATGGTGGTTTTTTTTTTAAATGTGCACAGACGATTCGACCGCATTCGTTTTGGTTACATCATCTTGATTTCTCTGAATGGACATTGATATTAAGACATCACTTCTATCATTGATTGACATATTTGCTTAAATATCAGTGACTGAAGTCTAAGTGTAATAAAATTGTCTGCAATGTAATTCAAGATTAGGATGTTTATACCATCTGAGACTATTGTATTGTCACCAATTATTGCTTTATTATCAAAACATGTTTGCATTTCGGGCCATGGGGTATAGACTTGTAGACTAAAATATACGTCTTCCGGTTATAGACATCTTTTCAGACTTTTTTTATGAAGATCGAACAAAAAGGAAACGTTTACATTATCATCTCCAATTTCCGTAAGACAAAATCTTCAAATACCATGTCTTAAAATACACAGACACGATCATTTGTTTTGATGTTACTACAATAGCAATGTGAATTTGTTAAGTGCAAAATCAAAATTTATGCAAATTAATTCGTTGTTTATTACCGAATTTCCAGCCACCATTAATTTCAATTTTGTCTAGTCTTACTGGGGTTAAACGGAATGATTTTGTCATCTGAATCGATTCTCTCAACGATTTTTACTTCTCGGAAAGAATACAAAGCCTGAAAGCTGATGTAGTTTTATTGTTATTTTTTTTTGCTCTGGAAACGGTTGGTCCATAGTTTTGTCTAAAACTACATGTAACAAAACGTGGACAAGAAAATGTCTTTAATTTGTTTACAAGTTAACTTTCTAGACCATGTACTAGTCATTTCAAGACCGATTTCCAAAGCGGGCCATAGTTTAAGCAATTTAAGACCAAGTTCTGAACCAGACTTGCTTCACATGTTTAACTTTATAGAAGAAACAGTCGATAGCTTACAGTGTAATTGATAACCATGACTCTTCAGATGACTTATTCGAGCAAACCCTTATTAATAAAGAAAATTTCTATTAATAGCTAGATGGGGAAATGTACATTATATTTTTCAATTATTCTTTCGTTTTTAAACGCTACTCTACTACCGTGTTAACTATATTTGTACTTTTTGTCAATAAAACGGTTTACTCTAGTAAAGAGTTTACCATAACAACAATATGATTACAATAAAACTTCTAGATTTGGAAATAATAAATACAAAACATTGTTTTCTAAATGAACTTAAGGTAGATTAATCATGCTATATGTATAACTTAAAACACAGTTGTGATGTCATTCTTTTGTTAATGTAGTTCTTTATTTTATGAATAAGTACTGTTAAGTCTTAATATTGGACTGCATTGAGGAGAAAACCATGCAAAATCGTCTAATAGCAATGGTTTTTTTTTTTTGCAAAAGTTATAGTTCAATTGAAAGACCATCATATAAGACTTATTCGGGCAATTTTTTTCCTTCGAAAAATCAAAAGCTATATATAGCATTCATCTGATTTATCAGTGAATTCAATAAAAAAAAATTATGAAAATTAACCATTTTCATTGTGATTTTTTTTTAGCTTACGTATATTTAATGACAATTGTAACAATATTTTTTGAAAAAGTGATGTTTTGTCTTTCAAATATAATTTTTGTAATGCTGTAACATGTAAGGGCTGACCGAAAGCAAAGTTACAAATAAGTTTTTGTATAGACCATATAGCAGTCTTTTTGAAACATATTCCATATTAATAATCCTACCCTTTATTCTTTAAAATGATCCCCTAAAGTTGGACATTTCTGTATATTTCATCAAAATACACAGATATTCTCATCTTTCACCCTTAATCCCCAACTATATACCTATGACCCTTAAATTGTACTTGCATTGTGATCATCTGTTGTATCACATGTACTAAATGTATTTTGTTTCATAGCAAACACATTCAGATTTCTCCCGGAGCACCTGAGTTCACTGTTGTTTCGACTGGATTTCGCGTTGTTGATTGGTATTCAGTATTTTGTATTTTGTGTTTCCACGTTTTACATGTTGTCTGTTTTTTGTCCCGTTCTTGTTGGTGTTAACTGTTTTTGTCTTTTTATAAAAAAGCGTTACCTTAGACAAAAAGTACGCTGAAAAATAACAAATTTCAGCATTTAAGAGCAGTCTGGAATATTGCCCAAGTCCTACATTGGGGTACCAGAGGAACTAAAATTATGAATTACGAAAATTGCACTGTATTTTAAAGACAAAACATCACTACTTCAAAGAACATTGATACGATTTTAATTCCATCTACCTAAACTGAAAAATATCACAATGAAAATGTTAATTTTTTAAATAAAATTTGACTGAAATAATCGATAAATCAGATGAAAGCTATATATATACTTTTTGAGGCCTGTAGGGCGACCATCTTGAATTTTTCGAGAGAAAAAAATGTTGCCTATATAAGTGTTATAGGATGGTCTTTCAGATGCAATATACCATTTTCATAATTAAAAACATTGCTACTGGACAAAATTTACAATTTTGCATGGTTTTCTCATGAACAGGCTCTTAAAATTTGATTGCTTTTATTTTATCTCGTACGGTCAGTAATGGTATTTTTATAGAGACTTTAACATTTTTCTACGTAAATAATTGAAGGTAAAATGCAGCAAGCATAAAATTCGACACATTTTTTATTAACCATCCCTAGATTCGAACGTGCAATTTTTCTCATTTCAGCCCGCGTCATTAAGCATGTGGCTACCGATGGCAATCGAAAAGCGTTCTATTATGACATTTAAATCATTCTGATCGTATTAACATATATCTTAAATAATAAAATAGTATTTTCCATTGCTTTTATCGAACCCGCAAAATTTCTCTCCATAGTCCACTATGCTAGCAATTCGGCTATGGAAAGCTCGACTGACAAGTGTTCACTTAGAGTATCTTAATTGTCTGATTGTATTAACGAATGTTATATCACTGATAGAAGATATATTTTTGGTCGTTTTATGTTTGAGTTTATCAGTTTTTTATGCAAAAAATGTGTTTTAAGTATGATATCAGCCTTTAAACAGTCCATTTGGGAAAAAATAAGACAAGTCTTCGACTGGAGCTCGCGTTGTTGATTGATATTCAGTTATTTTGTGTTTCCATGTTTTACATGTTGTCTGTTTTTGTCCCGTTCTTGTTGGTATTTACTGGTTTTGTCTCTGCCCTTTCGGACTTTTGACATTCGGATACCCCATTGGTAACTCAGCTTCTTTCGACCTGTCAAACATTTCACCGAACGTACTGTATATGGCCTATATCTCTTACTTCTAAAATCCAATCACATTGTCACAGTTCAAGTATTATCATGACGTCATATGCTCTATAAACAGTTTTGAACAGGATTTAACTCGAGTTTGGGTTAAAGGTCATTGAGATTTACCGAGTAAGAACTCTAGTCGTTTATTTTCAACTCGAGTAGGTTAACTGAAAACAGTCCACAACACAATGTTTCATTTTTCTGTATATTTTACTGCATAAATAAAGACATTTTGATGTGATGAGAATTATTTCTATAACTACTGCTTAAACTAGCATGATTAAAAAAAAACTCATAACATCATGATTATTCATATGCCAAACTTAATATTTACGAGTTTATGTAAATTTTATAGATAGAAAATGGAAATTTCAAAAAGTACATCAGAATAAATGCAAATTTGATAGAAAAGTTTGAAATAATCGATTTCAAGGTTTAGATAACTCAAAAAATTATGCTTTATTTGCATTTAGTTTTGACGTTAAACATGAATTGCAGGCTGTCACATACATGGTAGCTTCTAAAAAGGGTTAGTTGCGTATTATGAAAACAATCTTAAACAGATGAGTCGGGTTTGTTAGATTTTCCGTCAGCGGTTTCTTTATTATTTTTTGTTAAATTTGTTGATGGTGCTGTTGTTGTTTTTGTATGTATTTTTTTCAAAATAAAGGGACTTATCGGGTACAAAATTGTATTTTCCTTTTGATTTGTGATAAATAAACAGTCATTTGTACTCAGTTGAAGTAGCTGAGTTCAGCTTTTTACAAAGTTTCTGCAATAACTTGATTTGGTGGTTATATAGAAACATCATTAGACAAAGCACGAAATGGTTTCTATAAGCAAAATTTTATTAATTATCTATATCACCCGCACAGCTACCTTACATTACCTCCTAAATTGACGTTATTATTACATAACACAAATAAAGCTGGCCTTCTATTTGATAGAGAGATAGTTTGCATTCTTTGTTCTAGTATATTTTGCATATTTTACAATCTTATTGTATCACTATTGACAAAACAATAGTTAATATTTAGTCTATACCAGTAAAGGGATTGTTACACGCACAAATCAAATGATCCCATAGCAACCGATATTAAATTAAAATTTGACGTTTTTGTTTTACATTTTCAAACGTAAATGCTGGTTAAACTAAAACCCTGAATTACATCGACGTAATATAAAGACGTATACGTTTAGTTCTTTTAGAGAAATGTTCTCATGATCTCGGATGCTCCGAAAACAATAATAATACAACCTAGTTCTTTAAAGAGTTATCTTTTTTAGATAAATATGCTTATTTTTCCTTAATCGGAAAGAAAAAACACCACATCAACATAGCTGATTTAAATATATTCGGTGTTTTCAAAATTGCCAATTTTAATGAATATCTAAATTCTGTTCACGTTGTAAACACTGTTGGAATACTTCTCATTAGAAAATTAAACCATGTTTTGAATAAATAATGTGGAGTTCAGCTTTTGGACACAAAAGAACAAACAGTTTTGGAAGGCAATATGAGTTTTGAAATGTGTGCATTTTATTTGTGAAATTAAAACTGAGAAATATTTTTAAAAAGGTTTACAAAACCTTCCTCAATGGATCTATGAATTCGAACTAGAACGAGTTCGCTTTGTTGATTTCCGTTCAGTTGATTTTGTGTTTTGTGTTTCTTCGTGCTGTTTTTGTTCGTGTTCACCGGTTTCGTCGTTGCCCATTTGGACTTTTGACACTTGAATGCTCCATTGGTGCCTCTTTGCTTCTTCCTCTCACGCAGTACCCAATGTTGGAATGGGTTGCATTTGCAAAACCAAAACCACCTGAGCTTTCTCTCGTTATTACTTTAGTTCGCATTATTGAACACTTTTCAGCTGATTTTTTTTCTCTTTTTTTATTTGTTTCCTCAAGCTGTTATCGCTCATTCCTTGATAAGGTGCCCTTTCCATAATAAATGAAAAGTTATCCCATTTTATGTCTTTGGATAATGCCGTTCCTTTACAGCACACAGACACGTCATTGATTTCAATTCAACCAAAGAGACAATGAAAATTTGTTAGGTTCATAACAACTCCAAAATCAAAATTAATGCAAATATATACATTGATTAACCGAATTCCCAACCTCCATTCATTTCAATTTTGTCTAGTCTCATTGGGGTTAAACGGAATGAATTAGTCATCTGAAGCAATACAATTAGACATGACGCCAAATCTGACAAATGTAGTATACTAAGCCTTGTCGATTTGATTTTTTACAGAACATGCAGAAGGCATTCAAAGTTTGAACGCTAGTCTAGTCTGGTCTGGAAATTGGTAGGGTCCAAAACCTGGTCTTGACTAAATCTACTGAATACATTGTGTAGAATTATGTCGTATTTTTTGTTATTGATTTACCCCTGAGAAACAGAGGGTGCATACATGTAGCTCCAGCTCGGGTGGTGACGCCTTTTGTAGGAAAATCTAATGGGCTTACTATTACAGAAACAAGCATTAGTGTTATTTATCGAGCGGGGGAATATGTTGATGGATATAAATTTGATTTTATTCAAAATCGAGTCTATTAAGATTGATTTTTCAAACATTATATTTCGAAGTGCCTGGTTTTTTATGGCATTGAGAAAAGAAATAATTCTTATCTACTTTATTACAAAAAATACATAATCTCTTATGTGTTTATACGTTGTCTGTTCTTTCGTTCTGTCCTTGTTTTTGTTTACTGGTTTTGTCTCTTCCTTTTTGGACTTTGACATTCGGACGCCTCATTGGTACCTCTGATTCTTTCTTATCCTTGGTATCATGTTAAACCTGCCAGATCCAAGCTATGGGTCATATATTCTAAATTTTGTGAAAGTTTGTATGTATTTGAAATTAGGATGGGAGAGGTCATATTCGTCCTGATTGTCATTTTAAGTATTTATATAAATAGTCCTTATTAGTTTCTTCAAATTAATTTATCTTATCAAGTGTGATATTTATAAAATTTATTTACATTTGTTTTAATATAATTTGTACGTCTACTAAATATTTTGGAATTAGTACATGCTAACTTATGTTCTATACATCATACAAGAAGCAGAGGTACCAATGGGGGTATCCGAATGTCAAAAGTCCGAAAGGGCAGAGACAAAACCAGTAAACACCAACAAGAACAGGACAAAAACAGACAACATGTAAAACATGGAAACACAAAACAACTGAATATCAATCAACAACGCGAACTCCAGTCGAAACAAGAGTGAACTCAGGTGCTCCGGAAGAGTAAGCAGTTCCTGCTTGCTATAGCACACCCGTCGCGTTGCCAATAGTCCATTCAGCGTGTCAAATCCGGTAAAGGAAGACAAACCAACACCCTATGACAAACCAACATCTGCACTCATCTGAGAGATCGAAATCCCATATTTGTCTATAAGTGCATGATGTCTTCCGTAAAATTTCTTGAGTGAAGACAACAATCGTGGAGCAACATAACCCTGTGTGAGCAATTTTTGTGTCAGACGTGTCGCTCTGCTAAGGAAATCGACGTAAGTCCCGCACGCTCTGGAGTAACGAATCAATTGAGATACGTAAACTCCATAAGCTGGAGCGGACGGAATGTTGCTACACAAGAAGGGGAAGTTGACGATTGGAAAGTTGAAGTCATCACGTTTGTCATAGAGCCTTGTTGAAAGTCTTCCTTGAGAGTCAATTTCGAGATGTAGATCTAAATATGAAGCAGACTTCCTAGAATCCGTTGTGTCTTTTATCTCAAGCTCCTGTGGATATATGAGATGGAGAAAGTCACCAAATCGGGAATTGTTTAGTGAAAGGACATCATCAATATAACGAAACGTGAGGTTGAAAGAGAGAGCTAGTCTACGGTCTTTTTTGTCTAGAAGAGATTGCAAGAAGTCTGCTTCATATGAATGAAGAAACAAATCAGCAAGCAAAGGTGCACAATTTGTGCCCATTGGAATCCCTATTGTTTGCTGAAAAACACGTCCACCAAACTGAACAAATATGTTGTCAATAAGAAAGTTGAGCATGTCGATTATTTGGTCTTCTGTAAATTTGTTCTTTTTCTTAGACTCATTGATGACAAAGTAAGTCTTGGTATAATTGACTACAAGAAATTTGTACCTGCGTTTTCCATTCTTTTTGAAAAAGCTGCGTTTAATCAGCTGTGCCAATCGCGATTTCAGTTGTTCATGTGGAATAGAAGTGTAAAGTGTGGAGAAATCGAATGTTTTGATGCTGTTACAAGATGAAACTGATTTAGAGTTAAGAATCTCCATCAGTTCTTTCGAATTCTTCAGGATCCACATTTGATTGACACCATTTCTAGAATAACAACAATCGTAATATTTCTGGAGGCCGGATTTTACTGCCGTAAGTATTGAAGTCAACAAAACTGAAAGAGGTTTAGTTGTACATTTGGATGACCCTGCAATGAAGCGCTGTTTGTATGGATTTTTATGTAATTTGGGAATCCAATACAGGGATGGAATGTCATCATTACTGCCACCAACAGAAAGGCCGAAGGAGGAAATGACAGATTTGTGATTGTCAATGATTTCTTCCTTAGACAGTGTTGTAGCCTTGTATGTGGTGCTGTTGCTGGTACAACCAACCCCCAATTCAGCTGTCAAACAGTCAATATAGTGTTTCTTGCACACAAAAATGATGTTATTTGGTGCTTTGTCTGCAGGTACAACAACATATTTGTCATGTAAGGTGGACAATGTTTTGGCAAGGTTAATCGGATAATTTAGAAGAGATAATATATCTACAACAACTTTGATCTAAAGTGATTGATTATACCATGGAAGAATAATTCTGATTATTGATATTTCCATGAGTATGCAAAAGCTTTATGATTATACATCAACAAATCAGCAGAAACTTTCAAATTAGATTAACAAATATTTGAAATTACAAATACCAAAACGCGGGTATGAAAAAAATGAGAAAGCTTCCATCACTGAGAATATAGTCTGTTAGAAAAATGATGACAACCAAGAGAACATTATGGTATCAAAAGATAGTACAATTCATGTAATAGTGTTACTCTAAAAATCTATCTAAACCAAGATAAAACCGATTATGATGCTGACCTTTTATGAAAGTAACTGTTAAAGACGAACAGAATACATTCAACGTAAGTACAAAGTCACTTCATAACAAGATGAAACACCAATATGATGATGACCTTTTACAAACATGCAATCATTTTAACATGAACAATTTTAAGATAACTGTGTTGTGTTTTATATCAATGTAACAACCGAATACGGGAAGTTATACTTTGTGGTTTAAGTATCCAATATCCACTTAATGTTTTAGTTTATCTTTAAATGTTAAAATTGCATGTTGATGCTTATAACCTTGTAATTTCAGGAAACAATAAAACCTTTTGATATAAAGAGCGTTTCTCTTTCATCTCACAATTATTTTCGCTTCATTTCTTTGCAATCAACTTCAAGGCTTTCAAGTATACATAAAAGGACCAAGCATTAAGATATTTCAACATAGAATATCACTATATCATGCATATAGACGCTTTCAATCATTCATTATCCAATAAAATTCATCAATAGCTTATTGGTTTAGTCCTTTTATTTTGGCGCAGCTTAAAATGACA
This sequence comes from Arcuatula senhousia, assembly GCA_963971305.1. Lineage (NCBI taxonomy): Eukaryota > Metazoa > Mollusca > Bivalvia > Mytilida > Mytilidae > Arcuatula > Arcuatula senhousia. The sequence goes on along the minus strand of OZ020313.1, from coordinate 26,789,535 downwards.
TCAATTTCAATTGACGTTGAATTAACCAGAGATTGTGTAAAATATACTACATGAACTCCTCTTAAGCTTATAAAGAGTGGTGAATTTGTCTTCATGGTTTGTCTGATAAACTTTTAATGAACTGTCAAACATATACAACCAATCGATTTGATTGGTATATTAAAATGACCTGGAGTATAGTACATGATGAAGTTCCCTGAGTGTATAAAAAATCTTATAGATTGTTGAGATTTGTTGAGACTTTCGAATTCTAAGCCATTCTTGAAAACGACGTCTCTCCTTGTAACAGGTCAGGTTTTCTAGATTTCGTTTGACCTATTAATCAATCAAAATTTTAAAAGATTGACCTTTCAAATGGGGAAAATTGGTAAAACTTTTTCGTCGGTTTGATAGAAAAGTTCCTAACATAAACATGTATTCTTTAACTTCCTCGCTCATATTTCGCAAATGCCAAATATCATTGGTTTTAAATGGTACTTTATTTAACATGGGTAAATTCTCCTTATAAAGTAATGTTATGTTCCACTTATTGACTTCTATTTTATTTAGTGTATTGGTCAATGGACAATCAAAAAGGTAAACATGGCCATAAAATCTCCCTACTTGTCAAAGCTGTTTGGGTGAAAAAGTGTTTCTTTAATATGTTTATTTTCAATATGACATTAATACAAATACTACAAACTATTTTTTCACCGCTCATTTTAAAGATTTGTTTTGCGAGTCATGTTATATTTAATTATTTCATAAAAAGCACGTGTTGGTGATCGTATTTATGTATAATCTCTCAAAAACTATTGGTTGAAAGTTTGACGAAAACATTATCCTTAAAAGGTAAAATCTTCGACCTGTGTAATGCAATGCGATTTACTAGATGCTTGATTTGACTTTTAGAGATGGGTACTTTTCTTTCAATACTTTTCTGTTTTTTAACCTTCAAAATTTTATTATTCAAATGCAACTGGTGAAAGGTTACCGTTGACTGTTACCTCTAAATCACCTGGTCATTGCCATGTATTCCATTATTACAAATACCAAAACGCGGGTATAAACGGTTAATTTGGATATGCTACATATCGATATTTCAAGGAGTAACCTCTCATCAGTAGCATTTAAATCAAAACATTGGAAGGTAATTTTCCAAAACTGTTGAAAACGAAAAGTACTCAAAACCAAAAACGTTCGAACAAGGAAGCCAGTTACAGGAAGGTTACAGTACAAGATAATTAACATGGTGTTTTAACAATTTTGTATTAGAAAAAATATATATTCAGGAAATCAAAATCTAAGTACATGTATATGTTCATTAAAAAATATAAGTCCGACAACCAGGCTTGATATTACAGCCTGAAACCACTGATAAATCAGCAGTGGTTATTGACGCAGAGTTTCCCAATACAAAGGTCCAAGACAGATATCAGATAAAAAAGGTATTTAAACGGGATTTTGACCTGGAAAACAATCTTACTCTTCCTTGAAATTAAAAGATGAGCGTTTGATTGCTTGTTCTAGACTATCTCTCCCTTGGGTTGTTAGTCAAATCCAGAACCGAGGACGTTTGCCACAAAAATTTAATATCTTTGGTTGATTACATACAAATTAAATACAAATATGTTTGAAATGGGAGGAAAGTTGATTACTTTGTACTGTCTTCTACTTGGTATAAATATTACAAATTTCGACCTCGAGACTATCAGCGGACATAAATGCAAGATACAATGTAACTTGCAAGTTTCTTGTTTGTTTACCAAAGAATTTATTTTATATTGTAACTTTAATTAATCCGCTTTACTGTTTCAGCGGTACTAGCATACTTAAGAAACTAAAGGAGGTACACGACCCATGTTTTTTGCTGCATTTATTTTTGACTGTTGATCTGAAATTTAAACATAAGTTACTGTGAACGATCTAGTATGATAGAAATCTTTCTAAAACATTTTTGTTGTATTCTGAAATAAGAATGTGGGCGTTTGATTGCTTGTTCTGGACTATTTGTCCCTTGGGAAGGTCAGTGAGAAGAAAAGTAAGTGAAATGCAGCACAATGGGCACATCTCGACAGAAAAGATTAAGCTGTAAATTATCTACAATTGATTACATACAAATAAATGATTAGAACAGTATATTGAATTGTAAACTGTCTTCTCCTATTTTTGGTATGGATAATAGCAAGTTTGACCTTGAGACTACTATAAATTCATAAAAAGCTAGATGCCTGGTAATCTGAGTTATTTTCGTAAGTTTATGGATCGTTATAATGTTTTATTATATTTTTCATCAGTAAATACAGGGTGTCGCCTTTAATGGTATCTTCATAAATCCTCGTTATATTGGTTCTTTGGTACGAGCATACTTTATCAGTCAATAGTATGATTACTGTTGACCAGTTGCAAGGTTTTGGAACTTAATGTTACTTTCGTATACTGTAAACCAATTTATTTTTGCAACTACAATATTTCGCATTTTAGTATCATGGGGCTATTTCACGGCTATTTATTTTTCACGATTTTTCATTAAACAGTTAAATGACTATGAAAACGTGTTAATTCGCAACGATTTATTTTCGCGAATTTCTGTTCCTTGCGTTGGTATACAGTATTTCCTTCTTATTGTTTGATTATTGGTTTAGATAGACAGTGTTCATTATTATTAACACAGTGGGACATATACAAAGGTGAATTTAAAGCCCTCTGATGGTTCTCTTTTTTGGTGTGGTTTAATTTGCTTAGAGAAACAAAATAGCCATCCATAGTTCTCTAAGAAATCCGTGGTTAACATTCCCTCGACCTCTTTTTAGGTTTAGTTCTGACCAAACAAAACCATGTAGTTATAGATAATGGATATGTTAGGATACAGCTGCAAACTGGAACGTCTATTATCTCTCAGGCCATGTAGTTGTTTGATTCCGGATAAAACTTAAATAGCAGATTTTATCCGGCCTGCTTTGATAAAATTATTTTGAGTAATGGTTTAATATCCACATTTATAAATGGCTTTACATCAAATTTCAAAAGATTCATGAAAATAATAGGACGATTTTTTGTCTGCGCATGTCCAAAGCAAACCAAACAAACAAAAATATCGACAAGGAAAGAAACCTGGTATTTAAATCTATTTTCAATTAAGAGAATCATAGTTGTTTTTTATTGACATTTATTGGTAGTCTGACCACTGGACTTGAAATTATTGATCAGTTTGGAGTTCGTGATTGTTCCTTTGAACGTGCAAGTCTTTTACCGTTTACGATGTATAATATATAATAGCTCAAACATGCAATGACCATTAAAAGCATTAGTTTTTATTTGATGTTTTCCCTTTTATGTAAGAAATACATGTTAACACTAAAACGATGTAGTTTCCAAAAAGAATAAAACTTTTTGATACAAAGATCTCCGAAGTATTTTGCATCATATCCTCTCAATAAACTTCAAGACTTTTTTATAGCGTCCATTAAAAGAACCTTAACATTCATGCAAGACTTGAACATGATTTTTAATATAATGAGTGTTATATGGGCGATGCTACGAGGCACCAATGGGGCATTTGAGTGTCAACGAAGAAACCGGTAAACACGAAGAAAAACAGCACGAAGAAACACAAAACACAAAATCAACTGAACGGAAATCAACAACGAGAACTCTAGTCGTAGCAAGAATGAACTCAGGTGATCCGGAAGAGTAAGCGGTTCCTGCCTGCTATAGCACACCCGTCGTGTTGCTAATTTCCAATTCAGTGTGTCAAATTCGGTAAAGGAAGACAAATCATATTTCTACGACAAACCGACATCTGCACTCATTTAGTAAATCATTTAGTAAATCATTTTTTAGTAACGAGACTCAAAAGGGTTACATTAACTGGACTGATGCAGAAACTATTACTGCTCTAAATTATTTGTTAGATAATATTTACAAACGTATTACGTTTTGGTAAACAAATTTATCGCCAAATTATTGGTATTCCTATGGGTACTAATTGTGCGCCACTTATAGCCGACCTTTTCCTATACTGTTATGAATCACAATTTATGGCTAAATTACAAAAAGACCCGAACAAACAGAACCTAATCGAAACTTTCAATTATACTTTTAGATATTTAGATGACATTCTTGCACTCAACAATCCTTCATTGTCTAATTTTATTACAGATATCTATCCTTCTGAATTAACCTTGAACAAATCTAACGTCACCGGTGATAGATGTCCTTTTTTAGATTTAGATTTAAGTATTATTGACGGAAAATTACATACCAAAGTATATGATAAACGTGACGACTTTACCTTCCCTATTATAAATTTCCCTTTTCTTGAAGGAGATGTTCCACTAGCGCCGTCATACGGGGTTTACATTTCACAGTTAGTAAGATATGCTCGGATCTACAGGTGTGTTTCTGATTTTAATAATAAAAACCGTTTTATTACTGAAAAATTATTAAAACAAGGTTATCGATACCACAAATTAGTAACTTTTTCTAAATCCTTCCACAAGTATCGATCTCTTATTGAAAAAATTAATTGTACACGTCACTTTCTTATAGTGAAAGGAATATCACATCCTGAATTTTATGGTAATGTTTTTTATAAAGCTCACAAATTTAAAAGCAATCCAATAGAAATGAAAAATTGGCTTCAAAATTTATTACGGAAAGGATATGAAATGAATATCTTGGTTAAATCTTTGAATTTAGTGTTTTTTGGCAGAAATATTGAAAACTTGATACTTGCTTTAAAACTTCCATAAACGTTTTTACTATTGTCATTTTTGAGCATTATATCGATCAAGCGTGTCGGTTTTGTGTGATGACACTTCACTAAATCATTATTGTTTGAAGTACTGTGTCGGATTTAAAATCGATACGGTTGATTTTTTTAACATCAGTCGATTGATGATTCTCAGCTAGCTGTCAGTAACAGTGAGTGTTCTATAGAGAGTTCCTTTACCGTCCTTTTGTTTGTTCTTGTTTTTTGTCTTAGGTTCTCTCTAGTAGAATTGAACTTTGATCGATTTGATTTTTATTGTGTGTTTAGTTTTTTTGGTTTGTCTAGGAATATTGATAGGGGGAAGGTTGGACCCAAAAAACTAGTTTAACCTCGCCACATATTACATGTGCCTGTCCTAAGCCAGGAATCTTTGACAAAGCTTTCGTTTGTACTTGTCTTTTTGATGTTTTCTGTTCCTTGTTTGAGAAGGGGGTCTATCTGTTACTATTTCAGGGATGGATTTGAATTATATGCATCTTATTTAGACCATGGGCCAATTGCAGAACCACGAGCAGTGCCAAATGGCCTCGTTGAAGGCTGCTGGCGGGTGTCCATTGTGGTTTTTCTAAATTGCCGTTTAATTGTGGGCTATGTCGCGTACACTTATTCCACATCTCTTTATTTTCTATCATTTGAGCGACAGAAATCCCATATTTGTCTACGATTTGGGCCATAGCAACCGGTTGATAACATGTATAAAAAAACGTCGTGATAATTTTGTCCAACTTACTGAGTGTGTGAGTGGTTATTTTCCCTGGATATTTGGACATAAGTAAACAAATTTTAAATGAAAAGGAGGAGAACAGGACGCAGTTCAAAATAGGGCATTATCAAACAACTTGTTATTTACCAGAACTTACATGCTACCCGAAAAGTAACAATATGGTATTCGAATGTCGGACATCATAGAACCCAAAACAGTCTATACTTACAAAAACATCACTAAAACAGATAAAATAAAATGATAAAACACAAAAACTTAAGCCAACACTTTATAGATAAATTCTCAACAAATACAATTCAAAATTTATCAGATACGTTACTTCTTTTCAACATTTTTGCAAAAATAGATACACTTAGATATTGAAAAACAGAAAAAATAATTTGGCCAATGTGCATTGTTTATACTTTTACATTTCGGTGAAGCATAAAGATAACTTATATTGATATGTTCAACAGCTTATACATGTAGCTTCTACTGGGACATGTGCACACTATGTTTCATCTTTTTAATGAAAGTGCCCATAAATCTTTAACTTTCCTATTATATGTATTGAAATTTTCAAAGTCACTCAACCGAAAAATTAAGATAAAGGTAAAAAGATGTAGATGTAATTGTTCTCAGATATTACTGGGCATTTGCATTCAACTTTTCATCAAGCTGGGATTTTAAGTTCTTGAGATAATGAGGTGCTTACAAAACTTAAACATTGAACGTCATTGCCAGCACAGTCACCGTCGGTGAACTGTCACCTTTGTCCCGCTCCACTGTACAGCCGAGAAAAAACAATCAATTTAGTTATGTTGTGGATGCCGATTTCAAATAGAAACCTCTTATCAGCAGCAATTCAATCAAAACATATGAAGGTAAAAAAGCCAAAGTATTGACAGAAAAGGTATCTTACCCAAATGTTTCGAACAGAGAAGTTAAATCCAGCACCTAGGATGTCGATCATATACGTTACAAGGAAATGATTTGGTCTTTAAAAAAATAAATTTACACAAGTGGGAGTTTTGAAAATGAAAAAAAAAGATTATATTTTGATTAGTTCGTGTCAGACAAGTCTGATGACCGGGTGTAAGATTTCCCTGGGTCACCTCTAGTCCACAAGCAACGGATATCTACCTTGTGGTTAAAAGATAAAATACTAGAACAATACCACAGCAGATATAAAAACGGCTAATTTAGTTATGCTGTATATTCACTTCCGCAGCATTTGAATCTTAACATTGGAAGGTTGAAAACATAAAGTTTTGACCATTTTACTCAATATAACTATAGTATTGGTAAAGTAAATTATTTCTTGAAAACGTCATATAAACCAGTTTACATTTACATCTTGTTCTTCGTTATCAATCAATTCTACCATTCTCCCTGTAATATACGAAGCAAGCTTCCAATCTCAAATTCTAATAGTGTTATAAATTAATTTTAATGTTAAAAACCCGGAAATTCATTAGTTTTACCAGTCACTTCACTGGCTTCATCCTCATCGAACTTAATGTTTTAAATTTTGTCTTTAACTTTGATAGACATATGATTTTAATTTTTATTTGTTTTTTTTTAAAGAGCTAAAAATCTCTACGACGGCAGATGTCCTATGCATGCCATTCATGCGAACTTTTTATGTTTTTTTACAAATCTGTAAAAGCATATAAGTGACATGAAAATGTTTCGCATAATGATGCCTTATTGTTACGAAACATATGCAAAAAAAATTATTCGAGACAAATTTCGTGTTTAATTTATTTGAAGTTCATATTTGACATCGATTATTCTTCCGGAGAACCTGAGGTCACTCTTGTTTCGACTTGAGTTCACGTTGTTGATTTCCGTTTGGTTGATTTTGTGTTTTGTGTTTCTTCGTCCGGTTCTTCTTCGTGTTTACCGGTTTTGTCGTTGCCCTTTCGGACTTTTGACAATCGATTGCCCAATATATACCTCTTTGCTTCTTTTAAAATGAAACGATAAAAATGGGTATCAGCAGCTTTCATTTTGTCAACACCGAAAAACTTTGTAATTCAGCGGCAAATTTTCTTACGATTTATCGTCCCTGTTTATTTTTGAAAATGCATTTATCATGAAATGTTGATATTGTTCTAGACTATCTGTTCCTTGGGAAGGGTGGATGTCTCTGAAAATAAGTGAAATTTGCCACAGAAGTCCTTGACCAGTAAGATTAACCAGTAAATTATTTACCAACGATTTCTTTCAAAAACATAATAACAGCGAATGGATAGAACAGTTGTTTACCGTCTAAGTCTACTTTATGTATTAATATTTATAGTTAGGACCTCGAGACTACTCTGACGGCATCAGAGCTAGCTAAAGACACCTTGTAATTTGTGTCATTTTCGTGTGTTTTATTGGACACACTAAAGATTAATTATTCTTCAGTATATTTCTTTAATAAATGCATTGTATTACATTTACTAACTTTTTTCATAAATCCTATTTGTTACTTTTTTGGTACGAACAAACTTGAGTGGTCATTTGTAGTGTTTCTATTGTTAATCCGCAAGGATTTAGTAACAAGGTTAGCACTGCTGGTGGAGTTTTAATTCCACGAGGTTAGCCCGCTCCGGCACCAACACTTTTGTGTTGGAGAACACATCAAAGCTTTAAATTATCCGTTTAAATTTCAAAATTGTCTATACCCTAAGGTTCTTCCTACCCCAGACATAGGTTGATCATCTTAGTAATGATTTGGTTCCCATTTTGGTATTTTTGGTTAAACTGTTCTATGCTCTTCATAATCATATTGTGTTTGGCATTTTCAATATTTTTTGTAGAGCGCCTCTGATCATGATGAGTCTTGAATTGACGAAACGCGCGTCAGGTGTAGCAAAATTTATTGTCTGGAACTTTGTTGTCATTTTTATTTATAACGATAAAATTATGTTGACGGATACTTTCTGTATTATGTTATGTTATTCATTTGGATGGACCAAGCTTATAAAGATGAAAACAATAAGGTGTACAATAAGATATAGAATTCTAAATTGCATACTTGTTCCTTGGATATGCGAATTGAAAGGGAAGTGAAATCCAGCACAGAGGACATCGTCTTATAACATTTAGATAATTATAAGCAAAATATTATCAACAAATCACGACATACAAATATTTGATTATATTAGATGAATGTCCCATTTGTTAATGTTGTTCTTACCAATTTATCATTGAGAATGCTATAAAGACATAACATCTAAGCACCCTATTATTTCTTTTATCGTATGAGTTAATAATATGTTTAATTATCAGTTTTCTTTAGTACTGACTCCGGCGATCAAATTTTGTACATTTCATTCATTTCATGTATTTTGTTTTATCATAATAATTGATATAGGGAACAACTTGTTGGACATGTTGGAATTAATACATTGAGGCATTAACATGGAAAGGATTTTATGTTTCATTCATGAAATTAATAGCTGAGCGTTTGATTGCTTGTTCTAGACTATAAGTCCCTCGGGTGAATCGAAAATTAAGTGAAATCTAGCATTGAGCATGTTGAGGACATTGACCAACAAGATTAAACTGTGAATTATCTGCATGAAATTACATATAAATATCTAATCATAGTATATGAAACACTGTAATCGCCAATTATGACCTCTGGGCTGCTCTATCAGCTAACTCAACAGCTAAATACCTCTTAATCTAATTATTTTCGTGTGTTTCATGGATAATTTAAATGAGTTTCATTACATAGTATCGTAAGTAAATACAAGATATAACCTTTTCTTATTTCTTAATAACTCATTGTTTTACGGTTTCATCGCTACTAGCATACTTGAGTGGTAAAAAGTATTTAACTGCTTACCAGCTGTAGAGATTAGGAACAGTTTGGTCATATTTAGTGGTAATTTGCCAACATGTCCTGCAATTCATTTGATTATTGAATTAGGTGACAAAACTTAAAGACATTAATACATTGAGGCATTGATATGGAAACATGAAATTAGAAGCTTAGGGTTTGATTCCTTGAACTAGACTATCTATCCCTTGGGCAAGCTGGTTGAATAGAAAAGTTAGTAAAATCCAGCATAAAAGAACTAAACCATAAAAATGTTCAAATTATAACATTAAAATATCTGATTATAGTAGATAAAATTATACCATATTATTATAGTTCTTAATGTTGTTTTTCACACTTTTTCTTCAAGACTACTGTGAAGACATACATGTAACAGCTAAATGTCACCTATTTTTTCTATTTCTGTGTGTCAAAGTCCATTATTATGTGTTTTTATGTTTTATCTTCAGTAACTACAGGGTATGGCATTGGCTAAAAACTTTTAAAGACTGCTAAATAATTAACTTTATAAATCTTTTTTTTAGTTCCATAGGTACGAACATGCTTGAGTGATCGACGGTATTCCAGTTGTTAAACAGATACAGGATTTGGGAACATTACTATTATTATTATTTTTTCTGATTCAACCTGCATTTTAGTTAAGTATTGGTTTAGAAGAAGCAGAGTTACCAATGGGGAATCCGAATGTCAAAAGTCCGAAAGGGCAGAAGCATAACCAGTAAACACCCATGAGAACAGGACAAAAAAAACCAGACAACATATAAAACACAAGTAATACCTAATATCAATTAATTACGCGAATTCTAGTTGTTACAAGAATAATCTCATGTGCTTTCGGAAGAGTTCCTTATTGCTGTAGCACAGCTGTCGCGTTACCAAAAGTCAATTCAGAATGTCAGATCCGGTAAAGGAACACAAAACAAATGGACAGAAGGACAGAAAACATTTGAAGGTAATAAATGCGATTGGATCTACCAATGCCTTGCCAATTTCGAATTTAATTAGAAATTTCTTCTTTTCAATGAAAAGTCTTACACGATTCATCCAATAACATTTGATTCCCCATTTATATATTATATAAAGCATTTGGGTATGTGAACAATATGGATTTTTCATGTTGCTTTGAAAGGTGCTTTCAATGAGAATTGTACTTCAAGACAGCTCTTTTGAATATATTTCGTTATTTATAACGGACACACACTTACAAAAGTAACTCCTCCATAACAGGCTTTTCTTCTTTTAACATGCGACTCTATTTGAATTCTAACGATGTAAGGTACTAAATTGTTTAATTATTACGTGCGTTTGTTTTCCTTTAAAATAAAAATAGCATATGAATGCTAAAACCTTGTAATTTCTGAGAGAGAAAAAACATACGATACAAAGTTTCAAAGATTGTATTCTCCTTCATTGTCTACGTTGATTTTTACACGTGAACTTGCTTAACTTAATCTTAAAAAAAAGTTCACTTGACAAAATACAAATACCGAAATCGGATGAAAATACGGGTAATTTAGTAATGCTGTATATGCATTTTTCAAGGAGTAATCTCTCAGCAGCAGCATTTAAATCAAAACGTTGGAAGTTCAAAAACCAAAACGTATTGATCAAAAAGTATTCATAACCAACAAGTTCGAAGAGGAAATCTTAATCCAGCACCGAGGATATCGAAGATAGAATTTGGGTGTTTTTAACAAATTTAAATTTAACAATCGGAATTTTAAACGAAGAAATGAATGCATTAAAATCAATTGACAAATTTAGAAACCAAGTATAATCTGGTTAACATTTACATCATGTTCTTAGTTATCAATCATTTCTGTCACTTTCCCTATAAATTGAATACAGCTTCCTATCTCAAATTCTATTAGTGTTAAAATTCATTATACTGTCTTTAAAATTCCGGAAGTATGATGTTTAATCACTTCAGCTGGTTATTTTGCATAAAACTAAATATCTTAAACTCAGAAATTCTGTGGGTATTATCAAGATGACTCAAATGACTATTACGATATTTTTTTCTTATAGGGCAAGTAAGTAACTATATAAAACAATTTAAATTTTCAACCTAATTAACTTTACTTTTTTCTATAAAAAAGCTCTTCGTTAATCAAAATATAAAAAATTGAATTCTATATAAATGAAAATTTGTCCTGAAATAGGCTGAGTCCAGGATTTCTCTTAATAGGAAACTGCAAGGGATAGACCTTTAATCAGATCCCGCGATATGGGACACAATGTAGGTTTCCATGTCGATTATCATTACCACATATAAGGCTTATCTGTTCAAGCCAGGAATCTTTATCAAAGCTCATAATTGAACTCGTCAAATTTATGTTAATTGTTTTTTGTCAAAAAGGGGGTCTTTCATTTACACTTAAGGATTGGGCTTGAATCATATGAAGGTTATTTTCAACCTAGGGCCAATTGCAAAACAGCGAGCTGCGATCACTAGCCACATTGAAGGCTGCTGACTGTTTACGTTGTGGGTTTTTTTTAATTGTCGTTTATAGTGTAGGTTGTGTTGTGTACATCATTTTAAACTTATTTCACATCTCGTCAACTTCTATAAAGATGTTTTATTCTATAAGTCTGTTGAATTCATTTCGAGTCATTGGATTAATTATTTGCACTGAAATAAATGTAATTGAGTTGTTTAATGAGGTAAATCAGAGAGTGAACAAGGGATGTACAGAAAATATTTCTTGTTAATTAGATTGATAGCAGCATGGGTGTTGTGCAAACCATGCAATAATATAATTAAAGTCAAGATCGGAAGAAATAGAGGGAAGCAAATCGCCAAACATTAATTAAGCAAATGGCCACAAGCTCAGAATGTGAAAAAGGTTGAACTTGGAAAACAAAAACCTTTCTTTGTTCGTTTTGTATTTCCGTGGATTCATTTATTTTCGTGGGTTTCAATTTTCGTGGTTTCTAAAAAAACACAAAACTATTGTTTGATTATTGATCTCGTGGTTTGAACATAATTGCTTTATGAAATCAATATAAAAATAACACTTCGTGTGATTCTTATTTTCGTACAGATACCGACGAAAGCCACGAAAATTGATACCCCACGAATAATAATGAAACCACAGTATTGAGAAACTAGTAATTTTGATCATAGACTATGCGCCCTCTGAGAAATTAATGCAACGTATATTACTTAGTTATTGCAAGAGTGACGTTTTATACAAAACAGTGGAGTGTTCTCATAAACCTTCATTTATCTAAGCTAGACAGATAGACCACCTTCTTAAACAAGGAACAGAAAACATCAGAAAGAGAAGAACAAACAAAAGCTTTGTCAAAGATTCCTGGCTTAGACAGGCACATATAAAATGTGGCGGTGTTAATCTAGTTTTTTTTTGGCCCAACATTCCCCCTATCATTATTCCCAGACAAAGCATGAAAATTAAAACATATTAGAAATCAAATCGATCAATGTTCAATTCCACTGGAGAGAACCTTAGATAAAAGACAAAACGAGCGGTAGAGGAACTCTCTATAGAACATTCGTTATTGATTACATTAATTACAACCACTAAAACACATACAAATTTTAAAGATTTGTATGTAAGAAATACTTGATTTGGAATTTTGATATTTTCTACTTATTTAAACGCAGTATAACGTGCACACAATGTCAATCGTAAATAGTTACCACCTTGTTTTGTCTATTTGTTGTTCTGATAATTTGATATTTAACATAGTTACCGCATTTGAAATAGAAAGGATTAGAATATAAAGATAAAAACAAAATGCACTCTACCAACCAAAAACAACTCGAAAGAAGCAGTATCCGAATATCAAAAGTCCAAAAGGGCAGGGACAAAACCAGTTAATACCAACAAGAACGGGACAAAAACAGACAACATGTTAAAGACATAGAACCTATCAATTTTGCAATTTTTTACATTGAATAAAAAGTACGCATATTAAAAATATACTATCTAAAGCTTACCTTTACCAACATAAAAACTCAATGTTTTGCAGCTTTCTATAAAATAATCTTATTTTATTTATTCGTGTTTATTAAGTATTGTCCAGAATAAATATTTACTTTTAGTAAAATGTGTACCGTTAAACTGAGAAACGAAATGTAACCAAACAAGGCGAAGATAAAACGAAATCGGTAAATTAAGAAAAACGACTGGTGTCGGCTAAAATCGATTCAGTTTTCTGTTTTTACCAATTTCGCTCGATTTCGTTTCCTTTCTTTACAGATTTCGGTTGCTTATTTTACTGTTTACGTCTCCTTCTTTAACGATATCGTTTTTGTTCCGCTCCGTTTCGTTTGGTTACTTTTTGTTTCTCTGTTTACCGGTACCCGAAAGTGTTTACATTCTATAATTAGTTTGTCCTCTTTTTTGACATTGCCTTTTTTTCAGTTTTCCGTCGAAAAGAATATTTTCTGGCAGGTTTTTTGAAAATTTAACAGTTTCTTCAAAGGTTCTACAATGTATTCTTTAAATAGTGTGAATTTCATTATTTTTCAAAAATTGCCAAAATGATAGGTTCTATGTCTTTAAACATGGAAACATAAAATAACTGAATATCAATCAACAACTCGAACCCCAGTCGAAACAAGAGTGAACTCAGGTGCTCCGGAAGAGTAAGCAGTAATAGATTCAGAAAAGAGGATGTCGAAGAAAAGATGGTGCAATAAATAAGTTACATATATAAAGCCTGATTATAGGGAATATCTTTTACTGTCGTCGCCTGTTTTTGTTATAAATATTCCTATATCTTATGACCTCCAGACATCCTAATAGCGTAAACTCGAATGATATAACAAATGTGTAATTTTCAACGTTATTCTTAAGTGTTTTATGGGTCATTATTTTGTTTTCTTTGATTATTTCTTGACTAAGGGTATTGGTTTGCATGAAATAGAAACAGATATATCTATACAACTTCAGGCGAACACAAACAACTTCTTCCAATTTGGAAATAAACATTTATCTAATTAAAATATTGAAGATAGATAAGTTTGTTGGACATTTTGAGTATGATCTTCACTATTCTGCAACTTATAATGTACAAAAAAGTAAATCAAAACATGAAAAAGTCCAACAAACATGCTATATGTATATTGTACAATATGAGATATAAAAAAAGCAAAAGCAATGAATATGTTAGAGTTTGGCGAATTGTGGATTGCTATCGAAATACCAAGGATTGTACATTAAGAAGGAAAAATCAAATCTCTCACCTCTCTTATCATTTTAATCGAGCGCTTCTTTTTCACCCGAGTTCACTCTTGTTACGACTTGAGTTCGCGTTGTTGATTTCTGTTCGGTTGTTTTTATGTTTTGTGTTTCCTTGTGCTGTTCTTGTTCATGTTTACCGGTTTTGTCGTTGCCTTTTCGGACTTTTGACACTAGAATGCCCCTTTGGTGCCTCTGCTTATTTCCAGTACATAATTCGTCTTTTAAGCATGATGAATAATAAATTACTTGCTTACACGTTCCATTAAATATTAAAACATACGTGGTGACGCTTCATTAAAGAGAAAAATTTCAACATAACTCCACTGATAAGTTTGTTTAAAGCTTTTATTTAACTGCAGCCTTACTCGAAGCGATAATAAATCAAACAGACAGGATAACCATCTCGCAACACGTCAACCTAAGGTCAACCTTAAGATTTGAGATGGAATAACGGACATATCCGAACACCATCATGCCTCTTTACATTCGTTGGTGAGACATAAAAAGCTATGTGTAGTATATGTATTAATATAATTTTAGCTGTCTGCTTTAATCATTTAGATAAGTGTTGAATTATCTTTGATATATATGTCGTGTACAAGTTGCAAATTTGAACATGTTGCAACATGTACAGATAGATTGTACAAGTTAAGAAAAATATTGAATGCCTTCTACATTATTAGACACAACTAACTTTTTGTAATCATTAGTGAGAATGGAATATTAAAGAAAAAGTGTATTATGAAGTTCACAATCAAGTCTGTAAATACAGCAAGATTTAAGAACTTCCATTGCATAAAGATGACAATATAAGTTCCAAGACTTTGATGTCTTGATTTCAGCAATAACACTTTAAAATAGTTTTGTTTGGCACTTCAATAATTTCTTAAAGATGTTAAAACCAACTTGCAGAATCTCAACAAAAAATGTAAAATTTCATGTGTCTTCTTTGGAATAACATGTACTTGATTAAAGACAACTCTGTTATATTTTAGCTGTACATGTTGCAACATGTACAATATTGCAACTTGTACATAACATATATATGTATAGTTAATTATTTAATTTATGAAATCGATTTTGAGTTATCTTTATTTTTTTGCACTAAAGAATTCCAAATTTTTAGAATGTATTTAACCATGATAACTCCATGAATAATTTCATGATTAAGCTGTAATTTTATTTCTTAATTATTGTGTACTCTTAACTTTTATGCCAATTTAGAAAATCCCTTAAAACTTTTCTCAGTTATCATTAAAAAATATTCGGGAACAGAATAACGGGCTTTCTCTCAACGAACGGGGTTTTCACATGATACCTTGCCGCTACGTCAAGTGGAGTAAAAAAAGCCATAAAATATTCAATGCCCTACACTCTTGACATTCTTGAAATTACTGTTTTCGTCCTTTCAGGTATAACTATGAATTTTCGTTCAAGAAAATTTCTTGTAACATTGACTTTAACCCTTCGTGTACGTGTTTATTTTAAAAAAGAACACTTTTCTCTATTATATATCATTCATGACTAAGTTTTAAAAATCTTGCCAAATGGAGACAAGTACATAAATGACATATAAGAAAAAATGAATTAAATTAAATCACTTTAGAAACAAATAAAAGTAAAAAACAGAAATTGAACAAGTCACATTGCGATGGTGGCAATTTATTGGCAAAAATGATAGCGATAAAAATTCCTTTTTCTTGTTAACAAACTTTTCATGCCTCTGTAAAGTAAGACGAACACTACATTATTGTGAATTACAATCTTCGACTAATTTTATTAATATCGCATATCAGCCTTACTACCTCGAGAGTTCTTGATGGTATTTCCAACACATTTTTCTGTTTATCTTTTTTGATGCTTTTCATGGCTTTCTTTGATTAATTCATTTATTTTGGCTTATTGCATTATGTATGATATACATTATAAGACTGATAAAGGCATCTTAGTGGAGATTAAACTATATTATATACTCATATAGAAATCTTTATTCTGATTAGCTGAGACGTTGTCACGTGACATGTGATAATTCGCTGGGTCAACCGGTAATCGTTGGGTCGCATGGTAAGGTCACCCTCTCGTGAGTATTTGCACGTGAGCCCCAAGAGTTTTCTTCAGCATACATGGGTTGTATTTTATCTAATGGAAAAAGGTTAAAATGTCCGAAATATGTTTAAAATTTAATATTAAATTGTTTCATTTAAATATTCGATATAATATAACAGTTATCACCCTAGATGATATGTGACCCGGCATTTCTTTCCCCTCGAAAAGTAAGGTCACCCTCGGGGCAAGCCCTCGGGTGACCTTACTTTCTCGGGGAAAGAAACCACCGGGTCACACACCAACTAGGGTGATAATTGTATAATACTCAGTCTCGTTACCTTTACCATTACATATCATGATTGAATGAACTTGAAGTTGCACTTGATCTTAATGTACAAGAAGATTAATTTGCAATCATGTTTATGTTTCATTATCATCATTGGAAACCCATTGAAGAAATGAAGAGACTTGTGATATTCAACATATCTCACCGCTTCTTGTAGCTGGCTATAGAAAAAATGCATATAAGGAGCCATATTCTTCGATCTGTATTCATTATAAACATAATACTGCTTAATGATATAGTATATATACTAAATTTCTGAAAATTTCAGTAATTATGTATATTATTTAAAAGACACGTTATTAAACATATTTACTGAAATTTTCAGGTAGTATTTATTAATTAGGTACCATCTATTTCACTTGAAAGGTGATCAGGAAATTAGGCTGATGAAAAGGTGTTCAAGTTTCACTGTGATAGAGCATGTCTTTTTAACGAACTAAGAATTGAAGGACTAATGAAAGAGACAAATGGAAAATGGACCTTAACCCTGAATGCCCTTCTACTGATCATGAAGTAGGCGGGCCGTTAAAAGATAAAACTAAAAGTTATCCTGTACATATTTAGAAGTTATCATTTCCCCATTTTAAAACATTTATAACATCAAACGAAAAAATGTTAATGACAAATAAACTTCATTTTGTTGATGCAATGAAAATGTTGACGTCGTCTAAAAATATAGGGCATTATTATCCAGTAATAAGCGATAACAAAAAATCAATTTATGATAATGTCATTGTCTGTCCTGAAAAAAAGTGTCCATATCTCGCCTCACCGTGATTTCATTCCGTCAAATCCGTTCGTTTACGGAAATATCATATCAGATCACCCAGTTATTAACGTTTTCGGATGAATGTAAGTTTTTCTTAATCAATTCCCCTTTTTCGCCTCTTCATTAAAACATTTCTACATAAAGACATATTTTTTATGATAAATTGCATTAACGGCATATTGTCTACCAAAATCACTTTTTTTTTCGTCCCCAATTTTTTATAACAAAATACCGCGATTTTGAACAAGCAAAGTATATTTATGAACAAAATAAAAACAGTGCTCATGCTGAATGCGGGATTAACCTTATAAATAAGAATTATTGTAAAGCTCTACAAATATTATATAGTGATTATTGTTTTTCGATTTTAAGATGAATTTGGTAACATAACCGTATTTTTGTGATTCGTATCTTTAAAATTAGACAAAACAAGTTGTCTGTTGGTCTTTTTTGTAAGTAAAAAAAATCGTATATAATGAAACAAAAGAAATATGGATATTTTCTTTCTGAAAATGTTTTAGATAACCTAGATTGTTCTTAATGGTATTTCTTAATGGTATTTGAAACACTTGTTTTAATGCATTTTATATGTTTCTTTAGTTAATTATTTGATTTTAGCTCAATGCATTATCTCCAAGATATTTACTAATTGGAATAGTAATGATGTTTTATGGAATATTGAATGATGGCCACATTACTCTGATTTATAATGTAATTAAAGTTGTTTAGTCGAAAAATGTGTCTTAAATTGAATTACTCACGCACTTAAACATATCAAAATAATATACAACTGGTACTGAAGAGAATTGTAAATGTATTTATGTCTTCTTACATCAGGCCATCAATGCTTTTCAACAGAAAATAATGAGATGTGGAATAAGTGAACGCGACACAGCCCACAATTAAACGACAATTTGGAAAAACCACAATGGACAACCGCCAGCGGCCTTCAACGAGGCCCATTTGGCACTGCTCGCGGTTCTGCAATTGGCCCATGGTCTAAATTAAACGCATATAATTCAAATCCAGCCCTGAAATAGTCACAGATAGACCCCCTTCTAAAACAAGGAACAGAAAACATCAAAAAGACAAGTACAAACGAAAGCTTTTCCTGGCTTAGGACAGTCACATGTAATATGTGACAAACTATCATCAAAGATTATCTGAGATAAAAAGGCGTGTACCTAAGTACATTCTACGACACTTTTAGCTCCATAACTAAAATAACTACTGTTTCTTTTATTGAAATTTACTGATTTCGCGTCTGCATCGTCAAAAATTATCACATAGCTCTGATGCGCTACAAAACTTCAAGTAAAATTTCAAATCAAGTTAAATGACTTGAATTTAATAATAATTTTATTGTCATATAAACATACAAAAAAACAGTTTGTGACAGAACATATACATATCATATTTAAATGTAAACATGAAGATAATATTATTTTAGACAAATCAACATATAGCAAGTTATGAGACCTCTGCCCTCAGTTCTAATGACTGTTTAAAAAAGAAGCCAAACATTCTTATATGATTATGATTTGTTGGGTTAAGCAAATAGACCATTTTATTTTCATCTGACATATTAATAAAATTTGAATCATCTGTTCTTATTAAATTAAAAAGGTTTTCTCTGATTTTTTTATTTATATTACAATTTAAAAGAAAATGCATTTCATCTTCAAGAATATTAGATATTCAAGTCATAAAAAAATAGTGAGATCATTCTCATAAATTACGTTCAATTACAATTTTTCTCAATAAAAATCATATGACAGTAGACAATTCAAATTCCTCAATTAAAGCCAAACGAGATCTTAACATGACTAAAAGGTTTGAGGTTGTAAACTAACTTCGAACGTTTTATTCCATATTTTTTATTTAGCAATCTTTTAGCATTCATATGATCTTGAATTGAAATTAATTCATATTGGAATGTATAATACAGTGGTTCGTAACAACGTGCAGCAGGACATAAAATTATTTCAAATAACGATTACAATAATACCAAAACATTAAAGAAATCTGATTTATGGGTAGCTTAGATATTTTATAGATCAAGGTCTAAGAATAACAAAAAGACAGACGTAGGGTATAGTACTTGTCTTCACACGGACATTGAATGGAGAAATGAAGGCATTCGGGAGGGGTCATTTTTATCGTAAATCAGAGTTCACGTTGCGAATTGTCCTTTGGTTTTTATGTAATGATTTGTGTATTTTGACACAGTCTTTTCAAATTTACGACAATCGATTGCCTCGTTGGTACACCTTTGGTTCTCTAAAACTTTACTAAGATGTAATAAATTTTCATTTTTAGTGTTCTGTCTGTAACTTCTTCTTACCTCTTCTTCTACCTTTGGATTTTTACCTCTTCATTTGATACATTACATACACATTTTAGTCACTGTCACCCCAGGTTTCAACAATCATATACCCATCCATTTTCATTAATTAAGTCATATTGTTTCTTTGTATTTTATGTTCTTAATTCTTTAGTTGTGTCATAACCATTTATTGAAATGTGTTAGTACAAATAAATTTATCTTATCTTATCTTTGATAGAGTAAAAATGAATTTTATGCATTTCTTTCTGAGTTTAGTTTTTCGGGCACCTGAGCTACTCTTGTTACGACTTGAGTTTGCGTAGATAATTTCCGTTCGGTTGATGCTGTTTTTTGTGTTTCTTCGTG
The DNA here is from genome assembly GCA_963971305.1 of Arcuatula senhousia. Lineage (NCBI taxonomy): Eukaryota > Metazoa > Mollusca > Bivalvia > Mytilida > Mytilidae > Arcuatula > Arcuatula senhousia. The sequence goes on along the minus strand of OZ020313.1, from coordinate 26,769,175 downwards.
CTGTTCTTGTTCATGTTAACCGGTTTTGTCTTTGCTCTTTCGGACGTTTGACACTTCAATGCCCCATTGGTGCATCTTTGCTTCTTAGATGGATTATAAATGGTATTTAGCTGCTTTGGTCTTTTATCCTTCTCTCTTTTGTTTTGGCATTTCACGGTTTGTGTCGTAAATCCGAAATGGCACGGACAAAAGACATAAAACTATCATACACAAACCAAACAAAATTTAAAAAAAACAACGTATTACATATACCGGCAACCAGCAGCCCGAAACAAGAGAAGTTACGTTAGCTCTCTGAGCCCAGCTCGCTCCTCAATGGTTTTGAGTTGAAGGAATGGTGTTATAAGTTCTGGAGACTTATGTTTTTAAATTTCTTTTAACGTTTACTTTTCCTGCTATATACATTATCACGAACTCTTCAGTTTTTTTTTCAAAATGCCTGTTATTAAGACTGAATGGTAATTATTACCTTCGCCTGTTTGTGGTATAAATCTAGACTTTTTATGATATGGAATCTTCCCAGATCATTTAAATATCTTCTACATTCATTTATAGACCATTAAGCTTTCAGGGTGAAATCAGTACGAATTATTACCAGATAGTGTTTTGTCTTTCACTTTGTAAACAGACGATTTGTAAGCGATCTTAAAAATATTTATTAAACCTAAGCAAATTGCAGCATAGCAGTAAGTTTGAGATCAGTTACAAACACATCATCTATATTTAAGTCAAGAGCACCTTTTCTCTAATTTTCAGTCGACTTAACTACTCTCCAGCCAGTTGTGGACATATTTTCTTCTCTCTTAAGGATTTTATTTTAGTTTTCAGAACGTGATTGACCAATTACAGCCCTAGGCTAGGTTTATGGGCCTTTCTGAGCAAGAGCATATTACTGTTTGTGATATTAGAAATAAATATGTTCCGATTCAATTGAATTTATGCATGTAATTTAAGATTTCTTAAATTATTATTTTAGAAATTGCAACACACAGCACATGGTATCGATTAGATTGACATGGAACAATGTTGGGAGAATTAGGCATTTGAAAAAAGAAGCTGGGAGAAGATAAAAACATTTTTTAATATCACTTCTTTGAAAATTAGAGAAAGAGCGTCTCGATAGTAAATCGCTGAACTTTAAGCCCTCGCCAAAATGCAAGGCTCGACCTAAAAATTCTGTCATTGAACTTTCTCAATTGAAATATGAGATAATTCACTCGAAACAATGTAAGAATCTAACAGTATATATCATAGTTAAACTTTAACATTTTATACATTTCCAATATAAAACAGAATTTGTGCTTTGTGTAACTTCGTGCTGTTTTTGTTCGTGTTTTGCACTTTCTGACTTTTGACACTTAAATGCCTCATTGGCGCCTCTTTGCTTCTTTCGTTTATATTGCTACTTATTTTTTTAAAAACAACATTTGGCGTAGGTAACATTCTCAGTCATGGGCTCTCGGTCGTTAATAAAAGATATGCGGCAAATATTTATGTTTGTGGGGAATTGTGTCCAGTATTTGGACTGATGTCAGTTAGGTGAAAAAATAGCTCGTCTAATGATGCCATGAACATCTTGACGTCCTACATCCGAATAAGCCGTTACATCCTGTTCATCATTTGAATAAGTGACACTGTCGTCAATTCTACTGATTCATATATATTTCTCCTGACCACAAGTCCTATTGATTATGTTGAACCCGTCATCTTCGCTCCTTTCGGAAATATCTTGTCAGTGCCCCAGTAATGGGTGTTTTAGAGATAAATTGTGAGCTTTCGATTATATGTAAACTAGAAACAAATAAATCCTCTAGAAATCTTAGGTGTAAAAAATAAAAACTAGGATACAAGGAATGTCACAAAAAAAATTTACTTCTCTTCAGACATAGAAAATGGACCATAAAATACAAGTGTTCAAAACGTTTTGGCTTTAATATGTAAGAAATTCATTATAAAACCAAACATAAACCACATATGGCAGATAGAAATACATTACACTACATGTGGTCTTCTTTTTATCGTTATAGATTAAGCTGACATATATCTCTAGTTTCTATCAAAATCCATGAAGTCCATGGTTTTAAAATTTACCAAGTCAAACTGTTACCATCATTTATAATGAAATATATAGATCAAAACGTTTCAATGATTATATTTTACAATCAATGGCCATCAAAAGAAACGTTGTCCAAACCATTGTTAGCGTTTTGTCGAGAGACTGCGTGTTTTATGTTATTTTCTATGATTTATGCACGAAATATTTAATTAAATAACGATAAAGAAGCCTGAAGCTAATTTCTTGGTATGATGTTTGTGTTATATGTTTGATCTTTACTTAAAAAAGACGATAAAAAGAAAGAAAACATGTATAGCAGAGAAGGTGGAGAGTTTGGCGCCATAAAACATTGCTCCAACAAGCATTTCTTGTAAATAATTACTTTCACGTACATGACGTAAATGAAAAAATAAACGGTGTAATTATTAAAATCTCTAAACATGCAAATACAATATAAACATTGAATATATCCATCCAAATTGATACTTTGTATTCTAAATATCAATGAAAATCCAGTTTCACTTGCATAAAACAGAACTTAAATTCATAGAAGTAGTCTTATCCCTCAAAATGAATGAGACAAAATACGTTGTACTCAGTTAAGAGGTGAGGACGTCTTTATCATACTTTTGAAAGACGTTATGTAAATTTAATACTCATGTACAAGCGCACTGCATTAGAAAAAAAAGCTTAAGCGCACTGATTTTGAACAAAAGCATTAGAAAAAAAGCTTGCCTTAAAACAGTTTTTACTTTTTTCCTTTAATTCCACTTGAATTCCAAAGCACATTTTACAAAATACATGGATTTCGATAGAAATGGAACTTCATACAGATGCCAAGGAAGTTTAAGTTCTCCTCGGAGGAGTGAACGAAACAAATTTTCACTCCAAGTTCAAAGTTGAATTTTGCTTGCAGTTGTGATTCTTGGCGTGAACAAGTCCATTAATTAATCCATAATTTTATTTTAAAAGAGATCATGTTTTCCAATGCAGTTTGAAAGGAAAACGTATAAAATTTAAAATGGCGGGAAAACTTGCGTAGTTATTTAAATACCGCTGATTTTGTATTAAAATGTGCACGAGAACTTTATTTAACCACTAATTGGGCAATGCTTAAATCAGAGAATGGAATTTAAGATCAAACTATGGCTTACCTTTAGATGTTGATATGCACAATAAAACAGTGTTGATAATACTGCTTAAAAAGCTGACCACCACGATGTGTTTCATAATAACTATAGAGGCTCTGTCAATTCTTTTCCTTAATGCCATTTTTCTGTTTTTTATGCGAGCAAAAGATATCCGGGAGAATGAATATTATTATTCCAGGTATGAATATTGCAGAGAGTTCAGTTTGGCTAAGTTTCCGAATTTGGTTTAAAATTTGACATGTGTTGTTATTCCGAAACCAATGTCTCAGTCCGCACTCTGTATTTTTCTATTAAGCACAATTTAAAGTAAGTTTTTAATAAAAAAAAATCAATTGAAAAAATCCAAGTGCAAATACTCAAAAAGCAGCAACAATGTTAAAACCATTAAACAATCCTTAAAAAAAACTAATACAGATTTCGACGCAAAAAATAGTCTTAAAACTTATCCAATCAAATAATAGAAAAAACGCAGCAATGTTTTTTCTCAAAAGTAATCCTTGATTTACATCATTCAAGCAATTGAAAAGTCGAAAAAAATAAAAGCTGCTTAGATAAAGTTAATTCTATCCTGTTCAACACTTTATTGGTCGTAATATGCAATATCCTATAGACTGATTGCAAGAAATCAACACTTTATTAGTCAGAAAAACAAAGGATGTATTCCATCCACCTCTCTATGGATGTTTCATTCTCATGTTAAGCAATATATTCCTGTTTTAACGAATATTATACGCCAAGCCCATCGATTTGATGATAACAACCGTCGCATTTGACAACCTAGAATCTTCAGTTAGCTATTTATCTTATTCCTAGATAATTGGTTTGGACATTAATAATTATTTTTTGCTCAAGTTGGTTAAGTAGGGAAGCCTTTGTTTTACTAGGATGACAAAGACAATAGGATTATATGACTTTGATGTTTCTACATTGAGTATTGTTAAAATCATAGAAAAGAAGAATCTTTTGGGTAAATCACATCAAAACTTTTATTTTCACTTAGGGCTAATGATAACAATGCTTGAAGGAATAATTGTTGTTTTCAAAAAATTACACAAAGCAATTATGACGAGCAATCGTCCCTAGTGGAAAAAACTTCGTTTTGTTTGTTTTTTTGTTTTTTTTTTTTTTTGTTTTTTTTTTTTTTTTCTTGTGTTTTTGTGTGTTTTTTTTTATGATTGCTTAAATAGTATTCTGATTGAAAGAATTGGTGGCATTTACTGAGAAGGGTATCACCCCGTGTTGTTTGTATGAAATTAAAATGTTTCCTTAATTACTACACTGAATGTCATGAGTCAAGAAAGGTAACGCATTTTACGGGAGGCATTTCATAATCCCGTATTTTTAATAGTTTTAATTCACTTACTCCAAAATTATATTTTTTAGATGGACCACTTTCAACATTTTCAAAGAAAACGTCGGGGATATTTATCCTAATAGATATTTTTTGATACAACCCCGGTACATAAAAATATTTTCAAATCCGCGTCATTTTTAACGGGAAACGGATATGTAAGTTATACTAAATAAGTCATTTTCTTTCTACGAGATAAGCGACAAAAGGCAATCCATTCTCGAAAAAAACTGTATGATTATCTATACCAGATGAAAACTCAGCTTCAATCACAAAATCATCATGACAGGTTTTTGTATGTCATTTCAATGATCAATTTTGATTTCGAACTTTTGTCTTCAGGGTCTACGGTTTCTATAATTGCAATTATTAACCAGCTGTGGTTTCAGACGTGTAGTAATTATCTTTGATAAAATCACGGGGATTTTCTCTTGTATCTCAAACTTTTGTAGGATCCAAAAAACGTAGTATACAGTTATCAATTTCAATATCCTAACGTACATGGATAGCACTGGAAGTGAGTCGTGGTTCAAAGACCACCACCTTTAACGGCTATCTTCCCGAAGGATTTCAAAGTTTTTCGTAAGGAAAGGAAAACACGACCAGGAGGAGGTGTCTTTATACTCGTTGCAGAGAAATTCGAATGAATTGAAGCAGAAGAACTCAAATCTAACAACCTTGGGCTAATATGGGTAAAGAACAAGGTAATTGGAACAAATCACCTGTATGTAGATTCGTTCTACCTACCTCCAGGGATTACATGTATGACTTGAAGGCGACTTTAACTTAGGTGACATCATGTGGGAAGAAGTAAATGTGAAACCGGATGCATCGAAACCAAATCAATCACAACAACTTTTCGACATAAGTATTAATATTCTTAGACCTAGTAGTAATGGAGCCAACTAGAATAACATGATATTGCGAGAACACACGTGATTTAGGGTGATTTTGAAAACCTAAAACAGAGTTAAAAAGCAGGGAGGCTTACTTGATCAATCTCCAAGACCAAAACCAGAATTTCGAATATCTGGAAATACTTCAAGAACCATTTAATTCAGGTAATTGGAACGGTCAGTAATTATATAATCCACTCAAGAAAAATCAAATCAAGGAGATTCTGATGGTACAGCGACGTGAAGCACGTCACACCACCAATCGCTATAAGGACACCAGTGTCAGCGGGGTCTTCGATCCTGGTACCGCAACGGCAGCCAAACAGATCTAGACCAGATGATCGAAGAGCAAATTGGGCATCTCTCTTATTGATATTTTACTATATCTCTTTATTTTACTTTATTAATTAAATTCTTCTTCGTTCTGATTCCTACTTTTTGGACATATCTTAATTTTTCTTCTGCACCAGAAGCGTTTTATGATTGTCAAGATTGACGGATCAACGTATTGTGTAAATGTAGAATTTATATTAATTGACATAACATGAATACGTAAAAAAAAAATGGAAATCGTGTGCAAATGAAACACACTTATATCGGTGCACTGTTAAGGAGGCTGGGGATTCTAAAACGGAGCATCTTTTTCATTAATTTTGCAAATTTTTAGCCTATATTTCAGTTTTAAAGACTTATAACAGCATACATGATGTAAAACTACTTTTTCATTATATTTTATTAATAAAAAAATACAACATAAACACTTCAAAATATATTTAGCTTGTTCTTAAAAAATCTTATTTCAGGGGAGATAATTAGCGGGAAAATGTTTGACTTATTTTTAATATATGAAATGTATTAGAGAATTTAGTTTTCCTTCAATATCTCGAAAGGAGTACCGTGACCCCATGTTTTTATTACAAAAATCCCATTTTTGTAATTTTACACAAATTTGTAGAAATGTCTATGTCAGGTTTTAAAAATATATGCATTTTGAGAATTTTTCCTATACAATCTCTACAAATTTCTTATAGATAGAAACCCAATTATTTCAAAAATAAGCACTGTAACCTATTGTTTTTATTGTATATTTTCAATGCTTATAATAATATCAATTAACTATTATAAAAGTTTGAAAAATTCCTAGGCCAGATTTTTATACCCCCAACCTCCTTAAGGTAGTGCAGTAATAAAAATGGTAGGATATAATTTTCTCAAACTTTGTCAAAATTAGTAACTAAGTGCATTTGTTTAAAAAAAATAAAAAGCATAGGTCACCCAGCTTAATTTGTATAGAAATGTGTTCAAAATGGTTCAAGTTTGGTTTGCGATACGTGTTTGTTCCCGCCGATAAAGCAGCTAACAATGTCGTTGTGGTATGAAGAAAGTATTACCTTGAGGTTTAATCCACGAAATAAAAAATTCGAACACTTTCGTTCCCGTGCATTCGACTGAATCAGGTATCATTGACGATCATATCATAGTGACCACAGCACTTCGAGTGGCCCCGACATGCAAGTTCGGTAGTTTTGTTATTACCTTTATTAGTTACCTACTATGTACCTGTACATGTACTGGATACCTAAATTGCACATATAAAATCCATATAAATCTCGTTTTATTTCTGCTTCAAGTAAGTGTTCTTGAACCCATATTTCCAAAGTTCTATCTCTTACTTTAACTACTATGAAGGAATTTATTATTCAATACCGTGAAAGGGTATTCGAAAACAGTGGAATTAGTTATTTTTGGAGCGTAAAAAATTATCTTCAAGATGTTTTGGACAAGCTTCGTGCATTTGAAAATACTTTCCATACCGTTGATAATTACAATTTTTCTACTTTATATACTAACTTTCCACATAATCTGATTAAAAAGAAATTTGAATATTTGGTAAAATGGTTTTTTGACCAATCTAAAAGTGATTATATCTGTTCTAGAGTTTCAAAATCATTTAGTAAATCATTTTTTAGTAACGAGACTCAAAAAGGTTACATCAACTGGACTGATGCAGAAACTATTACTGCTCTATATTATTTGTTAGATAATATTTACATACGTTTTGGTAAACAAATCTATCGCCAAATTATTGGTATTCCTATGGGTACTAATTGTGCGCCACTTATAGCCGACCTTTTCCTATACTGTTATGAATCACAATTTATGGCTAAATTACAAAAAGACCACAACAAACAGAACCTAATCGAAACTTTCAATTATACTTTTAGATATTTAGATGACATTCTTGCACTCAACAATCCTTCATTTTCTAATTGTATTACAGATATTTATCCTTCTGAATTAACCTTAAACAAATCGAATTTCACCGGTGATAGATGTCCTTTTTTAGATTTAGATTTAAGTATTATTGACAGAAAATTACAAACCAAAGTATATGATAAACGTGACGACTTTACCTTCCCTATTATAGATTTCCCTTTTCTTGAAGGAGATGTTCCACTAGCGCCGTCATACGGGATTTACATTTCACAGTTAGTAAGATATGCTCAGATCTGCAGTGGTGGTTCTGATTTTAATAATAAAAACAGTTTTATTACTGAAAAAATATTAAAACAAGGTTATCGATACCACAAATTAGTAAAATCTTTTTCTAAATTCTTCCACAAGTATCGATCTCTTATTGAAAAAATTAATTGTACACGTCGTTTTCTTATAGTGAAAGGAATATCACATCCTGAATTTTATAGTAATGTTTTTTTATAAAGCTCACAAATTTAAAAGCAATCCATTAGAAATGAAAAATTGACTTCAAAATTTATTACGGAAAGGATATGAATTGAATATCTTGGTCAAATCTTTGAATTTCGTGGTTTTTGGCAGAAATATTGATACTTGCTTTAAAACTTCCATAAACGTTAATTAACGTTTTTACTATTGTCATTTTTAAGCATTATAGCGATCGAGCGTGTCGGTTTTGTGTGATGACACTTCACTAAATCATTATTGTTTGAAGTGTTGTGTCGGATATAAGATCGATACGTTTGATTTTTTTACATCAGTCGATTGATGATTCTCAGCTAGCTGTCAGTAACAGCGAGTGTTCTATAGAGAGTTCCTTTACCGTCCGTTTGTTTGTTCTTGTTTTTTGTCTTAGGTTCTCTCTAGTGGAATTGGACTTTGATCGATTTGATTTTTACTGTGCGTTTAGTTTTTGTGCTTTGTCTAGGAATATTGATAGGGGGGTTGGGCCCAAAAAACTAGTTTAACCCCGCCACATATTACATGTGCCTGTCCTAAGCCAGGAATCTTTGACAAAGCTTTCGTTTGTACTTGTCTTTTTGATATTTCCTGTTCCTTGTTAAAGAAGGGGGTCTATCTGTGACTATTTCAGGGCTGGATTTGAATTATATGCATTTTATTTAGACCATGGGTCTATTGCAGAACCGCGAGCAGTGCCAAATGGCCTCGTTGAAGGCTGCTGGCGGTTGTCCATTGTGGTTTTTCTAAATTGCCGTTTAATTGTGGGCTGTGTCGCTTACACTTATCCCACATCTCATTATTTTCTATTGACTATGGTTTAAATTGATTTGCTCAAATTTGACAGGATAATTATTTGCTATATTTGTCAAAACTTCCACTTTGGCTAGTTCTTTAAAAATCAAACTATAAAATCATAGGGTCGCCGTTCAATTTCTGAAAATAAATGGGAAAAAATATTATCCTAACAAATTTTATATAAATTATCTCCCTTGAAAAAAGTACGGGAAATGTTATTAAATGAATGTTGCAGTAGGGTTTTATTTCAATCTTATTTTCTCATCAAAGATTATCTTATTGCCAAACTTTTAATGGTAAAATACCAATATTTTTGACTTTTGCTTAAAATTAGTGACATGCTCAGAAAAGATGCTCAGTGTTAAACCACTGTACTACCTTAAGTAACATCAGACTTTCTTGTACGTTTCCAGGTAGCCTAAACTTTAGTTTAGATCTAATTTACATATCATTAGACAATGTGACAGAAGGAGAAGAGTACCAATTGGTCATTCAAATGTCAAAAGTCCTAAAGAGAGAAGACAAAACCGGCAAACACATATCAAGAACATCACGAGACAACATAAAATACACAAAAACAGCTGAATACCAATCAACAATTAACGTTCGATCCAGTCGTGACGAGAGTGTTTTCTGGTGGTGCTCTGGAAGGGAAGATTCCTACAGATGGATGCACACATGGCATGTACGAAAGTAAACATAAACCTTGTGACTTCATTCAATGTCTGCTCATGTCTGCTATTATAGACATTCAAATTAACTTGCGTTAACTAATGACTGGTAAAAAAAAACTTGTGACAGCTTTTGATGTCTGGGAATAACAAGTCACCAAGTCGTGACAGCTCTAACCAGAACATTGATTTTAACATGTTTGCGTTAACCGGATTAATATGATCGTTTAATATTTATATAAACATATATTTAAAGCATTAAAAATTAATCTTATACGACAGCGTAGGTGGTAGAACATTTTCTCTGTCTTGTTAAAGCTTTTAAATTCAGTCTACATAGCAGACCTCTCACGTTAACTTTACCAGACCTGTCATCAGAACGCGACTGTTTTTAAAAGCAGACTTGGAATTACGACTGATTTTCAAATAAACTTGGAACCAGTTTCACGCATCTGTTCAAAGCATGAGTCCCATGAGCAGTCACAAGACTTACAGTTAACTTGAAGTTAACTTTATGTCTGCTTTTCAAGTTAATTTGCCGTACAAGTTATGTGTGTACCCATCTGTACTTGCTGTAATACATCCATGGCGGCGCTTACAGTCACTTCAACGTGTCAAATCAAGTAATGGAGAACAAATGAGAACCTTTCGACAAACCAACATCTGAACTCATATGAGGGAAGCAGAGGTACCAATGGGGTATCCGAATGTCATAGGTCCGAAAGGGCAGAGACAAAACCAGTAAACACGAACAAGAACGGGACAGAAACAGACAACATGTAAAACATGGAAACACAAAATAACTGAATATCAATCAACAACGCGAACTCCAGGGAGGGATAGAAATCCCATTTTGCAAGTGATCGCATGATGTCTTCATTAAGTTTCTAAAGTGAAGACAACAACCAAGGTTGTAAAGCACGCCTTCTAAATTATGTAGTGCTCTTTATCTCAAGGTCTGGTAATATATGAAAAAAACACACCTCAAATTCTTCTATGACCAATTGATATCAATAAATTTGTTGCATCAAAGCTCAACATGGTAAATCTAAGTACTTTTTTGTTCGCATTCAGAAAGAGAACTTCCGGTTTTGAACAAAAGTCTTAATTTGATTAAAAATCACTGCCATATAACCAAATATCGAAATAAACAAAATAAAGTAACAAAGACGACAGAAGGTTTAAAAGCCTAACGAAGTAGTGATCTGGTCTTTTATGTGGAATCAGTAGCAATACATCAAATCCATAAAATGAGGGAATATTGGAAACCGACTAAAAGCCAACTGATCCCTATTTTAGTGTTTGTGGCCAGTTAATTAACCAAGATATTGATACTTCTGTTCATACCCCCACCTATAAATGCCATCGACGAACTCAATGAGAGTTCATGGTATGTCCACCAGTGACTAGTGTTTTAACACATTTCTTAAGAGCGTTATTTGATCCTTGGTCAACTTTCAACATCTATTCTCACAGGCGTTGGGGTTCAGGATTGTGTGTTTTTTTATCAATAACGTGTATATAAACATTTTCACACTCGTCTATATACTATTTCCACAAGGCAAGAATGTTTGACAGTTCTAAAAATAGAACATGATTTACGCATGAAAACCCCCCTATTTACTCATAGAATTAAAGGTTTTGTGTAAAATATTGGTGATTTTCTTAATGCTTTCAGTTTTATCTTCAATTAATCACATATATATCGCGTAACAATGCGCAATGACTTTAAATCTAACCTTTTTTCCTTCGAAGCGAGCCATAAAACCACCAGGGACGGAAGTAGATAAAGAGAGACAATATTCCGCCACTTTTACCACTTTTATGATTGAATTTGAAATTACCATAATATTTTATCCTGTAACGTCTTTTTGTAAAACTATGGTACACATAACTGGTCCTAATATAATATGAGCGTTTTTGGTAGTGTACAAAATAATTCAAATAAAATCGTGACCATATTTTTCCGCCAATAGATTTTGTTCGAACTCACTTAGATTTTACCATACTGTAGCGTCACTAGGAAGACCTTTTATTTGGCGGGATATTGTTTCCCTTTAAAATCTCTATCTACTTTCGTCCCTGATGATTTTGTGGTTCCGGTCCGGAGGAAAAAAAGACTAGATTTAAGATTATTACACGTTGATACACGATAACTTTGAGCATAAGAGAGATAAAACTAAAAGGAATCAGACAATAGCCAATCCATTTCGATGGAAAACTACTCCTATAAGAAATACGTAGATTTCCCAATGTTCTATTTTTAGAACTGCCAAACATTCTTGCCTTGTGGAAATAGTATATAGACGAGTATGAAAATTTTTATATACAAGTTATTAATGAAAAAAAATCCTGAACCCAAACGCCTGCGTCTATTCTCCGAGGTGATGTGATGCGGTCGGGTTCAATTGTCTCAGACCACCTATATATTATTAATTACAATGTGAGATTGATCGTTGGTGTGGTAAAACAAGCAGGAACTGCTTCCCATTCCGAAGCGTCTAAATTAGCTGTTACTGCGAAGCGAGTGAGTATTGAAAGTTCTGTTTCTCCATGTTGTCGTCTTTTGTATTTTTTATTAATGTGCTTGACAGAAGCAGAGGTACCAATGGGGTATCCAAATGTCAAAGTTCGAAATGACAGAGACAAAACCAGTTAACACAAACAACGACAGGACGAAAAAACCGACAACATATAAAGCACGGAAACACGACAACTACTGAATATCAATTAACAACGGGAACTGTAGTCGTAATGGGAGTGAACTCATGTCCTCCAGAGGAGTAAGCGGTTCCTTCCTGCTTTAGCACACCCGTTGCACTGTGAATTTCAATTTCAGTGTGTCAAATCTGGTAAAAGAACACAAAACAAAACTAGATGGTTATATGCCACAAAAAAAAATCATGCAAAAATGAAAACCATGGAATAATTTTCTGGTTCAAATCTGACATTTGGACTTAATGCAAAAATCTCCCACTAATATTTGTTGGAATGTGAAAAAGTTTCATGCTGCATTGGAAAATGTCATTTTTTCGAATTGATTGACTTTTGAGCTTTTCATGTAGTAGCGAAATAACTTTTAGAAGGGTTTATACAATTGTAATCTCGATTTCGTATCCATCAGACAACATAAACATATAAGTTACTATTTCACTTCTCTGGTGTCATTTGTTCGATCGGGATGGAAAACATATAAAATTAGATACAAATATAAATGAAATATCCATATATCTGCTATATCTGCACGCTAAGATACACTAAAATACAAACACATGTTCATCTATTATTTTAAGATGGTCAATCTCCTTCATGTCCTTGTTTCTTGCTTCCATATAATTTAATGCTCAAACAGTTGTTTTCGTTTTCGTTGCATTATGTTTACTGTTGGGTGAAATTGAAAAAAAAGCGGAGAACGTTCTCCAAATACTTGATATATCGCGGATGTTTCTGATTGCACCAAATCCAGAAGATGTCGTCAGACAGATCCGAAAATCGCTAACAATGACATTATGACATATCTTATTGACCGGGTTGGTCATGGGTCAATAATTTCGGACTTTTTAATTTAAATCTTACCTAAACTACCAAGAAAATTAGGCTCTTCCCAACCTTCTGAATGAAATAGAGTAATACCTTACCACCAAATTTTCAAATCATAAGTCTCTTGACAGACAGTTTCGTAAGGAATACATTACTAAGCTTAATGTCCCTCGAAAATTCGTAGTTTTGAAATCAAAATGCATATAAAAATATGAAAATAGTTGGTCCTTCTATAAATATTTTTTGTTTACTCTGTGTGGTATAAGTCCATAGTACAGATAATTTAAAATTTGAACAATAGACAGGTGTTGATAAATGTTAATTCAGTTGGTCTCTTCAAAATTATTATTAGTATTAAAAGAAAAGAATAGATAGATACACAATTTTTCACATTTCTTAATCTGTTGACCAAGTAAATCTGTACCATGGATTTGTGGCAAACCAAGTTACTAGAAAGACCCATTTCATATGATAGATAAAGAAAGGAGATATCAGAACGAATATTAAATCGAGGTGGTTTCAAGATATCATTAAAATTACTGGAGAGCCGGTGGTGTAGTGGTTAACGTGTCGGGCTACTAACACCGTGGTTCGTGGTTCGATCCTTGTCAGGGGTGAAAATTTCATGAACCAATTTTCCGACTCTCTCTTGACACCATTTGCGAGGATGATCTCAAGAACCGATGCTAGTCCTTCGGAAGGCACGAAAAAAAGGTTGTCCCGTGTATGGGAAAGCAATACCCCATGCACTTAAAAACCCCTTTGTAGAATTCGATAAGAGTAGGCTCAATGGGGGCCGCTACCAAGGCCACACTCGCAATCTGCTAGCTGGAGAGGAATTAATATAAGCATTAAGCTTGTTTCCAAATCCAGGGTAAATAAATATGTTTAAGTTAAGCTGGATGCTTAAAGAAGAGTTGTTGTTGGATTAAACATTTGCAAAATAAGATGACATGCGATGTTTGGCCATTATGTAAGTTGTGAATACATGCTTTGATATTTCTAGCGAGTGGCGTAAAAATATTCATAAGGCTTGTAATTGAACAAAAACACATCTATTTCATAAAACTAGATGACAACAGGTACATTTTGTGCATACGTTCAGCTACGCAAATCTATCAGTAGTTAGTGATATTTTGAATATTTGTCCCACCTTATTCATCGCGATCATGAAAATTATTGTAAACTAACCCAAATAATTTTGTACACTTTGCACCATGCCGATTCAGTCGTACATAAACACTATGTCCAGTGAATAACCATAAAATCATACTTCAAGTTCTGTGTAGCGTAATTGGTACTACTTCGAACCATGGAAGTACGAATAGATTATTACTTCCATGCTCGAACTTTGTTGTCTTAAAGCCAACCTAGAAAAAAAATCTATTAATGTTTCACTTCACATTTGTAAATAGCTCAAACATAATCAAAATTTCGCCGGTTTGAAAAGTATAAATCTTATCAAAAGATCAAACCCAAATGATCAAATAACCAAACAAAAGTGTTCAAAGAATCAAAGACGACTGAGGGAGGAAAACTGTACGAAGGTCTTTTGTGTGGAATCCTGTGGTTGGTAATCAAATCCGTAAGGCCACGCCGAATTAATTACTTGTTCGTCGGACCGCCCGCATGTGAAATTGTTTCCTCAAGAAAAAAATATAAATTTCTTCCGCCCGCATTTACCGGAAACCCACCCGCGTCCGGAGCCGGAAGTTGTGTTCAAATTTTTTTTTTATCTCCGCGTTTGAAAAATATTTGTCTTTTGCAAAGGTAAACAACCAAAAAATTGCCGATTTTCAACCATGTACTCTTATAAACTTGACTCTGTTTTGTCTAATCGCTTGTTAGTTAAGTTTAGTGCTCCAATAACCTAAGTAAAGTGAGACTGATATTCGATGTTCGATATTCGATATTCAATTTTTTTGAATATCAAACTGAATATCAAACGGTAAATTTTACCGTTTGATATTCATTCGATATTCATTTATCGTTTTTTCTTGGTATAAATATGTAATGAATATCAAAATGAATCTCAAACGGTAAATTTTAAAGTTCGATATTCATTTGACATTCATTTTCGGTCTAGGTATGTTATGTGAATATCAAATGAATATCAAACCAAAGTTTTCTTCTGTTTGATATTCATTGGACATTCGTTTCCGGTGTTAGTTTGTCTTGTGAATATCAAATGAATATCAAACCAAAGATAGATTCTGTTCGATATTCATTTGACATTCATTTCTGGTGTTAATTTGTATTGTGAATATCAAATGAATATCGAATGAATATCAAACCAAAGTTTATTTTACGTTCGATATTCATTTGACGTTCGTTTTAGGTCAAGTTTTGTTTTGTGAATATCAAATGAATATCAAACCAAAGTTTTCTTCTGTTTGATATTCATTTGACATTCGTTTCCGGTGTAAATTTGTAGCGTGAATATAAATTGAATATCAAACCAAAGATAAATTATGTTCGATATTCATTAGACATTCGTTTCTGGTGTTAATTTGTATTGTGAATATCAAATGAATACCGAATGAATATCAAACCAAAGTTTATTTTACGTTCGATATTCATTTGACGTTCGTTTTAGGTCTAGTTTTGTTTTGTGAATATCAAATGAATATCAAACCAAAGTTTTCTTCTGTTTGATATTCATTTGACATTCGTTTCCGGTGTAAATTTGTAGCGTGAATATAAAATGAATATCAAACCAAAGATAATTATGTTCGATATTCATTTGACATTCGTTTCTGGTGTTAATTTGTATTGTGAATATCAAATGAATATCGAATGAATATCAAACCAAAGTTTATTTTACGTTCGATATTCATTTGACGTTCGTTTTAGGTCTAGTTTTGTTTTGTGAATATCATATGAATATCAAACCAAAGTTTTCTTCTGTTTGATATTCATTTGACATTCGTTTCCGGTGTAAATTTGTAGCGTGAATATAAAACGAATATTAAACCAAAGATAAATTATGTTCGATATTCATTTGACATTCGTTTCCGGTGTAAATTTGTAGCGTGAATATAAAATGAATATCGAATGAATATCAAACCAAAGTACGTTCGATATTCATTTGACGTTCGTTTTAGGTCTAGTTTTGTTTTGTGAATATCAAATGAATATCAAACCAAAGTTTTCTTCTGTTTGATATTCATTTAACATTCGTTTCCGGTGTAAATTTGTAGCGTGAATATAAAATGAATATCAAACCAAAGATAAATTATGTTCGATATTCATTTGACATTCGTTTCTGGTGTTAATTTGTATTGTGAATATCAAATGAATATCGAATGAATATCAAACCAAAGTTTATTTTACGTTCGATATTCATTTGACGTTCGTTTTAGGTCTAGTTTTGTTTTGTGAATATCATATGAATATCAAACCAAAGTTTTCTTCTGTTTGATATTCATTTGACATTCGTTTCCGGTGTAAATTTGTAGCGTGAATATAAAACGAATATCAAACCAAAGATAAATTATGTTCGATATTCATTTGACATTCGTTTCCGGTGTAAATTTGTAGCGTGAATATAAAATGAATATCGAATGAATATCAAACCAAAGTACGTTCGATATTCATTTGACGTTCGTTTTAGGTCTAGTTTTGTTTTGTGAATATCAAATGAATATCAAACCAAAGTTTTCTTCTGTTTGATATTCATTTGACATTCGTTTCCGGTGTAAATTTGAAGCGTGAATATAAAATGAATATCAAACCAAAGATAAATTATGTTCGATATTCATTTGACATTCGTTTCTGGTGTTAATTTGTATTGTGAATATCAAATGAATATCGAATGAATATCAAACCAAAGTTTATTTTACGTTCGATATTCATTTGACGTTCGTTTTAGGTCTAGTTTTGTTTTGTGAATATCATATGAATATCAAACCAAAGTTTTCTTCTGTTTGATATTCATTTGACATTCGTTTCCGGTGTAAATTTGTAGCGTGAATATAAAACGAATATTAAACCAAAGATAAATTATGTTCGATATTCATTTGACATTCGTTTCTGGTGTTAATTTGAATTGTGAATATCAAATGAATATCGAATGAATATCAAACCAAAGTTTTCTTCTGTTTGATATTCATTTGACATTCGTTTCCGGTGTTAATTTGTCTTGTGAATATCATATGAATATCATACCAAAGTTTTCTTCTGTTTGATATTCATTTGACATTCGTTTCCGGTGTAAATTTGTAGCGTGAATATAAAATGAATATTAAACCAAAGATAAATTATGTTCGATATTCATTTGACATTTGTTTCTGGTGTTAATTTGTATTGTGAATATCAAATGAATATCGAATGAATATCAAACCAAAGTTTATTTTACGTTCGATATTCATTTGAAGTTCGTTTTAGGTCTAGTTTTGTTTTGTGAATATCATATGAATATCAAACCAAAGTTTTCTTCTGTTTGATATTCATTTGACGTTCGTTTTAGGTCTAGTTTTGTTTTGTGAATATCATATGAATATCAAACCAAAGTTTTCTTCTGTTTGATATTCATTTGACGTTCGTTTCCGGTGTAAATTTGTAGCGTGAATATAAAATGAATATCAAACCAAAGATAAATAATGTTCGATATTCATTTGACATTCGTTTCTGGTGTTAATTTGAATTGTGAATATCAAATGAATATCGAATGAATATCAAACCAAAGTTTATTTTACGTTCGATATTCATTTGACGTTCGTTTTAGGTCTAGTTTTGTTTTGTGAATATCAAATGAATATCAAACCAAAGTTTTCTTCTGTTTGATATTCATTTGACATTCGTTTCCGGTGTAAATTCGTAGCGTGAATATAAAATGAATATCAAACCAAAGATAAATTATGTTCGATATTCATTTGACATTCGTTTCTGGTGTTAATTTGTATTGTGAATATCAAATGAATATCGAATGAATATCAAACCAAAGTTTATTTTACGTTCGATATTCATTTGACGTTCGTTTTAGGTCTAGTTTTGTTTTGTAAATATCAAATAAATATCAAACCAAAGTTTTCTTCTGTTTGATATTCATTTGACATTCGTTTCCGGTGTAAATTTGTAGCGTGAATATAAAATGAATATCAAACCAAAGATAAATTCTGTTCGATATTCATTTGACATTCGTTTCCGGTGTAGATTTGTAGCGTGAATATAAAATGAATATCGAATGAATATCAAACCAAAGTTTATTTACATTCGATATTCATTTGACGTTCTATTTAGGTCTAGTTTTCTTTTGTGAATATCAAATGAATATCAAACCAATTTTTTCTTCTGTTTGATATTCTTTTGACATTCGTTTCCGGTGTTAATTTGTAGCGTGAATATAAAATGAATATCAAACCAGAGATAAATTCTGTTCGATATTCATTTGACATTCGTTTCCGGTGTTAATTTGTATTGTGAATATCAAATGAATATCAAACCGAAGATAAATTCTGTTCGATATTCATTTGACATTCGTTTCTGGTGTTAATTTGTATTGTGAATATCAAATGAATATTGAATGAATATCAAACCAAAGTTCATTTTACGTTCGATATTCATTTGACGTTCGTTTTAGGTCTAGTTTTGTTTTGTGAATATCAAATGAAAATCAAACCAAAGTTTTCTTCTGTGCGATAACTTGAGTAAATATTGACCGATTGATATGATATTTGGAAATGATGTTCGTAACCACTTAAGGAAGGTTGGTATTGTATATGGGGTTTGTGGCCCCTACTGTTTTAGAAAAAAGGGCCAAAAGGGGCTAAATTGGATGTATTGACAAAACTGTTGTAGAATGTTTATTATTCATTCAATTTTGAAAAGTCTTTTTTTATTGAATTCAGCATTAAATTCTGTCAACTAAATGTGTCAATGGTTTTGATAAAATTTGCACCGTGACATTGCTATAGGGGGTCAAAAAGGGGCCAAACCCCAAAAATTGACTTTTTTATTAGTGGTCCGATTTTCAAAATCTTTTTTTCATTAGAATCCTTATAATAATCACTGCCTGCATTTTTCAATCAGATTTGAAGTATCTCTAACCATTTTTGAGAAATTAGGGATTAAAGGGGCCAAAAACTCCATTTTTCAAAGTCTGTTTAGGCATATAGTTATATACTAAAAATAAAGTTGTAGTGGGCCAGCCAATTGTTATGAAGTTTAAATATGATGATTATATCCAGTAAAGGAATGTTGGTATTGAATTTCGGGTTTGTGGCCCCTGTTGTTTTATAAAAAGGGTCAAAAGGGGCTAAAACGGGTGTATTGACAAAACTGATGTAGAATGTTTATTATTTATTAAAATTTTTAAAAAATTTTTGGTCCAATTTTCAAAATCTTTTTTCATTGGATTCCTTATGAAAATCTCTGTCTTAATTTGCAATATTTCTCTCACAATTTTTGAGAAATTAGGGGCCAAAGGGCCAAAAATGTCAATTTTAAAATACATGTATATATATACAAGGCTTATTTTTGTATTAGATCATAGATGTTAAAGTAAGTACATATGTGTCAAATATGCATTTCCACCACAAGATGCATGTGTCAAAAAGTTTTGTAAGTCCACCATGGGCTTCATGTGACAAAAGCAATAGACTATCCATATGTGGCCTCCAACGAACAGGGTTTAACTTGTTGCGGTCGTATCATGCTGCGCTCGGCGTAGCTTTTTATTTCACAATATTTTCTTAACAACTTGTAAAATGTTTCAAATGATGAATTGAGAAATTGATAAATAAAAATGTTTTCTAATAAAAGAGAGAAAGAAAGAAGCAAAGGTGTACCAAATGGGTAATCAGTATCATAAAACCGTAAAGACAAAAACAAAACCGGCAGACAAAAATCATCACAACAAAACAAACCACATAACAACATAAAACACAAACACACATAACAACAACACCGCATTCAGCAACGCGAACTCAAGTCGAAACGAGAGTGAACCCAGGTGCTCCGGAAGAGTAAGCAGTTCCTGCTTGCTATAGCACACCCGTCACGTTGCCAAAGATCGATTAAGTGTTGGTCAAATCCGGAATGGATGACATTCTAATAAACTGCTTAATTATTATGTATAAACAATATTATAGATTGTCGTTGTTAAGTGATCCACAGGGACTTGCTCCCCTCTATCAATATTTAATTTGTTAGTCAATGTGCGGTACGAAAAAAAAAACATTGAAATATTGATAGAGGGGAGCAAGTCCCTTTGAGTGATCAAACAATTACCGATGGAATAAAAAATTAAATTCAATTATATGATAAAAGACAGTGAGAAATAATTTGTAATCATTAAGTTTAACAGATAGCCAACCCTTTCGTCAGAATTAATTCGAAGAACAATTATAGCGTGGGTGAAAATTACTCATCATCCAAGCGAACTTTGACTTCGTTTCTTGAAATAAACACAGGATTGTCAGCAATTTCTCGTGACTTTGGATCAAAGTTTTCGTAAAGAAACCAACAAGTTAGTTCAAAGAACAATGCTATTTTTCTAAGTGTCCTCAGTTATTCAGTAAACCATGAGAAAATACGTAGAATATTCATTTGTACGGTTTAAACCAAACCAATACAAGAAAGCAAATAAAAAAAAATACAACACAAATAACTTTTTCCAGTTTCTCTAAAAGATCGGTATGAAACATGCAACCAACGTATCTATAAAATCGGTACGAAATGACCCTGGGTCCGAGACCATGCTAGAACATAATTTACAAATCTTCTAGACCATTAGTATCTTACTACTAATCAAAAGAACAGGAAAATGTAAAAAGAGCAACAAGCTAGAGAATTGCATTTTATCATTAGACATACAAACTGTATCGGTTCATCTTTGGCGCAATACTTGATACATGTTTGAATGAACATTGTCAAGAAAAAAAACGAAAAAAAAAACCATTCATGATAATTCAATACTTTGGAAATAAGGATCAGAGACCCATAGTAGCTGGCAGCTAGAAAGAAAACCCATAAAAAAAGAAAAAAAAGAACAAAATAGAAGTCGAATTATCTTCCATGATTATTGATGGAGATGATGATGTGATGATGATGATGATGATGATAGAATGGCCATGATGTAGTTTACAGAGAACTTTTCACTCCCGATGAAGGCAACTGCCGAAACGTTTTACTTTTATTATTATTTTATTTATTAACAGCCATTAAAAATAAATATATAGATAATAAATTTGGTTTGATGTTAGTTGATCACCACAAACGAATCTCAAATGAATATCGAACGGAACTATTTTTTTGGTTTGATATTCATTTGATATTCACATTAAAAATCTACATCGGAATCGAATGTCAAATGAATATCAAACAGAAGGAAACTTTGGTTTGATATTCATTTCATATTCACAAAAACAAAACTGGACCTAAAACGAACTTAAAATGAATATCAAACGTAAATAAAGTTTGGTTTGATATTCACTCGATATTCATTTGATATTCACATAACATACCTAGACCCGAAAGGAATCTCAAATGAATATAGAACGGAATTAATCTTTGGTTTGATATTCATTTTATATTAACGCTACAAATTTACACCGGAAACGAATGTCAAATGAATTTCAAACGGAAGAAAACTTTGGTTTGATATTCATTTGATATTCACAAAACAAAACTAAACCTAAAACGAACGTCAAATGAATATCGAACGTAAATAAACTTTGGTTTGATATTCGTTCGATATTCATTTGATATTCACTATACAAATTAACACCAGAAACGAATGTTAAATGAATATCGAACAGAATATATCTTTGGTTTGATATTCATTTGATATTAACCATGCAAATTTACGCCGGAAACGAATGTCAAATGAATATCAAACAGAAGAAAACTTTGGTTTGATATTCATTTGATATTCACAAAACAAAACTAGACCTAAAACGGACGTCAAATGAATATCGAACGTAAAATAAACTTTGGTTTGATATTCATTCGATATTCACAAGACAAATTAACACCGGAAACGAATGTCAAATGAATATCAAACAGAAGAAAACTTTGGTTTGATATTCATTTGATATTCACAAAACAAAACTAGACCTAAAACGAACGTCAAATGAATATCGAACGTAAAATAAACTTTGGTTTGATATTCATCCGATATTCATTTGATATTCACAATACAAATGAACACCAGAAACGAATGTCTAATGAATATCGAACATAATTTATCTTTGGTTTGATATTCAATTTATATTCACGCTACAAATTTACACCGGAAACGAATGTCAAATGAATATCAAACAGAAGAAAACTTTGGTTTGATATTCATTTGATATTCACAAAACAAAACTTGACCTAAAACGAACGTCAAATGAATATCGAACGTAAAATAAACTTTGGTTTGATATTCATTCGATATTCATTTGATATTCCCAATACAAATTAACACCAGAAACGAATGTCAAATGAATATCGAACAGAATCTATCTTTGGTTTGATATTCATTTGATATTCACAAGACAAATTAACACCGGAAACGAATATCAAATGAATATCAAACAGAAGAAAACTTTGGTTTGATATTCATTTGATATTCACAAAAACAAAACTAGACCTAAATCGAACGTCAAATGAATATCGAACGTAAAATAAACTTTGGTTTGATATTCATTCGATATTCATTTGATATTCCCAATACAAATTAACACCAGAAACGAATGTCAAATGAATATCGAACAGAATCTATCTTTGGTTTGATATTCATTTGATATTCACAAGACAAATTAACACCGGAAACGAATGTCAAATGAATATCAAACAGAAGAAAACTTTGGTTTGATATTCATATGATATTCACAAAACAAAACTAGACCTAAAACGAACGTCAAATGAATATCGAACGTAAAATAAACTTTGGTTTGATATTCATTCGATATTCATTTGATATTCACAATACAAATTAACACCAGAAACGAATGTCAAATGACTATCAAACAAAATTTATCTTTGGTTTGATATTCATTTTATATTCACGCTACAAATTTACACCGGAAACGAATGTCAAATGAATATCAAACAGAAGAAAACTTTGGTTTGATATTCATTTGATATTCACAAAACAAAACTAGACCTAAAACGAACGTCAAATGAATATCGAACGTAAAATAAACTTTGGTTTGATATTCATTCGATATTCATTTGATATTCACAATACAAATTAACACCAGAAACGAATGTCTAATGAATATCGAACATAATTTATCTTTGGTTTGATATTCAATTTATATTCACGCTACAAATTTACACCGGAAACGAATGTCAAATGAATATCAAACAGAAGAAAACTTTGGTTTGATATTCATATGATATTCACAAAACAAAACTAGACCTAAAACGAACGTCAAATGAATATCGAACGTAAAATAAACTTTGGTATGATATTCATTCGATATTCATTTGATATTCACAATACAAATTAACACCAGAAACGAATGTCAAATGAATATCGAACAGAATCTATCTTTGGTTTGATATTCATTTGATATTCACAAGACAAATTAACACCGGAAACGAATGTCAAATGAATATCAAACAGAAGAAAACTTTGGTTTGATATTCATATGATATTCACAAAACAAAACTAGACCTAAAACGAACATCAAATGAATATCGAACGTAAAATAAACTTTGGTTTGATGTTCATTCGATATTCATTTGATATTCACAATACAAATTAACACCAGAAACGAATTTCAAATGAATATCGAACATAATTAAACTAGACCTAAAACGAACGTCAAATGAATATCGAACGTAAAATAAACTTTGGTTTGATATTCATTCGATATTCATTTGATATTCCCAATACAAATTATCACCAGAAACGAATGTCAAATGAATATCGAACAGAATCTATCTTTGGTTTGATATTCATTTGATATTCACAAGACAAATTAACACCGGAAACGAATGTCAAATGAATATAAAACAGAAGAAAACTTTGGTTTTATATTCATATGATATTCACAAAACAAAACTAGACCTAAAACGAACGTCAAATGAATATCGAACGTAAAATAAACTTTGGTTTGATATTCATTCGATATTCATTTGATATTCACAATACAAATTAACACCAGAAACGAATGTCTAATGAATATCGAACAGAATCTATCTTTGGTTTGATATTCATTTGATATTCACAAGACAAATTAACACCGGAAACGAATGTCAAATGAATATCAAACAGAAGAAAACTTTGGTTTAATATTCATATGATATTCACAAAACAAAACTAGACCTAAAACGAACGTCAAATGAATATCGAACGTAAAATAAACTTTGGTTTGATATTCATTCGATATTCATTTGATATTCACAATACAAATTAACACCAGAAACGAATGTCAAATGAATATCGAACAGAATCTATCTTT